>CM023481.1:41805205-42106422 GCA_013339685.2 Hyalomma asiaticum | reverse complement strand
TTATTTTTCATGTATAATCTGGAACAATAGAGTACTCAAAATAGGTGAGCTGAAATCATCTTCCTGCCCATGTCCTGCCCACGAAGGACAGAGGGTGCCACTCCAATTTCACAATTTCATTGCTTTCTCGCTCGCAGCTGTTCTCTTCTCGCTGGGAGTGGCAAATGGGTCATTATACAAACGTAATCTTTCAATCGTGCTCACGTTAATGGCGCCCTGCAACATATTTTGAACATAGCCAGAAAACAGCGCTGATCAGCCATAGGGGCCCCTATGAGCATGTGACCCAAATATTATTGCGTTGCACACACCAGGGAATTCACGCCCACCCTCCCCTCTCGGACACAGCTGGAAAGTGCCCACTCATCATTCAACATACGTCGCATGAAGTGCCAACTAAGTCACTTGGCTTTCGTTGCTCTTGAACAGAGATATGCATATTTGATTGATTTGTTGAGTTTAAAACTAACAAAGTGTAGCAGGTGGTCTTTCCATAATCATGAAATCGTTCAGTGCTATTTCTGCCTCGAGTGACTTCGTTGGTTTCTCGTGTTGAAAGAAGAGCGGGCCCTTTCCAGCTCTGTTTGAAAACAAATTGCATGTTCCCTGCTTCGTTCAGTGCAATAATATTTGGCTCACATTTTCACGGGAGTGTCCATAACTGACCAACACCATTTTCTGACTTTATTCAAAAAATTTTACTGGGCCTCCTTAGTATTTTGCCTTGGCGTTTTTTAACGTGCACTTAAATTTAGGCATGCGTGTGTTTTTAATTTCTCCCTCACCCAAGTGTGCCCGTGGTTCCAGGGGATTGAACTCCCTCCCTTAGCAGCACTAAAGGTTAAATGCTACACTACCACTGTGGTAAAGAAAACATCTCAGTGCATACACACGCTGAATTTTCCATTTGATCATCCACTATAAAGGGCAGTTAAGGCAACAATAGTGGTCATCATCTCAAACGTGCCTCGGCCAGGCCTGATCTATACGATCTGGCCCTGACCAAACGTAAAGGAACATTAAAACAAAAAAAAACGTTTTCCTGGTATTAGCATGTCACCTTTTCACAATGCAAAAAATAAAACTCTTGCGAGGAGAAGATGCCTGGGAAGTTAAGAAAACATGCAAGAAAATATGGGTGCACAGCACTGCTCTCAGGTGCTCATACTAATACAAGTGACATCACAGATTTTTTATGGTGTCTGCTAAGGATTACATAATTATTCACCAGTAGAAAAGATGTCCGTTGTGTTCTAAAGAAGCCATAGATTTAACATCGCATGTTTCCAAAAAATTTGATTGGGGCATTGTGGTGAGAATACAAACAAGAGGGAAAGGGTTTTGTCACATCATGTTTAAGCTTCCATGCAAATTCCAAAGGTGAAACATTGACCTTTATTTTCTTTCATACCACGCCACGGTGGTCTAGTGGCTACAGTACTCGGCTGCTGATCCGAGGGTCGCAGGATCGAATCCCAGCTGTGGCGGCTGCATTTCGATGGAGGCGAAATGTTGAGGCCCGTGTGCTGTGCGATATCGGTGCACGTTGAAGAACCCCAGCTGGTCAAAATTTCTGGAGCCCTCCACAACGGCATCTCTCATAATCACAGCTGGTTTTGGGATGTAAAACCTGAGAAATCAATTATTTTCTTTTGCAGTATATATTTTCTCTCATAATATTGGCAAAATTAAGGCAGTATGAAGTTCCTGAAATTTATCAGTCTAAGCCACCTCAGTGTTTCACTTTAGTGTCCGTTGAAGGGGAACTCTGGCTGTTTTTTCACCATATTCTGACATCGCTGTTTTCCAATGGTATTGATAGTCCTGTAGCAGACAGGGTAGTTCAGTTTGCTCAGTAACTCACCAATAATTTTAAGTAACTGAATGAATGATGGTGTTCAATAACCAGACAAACTGAAATGGGTAGACGCTTGTATGCAAAAACATCACAGCCTTCCCGCCATCAGAAAGATGGAGCTAGTGCCAGAGGAATGAAAGTTGCTGTGTTGTCCAATGATGTATGGAGTTATGCTTGCCTTTCTGAACTTGACAGCGATGATTTGAGTGCTGAAGTATAGCCTTTGTGTTTCTGACTGCCCGCATGCTTGGGCAGGCACCGTTGTAGGTAATAATGTCAAAAACACAGAGTGGGCAGCATGGGAATCTGCTAAAAACTTTTTTAAAAGATGATTTTCACGAAAACTAAATGACTTGCAACCGCCTAGCTTGACATATATTATTACAGTACTGACATACATATATTATTACAGCTCAGGTTTGGGCCTGAGCTATTTCTAGGCTGGGCAACACATGCTCGGGCTGGGGTCACGCTTCATAAAGCGGGCCCAGTTGAGCCTAGGCCTCGAGTTGAGGCCTGTGTAACGTTCTAGTTCATGCTAGCAACAGCTAGGCCTCTCGTGTAAGTTGGACTGTGGCCACTCCATCAGCAAGCTCAAAGATGTGCTGGTTATTTTGGGGCCCATGGTTGTGAGCACATGGTCAAACTCTGCTCCACCAAGTGCCACAACGATCCTGGCCACTGGCCAGAAACATTTTCTTCTCTGGTACTCCGATAATCTGCAAATGCTTAGGAACTTGCCGTGGTAGCTCATCGGCTAGAGTGTTGGCTTGAGAAGCTAGAGGTCGTGAGATCAAATCCTGGCCATGGTGGCCATATCTTAATAGCGTCAAAATGCAAAGAGCGCCCTTCCACTTAGATTTAGGGGCACATTAAACAACCCCGGGTGGTCAAAATTGCACTGGAGTCCTCCACTACCAGGCATGCTTCATAACATAACTTCTTGGCATGTAAAACCCCATCAATTACTACTATTATTGGAAATGCTAAGAAGTGTACAGACATACGAAAACTCTTTGACAACGAACTTCCAGGAGTGTATGTGCAGAAGCTGTGGTGGCATTTTCTGGGGAGGAATTAACGGCCCCAAACTTGTGGATTGCGGCGTTGATAGGATAGCAAGAGCCCACGGAATTGCCGATGCGCTGCATCAACTTCGTTCACCGGTTGTCTTGCACAGGTATGTGATGCCTCAGCTTGATGTCTCACGAATCACGAGATTTGCAACCTGCAACATATCAAGGGTGATTCGTGATGTTAAAGAAAAAAAGGTCAAGATCAGCACGGGTTGCATAGCTCATAACCGTGCAGCACATCACATAGGCAGATGTTTGCTGTCCACCAGAAGTTCCCAAGTGTGGTAATAAATTGTGGTGGTGTGTTGTTTGTTACTGTGTTACTGTTAAAAGCATAAAGGGTTTCAGGTATTATAAAAAGACTTTTTCATAATTAGATAGGAAATATTGCTTATGACATCGGTGGTCTAGCCAATAAAATCAGTTGTCTCCATGACATTGCTTGCGCACAGCACATAATGTAGACAGGGGTGGTTGAAAACTTGAGTAACTTCGATTCGTAGTAATGCATATTTAAAACCTTGTACTAAATTGTGCACCTACACAGAGCGCTGATGTTCGTCCAGTAATCATAAGGATGTGCAATACCAGCTCAATGGATGTGTAAAAATGCTTCAGATTGCTTCAGAGTCCCTTTAAAGGGGCCTTAAAGCACTTTTCTAAGTAAACCTCAAATGACCTCACTATAGGAGTTTATTGCCTTACGAATTGCTTGCAAAAAAAAAAAAATCTAATCTGTCAAGCATGAACGTGGTTATATCGTCTGAGCGCCTTCTCACTTTTGTCCCAAAGTGTGCGCAGGAGGCTGCACCGAGAGAGGATGAAAAAAGGGACACGCTATGTTGAGGCATTTTATAACCTTGAGCATTTTCTCTTCTTTAAACGTGTTCATGCACTTCCGTTCTGACGATTAATGTGCCATTAAGGTCTCTGGGAAGCCTGCCTTATATAATTGTCCCTGTCCAACACGATGCACATCTCACATGGCCTCAAGTGTGAGCTGCGTGTGCTCGGCTGGTTTACAGAGGGTGTTAAAAAAATGAATCTTCCATGTAGCAGGCTCACATCTTTAGTATTGGCAGCAGGCCCTCATCTTGCTTGACACATGACACATTCTTATATTGTCTCCACCTTGGAACTGCTTACTTTGTACAAAGCACTTTATACTTCAGGATTCAGCATTCGGTAGAGTTTTGGTCTTGGTTCTGTTGAATGTTCTTTTTAATTAAGAGAGGAAACTATTGATCTAGCTTTCTGATTAACTCGAATGGGCAGGCGTTTGGTCCTGGATTCAAATGCCAGACAAATTCATTTGGAAAACTTCTTTCCGAAACACTGTATCACTTTCATTTGTATCTTTATATATAGCTGCACTCACTGGACTGTGTGCTCTTTCTCTCTCATTTCAACCTTCGTGGTGGACCTGTAGGCAGTGGCCTCTCTTAAAGGGACCCTGAAACGGTTTTGGTGATTTTGTACAAATGCGTTGCACCGATAGCCCGAGTCCTTCTGATCATTAGCATAACAGTATCAGCACTCTGCGTTAAGCGGGTGATTTAATATGAAGTTTTAAATACACACATTGTGAGAGATCGACGCGACTCGACTCGAAGCGTTTTCAACTGCCCCTGTCCATGGGACGTGCGATGGGTGCCACGAAGCGCATGGGGCGTCACGTGCACCGAAGGGCCAGCCAACTAGAGTTACTCTATAGGCTCCTTTCTGTATAGGCTCCCTAAAATATTGTTGGGGATTCTCACCAAGGGGAAAATAAGGTCGCCTTGTTTTTGCTTCAGATTTAAAGCTGTGACATAATTCACCTGAGCTACCCTGATGATATAAGAAATCTGTCATTTGGTTTTTGCTTTGCCAAAGGAAGTGACCATGCAATGGCATCAAACCTTTGACACTGCCCACCAAGTACACATTAGAAAAATATGTGGGCTAATCAGGAATGACCCTTGTCACGTCATGAAGAATATCCAGAGTGAGTTCCTCGAGAGGACCTTAAACTTGGCCATGACCACTGGAGCTTTTTTGATGGCCATATAAGTTCAAGACAGACAGAATAGTGAAGCTTACTAGAATTTCCATGTGAAAGCATGTTTGACCTTCACTACTGCAACATGAAAGTTGTAATGAAGTGTTGTGCAGGTGTGTTCTGATATAAAGTGATGTATGCTGATGCATGGCACTCTGTGTCGGCAGTTACTAATGCTCGGTAGATTTATGCGCTGCACATGGTTTTACACAACCTCCAGGATTGGTCCACCAGTCTTTTGCTGAGGAGTGACACACGCACTTCCCACAGGGCCTGAAGCTGTTGCCACCTCATGGTGCTTGGCCTACAGTTTTTTGCCTACATGTTTTTCCACACATGCAGTGATCCACTGGAAACTAGCATATGTCTGCTTCTCTGTGAAAAGCCTTGACATCTGTCAGAGCAGGCGATTGGCACATTTGATTGCCGTCAAGTTCCTTCAGCTACTTATGGTCAGCCACGCTGTCTGTGGCCTACAAGAGTGACCAACCGTAATGATACTTGTCCAAGCCACAGAGGAAGTAGTTTAGACTGTAAATGTTTGAAGATGGTCCTATTGTCTACGTATAGTGATATTCAAATAAACCAGCCTTCCTTTTATGGTCATATGAAAAGAATTCAATTTTTAGTTAACTTTAGCCACATGCTCATCAAAGGCTCAGAAGTTGCTTACAGTAATCAATCAAGGGGTCACTCAAAAGAGAATGTGCATCTGAAATATTGTGAAGCTCCTTATTACCGATATAACTGAATTTGATGTGTAAATAAATGGGCAACATTTTCAGTGCTCTTACAAGAAAAAAATTTTTTTTAGTTCCATTTTATTTACGTTAATTTTTTCCTAGTAATACATGTAAATTTTGATAGTTGTTGACATCCTACAGAGAAGTCTTTAAGAAATGCTACAACACTAGCGGCATTTCCTAAATCACAGTGACAGATGAAGTCATTAGTAATGACAGTTCTAATAATAAGATCCAAAATCTTAGCCAACCGAAGCAGAGGTAACTTACACGCATCGCTTTGGATGAGCCTCAGTGTGAGTGAGCGACAGGTTACAGTTGGGTTGACACCATCGCCAGAGAGTGGCAGTCACAGGTGGCAAGCAGTCCCTTTGACAGGCCCGTAATGGGAGAGTGAGTATACATACAGCCCATTGTAGCCATGCTTCTTGCTACAAACAAGTACAGCATTTATTACATTTTGTGAACCCTTCTCTACCTTGTGGGCTTCTGGAAAACTGATAAGTTATATTTTATTTGTGTATTACCTATGGTGCAAGAATTTGTCATTCTCTCACTGTATATTTTAATAGTAATAATAATTACTGGTGTTTTACATCCCAAAACGACAATATGATTATGAGAGATGCTGTAGTGGAGGGCTCTAGAAATTTCGACCACCTGGGGTTCTTAAAGGGACCCTGAAACGGTTTTGACGATTTTGTGCAAAAATGGTGATCCAGTAGAGCGAGTCATTAGGATCATTTGAGAGCAGATTTCAGCGCTGTGCATAAAGTGTGGAATTTACAATAATGTTGTCAACACGTGCATCGCAAAAGATCTCAGCGGCTCGCCAAAAGGCGTTTTCAAACGCCTCCGCCATCGACCGATCGAATGAGAGGTCGCTGATTGGCCCCGAGCCTGTGACGTGCACGTAATTTTCAAAACCTAGCTGCGAACAACGTGCTTCTACAACGTACTCCTTCGTTTCAGCCAATGGTATCGTCGCGGCATCTGGCGGTGCACACGAGTCGCCGGCGCTCTATTACAGAGGTTAGCACTGCCGAGGCGGGCGACCTCAGTGAGGATATCGGGGCGCTATGTCGCTACGGGAGGCTCGGCAGAGCGGCTGACGCGGGAGGCGCTGTCGTCGCTAGCGCGCACTCCGCAGCAGATCGAGTTGAGGAGGAAGAGCAGTGGTAAGGAAGAAGGCGACAGAAATAAGCCCATAGCTGCCTTAGCGCATGGTGCTTCGCTTTATTTACGGTGTGAATGATTTCATAATTGTGTTGCCTAAGCAGTGACGCAATGTCAAAAAAACATTTCAGGGACCCTTTAAACATGTACTGACATAGCACTGCACACGGGCCTCCACCATTTCCCCTTCATACAAATGCAGCCACTGCAGCTGGGACTTGATCCCTTGACCTTTGGGTTAGCATCTGAGTGCCATAGCTGCTAGACCACTGTGGCAGGCTTTATTGTATATTTTGACCAAGTGAAAAAGGGTAGCTGTTACTGCATGCAATAGCAACTCTTCTGTTAATTTTTACCTTTATATGAAAGTGTGGGGAAGGTTTGGACAGCCTAGGGCCAACTGGAAAACCCTTTTGGTGTCAACTTATCAGAGTATCAACATGTGAAAGAGGAGTGTCAAATCATGGTCAGCTGAGTGAAAGATATGTTTTGTCTGCCATTTATGATATGATACTTACAGCCAAATGCTAACAAGCTGTGCAACTCCGACACCTAAGGGTGTCGGACATTTCACGGCAGGGATGGTACAGTACATTCTTGAATTTTAATGTCTGCTTCTTCTGTGGCTCACCACTTATAATTGGCTAATCATGATGACAACAAAAGTAGGTTTATTTTTCTGATTTGAAATTGTGGCAAGCACTATAAAAATTGAAGTAAAGAGGCCCTGCAACACTTTTTTGAGTAATCCTCAAATGATATCACCAAAAGAGTTCGTCGTCTTGTGAATCACCTGCCACAGAAATTCTTCAAACCCGTTAGGTGTTAGTGGAGTTACAGCCCCAACCCTGAAGCAAATTTCACGGTTAAGGCATGTTCACTCTCCTTTTGTCCCAACTAGCACGTTGGAAGCTACACTGAGGGGGGCTGAAAAAGGGATGAGAAGCTACGCCAGCTCGCCATGATCTGGGGAGTTATTTTCTTCTGTTCTTCTTTGAGCATACTCGCACATTTGCAATGATGACACTCCTGCCGCCAGAGTCACTGCTGGAACGTGGCAGCGCCCCACGGCAGCTGCAGTAGCTGCATCTGCGAATCAGCTGAAGGTAGTTCTTCCATCATCTGTGGTCTTCCATCATCTTCCATCATCATCATCTCTTATTGATGTTATTTGTCGAAAGAAGAGCAGGCATTTCCCATCTCTAATTTCAAACCAAATTGCAAATTCCCTGTTGCATGCAGTGCAATAATATTTGGCTGACATGTACAAAGGAGCCTCCATGATTGATTGACAGCATTTTCTGGCTATGTTCAAGAAGCGTTGCAGAAACCGTTTAAGCTAGGGTTGCTGTACAGTTCGAGCCTGAGCAGTATCAGTGTTGGGGTTTTAAGTTTGGGCCATGCTGACTGAGTGCTTTTATGTAGCTTCCTTGCTTTATGACTATCTACTCTGACTTTCATTCTATTGATATAATAATTCCAGTCTCACCAGAAGATTTCACACATGAAAACTTGGTTGAACAGCTTCTAATTGTTCTTGTTTTATGTAGCTTGCAAAGAGGTGTGCCTTAGCAATTCCTACGTTTTTCTTGTTATATGTAAGTGGCACGAAAGATCAAGACATCATAGGTTAAAGTGCCAGCTGCATCACTAAACTATGAAATATGTGTGTAGAGCAAGAAACAAGACAAACACACATACTGCAGGTCTCGTGATGAACATACACCACTGCACATCTTTATTGTTCCCTGGCACACTGTTAGTACAACCTGGCATCTGAGCTAAACACATTTTTCACCTAGTCTGTGGATTACTTCAGATTCTATTAATTTGCACATATGCTTGCTTCTGATCTACTGCTCTTTGATGAAGCCAAAATAATCACCGAACACAGTAGCAGGCATGTATGGGAGACAGTAGAAGTCAAAGTGACCCATAGTCTATGCAGAAGGCGTGTTAGCAATCCATCGGTTGTTTTATCTAATCAAGAATTGGAGTACCTCCAATTGGGGTTTAAGAGCTGATTAAAGCCATTAACATACTGGCATATGCAAATTATATGCTTATGTGCATGTAAATTTCCAGTAAAGTTGCAAGTTCAGCACTGTGATGTCACCCTTCTTTCTGTGTCTATGTTGTAATTGTGCACTGGCTTCTTCACAATCCTAACATAAGGTTGTGTTCACATTTTAAGTGGTCCCCAGACTACTGCCTAGAAGCATGATCTTACAACACAACAGTTTTGTACAAAACCCTAACTACTCTTTTTTTTTTTTTTTTGGACAGGAGATGAGGGAGAAAATGGTGCTGAGTATACTGAGCAAAAATTTTAACTGCATGCATCACTTTTTGTATTATTTATCTTGAGTGTAATTGAAGTCATTTTCCCTTTCATGTTTCATGAACGGAGAATGTTTCTGTAGTGATGTTTCAATGGGTCAGAAGCTGTCACGCTGTTCCAGTAGAGCTCAAAAAACAGCTGGCGTTTTGGTCAGTCGAGGCAGCAGTAATGGGACAGCTGTACTGCTTCACGTGAAGGGCTGAAATCTCTCTCGCAGGGAATTTTGCTGTGCACTGTACCTGTAGCATGTAAATCCACCAACTGCCAATAAAATTGTGAATGTGCCATGGGTATAGTGCTAGAGAGTGGTAAAAACTTCATTCCAATTTACAGTCACGGCTTGTGTAATACTAAGCTTTTATCCTCATGCACGCTGAATTTATTGCATGAATTTTCATGTTGTTGTAGATGTTCATTTATGGAATTCAATCAAGATTCCGAGTAGCACACACCAAGAGAGAGAGAAAGCTTTATTGATGATGCCAAATATCTTCGCCTGGTTCCGAGCCTTGCTTGCCGCTCCCTGTGTCACACCGAGTACAGTATGATGCAAAGGTTGCCATGAAGTTCCTTCATTTTGGTTTGCACAACTGAAGTTCAGACACCAATACTCTATTGGAACACACGTGCTTAATTTATTTTATTCACTCCTCTTCCTATTCTCCCCTTATGTTTGTCTTTCACTGGTGTAGAAGCCATGGCATGGGGGACAAACGGAGCTTTTGCTATTTTGTGAGCATCAAGCTATACCTAAATTTGTTTCTTTTTCGCAGAGCAGCTGGTACTGTGTGACAGAGATGCCTTGGCTTTTAGGGAGAGCCGAACCTACACTTGGAGCAAGTGACGGTCTGGGATCAGTTATAGGAATGCATTTGCGTCAAAACGGGGTAAGAAAATTGTTATTACTCATTTTGGTGTATTCGTCCTGCTACAGTAAGATTTTGCTAGTTTCAGCTTGATCTTGAGCTAATTATGTATCTCTTATCACCTCTTGTGGTGTCTTTGAGCTGTAGTTGCTGTGTACGTTACTTTGCTGTGGCTACCTCCTTTTCTAATATAACCATCTTTCTTACTGTGTTGTTTTCAACTTGCATTGTCAGTGCGTGATTTTCTTCCTCACTATAGTTATTGTTAACACAGGACATAGCATTAATTCGTGGCTAAATCAACCATACAGTCACAGTACTGCTCTGATTAATATGGCTTATGTTGACTATGCCTTTTCTTTGTCCTCATGGTGTGAATTATTAAACAAGTGCATAAAAGAGCTTGAGGTATTGGTTAATTTTATTACCTTACTGCCACATATTGTCATTTTGCTTACAGTTCCTTTCCTGACATCTTTAGACTTGTGCCCCTGTCACACCGGCAAACTTAAAGGGCCCTTCACCAGGTCCAGCCATTTCGAGGTGACAAACGCACTACAGTAAGACCTCGTTTTAACGTAGTTGAAGGGGGAGCCGTAATTACTTCGTTATGACTATTAGTTCGTTATAGCCAATATCCATGTCATCTATGGGAATTTCAAGGGGAATTGCGATAGCTTCGTTATAGCCAATAATTTGTTATATCCGGGTTTGTTATAACGAGGTTCTACTGTACTTACATTAATTACACGCTTGCGATCGTGACAGCCGAGAATCTCATCAGTTTGCGCTCATAAAAGGCGTCGTCGGTTCCTCTCTTCTCACATACATCGTGCACCAAATGGGGAGGTTAATGCTCTGCACTGCCGTGGCACACTGCTTCACTGAAAACAATGACACATGACACTTGTTGATAGAGTGCGTGGGTAGCCCCAACCATGAATTGCTGAATCAAGAGGCGGAGCTCCGGCAGCTCACTCCTTGGAGGGTACTGCCAGCTCCTTCTTTTCTTTCTTTGCATTTTTATTGCTTCACCTCGCATCATTGGCATGCAGCGAGGGTGTCGTACTGGCAATGACCCTGGCCTCTTGAAATCCTAGTTTTGCACCACTTGAAACATTTTTATTTCTGCTTATAACGGACCAACTTGAAAAGTTCTTGTGGTAGAATGCTCCGTGTCGGGCACCTAAGAGCCTCCTGTGTGTAGCCGAAATCTGCCATGTGCTTGCTCTGTAGGGTTTAACGTCCCAAAACCACAATATGATTATGAGAGACGCTGTAGTGGAGGGCTCAGCAAATTCCGACCACCTGGAGTTCTTTAACATGCACTGACATCGCACAGTACACGGGCCTCAACATTTCGCCTCCATCAAAATGCAGCCAGGGCGGCCAGGATTTGGTCCTGCAACCTTCGAATCAACAGCCGGGTACCATAGCCACTAGAACTCCGTGGCAGGGCAATTTGCCATGTGGCCTGATGAGGGCCCTTTAAGTGCATTTTGAGATAGTGCACTTGGCCACTAGTGTCATTTGCACGCTGTTGCACAGGAATATGTAGTGGCGCTTCCTACAAAGTGCTCTGGCTAAATAGTGCATTCGCTGAGCTCACTTTGTCATTCTATGTAGCCTCACTAGCAGCAGCTCCAAGATAAACTTGTGGTGAAAGCCGAGCCAGTGGTATCTCAGAACTATTGTTTTCATTGTTAGGAATATAGGTATATATTAAAACTTACTCTAGTATTAAAGAATCTACTTCACAAACTATATTATCGCTCTTGGGCAGTGTACAGCCATGGTCGCCAGGGTCGTGCAAGAGCACATGCCTTGGATCATTGCACACGTGTAGGTTGCTGTCTTGCCTTGTCCTGGATGATCAGTGACTTTAACGCAATAGCAATGATTTACTGCATTTGTACTTAAAGCTTATTTAAAAAACTCTTTGTAGCGATAACACATTCTATTACATGAAATGTTGCTTAAAATAAAAAGGACTTAGTCACTGCCATTACCATCATTTCCAAAGTACACTTATCTGTCTTGTGTAGCAGCACACCTCCAAATCTCTGTACTCTGAAGTGCACTCGCTCAAGTACTATCGGCATCAAATGAAACGCGAACAGCGGAGCGCGTGTTTCAAGCATTAGAAACAGTATAGTGTTCGCCGTCCAGTCATCACCATTGACAGGCGTGCACATCCGGTTTGGCAGCACTGCGCAATCCCCCTATAGTGCGTTATCAAATAGCACAACTGGAACACAAGCAGAAATATTGCACTATAGGGGGATCGCGCAGTGCTGCCACACCGGATGTGCGGGCCTGTCTATATCGATGACTGGTGGACGGCACGCACTATGCCATTGATAAGGCTTGTGCCACGCGCTCCGCTGTTCGCGTTTCATTTGATGCCGATAGTACACTCAACTTCGTGTGCTGGAAATAGCGCCCCTCCCCCCCCACAAAGAAATAATAATAATAGAGATGTGACCGTTTATTTCTGTGAGCATGAATATAAATGCATTCAAGAGGAGAGCGTGAAAGGGCCTTCGATCGTGCGCATGCATCCTACCCTGTCTGGAGCAGCAGGGGCTTAAGGGGGGACACTGTTCTTGAAAATGTGAAGCATTTCTCTTTCGCATATTTTTAAGAGAAATTCACTATTGATTGAGTTTCTGATGCTGATTTCAAAAATATGATTATGTTTCTCCTATGTCAGTTAGTTTTAGAGATAATTAAAATTAATTACCCTTTGTTTGCCAGTACAATGGCACAAAATAACCTTATTAGAGAGCTACCATTGACACATGCTTAGATGCTAAAACATATAAGCTACACAATGGTAGGAGTATTTTCTTTTATATTATGATTTTTGGCAAGGCTGCAGCAGTATGAATATCAGTGTTGTAGACACACCTTCCTTATGCTCTAATTCAATGAGAAATTAAAAATTTTCAGTGATGTTATTTGAAAATTCACTCCTACCATTGTGTACTCTACAGATAAATCTGCATGCCACAACAAAAATGGCTGTGCTAGCTGCTCTGAAGGCAGGGATATTGCTCTACAAGTTTGCCACTGCAGCAAGATTTTCATTATGAGAAATGAGAGAAAAACAGAAAAAGCCCAATTTGAGTAAAGTGAAACACAGAATTACCGTATCTTTGTTAGGTAATTTGTGGTCACCAGGGGTATAATCTCGAAGCTTACAGCTGCACTACTTGTAGTTCAGCATGAAAACAACCCATTTTTGGTACACTTTTATAGTCAAAATATATAGCTTGTCTTTGATAGAAACTGTTACTGTGGCTGAAATATCAATTCTAGATGTGAGAAACTTGTTCAGCACTTTCGGCACTGCCCGTATGCCATGGAAGTACCATTTTTCAAAAACTGATTTTTTTCATGATATTCTGCCTTGAAGACCAGTGTCCCCCCTCAATTGTGGAGAAAGTTAATCTCTTTTTCAGTTAACCAGTGGTGAACTGACACAAGGTTTGTTTGACTCGGAAAAGGTGCATGGCACCACATTCAAAAAGCTGCAGGTGGTGTCACCATTCGGTAAAACAGTTCCCAGCAACTGTTTTAGAGGTGCAGACGGAGCTCTGTTCCCCGCTGCCCAAATGTGGGAATAAAATGCTGAGGTGAAGGCCTGTGCTGCAGGGCTAGCACGGAAGTTTTTTTGTTGTGACAACCTGCTTGGGTTTGCTACAACTGTATGGTGGCTATGCTATAACAAAACCGATACGCAGGACTGTAAAAACAGATGTGCTATTTATATTACACATCCGTGCATTTGTTGACATGAACAGCACGATTAACCTGCACGCACATACAGTCTGAATCCTACCATCTGCAAGAAAAAAAATGAAGGGAAAAACAAGCCATCATTGTGCACATGTTCAGGAGAACTATTGGACATCACTTTCACAGAATCACTTGCTGTGATTTCGCCGCTATGCAAATCCATTATATGGTGAAATATCTACAACTATTGTCATTAGACTCATGTCGTCATCTGAATGCGTCAGTTGCACATGTCGTCGTCTGACAGGCTAGCGAGGCTGCACCAAAGGGCTGTATCCACATGATAAAAGGTTCAAAGGTGCATGGCACAGTGGTGGCACCTTAGCTGCACTACGCCACAGTCAAGGGAGGGGTGCATGTGGCACCACTGTATCGTGGGGAATCAAGAATGGTGGTGCAGTGCGCCACTGAAAGGTGAAGGTACAGGGAATCTTGGTTGAATCGAATAGACTGACAGGCATGCCAGGGTTATATGGATCACAAAGGCTTCAAAGATTTCACGAGTCCAGGTACCGCGGTAGCTGCGAGTGATGCATGTCGGCTGGAAGTGGGGGATGTTGCTGCACTGTGTGTAGTAGCACCATGTGTAGGGTAATACAAGGTTGCTGCTGGGTTCCACTCCAAGGTTGCTGGCATGTTCACGAAGGCAATTGTTTACACACCGGCTCATCTGCCTGAAGTACAAGCTAGTGCAAGATGTCGGGATCTCTTACATTACTTTTGTCTTGCAGGTAACGATGTGTGTGCCGTTCGTTTTGCAGCATGTGGGTTTCCCTGGACAAGTGGCATTCAACTTACCTGCAAAGCTAACCAAGTTTAACAGGCAACAAATAGGCTACCCTCAGTCTCGCACTTGAAGCCACCTTTTTCATCTGGTTGGAGATGCTGTGCATATAGGGGATCACAGGTACTTTTGCCTTGTCAGTTTCCAGTTGTGCTCATTTCCTTGGCAAGCAGGATTCTTGTAAAACTACTTCCGCCCCAACCTGTGTGGAAAATGCTCTCTACCTGTCAGCTTGATGGGTGAAAGTGGAGGTGACTTGATTAGGACACAAACAACCTAAGGCATTCAAAACGGCTAGCCGGCCTAGTTGGAACGAATTCATGGTGGTACTTGCGCGAACAAACGGGGACGAAGCGGTCTGTGAATGCAGAGCACGGGTGTTAAGCTGGTTCCTAAAACTCGGACAGTGCCCAAATGACGTTTTGCTGGTGATTGGATGGCTGCCGCCCTCTGCAGGACATGGATTGCGCTTGTCTGTGTGTCTCCTTCCTTCGTCCCCGTTTGTTTCGCGCAAGTACCACCATGACTAAGGCATTCCTCGTGGCAGTCAGTGTGATGGTATGTGAAATGAGCTTTAAGTGATAGGATCAAAACTGTAGAAGGTCCTTCTTCGACCACGAAGTGTGCTTGTCATCTATGCGGTTGGTGAGGTCAAGGAAGCAAAGTTTTCCACCTTCACACACCAAGCAGAGCCCAGGGCAGTCGAGCTGGTGTGTAAACAACCCCCTTTGTGAACACTCCAACTACATTGGAGCAAACACCATTAGCAACTTGGGACTATACTGTGCATTGTGCAGCTGCAGCCCTCATTTCCAGCAGACACATTTCACTCACAGCTGCCTTGATAGCCAGACTCATGAAATCTGTGAAGCTTTCATCATGCATAGTGGCAGGCCTGCCCATTCTGTTTCAATATTGGTAGCGTTAACTGTCAAAGAGATTAACCATCTCTGCAGTTAAGCCCTTGCTGCTTCAGACAGGGCAGGATGCATGCAATGTTTGAAACTTGTTTCCCTCAGGAATGTTATGTTCATGCTCACAGAAATAAACATTTGTTGGTAGTCATCACTTCATCCTGTCTGGACTTCATGTCTCGTTTCTTTGCACTGCTTCAAGTACAAAACTACCTCCAGGCTCAAACCCAAACCCTTTTAAACTTCAATTTGCTCATGTGGGAAGAGTTCGTGGAGGCTGATAGAATGAGCGAACTTGAGCGGCTGAAGCTGACCAAGCCGGGAAGGGACACACTGCGATGTCTGGGATGCCATGTCGAGGATGACAAAAAAGGCAAGAAACATATATCGCGGCAGCTACGCAACTACATTGTCACTGGCGCTGCCTCGCAACATGCATCACGAACATTGCAATGGACGGAGAACCACAAGGATTAAGGCACTTAGCAAGGCCCACAGCAATGACGAGGATGTCCGCTATGCAGACGCCACCAAGTACAGAGGGATGGAGGCACAGGCAGTCAGCGTGAAAAACGGCAGAGGAGAAGAGCTCACGGCCACATCAGTTCTCACCCGGGATACGGACTCAGCTGAGGAACTGGCAGTCGCCCTCGCGGCTGTTACAGCGAGGGTTAAGGAGCAGCTAGTCATCCTTAGACTCACAGGCAGCCTGTAGGCATTACCAACGTGGCAGGATAAGTGCTTCAGCATTAGACATGTGGACGAAGGAACTCCCAGACCCCTTCATAGTATGGACTCCAGGGCATGAGTCTCTGGCGGGGAACGCGGCAGCACACGCCATGGCCCGAGAACACACTCTCCGGGCTAACCAATCAGTAGTCCGCGTCGTGGGGTACGCTGATGAAAGTGTACCCATACGATTCAGCGACATCATAGTGCATTACAGACTCGGCAGAAAAAAATACCTGTCACCGCGCCGCAAATTGACGAGGGAGGATGCCGTTGTATGGTGACAGCTGCAAACAAACACGTTTCCACACGGAACACTGCTGCACATTAGCCACCCCATTACCTGCGAGTACACATGCAAGAAATTCTCTGCTGTGCACTTTCTACCACATGGTATGGGAATGTGCAGGCAACTCAACACTGCCTCCAATCCCTCAACCGCCGACTCCAGAGCAGTGGGAGGACCAACTGACCAAGTCAAGCCCTCAAGACCTGCTCGCCTGGTTGGACAGAGCGAGACGGGTAGCGAGGGACCATGGGTTCCTGCAATGAGGATGTCGCCCACCTGAGGACGACCATTGTCGTCTGTTCAACAATAAAGTTTATTTCTCTCTCTCTCTCTCTACCTACCTTGGCAGCCGGGACTCATGAAATTTTGAAGCTTTCATCATGCATAGTGCCAGGCCTGCCCGTTCTGTTTCAAAATCGGTAGAGTCAAGTGTCAGAGATTAACCATCTCTGCAGTTAAGCCCTTGCTGTTTCATACAGGTCATGCATCCTGCCCTGTATGGAGCAAATTCTAGCAATTTAGGTTACAGTGATAGGAATAATGGTTGAGCATACTGTAAGGTCAGTATATTCGACAATGCTTTAATAATAGAGAAATTAAGGTACATCTAAGACACAACTTGCAATTTCAGCTGTATATGCCATAAAAGCCTGTCAACATAGATGCTCACCAGTATAATTCTTTCACTGCTACTCAACCACTCATAATGCAGAGATCAAGCCATGCATTATAAGACAGAATAAAATGCTGATGCATGTTCATTTATACGTGATGGCAACTCGGTTATGCTGAATCCCGCAAAGGCCAGTGAGTATTATGAAAAAGGAAGATGTCATGCACCTTTTGTAGCACAAGGCTGCCAGAAAATCCATACAGATTCCTCCGAAAATGAAATCTTCAAAGTTGACGAAAAAAAATTCATCTTGGTCTGTGTATTGAACACTGGACCAACGCCTGTTTGGGGTGCTCACTCTACCAAATGTGTTAACCAGGTGGCTAGCAGTGGGCAGAGTGGGGCAAATGGAAGGGCTAATTGACTGACAGCTTAAAGCACATGGACATTTAATAATTGAAAATCATGTCTATGTTATACCACAAGGTGGAAAAGAACTTTTTTTTACTGTACCCTTGACAATGACATGGTTTGTCAATAAGCTTTGTGTTTGCCTAACTCAACGTCAGGCACATACGTGCGTTTCAGTACATTTGTTATCTTGTAATGCTACACTGGTATTGCTCATGTGTCAAACTTATTGTCCATGTAATGTCATCAGCGTAGTTTTTGGCTATGCTCTTGCATTTTGCATAAGACACTATAGTGCCAGCTGTCAGAGAAATAAGGGTCATTGGTGGTGTACGCAACATCACAATTACAAACTCTGAGGTGGCTGATTTGCATTGCACTATGGGCGTTCAGACCATTGAAGCATGATTTTCTTGGCACAAGATGTAAGTACTCAGCAAGACTTGTGGAATGCTATTTTAACAGTCTCCATCAATTTGTTGTTAAAACCTACAAAAAAAAAAACAAGGAGAAGAAGAAACAGGTGTTCAAAATCAATCTGGAGCCATCCACTGCAGTGCCACTGAAAAACCATATGTGCCACTTTGGAATGTTGCATCTCACAGTTTAACATGATTCAAGGAGGCTTAGTGAATGTGACTTCATATCGTTAATCTTACTTATTCAAGAGTACTAAACTTGTTTATTCAGGCAGGTATGCCTGAATAAACAAGCCCAATATTTCTAGAATGGTTGCTTTTGAGCACTTATTTTGCTGTAACTAGCATTGACTCGTGGCATGCTCTCGTAACTCGCCACGGTAGTATAGTGGCTGTGACATTTGACTGCCGACGGTCGCGGATCGAATCCTGGCCATGGCAGCCACATTCTGAAGGAGACAAAATGCTAGAGGCCTGTGTACTGTGCAATGTCAGTGCACATCAAAGGGCTCCAGGTGGTCGAAATTTTCTGAGCCCTCCACTGCAGTGTCTCTTGTAATCAATCATATTGTGGTTTTGGGATGTAAAACCCCAGAAATTATTAATGTTATGGCACATTCTTGTTCATGGCTGTAATTCACAGAATGTTATTCCTTTTCGTCACATTTGTTTCCATCACGTAGCAAATGCATCTTCACTGTTAAGGTGCAGGCCTGCGTTATCTACTGCCTCAAATTTGATTGGCAGGAGCTGCATCAGTGTTATGGACAGTATCATAAAGCTGCCATGCTGCAGCTGCAAAACCCCATCTTTTATCTTTTGTTTTGGTCCTATTGTTATGGAGGTGATGGGGCGATTGCACTGGAGATAATTCATGCAGTATATATTTACAATATCAGTGGAGCACTGACCAGTTCAGCTGACGGCTTAAAGGGGCCCTGAAATGGTTTTGACGATTTTGTGCAAACATAGTGATCCGGTAGAATGAGTCATTAGGATTATTAGAGGACAGATTTCAGCGCTATGCGTAACGCGTGTAATTTACAAAAAAGGTCACAGCGGCTCGCCAAAAGGCGTTTTCAAACGCCCCTGCCATCGAACGATGGATGGGGAGGCCGCTGATTGGCCCCTAACCAGTGACGTGCACATAATTTTCCCAACCTGACTGCAAATATATGTTGTTTGTAACAGTTCAAAGTTAGTAGCACTTGTTTTGTATTAAAAGCAATAACAAAACGATGGTACACAATCGCAGTTTACGACTACAATTACTACATAACTTCCAGCAGACAGCGAACGTCGTCTGCTCAGTTTACAACGTGCTCCTGCTCGACGTGAACTTTGCCACCCATGTGCTCTCGTGGTCTTCGTTTCAGTCAACGGTATCGTCACGGCATCTGGCGGTGTACACACGAGTCGCCGGCGTTCTATTACAGAGGCTAGCACTGCCGAGGCCGGCGACCTCAGTAAAGATATCGCGACGCTATGTCGCTACGAGGGCTTAGAACAGCGGCTGACGCGGGAGGCGCAGTCGTCGCTAGCGTGCACTCCGCTGCTGATCGAGTTGAGGAGGAACAGCAGTGGTAAGGGGAAAGGCGACAGAAGTAAGCGCATAGCTGCCTTAGCGCATGGTGCTTTGCTTTATTTATGGTGTGAATGATTTCACTATTGTGTTGCCTAATCAGGGACGCAATGTCAAAAAAACATTTCAGGGACCCTTTAAGCAAGGTCAGTTCTTTGTCTCGTTCCTGTGCACATCGTCAGAGAGAGAGTGCTATGTGCACGCAGCATTATGTTAAATTACTTGGATAAGTGAAGCCCAAAAGGATAAGCTAGGCATATTGTTTAATATTTTTTGTAATTTGTGCTGTAGGTGCTCCCGTGAATGTCACTTCTCTTACAATACAGTGAAGTGTTGGGCTAGTTGGTAGGTCACACCTGCGGAAGAGAGCGCTGAAAATTTCGAAAATTTCATCGCTCTTCCGAAAATTTCAGCGCTTTCTTTCGCAAGCACTTCTCTTAACTCAAATGTCTACCTTTGAAAGGATGATGAACGAACTTATTTAATTTCTTAGAGAGGTTCCCCCTTCCCCTTGCAGGGTATAGGGGATGCCTAACCGAGACGTTGACCATGATCTTGTGGGCTGTGGTGTCGTCTTCCCCGAAATGTAGATTCTGTAATAACAGGGCAGACCTAAGCCACACTCTCTGGGTCTGCCTTGAAGCGCCCGCAAGGGGTGAATTCCCAGACAATGGTAGGAAGGGGCTAGGCTCTGTAGCTTAACCTACAAACACAAGCACACTTAAAGGCCAACTCTAGTGATATTTAAGTTCAGTGGATCTCAATTAAATTTGCTGGGTACGTTCCTTAGTTCACTTCCGACACTCATGCAGGATTACAGGATTAAAAGATGTGCAGATTGTGGAAATCAACCTTTATGAGTTCCCTCAAACCTCCCACTGGGCTTCTCACAATATGTGGCCACATTGTGTGTTGACGTCATCATGGTCAAAACGAGAGAAGTGGTGAAAGTGCATGGGTGCCACACCATGGCCTTTAAGACCTGCACACGCCGCTTGCCAGCATCCAGAATCTTGCAGGCCATGAGTATAATGAAAGGGCAAAGGCCGCATGTACCATTGCGCCATGCAAAAGCCGGATTGACTCATTTTACATCATGTGAAGGCAGCACTGCTCAATTGTATTTCAGTTTTGGTTTTGTGCTTTTTTCTCATTGAAGATTTTCAAAGTTGCTGAGAATTTTTATTATCAGGTGCATCACAGGATCATCTCAGGAACATAGAATTGCCATTACTTGGACGTGGTAAAAAAAATTGCTGCAGTTGGCCTCTAACCTTTGAGAGGATCAGCAAACTTTAGCTGTTGCTGTAGGCACATGGTTAGAGACTTCAGTTTTACACAGTAATCATCTATGCCCTCATAAAGTCACATGGTTATGACGGTGAAGAGCACAGCAATAAATGTTGAAGACTGTGATGGTAATATGTGGTTCGGGGCTTATCACTGCAACGGACGGAAAAGGTTCGTTGCCGAGAAGGACGAGGCCTTTTGCATTTTTAAGGGCTTCTATTAACGCAATGATAAAAAAAAACACTGATTGTCCCCAGCCAATGTTCTAAGTTCCACTAAAGAGTTCTGTTCAGTTATATAGTTCCTGACGCGAAAATAGTTTGTAATACTTCACCGGGTGGTCCGATGTAAGGTCGACGGGTCGGTGAACGCGGTGGCGGTGCCGACGAGTCTGGCTTGCACACAGGGCGGATGACTAGGTAGCGTGGCCCGGCCTGTCGCCGGACAACCAACGAACGGCCAAGACTGGTCTCAGCACAGCGGTAGAGAGCGGCTGAATAGGCTCCTTGCCAAGAAAGCCACACTGAGGTAGCCGAGGAGACACAATGCTGCAGTCGTGCTTCGGGACGCGCTCCCGACAAGCTCGTACGGCCTGCAACTGCCTGCTTCGATACCAAGCACGAGCTCTCTTCTTCCTCGTCCTCTTTTCTCTTCTCTTTGCTTCGCCTTTTCTCAAGGTGTTATTTCCGTCCCCCAGCTCACCAGATGTCACTGTAGTGTCTCTTCGTCGTCGTCATCACTTCAAGACACCGTGCACCGTAGAATGATAACGCGCACACCACTACAAAGACAAAGCTCTTTATTGGGTGAACTTATGGCCAGCAAAACAAGTAACACTGACAGTGCAAGAAAGCGGGCAAGCAGCGCTTACAGTACAGGATAAGTGGCAGGCACCACTGTCAGCCATCAGTAATCTGATCTGCAATGAAACGTGTCAGCATTTATGCAGGTGTCAATGTACATTCTAGTGTTATTGCTGATGCGCAGTCAAACTTGAGAATATATATGTGTTTCCCCTTGGTGCACCCACACTTGGTAGAATTGACGACAACATTCAAGCATGCTGCAGTGCATTGGAATGTGGCTTGTGTCTGACGATATAATGTCTAAAAGCTTGGCCAGTTAAGTTCCTCAGTGTGAAAAATGTGGGCATGTCAATTACATTATTCCAGCAACAACATTAGAAGATAGTGCTTCATGTAAGTAAACCACATTTATAACAAGGCCCATTTGACCTTCCCATAACAGTGTGAGAGCCTTTAGAAGAGAAAATAGTAGCATCTTTATTTTATGCCTCTCAGCATTTATGCCTCTCAGCAGGGCTCTTTTACTTTCCATATTGGCATTTGAATTATTTTATTTCACACATCAGTATTTCTGCGTAAGTTTGTGATAACTTATTCCTTTCAATATATGCCTGACAGAAGCTCCCTTATAGAGTATGAAGTAAATGATGAACACTCAAATGCCATGCAACTTCGGGAACTGCTAACATAAGGGAGCTCTATGAAGCTCAAAAGTCAGTGACAACTTAAGAATAAAAACTGAAAAATACCACTGTCCATCCATAGACATGCACATCCAATTACGATCACACTTTTCTATGACGTAGCGGTTAAGGAGAACCAATGGAAGATGAAGAATGGCGTGATCTGCTGCAACGAGATGAGGCACCACTGTCAGCACTCTCAACTTGACTTTTGGATGGTGTTTGTTTTCTTCAAAATAAGTTATTTTGTACAGCTACTCACACGCACCTCATATTCTGTACCGCCACTCATCATTCGATGCAATGGAGGTTTTTGATTGTGCCACCTCTGAAGTGTGTCTATGCGGCAGGTGTGAAGAGCATTTTACAGGGTATTGCATACAGTCATGCAGGGGCAATTTGAAGTACGGCTTATGTTTCTCGCATTGCTCAGATACCATCCAAACCCGTGTGAGGATTGTCATGTACACTGTTTTTCATCGCATTCGTTAATTCGTCTGCAATGCCAAGGTGCATCCTGCGTTGAACATGCTTTTGTATATGATCTGCTGCCCGTAAAAGCCTTCAGTTGGTACAGCTGCTGCATGCAACATCCCACTGTGACTGCTGTGGTATTTCAATGGTTATTGAGATGCATCTGCAGGGTGTTTGTGGCAACACAATAATCAAGGCTCACGATCACTTCCAAGCTTTGCTTTGATTCACACTTGCTGAAGTTACAGAAGGCTGCGGCATACTCCAGGCACGGAAGCTTCGTAAAAATGAAGCAGTTGAAACACGACGTTACCAGTACATCTCTTACGTCTTCCAAAAACAAATAGGAACGACTAAATTATTTCAACAGCTTACATAAATGCGGTATCTTGTGTTTATATAGCATAATTGTATTGCTCAAGACATTGTCTTTGAGATGGGCATCTTTTAATTTGAGACTGCAATATATCTGTCATGGGAGGGTGTGAATTAAACAATGGATACGTAGTTCTGCTGGCCTCAAACTCTATACTTTATAAAGGATACCGTTTATCTTTGTGGTGGTTATTTAACTACTAAAGTGGGATTGTGGATTACATATCTTTACATTTAAATTGTTGTCATTCTTTGAGAACTACTTCCTCTGCTGCGTGGAAGCATGAAAGGACCACATTGAGTCCCCATGGCTGGAGCTTATGTTTACTCTTGGGCTGTAACTGACTATAGGCATTCGATTTTTCTTTGTCTTCATGCTATCGTTAGCGTAAGTGAATTTAGTGACATCTATTGCAGCAATTGTAATGCGCACTTCATCCAATAAATGAGTCGTACATTCCCATGCTGTTTTTTTTTATTATTGTATGTGACCCGGCACATGGAATGTGCAACGCTCAGCTACTAAAGGGAACTGGAGGTTACCCTTAAGTTGCAGATGCAGGAGTGCAGGGAAGCAAAACTGTTACAAAATGATTTTATATCGCCCCACTCTCCCCTTTCTTCCAGCTCGAGCAGCCACTGTGGACTTGGCGCTGTCGCCATCGCTGGCGCGCGCGCGCGCTATCTCGGCAGCCACTTGGTCATGTGCTCCGTTCCAGGCGTCTCTCGCATGTATACGAATGCCCTCGCCGCATAGCGGTCCCGCGAATGCGTCTACGAGTGCAGGAAGGAGCGCGCTCGCTCGATGCTGCTGCGTTATTATTTTTTAGTCGGTGTCGGCCTCGTCACACAGCGGCAAGGTCGGAGGTGGCCGCTCGCGTCCTTAATATATCATTCACGTACGCGGCCAGCTGAGTTATCGGGTTCTTGTCTCTGTTGTTCACCACGCTCGGCCGCCTCCTCCTTGCTGCCTGCAAGCCCCCGGTTAATGTTTTGTTTTACTCCACGGGGGCGGACATTCCTTGCATAGCCTTGTTCGACGTGATACTCGGCCGGGCCGTTCAATACATGCACCACTGCGATGTCTACCGGTGAATCGCTGTCATCCTGAATGTAGGCTCGATGATCTGTGTCCCTGGGACGTCCTCGTGTTGCCCTTTGCTTTCACGCCATCACCCTTGCGTGACCGCGCCTTTCTTTCTTTTTTTTTTTCTTCGCTTGCTAGAATAATTTGCGCGTAGTGTGTGAGTGCGCGTGCCTCTAGGGCGGACTGAACACGCGCTGTTGGAAATCCTCTCGTATCACTTCGTCCAACTTTTGTCTTGAAAACGCGCTACTCGCGCTAGGAATTATTATTATTATTATTATTATTATTATTATTATTATTAGCAGGCATGGAAGTACACGCCGCAAATTAGAAGTGAGGGGAATATAATGAAATAAGGGAAGTGAAAAAATCTAGATTGAGATTTTACGTGCCAACACTTCGATATCATATGAGGTACAACATATAGGGGCAGGCTCCGGATTAGCTTAGAGCCCATGGTGTTCGTTGAAGCCTACTGAAATCCAAGTAGTGTTTTTGTCCTCATCGAAATGCGGCCGCTATGGCAGGGAATCGAACCCGCGCATGCGTGATTAGCAGCGCAATGCATTAAGGCAATAGCTTTGAAAAACACCGGGTCTCCAAAATGGAGCATTAGTCGTGTATATTCTGTTGCTTACGAGGAATGTGTCTTTTTAACTCTGCCCACATTCACTATGTTCCTTTTTAGCCATTCACAACGTGCCCTGCGTTTTCACTCGACATGCGTGTCTTTCGCGTATCTGATGAGCACTTAATTTGTGGCAAACATTTATCAAAGTATCTATAAACGTTGCCTGTGGGGACAGCTCTGCTATGGCGGCCGCTTTCTGATCGGGAAATTATTTTTAAAAACCTTCGTGTGTGCTTGTTAGTGAATGCCTTCCATTTGGCGATACCGTTCATAATGTTTCGCCATGGCATGTCTCGAACACTGACAGCGTGCGTTTAAAAACGATTTACTCCGACTTAACTCAAGTTAAGTCGGAGTAAATCTTTTAGAACATGAACTCACCCAGCTTTTGGAACATTTTTGCGTTTAAAAACGAACGAGTCGTGTGTATATATATATACACATCATGTGTCTTTTTCTTATTCTCTCTGGATGATTTGTGGCTATAGGAAGAGGCGGAGTGTCATTCTTATCGACAGGGGTTAACATGTGCTCCCGTTCGAGGAGAGGTCATTATGGCAGAGAAGCTGAGAGAGTCGGCCGCTCCTGAATCAGTCTTCTGACCTACTACTTGTCGTTGAGGGAAGGTCAAAACGCTTGCACTGCCCAAGACTCTTCAGAGCCTTTTATCCAGTCCGCTGTCATGCAGAAATTTGTTGAAAGCCTTGAGACCATGAATCTGATGACGGGGAGCAGGCGAAGGTCTCTCCTCAATCAGTGAATGAGGGGCGAACTTCGACAGTATGATAGTCCGCCTTTGAGGCACGCGCACTCGCACTGCGCGCAAATATTCTAGTGAGTGCAGGAAAAAAAAAAGAGAGAGGGAGGAAAAACATAGTGGTGATGGTGGTGCGCACATATATGCGCTTCGGTATAGTTGTGGGCCGCTGACGGTTCTACGCGATTGGCGTCCCCATGTGTTACAGGTTATAAAACATGTCGATGTAGCTGTCAGGCCTCCACATCATGATCATCATCATCATCATCAAACCCACCTGTGCAATACTGCACTATCCAGTTCACTACAGGAGTAGGTCAGTAAATCAGAGTGGGCCTATTTCCATTCTTCATTTACGGAGGCGCGGATGGTGCACGATGACACGCCTTAATTAGCGGCCGCAAGAGCGTCAGCACTCAAGGCGTCGTTAAGGTTTGAAGAAGACATTATTGGAAGCCATCGTTACACCATCTCTGGCGACGACGCCTGAATGGCGGCACTTCTACGTTTTATGTAGTACACCCAGCTGATGCGTGTCTGTGCACGTCTTTCCCGTGGCTGCGTAAATACAAATGTACGAGCGCCTCTTCACGGCCTTTTGTCGAGCCGGCCTCGACCACTGCGTGTTATCGATGTACTCATAACTGCGCCCTAAACACCGACGTGCATGCGTTCCGATCCTGGCAGCGATACTGCAGTTCCTCACTGCCACGCGGCGCGGATGTGCCGCCGCGTTTCGTTCACTTCCGCGCGCGTGAGAGATGGATCCGCGCTGTCTCTCGGGAGAGCCTCGACGTTTCGCGAGGGCTTCCCCTGCCGCCACCGGTTGCGTTTGGCACGCCCTCGCGTCGTGCCTTGAGAGAAGAGGCATGCGCGCAACACGCGGTCGTCGTCGTCGGTTCGGAAGCTGCCGGGTCAGGTCCTCCGTGTCGCGGGAGCCGCGCGTTTTTCCCCGGGATCCATTAATCACCAAAGCCCGGTCGCGGTGCGCCTCATGCTCTGGTCTCGGTGGATGCTGTGCGTGCGTGCAACGCCGAGCAGCGCCGCGCTGCCGTTCGTGCGGCGTAAACGCGCGCCCCAAAGACCGGCGGCGGGCGTGAAAAATGACGCCGATTTCGGAAAGTGGCGATGATTTCGCGCCGCCCGATTTGAGCTCTTCATTTGCGGCCGCCGCGCTCTTTTATATACTATTCCCCCCCTTTGGCGTCTGCTCTCGTTGTGCAATCCCTGCGCGGTGGCCCCGCGTGTTTTTTTCTTTTTTGGGGGGAGAGCTGCATCGTATACGCCTGCGACCGGAGTTGATGGCTCGCATCGCGGTCGTTGCGCGTCTTCATTATTAGGGAGTTTTAGCAGCGGCGGCTTACCCTACGGTAAGTACGGTAATGCCGTACCGTCGTGGTTGGCACGTAGAAAATTCAGCTTGTGAGAGCTTTACCAGCAAGTTTTATCATCTGACGACGTTTCTGTACTCACGGAGCAACCAGTGCAGCTCTTTCTGACTGAAATAGCCGCGTACCGACCATGACGGTACGGCGTTACCGTCATTGCCGTACGGTAAGCCGGCGCTGCTAAAACTCCCTATTGCTCGCGGTACTGCACTACTTGCACTTCCGTTTGCTGTGTACGGTGTCTTTTGGAAGTTTTACCTGTAGTACTAGCGTCGCTACTGTAACGGAGCAGGTGGCGCACCTGCCACTGCAACAGCTGCGCCGCCGGTAATCTCCGCGCACGAGGGTGCGAACCGCGTGACGTTTGCATCTAGCTTGTTCAAGCAACGCAAGGTGTATTATAAGCAGTAATGATGGGAGACGAACGTATAAGCTCCGTCATTTTGCATTTCTCAAGCGACTTCCGTGAATAATAATAATAAGAAATATCCGTTTTGGCCTTCTGTAACGGAAACGCGCGACAGCTCCCGAGTGCTTGCCCTTGGCACTTGTTTCTCGCGTTGTGAAAGTCGAAGCGAAACTAGTAAGCCCAAGGTTCCGGCACGTTCACGCACGAGACGAGCTTGAAAATCCGTCTCTCCTCCGTCGAGCCTCCGTGTCCTGTGACCCAGTGCCTTGTGGTACATGTTACGCACTATTAGAACATCTGCTTGCAGCGGTGTGGAAGCGTCTTTTTTTTTTTTTTCCTTTTTGTAGAATCTTGACCTGTACAGACTTTTTGTAAATTGTCATGTACGCTAAACGCTCGGTTCGAGGACGTTGTCTAATCATTCGCCGTATCACAGTGTAGCTGTGTGCGACTCGGATCCCGGAATAGGTGGATAGCAAAATCTCGGTTGTCGTAAGGAATTGTGGGTTACTCCGCAGTCTGCTACAACTTCCGGCTCGAGGATTCGCGCAGCCGCCACATGCCGCCGTCGTTTCGCGGTTGGGAGTCACGATTCCCCGTTCACTTATACGCTTGACGTTTGATTAAAGACGCAGCTTTGGTGAAAATCCGCACCGCGAGCATCGCTGGACAGTTCCGAAAGGTTGGTGTGAACTGTCAATCCGTCGTAACCCTCCCGGACTGTGTTTTTGTGTGGCGTGTTGTCATGTCCTCGAGGAGTCACGTAGAGTAGTCCCAAAACGTTTATGATTAAATAGGCTAGGTTACATATGTACCCTCTAATACATTGGAAGTCAATCAAAGAAGTGGATGACTTGTTGCAACGATCGCGATCCCGACAACGCCGATCGCAAAGCGTGCTTATGTGACCGGCGAATGTCAACGTGGATGGGCAGTCGGTTTTGTAACTTGCGTTCGCTGACACTCGTGGTTGACACTTGGCGAAGGATATCGAGTGCTATCGACGTTCCGCGATCGCAGCAGTTGTACATTGAGCATATCTCGTTTCAAAGGCCGTACCACGGCTCAGTAATTCCTCTCACTATCAGCACAACTATATTTGCTTCTTTTTTTTTTTCTATGCTAATAACGTTACCAAACTGCCATTTCGATCGCTAATATTACTCTGCCTGATCTACGGTCCTGTATTTTGTGCTGGTTTTTCTTGAGTTCATTAATTTCTTGAGATCGTTAATTAAAATTTATTGAGACTATAAATTTAATGAATCAAGTTATTAGCCAGAACACTTGCCTGTGACGAAATGGTCTTCACATATTCTTGCTCCTACATTCGGAACCCAGAGCTCTCCTTTCACGTTAGTTCGTTTGAGGACAACTGCCCATTTACGCTTGCGCGCTTCATTCCCAGGGAAATGAAACATTTTTTTTTTTCCTTTCACGGAAGAATTCGCACACCCTAACGCCGAGTAGCCAACCTCAATAACTTCACAGACGCGTGTTCGCTTTGCGAGGAGAGGAGACGTGCAGCAAGAACCCGCATACAAGGCCGAGCGAAGGAACCGCGCAGCTAGGCCTCGAACCGGAAGTAGGATGCAGACGAAAACGTCATTTTGCTATCCACCTATTGTGTGTTACGTAGTTTCGTAATCTCGTATTAGGAAATAGTGTAAATGCATTATGCCTCCGTTATCTTCTATTACACTTTCGTAGACAGTGTCATTGGCCCAATCAAGCTGTCCATAAACAGCTTTTAGCCAGTGAACGTCTCCAGAACCTGTTTCTTTCTGGGAAATAAAACAGAATTGTTCGATTTGGGTTAGATTTTTTTCTTCGACAGAACAGTCAACTGAAGACCGCTCCACAAATCTAAAAGTGCGTTCGCCACCTGGAAAAAGCATGCCGCCAACGCCGCATGATTTATCTGATTGATTAATTGACTTTTGGGGTTTTACGTCCCAAAACCACAATCTGATATGAGAGACGCCGTAGTGGAGGGCTCCGGAAATTTTCACCACCTGGGGTTCTTTAACGTGCACTGACATCGCACAGCACACGGGCTTCAACTATTTCGCCTCCATCGAAATGCAGCCACCGCGGGCGGGTTTCTATCACGCGACCCTCGGATCAGCAGCCGAGTACCGTAGCCACTATATTACCGTGGCGGGGCTAACGCCTTATGAGAAGCTGCGGTATCCGCATTTTCGAGTTGGAGACATCCCTTACAAAAATGGTTGAAGGCCTTCTACATAGATTAATTACATGCAGAGAACGTGTGTCCTAGGAAGCGAAGTTTCTACAGACATTGTGATGGTCTCGTCAATCCATCTGGCAGATTTCCGTTAGCTACCAGTTGGAACGCTTTCTTTCTTTTTCTGTTTTTTTAAATAATGACGACCCTTTACCGATGCAAGGTGCAGCTTTTCTACAGAAATACTGCAGACACCTTCCGCCACTCATACAATCGCACGCAATTGTGCGGTATAGAACACGGTATGTATGTGCACTCGTGAAATGTCAAGTGCGGAATTTCTGTTTGGCGACGCTCAGGTGGTGGTGCTCTGTAGAGTGTACAATATACATAGGTACGATTCATGTGCCCCGAAACGTGAGGAGCTGTACTAACACCTGCACTCCTAGGCGAGACATGTTTCTTTATAATCGACGTGTGCCTTTCATTAAAGGTAGCACGGAAGCCAACTTAATTGCATAACATATAAAATTCACTATGTACTCGCATTTGACATCGTGCATAATTTCTGCGTACGCGGGCCGGCAAAACTATCCCGTCCCTATAGAGAGCAACCACACGACGTTAGCACTCTGCATAATCGGGTCTCAGTGAGTGTGCCGGGCCTATCAGACAAGACACGCCGCATGATGTATGCAGGAAATCTGCAGACTTGGCATTACTGGCAGGTAGGTTGCGTAGAAATGTGACAGTCGTGACAGGTAGTCTGCAAGAAGGTTTTAAGCGATAAGAGAGCTTCAGGGGTTAGTGGACGCAACAGAACTCGCACCGCCGCTCGCTTCTAACGCAAGCTGCTCCAGTTCCAGCAAAAGCGGAGCAGACGTTTGTGCGCAAGCCGCCGTGCAAAGTACGGTTCCATCGGGTTCGGCTCTCCGAGCCGTGTGCAGAAGCCGAAGGTGCTCCGAAAGGAAAAGAGGAAGGGACGGGAGTGAGAAAAAAAAAAAGAATCAAATGGTTGAATTAGGCGCAGAACGGGAAACGCGCACAATTGCTTCTTCGCGCCGGAATGGGAGTGCTCCCGCGGCTTTTAGGCGGATCGGGCGCGCGTGTACGCACATACGCGGCTCGTCGAGACCATGGTCGCGGTATATATGTGGGCCGTTGAGAGATGAGCGAGCACGCGAGGTTTTCAAGAGTGGGTGGCTTCTTGCCGTGCGCCGAAAAAGAGTGGCGGAGGAGCCCTGCTGCTTCTGCTTGCGGATGCGTCACTCGGGGAGGGCGATGATGGACGTCCAAATTAGGCCCGCCGCCTTAGATATATATGTATACGCACGCACACACCTGGAGCGGCCGGGCCGGGCCTGGGGACGGCTTCGTAATGTGCTGCAAGAAAGACTCCGTTTGTGATAACGGAGTTATGGCCGACGGTAATGGACGCCGACACGGCTTTGCCATTAGCCCGCCCGGTGCCGTCCCCGGCGCCTTTGGGTGCGTGCGTGCGTTCGCTGGCGGAGAGCGGCGGCGCGACGCAGGTGGTAGTGCTGCTGCTGCGGCGTGCCTCGCGGAGGAGGACGGCGCGAAACATTTACAGTGTGTTCGCAGCCGAGCTATACCTTCGCGCACGAAAAGGATTGGCGCCGGCGATCGCTCCGAAAGATAATGGGAGCCGCTGCGCGTGACGATCGCGAAACCGCCGCGGCCCCGGCGGACGGGTGTATAGTTTTGAACTTGCGGACAGCTTCGCGCGTTTCGTGCACTGGCAGTGCACGGTGCAGTGACCGAGGTGCACGGCTGGTTTTCTAGCTTCCATTGAGGGGGGCGGTCGAGCGGTAGCGGCAAGCCACGGCACGCTGGTGCGCCGCGTGCGAGCGCATATAGCCGCGCGCGCACGGATCACCGGCGTATTGACATTTGCTGGTGCCCGTGTCTTTATTTTGCTTTGTCCTTCCGGGTGCCTCTTTTCGGGGTTTTTTCCTTTTTTTTTCTTTTTTGCTCCCCCAAGGTTGGCGCAACCGAGTTTGTCGTTAATTTCGTTTGTTGCCTCTGGAACATAGCATCATTTGGCGTTGTAAGCGACAGGCTTTTGATGACAACTTCTTCAAACTTTTCCAGTTTTCGTCGTTTTTTCGGGGGGTATAGGCCGTCATATCGCCCGTCGTTCGCACCATCACCATAACCAATTCCCACAAGCATTTCCCCAAATGTTGCTTCATATTTTGACACCTATAAGACGCAACCAAAAGCGAAACCTTTATGACGCACTCGCTGTCTCGTTATATATATATATATATATATATATATATATATATATATATATATATATATATATATATATATATATATGGTGTGTGAAAGAGAGAGATGAGAGAGGACAATGCAAGTGGTTTCTGCGTGTGGTTGCGAAAGAGTCGATGCAAAACAAACCGTTCCGAAGTAATACCACGGTCGACTTATCAGCCTCCTTCTATAGAAGATAGGCGCCTGTGCATACATTGTACTAAGAAGCGCCAGAGAACAGTGTAGCGTTGTTTATTTCGTATAAGGCTCCAAGTAGTATTAAACTTCGAAGCATAAAAGCAAAGCAAAACGAGGCGTACATGTTGCGTATCGTTCTGCCTGCGAGCAGGCCCGTACACACGCAGCTTCTGCCAGCAGCAGCAGCAGCAGCGCACAAAGGAAGCGCCGCCGCCATCTAGGTTCTCCCCCACCACTGTACTCGAACGAGCCACTAATGCAGAGCGTTGTCGCCCGAATGCGTCGAAATGCTTTCAGGGGCAGACCCTTTCCCCGTTTCTTTTTTTTTTTTTTTTTTCCTTTTCGCCCGTGTCCGTATATGCATGCTGCGGCGGTGTCCCGAGGGTCTCCTCGAGAATCGCGCGCACTCCTCTCGCTGCTCCCCCGGGGATGGTGGGGATGGCTCGGCGCGCTTTCATTTTCTGCGCGCCTCTTGTTTCTCCAGGGGGAGGCGCACACACTGTGCAGAGTTCGCACTCGTCCCTGTATGTGCGGCCAACGCGCGGATGTTCGCTGTCGCGGTTGAACACGGCCCAGGAAGGGCTTTTCCGTTCCGATCCTCGGGCCACGGCATAGTGACTCCACGCTCTCGCGTGCGTCTACGTGAAATGCGAACACCTCCGCGCTTGCAGCGTCTGAGGAGCTCTGCCTGTGATAGAAACAAATCCGTTCTCGGTTCCTCGAGCGTCCTCCTCCATCCCATTCCCAGAAACGCGACACCTCCAAGCATCACAATCCCGTGGCAGCGGCTTTGGTAAATAAGACTCCCCCGTTTCGCAGCGGTGCGACGTAACGTGTTTGCCTGCCCCCCGTGTTCGCGTTGCGATGCGTTTAGCTTACAGTTTTGTCATGGTTGGCGCAGGAGCAGGTGTCATGTAGCCGAAGGGTGCCGATGTTGGCGCCGGTCTGCGCTGTCGAAGAATGTGTGCCAGGTAGTTCAGTCTGCTCTATTAATTAACGTAGAAAGGGCCTTGTCGGCTATGCTTGACAGGGGGAGGATTGCAAATTATCTCAGCAGAGAACTTTATCTGGAGAGCAAGGTAGCGATTTTTTTTTTTCGGAAAGATGGTTTAAATGTGTCTGCCTAAACTTCTGGAAGGTTCTGTGTGAAACTTTTGAGCTACTGAATACAGTTATCCCCAAACGTTACGATCAGCCTTACTGATTATTCCTAAACGATTCTTTGTGGCGGCTGTAAGTGCTACGCAAGGCTGTCGGTTTTAGTAAATATGAAACGCTGCTCTTCGTAGTTCCAGAAGGGGAAATTCTCGTGTTGATGGAGGGCTGATCGTTACAGCGGTGAAATATTTTCTTGCCACTAGTTTCAACCTTAGTTTTGATTATCTTAGCATTGTTTTCAAAGGACGATGCGCCTACCATTGGTGTTCCTTTCATGTGACAGAGCCAGTAAAACTTAAAATTTGGTAGAGGTAGCTTGCTTAGGCGTCCATAACGATTTACGCTTGGGCTGTTGCGGTGATTCTGCATCTAATGTTGCGAAGCCGGCTTTCGAAGGGGAAGGTGCTCTCGGTGCATGTATCAGCACGTTGGATTTGAACTCGTTCGTGTTAGAACTGAGCAGTCTTTGCATGATGAATGATCCGTTACGCCCTGTTGACTTAGTAGCTGTAACTCTTTTTTTTTTTTTTTTGCTATACGCGATTCCGTTGGTGGTCAGTTCCGTTGTCCATCATGGCGGCCGCATTTTGGTCAGAGGAGATCCCGCAAAACGCTCGTGCGCCACTTTATGCGCGTTAAACGAGCTCGCAATGTGAAAATTTACTAGGAACCGTTTCAGTGCGGCATCTCTCTCTCTCTCCCTCTGTACAAGCATAACGCGACAGTTTTTTGTGTTTGCCATGAGGTGCACTGGTGCGTTCACTAGTTTTCCACTGCGACTGACGAGTGCGGCGGCAAACTAGAAAAGCGACGTTTGGACTACGTTTTCGATTTGCATTTATTGGCTCATATGAAGATCTCTCTCTCTCTTTCTTTGTTTTTTTTTTATTTTGTTTTGTTTCGCGGAGTCCGGTGTTCGTATATTTTTTATCGGGGGAGTCGGAGGGAATAGTGTCTGTAAAGGTTACTTCTCTGCGCGGCCGCTGGTCGTGCGGAAATGCATGCTTTCCGGGGGACTCTAGCTGTCCGCAGTCTGCAGACTGAGAGGGGATGATTGAAGTTTATTTCTTTCTTATACGGAAAGAGGGAGTAAGAGCTAAAGGCACATTGCCTGACAGAGGCTCTTACTCATGGCTTCAGCTGCTGCCTTTTTCAGCACAAACATCGTCTCTCTCTCTCTCTCTCTCTCTCTCTCTCTCTCTCTCTCTCTCTCTCTCTCTCTCTCTCTCTCTGTGTGTGTGTGTGTGTGTGTGTGTGAATGGCGAGAGAGTCGGTGGGTAGCAAGGCAGTCTGAATTCAAATGCTTATAAAAAAAATATTGTTCTACTTCCATGTGGCGAAAGGGGGAGGGGGAAGCTGCTCCTGCATTTATATCTGGCGACAACTTTCTGAGGAAGCGCAGCTGAAGCTAGAAAGCCGAAGCACGCATTCTTTCATTTTTTATTTATTCATTTATTTATTATTTTTACGCCCCTGCATGTAGTCCACAAACGCCAACTGTTGCAGGCTGCATAGAGTAACGCAAAACGTAGCACTTGACTCTCTTCTTTCATGTTCACGACTGCTTCATTGCAAGTTAGGAAGGGTTGTCTTGTAGATGATTTTGATTTTGTCTTGTGAATGAATCGCATTTCTTGCTGCTTCCAGTTCTTTGGTTTTTGGTGTCAATGTCACGTTTTTCCTCATCCTCAAAAACTACGATGCAATTGCCGGGTTGAAGCAGGTGCTCGTCGATGCGTGTGAGCGGGCATGAGCGAGAGTTCGTCAGCTGAGCTGAATTCGTCGAAGAGAAGGGAAGAAATACAACAGTGCTTTGCAAAATGTTCGTTGTTTTGGGGGGTGATGTTGCCTTGGTTTCATTGTCTGGGCACGCTTTAAATTAATTTAGAGTCCTCCCCCTCCCCTTTCCTACGACGTGGTCATAGCTATACGGCTTGCCCCCCCCCCCCCCTCCCTTTTTTTTCTTACACAGTTGTTTCGATCTTTTCATTAGATCGTGGTGCGTGCGACTTGGTCGCATAGCAGGTAGATCTGCGTTTCCGGTGCTATAAAAAAACACCGTAGTGTCTCGCACTGCAGGCATCCCGTGCGCTTCGTCTGAAATCTCGGAATACAGAGCAAAATAAGTACGTTATACGGCCCTGTAACCGTGAGTGACCCTGCGCCGCTCCGCGCGGGTGAATGACGAGGCTGCTCCCGGCCATCCGATCGACGGTATATTCGCGCACTAGTAGAATCCCCGGGGGTGTCGTGTCCTCCGCTCTCTCTTTCCTCTCCGAGATGGCCTCGCCTAAATGGACCAGCGCCGGCGGCGCTTATGGCGTTTCCTTCGCTTCCGAGATCTTCTCCGTGACTGAATGATGATCGCTCTCAAATAGCTCTCGGCGGCGTTCACTTCTCATCTCTGCCTCGTTCGCCGAAGTCGTCGACGATCGGGCCACCGCCGATGCCGAGCGCGGGGAAAACGGCGCGAGGATATGGTGTTTTGGGACGACAGCATTGTGTGCTGTACAGGCTGATAGGCTTGGGTACCAACTGCGCGTTTTCTTCGATAGTATGACTATGGGGACGCTTGGTAGATCTTTAAGCATTTCTTTCTGATGACGGGAGGCGGCGTAAATCGCTCAACCGGAGATCGCGGAAGGACGCTGATGTTCATCATTGTCGGTTTCCTGCGAAGGTGGGGCAGGCGTCGGTGTTTTGAGTGAGCCACGTCACTATTGATGTCCTGCATCTCCAGCTGAAGTCTCGAAAAAGAAAAAAAAAAGAGGGAAATATGCCCTTCTATTCTTGCAGTCGGTACAGTCGCTTGCCTATAGATTTTCAAAAAGAAAAAAGAAAAGGGCGTGGCTCTGCTATCGCAAACACCATTGACGTAGCTGTGGGGGCTACTAGCAAAGCATTGCAAAGTTACGCAGAGGAGAAGCAATTTTTTTTTTTTGTATCGGAGTCAGGAATGTTTTCCTGCACTGTAAAAGCCACACAGCCGCAAAGAAATCAGTGAAGAATCATTTTCGATGCAACTCGAGTATTTTCTTCTAGGTCACCATCACCTTCACTCATTGCACTATCCTCTCTCTCTCTCTTTATATATATATATATATATATATATATATAATGTGTGTGTGTGTGTATAAATCCTCTCCTAGGTCACCCTATCTCTTCTTTCATTTTCATAACTGTCACTATCGCTATCACTGTCATGCAGCAGTGGGCTTAGGTCAAGGTTACGGGTAGTGGGTAGAAGAAAAGCGCGTGTCTGCAAATTTGCCCTTCTGCGCAACCCGTGACTTCTCTTTGCGGCTCTTTTTTTTACATTTCTTTCTTTCTTTCCTTCCGTATTGTCATTCGCATAATCACTATATCATGTACAGCAGTGCGGGTCGTGGTTCAAGGCCAAGAGCGGGTTCATTTTTCCCTTCTGCGTGACGACCCCACCGTTAGCTATACGGACGACGTGATAAACATAGCGAGTTGCTAACAACTGCGTTTAAAATAATCAACTTTCACTCGTTTGTAACCGAACCATCTGCTGCAAAGACGACGCTCCCGCATGGTGGTGTCGTCGGTTGGCGGCAGCTGCGGGAAAACTTTGTGTCTTAAGATCTGCAGTAAAAGGTGCACGCGACCATGTGTGCGTGTGTCTCTGAAAGCCTGGGCGCATGTACAGCTTTGGGCTTCGAAAGGCGCACAGGGTTCGCTCTTTTTTTTAGGGGCGAAGCTCCTTAAGGCGTAGGCTTGCCTGCCGTAGTTGTCCGTCGTAGCCACCTCGTCTAGTTCGTGAAGTGATCACTAGATGGCGTTGGTGGCGCTCGCTCCATAGAGCTCCATAGAGGTTCGGTAAAGGCTAGTGTGACGGGATATCAGTATGTCACAAAATAGTGCCTATTTTCGAAATAAAAACCCGGCGTCCAAAGGCCGAAACAACAACAAGAAAAACGGCGCGCGGAAGAGGCACCGAAAGACACGCCGCGCCTACAAAAAGCCAGAATGTTGTAGAAGCTTTCTTATCGCGGCGAGCGCGCGCGCGGGGCAGACGTAAGGAGAGAGAGAAGGCGGAGAGTTCACACCGACGCTCCCCGAACAGTGAGAGAGAGAGAGAGGCGCCGCCCCAACCAAGAAGGTTCGAGAGTGGGCGAGAAGGTTCCCAATTGTATGTGTGCTCTGGGTCACGTGGCCCTACGGAACCTTCTAGTACCCTTTCCCAGGACTATATAAGCGGTCGGACACGGGCCGCGCAGAGGAGTAGAGAAGAAGGGACGAAGAGAGAGAGTCGAAGAGTTGCAAGTAAAAAGAAGAAGCAAGAAGTCGTGCGTGACTCAGACGCCAAGCCAGCTGACAGGCCACCTGCAAGAAGACGCCGAGTGTCTTGGTGAATAGGACTCTTTGTGTTTTGTTCATTGTTGCAGTGCATGAACTTGTTCGTGTTGGTTGGCCTTGTATGACTTTGCGACCCATCTGTGTTTTGAGTTGTGAAAGCCGTGTTGTGTACGTTTGTGTGCCTGCCTATTTGATGAAAATATATTTGTTTTGTTTGACCACCCTTGGCTCTGACTCGGTCTCTGAACCACTGCTGGCGTTTTGCTAGTGTGCTAAAGGGGACCAAAAATCTTATTGTCCAAGCTTTCGTGGGATCTTTTTCGGGGAACCAAGACGTTGGTTCTTGGAATTATTTCCGGCGATCGCGCCCCGTACATCATTGCACGGGTTTGGTGACAATATTTCTGGCGTCCGCGACAGGACTTCTTTGGTGCTTAAGTGTGTTCAAAGTACGGAGGACGAGCCTTGGGTTGTGTACGTGCTGGCGTATACGATATTGTGTGTTGCACCACGTTCTCGCTAACCTGTGTGCAGAGAATATTTTGAGAGTTGAGGTATAGGCAGATACTTGTTTGTGCACGCGGCTAGATTTTGTGGAAGGGCACCATGGATCTTGAGAAATTGATTGCCCTTGGTGAAAAGATGGGTCTAACGGGAGCTGAGTTACGGAAATGGGTGAACCAAGAGAAAAAAGAAGCTGCAGAAAGAGCGAAAGAAGAAAGGGAGGGGCGAAGAAGAGACGAAGAGAGAGTTGAAGAGTTGCAAGTAAAAAGAAGCAAGAAGTCGTGCGTGACTCAGACGCCAAGCAGCTGACAGGCCACCTGCAAAGACGCCGAGTGTCTTGGTGAATAGACTCTTTGTGTTTTGTTCATTGTTGCAGTGCATGAACTTGTTCGTGTTGGTTGGCCTGTATAACTTTGCGACCCATCTGTTTTTGAGTTTGTGAAAGCCGTGTTGTGTACGTTTGAGTGACTGCCTATTTGATGAAAAATATATTGTTTTGTGTGACCAACCTTGGCTCTGACTCGGTCTTTGACCACTGCTGGCGTTTTGCTAGTGTGCTAAAGGGGGACCAAAATTCTTATTGTCCAAGCTTTCGTGGGATCTTTTTCGGGGAACCAGGTAACTTCTTTGGTGCTTAAGTGTGTTCAAAGTACGGAGGACGAGCCTTGGGTTGTGTACGTGCTGGGTTCTACGATATTGTGTGTTGCACCACGTTCTCGCTAACCTGTGTGCAGAGACCTATTTGAGAGTTGAGAGGTATAGGCCGATACTGTTGTGCACGCGGCTAGATTTTTGTGGAAGGGCACCATGGATCTTGAGAAATGATTGCCCTTGGTGAAAGATGGTCTAAACGGGAGCTGAGTTACGGAAATGGGTGAACCAAGAGAAAAAGAAGCTGCAGAAAGAGCGAAAGAAGAAAGGGAGGGGCGAAGAAGAGACGAAGAGAGAGTTGAAGAGTGCAAGTAAAAAGAAGCAAGAAGTCGTGCGTGACTCAGACGCCAAGCCAGCTGACAGGCCACCTGCAGAAGAGCCGAGTGTTCTTGGTGAATAGGACTCTTTGTGTTTTGTTCATTGTTGCCAGTGCATGAACTTGTTCGTGTTGGTTGGCCTTGTATAACTTGCGACCCATCTGTTTTTGAGTTTGTGAAAGCCGTGTTGTGTACGTTTGAGTGACTGCCTATTTGATGAAAATATATTTGTTTTGTTTGACCAACCTTGGCTCTGACTCGGTCTTTGAACCACTGCTGGCGTTTTGCTAGTGTGCTAAAGGGGACCAAAAATTCTTATTGTCCAAGCTTTCGTGGGATCTTTTTCGGGGAACCAAGACGTTGGTTCTTGGAATTATTTCCGGCGATCGCGCCCCGTACATCATAGCACGGGTTTGGTGACACAGTAGATGGCGCTAGCGCAGCATAGTTGACGAATTAAAATATGAGATGGCGCTGCGGCGCTCGCTCCATTCAGATGTATGGGAGCGCATAGTGGGATGAGCGATCACTAGATGGCGCGCGTGAGCACGCCTCTCATTGGATGGAGGCGATCGCTCGAGATGTTTCGATGCAGTGCGATGGGAGACCGCTAGGGGTGAGAGCTATAAAATGCGCTCGCTCTTGAATGATCTCAGAATGATCACGAGATGGCGCTGCGGTGCTGCTTAGCTAGTACGTGAATTGATCAATAGATGGCGCGGAGGCGCTCGCTGTTTCGTTGTCGCGTCGTAGCCACGCTCGCCCTCGGCGCGTGCCTCCCGGCGCGCGAGCTCTCTCACTCTTCCATCTGCTGTCTTGTGAGAGAGAGAGAGAGAGAGAGCGAAATGCGCGCGTTGACTATGGAAACGCTCTTTCTTCGATGAACGCTCTACCAGCTCGCAAAGAAGGAGAACGCGCCCTCACCCGCGAGAGACAACGTTGACGCAGGCAGCGTCTCTTAGCGAGTTCCTTGATTGAAAAATACCGACTGCTCACGCTGGAGAACCGTTCACCGGCCACCCATATATATATATATATATATATATATATATATATATATATATATATATATATATATATATGCATTGGATCTTGTGCGTAGTTGAACCATAAGGATTCGTAGCGTGCGCGTTAAATAAATTAATCCGGAACTCGGCACGATCTACGACGTGGGAGCGCAGGAATCCCATAAAGAAAACGCGGCTCCAGTACGAAAACAGAAAATCACGGCTCACAAATAAAAAATTTCTTGTATATATATACACATAGTGTTTGTCACGTCTTTGATGATGTACTGGGCAAGATTCACGGAATGTTCGCGGTTTTTACCGATGAACCTCCGGAGCTTCGCCCACTCATCATCATTCACTCTGTGGATATGCGTGGATTTTTTTTGACAACTAGCAAATGTGGAGCTCGCCTTTGTCGTGACGCAAACCAGATTATTACAATCTGTTGCGGCTGAGGTGTCCAGTCCGCTGTCACGAACTTGTGACGCAAGTGACCGTCTATTGTAAAACGATGGATTTCGCGAGACCCAATGTGTTAGCTTAGCGGTGTTGGCTTGCTGAGCTCGAGGTCGCGGGATCGAATCGCGGCCACCCCGGCCGCATTTCGATGGGGGCGAAATGCAAAGAACCCCAGGTGGTCCGAATTAATCCGGAGCCCCCCACTATGTGTACGGTTCCTGTCTCGTAATCATATCTATATAGTTTTGGCACGTAAAGCCCTGTCAGTTATTATTAACGAATGGTGTATTAACTGATAGCGCGCGCAGGCCGTGAACACGTTTTGGGAGCGGTTTCTGGCGATCCTTGTCCGCCCAGTTGCCCCGCCACGGTGGTCTAGTGGTTATGGCACTCGGCTGCAGATCCGAAGGTCGCGGGATCGAATCCCGGCCGCGGCGGCTGCATTTCGATGGAGGCGAAATGTTGAGGCCAGTGTGCTGTGCGATGTCAGTGCACGTTAAAGAACCCCAGGTGGTCGAAATTTCAGGAGACCTCCACTACGGCGTCTCTGATAATCAGAGCTGGTTTCGGGACGTTAAACCCCACAAATCAATCAATTTTCCGCCCAGTTTCCGAAACGCATCGGGAAAAGCGGGTAAGCAGTGCGAAAATTAACGGTCTGCACTGTTTTCCGGAACCTGCGCTGTGTATCTTATGCTGTTATCGTGGTGTTCGGTTCGTGACATGGCTTGTATACCTACATGCGCCGGCCATGTTGAATCAGTGCAGTATGCGGCTCTCAGCTGACCGTGAGAAGCTGTGTGACTACTTGTCGTGTGTGGTGTCGCGAAACGCCCTTCCCCATGTGGTGACCACTGGCTTCCACCGTATACATGCAGGTGTCCCGCGGAGACTCCTAGGCCCACGGCGCGCCGTCCAGGCGCGCTGTGTCCCGACTCCAACGTCCAGTGTAGCGGCGCTGGCAGGCCTCTGGGAGGAGGAGCGGCGGCATCGGCGGGCCAGGAAAGGCTGGAGTGCTTCTCTGTCACGCGCATCGGAACGGCCTCGCTTGTGCTGGGGACCCCCCGTTCGTAAACCCGTCGCAACGGACTCGAGTATTACTTGGCCACGGCTGATGGCCACCTGACTTGCGCAGGCAGGGAAGACGGGCTCCTACGAACCACGTGAGCGCATCGTGTGGCCCAGTAGGCAGCGGGAACGATATAGCGCAGCCGACGGCGTGCTACTACCTCCTGTATAGCTTTCGTTTCATCCCGTTAACTTATTTCTCCTCGGCGAGTTTTCTGGACTCTCTCCGCGTCCCTCGGACTCTGTGGTGTTATTCGTGCGCGCGTAACGATTCGGAAGAGAGACGCAGCGATATGGCCCTGTACGACGACGTGCGATTTGTGCTGTCGCACGTACGCCACTCGTTCGTGACGTGCGACGACACCGGGCTGTGCGAGTTGGCCTTGCTGAGCGACGCCGACATCCGCGCCGCCTGGCCTCAGCAGGCGTCCTCGCAGGTGACCACCGACCTGGCGGCCGAAGCCGAGCAACTGCAGCTGCAGCAGCAGCAAGAGATGAGCCAGTCGTACGACATCGTCTCTGAGATGGAGTTCATCGGAGCTCATCGCAGGTAAAGCCGGGACGGAGGTGCCGCCCGTGAGAGTGCTCAGTAGATAGATCGCACGTCCTGCGCAATCTTCATCATGTGTCACTCCTGAGCTCAAACGAAAGCTCGCGGACGTCGTGGCGTCGAAATGATGAGCATCGCTGACCCCCCGCGAAACGACTGCCCGATCGAAGCGCACCGAAACAACCGCTCGGGAATTTTCTACGCGTTTGTCTAGTTTACCTTGCGTAGTTTCCTCCCCTCGTGTAACTTGTAAGTGGTGTAACAAGGAAGAAGCTTTCCATTACCCCAATACTCCGAAAGACGGATTTATACACCCCCCCGCCACCCCCACTTTTTCCAAAACCGAAAATCTAGATAAACCCCTGCTCCGAAAGCCGCGGTGCAACGCAACTGAAAGTGGCGCAACCACACTGGCCCGTGCACTTTCGCACGCTAACAGTCCATTGAACCACCCAATCTCCTCCGTGGCTGCTATATTACGTCGTTTTTTTTTGTTTTTTTTTCGCTGCGTCACCTGCACGGCACAGCAGGCCTGTGCGCACTTTCGTTACGCTGCTTGTCCTTCATTTTGCACTGAGCCGCCATGCTTATCGGTAGTGAACAAAGCAAGCGCTTGCTAATCACTAGTGAAAACTGTTAATGTGAGAACATCTTCATAACGCGCGCTATATTCTGACTAGTGGTGTCGGGGGCGTCTCATCTGTTGCACGCAAGGCGTATACCTCGCGAGCAACAGACCTTCGATTATTATTTAGCGTTTTTTGTAGACGATCTGCGTCCATAAACGTGTCCGACTTTCGGTCTGCGGTCTGCGTGTGTTTTCACTCTGACCCAAAACACGCGAAAGCCGTGGGTCCGAGCGCAGAGGACTTGGCGCTATACTGGAAGCACAACGTGCACATGCTTGACTTCCCGACAAATGACAGCTCAACCGTCGCGCTGTAGTCAAGGGATGAAAAGCTTGATTTAGCATAACATTTTTCTGCTGTCCGCTCAAGCGGTTTGAAGTTATAGTTGGATCATACAACTCAAGTCTGCAGTGAAGCCCCTCCCACGCCTTCATAACCACCAGCCACTGTACCTCCGCGAAGCTTCAAATAGTTCCTTCTTTGGACTTTCCATGTCACCAAAATAAAGCGAGGGTGGCAACGATAATGAATAGGTGCATAAATTTTTGTCTTCCTTCGTTTATTAGAGTGGAACATGGAAAGAATAACTCTTTATTGACCTGGAGATCAAGTGCTTGCAATGCGAAAACCCGCCGCACAGCAAGCGCCGCCACCTGAGTTTAACAACTCAGTTCAGTGAAGTTTCACTAATAAAGCAGCCTTGAAAGCGAAATGAACTACACCGCGGCCTCTTGCAGATGGAAACGCTGAGACTCCACACATTTTTGTCCATGCTTCTAGAGTACATCATGGCTTGTACCGATGAAAGGACCCCAGAACAGCAGACGCTCCGCAGGTACCGAAGGCATAAACACGGCGCCATTTTTAAAAGGTCGCATGACGACAATTTCGTTTGCTTCTGTGAATGGCTGGCGGAGTAACACCGACGCGCGCGGTCCATCGACCCTTGTTGCCAACTTTTCCTTTTTTTTTTTTTTTTTTTTTGAAGTTGAATCTTATTATAGAAGCCCTAGTCGGGGGAGGGGGGTTCGCTTGAAGGAAGCACCCAGAGGGCTTACTGCGCTACCTGGTGATAAGTGAGAACACTGCACAGTAAAGCGCAAAATGTAGAGTTCAACCTCAGTGCAAGCTGTGCATGTTGTGGCGATTTGTGTACGCTGGAAGTCGCGGTGTTTCCTTTTCTCTTTTAACGCAGGCGCATCCCTCACGAAGCTGCAAATCAGTGGTGGCAATGGCGATAGCCATTTTGACTAATTGTCCGTCGCGCGCTTCCTGCCAGTTCTCTGTAGTGGAGCTATGGTGTAGCCACCATATAGTGGAGCGGAGTCGCCGCTCCGCTCACGGGATGCGCTCTGCCGCCTCCGCCCACCGGCTGAGCGCACTGGAGCGAAAGGGAGAGAAAGAAAACGCTCTGTTAAAAACTGTGTAATACTTTGCGTAGGTTAGTGTTAGCCCTTGAGGATTCGAATTCGCGTTTTGCCTTCTTAGAGGAACACTAAACTGAAACTCTAAAGGGTTGTACTCACCTTTCTTTTTTTTTTTTTTTTTCGCGAATTCCGTTGTCAATGATTTCGCCGTTTTGTGTTCAACTTTAGGAAATAAAATGAAGGTCTGTAAGTTTCGTTTTGGAATCTCGCGCCGAAACTTGGCGCACAGGACATCATAAACTCCGGATTTTGTATTGTGGACACAATGGCTCAACAATATCCTCTGAAACACGCATTGTTAACTCCTTAGAGCTCAATGTATATAGCTTTTACCGATAAACAATTACGTATAGGCATCTGGAGACGCCGTGAAAATTGATGGTGTGATGCGTATTGGTGCGTGGACTTGCCTCCCTTATTTTCGTTTTCCGCTTTTTCTGGGTTATACGTATAACATTTCGCGAGAGTGGTGTTTTTGGTATTTTGAAAATGTGGGTTGGTAATACGGGGTGGTTACCCTGGCGTCTATTATAGTGGTGTTTGCTAGTAGCCGAACGCATTCGCTCGTAATATGTCCTACATCACAGTTGCCTCGTATCTGCTCTGATATAGTCAGTTTCCGCGTGATATATGTGTAGTCCGGAGGCTGGATCGCACAGAAACAGAACCCGCCTTGTAAAGCGTTGCTCCCTCAAGTCTGACGTCTGCGTATATACTTGCTTGTTTCTGTGGTACGTATAAGTTTCAAGCCTGATCTGTTCACGTTCATTTCAGTGTTATCGTGTGAATTAGGGCCGCACATGTATTTTCAACGAAAGTAAAGAAACATGCAGGAACGTGTAACTAACGTATGGAACCCTACGCGTGTCCGTGAACATAATAGCGCATTTGTCGCTCGCTTCGAGGCCTATGGGTTATCTAGAAATTAGCTTGTTTTATTGTGATCTGCTGTTCAATTGACCGTGCACATACTACCGGCGCTGTGGAATATTTAAGTTAATTTAAAGCGTTGCGACTTGCATACGCCACTGTCGAATTTCACGCTTGAGACGGGAACAAAGTTAACATCTTTTTTTTCGATCGCGACACTTATTCGTAATACACTTCCGCTTTGCTTACTTATCTGCGTGTTTGTCGCTGGAGTGCCAATAACAGTGAATCGTCGGGAGTGCTTTTTTTAATGTCGAGGCGAGGCCTTGCATGTGCGACTCTTTTCTCGTTAGTGCATCGTAAAGCAGAAAACATAACGCAAGAAAACGAACAAGGGACAGAATGAACAGAGGACAGACACAGTATATTGTGCTTGTCCTGTGTTCATCTTTTTTCCCCTCTTCGTCTTTTGTCGCTGTTTTTCTGCTTTACGATGGACTATACAAGCACGCCGAAGTATCTTTCCCTCCTCCGTTAGTACATGTTTGAGGCTTTCGTCAAAACATGGAGTGGGACATTGCAGCTGTCAAGCTGCAATGTCCCCGCCCGCCATATTGAGCATGCATGACTTTCTGATGTCGCAACAGACGCTCCAACACGGCCCAGCGGCTGGAACGGCTCAAGAAGGAGCGTCGCCTGCAAGGGAAGCTGCGTCACGTCGTCTGGAAGGACCAGCCTGCCAAAGAGCTCACCGGTCAGTCACTATATGCCCTCACGTGTTCTCATTACACTCCCTGCACTTCACATTACAGCTTTCCATGCAGCCGTGAGAAAAAAAAGCGATTTCCAGCCGCGGTCTCCGTGATTCACCGGCGTGCGGAATCGCGGAGGCCGTGTTTCAACTCGCTGAGTCCGTCCGATTACTTGGGGAGTATTTCTGCCGCGCAACTTGCTCGCTTTTCCTGTCTCGAAAACTCGTCCCTCGCCACTTTCCTGTCAAGCATGCAGAAAGCCGTACGCCCTTCATGACTGAGAAGTATACAGGGCGCGTAGCGTTAACGCAGGGAAAGTTCACGCGACACCGTAGAAAGACTCCCTAAATGCTCGATTTTTTTTTTTCCCTGAAGAGCACAGCGCGTTCGTGGCCACGCGTTACGTAGCTTTCTCTTTATACTCCGAACACGGTCGTTATATAGCAGCCACGGTCTGGAAACGCTGTGCAGGGTTATTTGGGTTTCTTTCTTTCTTTATCGATGCAAGATTTCCGGGGAATTCGGTGAGGTTTCGCCGTGTTACGCTGTTATTGGGGAATTTTAGTTTGTCCGGTAACCCGCAATATACGCAAAGCACTTTGCGTAGAGCGGTATACCGGGAGTAAACAGCGCATGCACAAACATGGCCTGCCACACGGAGCATGTGCCTTCCGCTTCGAATCTTTCGAGTGGTCGTCGCGCGCTCTGTAGCCTTCGAGTTACTGACGGTTGTACTTGCTTTAGTTTTGTATCATGAAGCTTCTAGAGTAAAGCATATGTGATAATTCGGCACCGTTTCTGGGCGCGACACTCAAATTGTTGAGGCTGTAGGCTTAGCGAGTGGCCGCCGGAACTTCGGAGGACGTACATCACGTAGTCTTGCTTGTTCTGTTGATCACCCATAGGTGGCGCCACTTGACTAAAAAAAAAAAAACAATGCTATCCGGTATCCGGTACGCCTTTGCGTATGCGTTTTACCGGACACTCTAGAACTCCCTAGTAAAAAGGGGCGTATTAGGAGCGTCGTTTTGCTACATCACAATAAGTATCTGGCTCGATTGCCTTTCGTTCTACGAAAATTGTGTGATTCGCTACTTTACACGCCGTTCCGTGCCGGAAGGTACCGCGCGCGTGGCGATAGCGCAAGGAAAACACGCCGTGTGATTCACGTTCTGCGGCAAAAATACGCCCTGAATACGCCTTTCATAGAGTGTGCCCTTCTCTAAATTTTATTGTACCGTACTGTTGTGCTGGTGTGCGTTAGTATTTGCGGGAGTGACGCGCGCACACCCTAAAGTCCTTTCCTTTCTTTTTCTTTTTTTATTTTTTCTTGGGAGGGTGCGTGTGCTTTTGTCAAGCCTGTGTGCTCATGAACTCCATGACTGGCGTAACTACATCAATCGTTACGTTCTCTCTAGTGGCCTCTTTTTTTTTTTTTTTTCCTGCCGCCAAGTACTCTTGCAGGTCAATCGCTGCGCGCGCAAGGCGCGCCTTCATGTATCTGAACTGTCTGGAATGTTGCCACCGATTGTACAGCAAAGAATCACGTTTAATCGCACTGCGTGCTCAACGCGAAAAAGTGGTGTACTACGTTCAGGAAGGTACGCGGGCGCCAGCGATTCCGTTGGAATGCACGAAGAATCGTGCATAGACCATATTACAGACGCATTTTTGGGTGCCGCCGCCTTGGGCCGATAAGGGGTCCTTCTTTTGTTTTTGTAACAACTCGATTAACGACGCTGCAATACAGGCTATAGGCTCATATCGCTTGAGCGTGGACGTATTACGTGGACATTCGTCATTTCGCGACGTTTTCTATTTGACGGCACGGCATTCGAAACTGAGAAATAACGTGTGCGTGAAAGTTCAAGGCGGCGGCGTTAGGACTCGACAGCTGTGCTCACTGTCTCAGTCGTTTCTGCTGAAAAGCTGCCGCAGTTACGAAGTCCCAACGGTCAACGGCAACTGCGGGACACAACGAATCGGAGACAAGAAAACTAGGGGTGTATAGTAGTAACCAACCAGATTTTTCGCTGCTGCTCCCGGTCTTATGATTTATGCGTTTGTTTTGCCGAAACAAAATAGTTATTCTCAACTGTCTTCCGTCCGGTAAATCGCCGTTTATAGTTCCCATACCAAAGTACGACAAGCTCTGATGCGTGCGTATCGCAATTAGCTGCTTTGCCAGGAAGCACGCAACATCGCGGTCTCACTCTCCCTTACCGTTCTTTCTTTTTTTTTTTTTTTTTTTCGCCCTGTCTTCGCGTCTTTGCGTGGTCAGTCCCGCGTCAATTTTCAGAACTCGGTTGAGGCCGTCAAAAACTTTCCCGCGTCGCTCGGTCTTCTGCTCCCCTCCTTTCTTTGCTACCGTTGTCTGCTGTCCCTTTGCGGCCTGGGCACGCATTATCTTGTTCCCGCCCGCTTTAATCACTTTGACACACCCTTCCCCCTCGTCCACCTTCGCAGTTCTCGTGGTCGTCATTATTAGTTCGTTGGTTTCGCGGGGCCTCGTCGGCGCGTCGAAAGAATTTCCGCTCCTTTTAACGCGTCGCGCCGTTTTGTTCTTGGGAGCGGACTGGCGCGTTTCACCGTTGCGTCGCGTAATGGGTTATCTTTGCGGAATGACGCCCTTTCCCGATTGAGTCGTCGGCTTGAAAGAACTTTTCTTCATTGTGGGGGGGGACAATGTGGGGGCAGGAAAAGGAGCAAGTGTTCAGTCTCTCGCACTTTTTTTTTTTTTCTCGTTTGCTTGGCCGCGCGGTATTTTTGCGCGTTCTGGCGACGGTTTGGTGCTTTATCGAGTCGCGACAAGTTCTGCGGCAGGACAAACGTTCGAGCCTGCTGGGTAGGGCCGATAGTTTGAACACATTACACTCCCTGCACGTCACATTCAGCTTTCCATGCAGCCGTGAGAAAAAAAGCGATTTCCAGCCACGGTCTCCGTGATTCACCGGCGTGCAGAATCGCGGAGGCCGTGTTTCAGCTCACCGAGTCCGTCCGATTACCTGGGGAGTATATCTGCCGCGCAACTTGCTCGCTTTTCCACTCTTGAAAACTCGTCCCTCGCCACTTTCCTGTCGAGCATGCAGAAAGCCGTACGCCCTTCATGACTGAGAAGTATACAGGGCGCGTAGCGTTAACGCAGGGAAAGTTCACGCGACACCATAGAAAGACTCCCTAAATGCTCGAATTTTTTTCCCTGAAGAGCACAGCGCTTTCGTGGCCACGCGTTACGCAGCTTTCTCTTTATACTCCGAACACGGTCGTTATATAGCATCCACGGTCCGGAAACGCTGTGCAGGGTTCTTCGGGTTTCTTTCTTTTTTAGCGATGCAAGATTTCCGGGGAATTCGGTGAGGTTGCGCTGTGTTACGCTATCATTAGGGAATTTTAGTTTGTCCGATAACACGGAATACGCAAAGCACTTTTCGTAGAGCGGTATACCGGGTGTAAACAGCGCATGCACAAACATGGCCGACCACACGGAGCATACTATGCCTTCCGCTTCGAATCTTTCGAGTGGTCGTGGCGCGCTCTGTAGCCTTCGAGTTACTGACGGTTGTACTTGCTTTAGTTTTCTATGATGAAGCTTCTAGAGTAAAGCATCTGTGATAATTCGGCACCGTTTCTGAGCGTGACACTCAAATTGCCGAGGCTGTAGGCTTAGCGAGTGGCCGCCGGAACTTCGGAGGACATACATCACGTAGTCTGGATTGTTCTTCGGATCACCCATAGCTGGCGCCACTTGACTGTGAAAAGAACAATGCTATCCGGTACCCGGTACGCCTTTGCTTATAGTTTTAACGGACACTCTAGAACTCCCCATTAAAAAGGGACGAGCGTCGTTTTGCTATATCACAATAAGCATCTGGCTTGATTGCCTTTGGTTCTACGAAAATTGTGCGATTCGCTACTTTCCTATATTGAGAATTCCATGTCACGCTGATAGCTGCATGCACGCCGTTCCGTGCCGGAAGGCACCGCGCGCGTGGCGATAGCGCAAGGAAAACACGCAGGGTGATTCATGTTCTGCGGCAGAAATACGCCCTGAATACGCCTTTCTTGGAGTGCGCCCGTTATTAAACTTTATTATACCGTACTGTTGTGCTGGTGAGCGTTTATTGCAGGAGTGACGAGCGCACAACCTAAAGTCTTTTCCTTTCTTTTTATTTTTTCTTGGGAGGGTGCGTGTGCTCTTGTCAAGCCTGTGTGCTCATGAACTCCATGACTGGCGTAGCTACATACATGGTTACGTTCTCTCTAGTGGCCTTTTTATTATTTTTTTTTCCTGCCGCCAAGTACTCTTGCAGGTCAATCGCTCCGCGCGCAAGACGCGCCTTCATGTATCTGAACTGTCTGGAATGTTGCCACCGATTGTACAGCAAAGAATCACGTTTAATCGCACTGCGTGCTCAACGCGGAAAAGTGGTGTACTATACGTTCAGGAAGGTACGCGGGCGCCAGCGATTCCGTTGGAATGTACGAAGAATCGTGCATGGACCATATTACAGACGCATTTTTGGGTGCCGCCGCCTTGGGCCGATAAGGGGCCCTTCTTTTGTTTTTGCAACAACTAAATTAACGACGCTGCAATACAGCCTAGGCTCATATCGCTTGAGCGTGGACGTAGTACGTGGGCATTCGTCATTTCGCGACGTTTTAAAGACTTCTTTCTTGGGATACTTAAACGCAGAAATTTTGTTCTGCTCTTCTGTTTGTCTGTCTGTCACACGGTTCAGCCACCCTGCCGAAGTTACTTGCCTAACGCCCGGCCATCTTGAACTGGTAGCTGCGTTCATACTTGTGAACATTGTCAATCAAAAAGCAAATATTACGCATATCTGAGGCGCAACATCAATACGTAAGTGTTAGGTGGTGTGTTCCTTTACTGGAAAATACGTAGATACGTAATTCTAAAGACCCTAGTGTTTCTTAGGCTGCGCTAGAAATGCGACGCTATGCACGAAAAGAGGCCTCTGCCGACGATTTGGGGCTGCCACGTGGCTGTTGCCCAGGGATTCTGCAAAAGCTCATGTTTCCCGACGGCGCTGCCAGATGGCGTCCATATCTCACGCAGCGTAGTACGTCCGGCAGAAGACTATCGCCTTTCAACGACATTTGCGGCGAAGCACGCAGATACGCGGCCAATTTTTTTTTTTTTTCTGTTTGACGGCACGGCGTTCAAAACTGAGAAATAACCTGTGTGAAAGGCCAATGTGGCGGCGTCAGGACTCGACAGGTGTGCTTGCTGTCTCATGTCATTTTACTACGATCTAATTGCATTGCTCCCGTTTCATGGCTTCTGCTGGAAAGCTGCCGTAGTCACGAAGTCCCAACGGTCAACGGCAACTGCGGGACACAACGAATCGGAGACAGGAAAACCATGGGGGTGTAGCAGTAATCAACCAGATTTTTCGCTGCTGCTCCCGGTCTTATGATTTATGCGTTTGTTTTGCCGAAACAAAATAGTTATTCTCAACTGTCTTCCGTCCGGTAAATCGCAGTTTATACTTCCCATACCAAAGTACGACAAGCTCTGATGCGTGCGTATCGCAATTAGCTGCTTTGCCAGGAAGCACGCAACATCGCGGTCTCACTCTCCCTTACCGTTCTTTCTTTTTTTTTTTTTTTTCGTCCTGTCTTCGCGTCTTTGCGTGGTCAGTCCCGCGTCACTTTTCAGAACTCGGTTGAGGCCGTCAAAAACTTTCCCGCGTCGCTCGGTCTTCTGCTCCCCTCCTTTCTTTGCTACCGTTGTCTGCTGTCCCTTTGCGGCCTGGGCACGCATTATCTTGTTCCCGCCCGCTTTAATCACTTTGACACACCCTTCCCCCTCGTCCACCTTCGCAGTTCTCGTGGTCGTCATTATTAGTTCGTTGTTTTCGCGGGGCCTCGTCGGCGCGTCGAAAGAATTTCCGCTCCTTTTAACGCGTCGCGCCGTGTTTGTTCTTGGGAGCGGACTGGCGCGTTTCACCGTTGCGTCGCGTAATGGGTTATCTTTGCGGAATGACGCCCTTTCCCGATTGAGTCGTCGGCTTGAAAGAACTTTTCTTCATTGGGGGGGGGGGGGGGGGGGGGAACAATGTGGGGGCAGGAAAAGGAGCAAGTGTTCAGTCTCTCGCACATTTTTTTTTTTTTTTCTCTCGTTTGCTTTGGCCGCGCGGTATTTTTGCGCGTTCTGGCGACGGTTTGGTGCTGGATCGAGTCGCGACAAGTTCTGCGACAGGACAAACTTTCGAGCCTGCTGGGTAGGGCCGATAGTTTGAACACACACACACACACACACGCTTATTTCTTTATATACCTCATGGTTGATTTGTGCCAAAACCGGCTATGATTATGAGAGACGCCGTAGTGGAGGGCTCCGGAAATTTAGACCACCTGGGGTTCTTTAACGTGCACTGACATCGCACAGCACACGGGCCTCAACATATTTCGCCTCCATCGAAATGCAGCCGCCGCGCCCGGTATCACTCAATCATGCGACCTTCGGATCAGCAGTCAAGTACCATAGCCACTAGACCACTGTGGCGGGGCGAGGTAGTATTTCGATGCAGGTGAAATACTAGAGGTCGTCGTTCGCAGTGTCTTGCGCCCATGCTGAAGTCCTGAACTATAGGTCCTCGCTGTCATATATACAAGATTTGCGCGAAACGTCAACTCTTCACGAGTACGAGGATGGCAGGGAGCTACGCTACGTTGCTGAACGCCCAGTTTTCGAAAGGCTGCTTGCTTATTAGAGTACACCTCCTTATAATCATGTTCGTGTACTCGCTCATGGACGTCGTAAAGGAGGGTAACCGGGGCGTTGCAAGGGTGTTTTGTTAATGAGCACCCGACTTCCTAAAAGGAGTGTCTACGGCACTCTTAAAATGGAGGCGTATGTGGGACGTCTTTCTTCCACGGAGCAGTACTCATATCGAGTGCTTTACTTTATTTATCGATGCTCGCCCGGTAGTTCCCGGTCAGGAGCGTCATGTGGCTGTCAGCGTGACATGGCATTCTTGATGGGAAAGTGGCGAGCACACAGTTTTGGAGATTGCGCGAGGGAAGAACGCCCGAAGTACCGCTGTCTCGACCACAGCCGAGCGTAGACGTGAGCTGTACAAGAGACGTGAGGTGAGCTGAAAGCACTGTCGAATGCGTGTGTATACACACTAGAGGATTTTGTATCCTTATAAGTGAATTAAAGGTGTTCCAATTCCTTGCAAACCTCGCTGTAAAGGAATGCGTATTTGGGGCGTTAGAGCGACCGACAACCAATTTTTAATGTACCCGTTTTCTTTGCGTCATCAGAGAGCTTATCGGTCAGGATGTCCAGTCATGCAGTGGTAATGGGGAAAACACCGTAAAACATTTTATTATCAGAATTTTTTGTGTATGGAGTCTTATACGCAACACATGTTGCAAATAGTGGCCAACAGCCGTCGGGTGTGTTTGTGCGAGGTACTGCCGTGATAGAGCGCATGCGCGCAACGCCTGGGAGGCTCAGCGCGCATGTGCGGTACTTAAAAACAGGTTTTCGGTTGCCGTGAAGGCAGTGCCGACTCCTTTTACTGCGTAGAAAGCAAATAGGGCGGGGATGCGTTTTTATGTACCGACTGCAATTTTAAGCGCGAGATATGGTCGTATGAACGGCAGCAGGCGACGTACAGCAGTTTGTAGACCCCATAACGCAGTAGCAAGGCTTCACCAGCAGGTTACGCCACTTTTCAGTTGCCGCGATTTTCAAGCACAATTTAGAAATACAAATACTATTCAAATCGCGAAACGGTGCTCGATTTTTACAAATCCACAACGGTCTGTTCACACGTTCTGGCCACTTGTCGGTCCCTTTAAGGGTCTATCCAGAATTTCGATTTTGGGGGATCGGGCTATCTTGTGGGTGTTGTGTAAATCCCTGCTTGTGTCGCACAATCCCTAAAACTGCGCGCTTGTCACTTTCCTGGTCGGGAGAGCGGCTACAGCCAAGACAGCACATGGATCCTCGTGAAGGGGGAACCACTCCTGCATCTTTACGCTCAAATAAAGACGTTCTCTCTCTCCGCTCGGGACGTTGAACTCCATTATCTAGCTTTTATTCATTTTGTTGTTAGAGTGTCTGGACCATCTCCAGAAATAAACCAAGCAATTTCGCAACATCGCAGTAAAAAATGCTACGTTGGGTTTCGTAAACCATTTTACGGCTAATCTCGCGACGCACGCAGCCAGAGATGTGCAGAAAGAAGCAAGATAACGGAAGACCATCTTGTTTATAGAAGCGAGTAAGGCCCACACGCTGCGCTTCACCTCGAAGCCGTTTTTTTCTCTTCGCGCTCTGTGCACCGTTTTCATTGAACCGCCTGCCGGATTGGTCAGTATAGTCGGCCGGAGAGGTGTCGTGGCGCTCTAGTCGGCTCATCTTGCCGCACTATATGTGTGTCAGCGGGTAACGAATTTCGCGCGTCATCCCGGCGTAGGCTTTCTGCTGGGAGGTGACACCCGTTTTCTCTCCTGGTTTGGAGCCGCCGCTCGACTTTCCACGACGATTGGCAGTGTCGTCTCTCGGTGGTGATGGCACACTGGGTGTTCGAGGGGTCACGCGGCTCCTTGTGCCGTGGTGTCCCCATCAGCGGCCATATTTTGTCTTCTCCTTTGGCGCCTGCCCCTGTTCTGCTGTACTGTGCGTCCGCGCGGAAAGTGGAAGATGTGTCGCGACCGTTTTCTTTCTTTTTTTGTCCTTCTTCTTCACGCTCTTGCGCCGCTGCTACTGACTGAGCCTTTCATGCTCGCTTCCGTCGCTCGGTGACTATGATGCGCAGCAGTAGTATCGCCAGCCGAGATGAGGTTGGGAGGAGGGGCGAAAAGGCGTCCTCCTCCAGCTCTCTCTCCCTGGCTGGCTGCGGCCGGGTGTTAGTGTATCCTTGGCAGGCTAATTGACTGGCGGCCGGATAGCTGGCTGCCGGCACGCACCCGAGCCGCCGGTAATTACGGCCGAGCCACGGCGGCGACGGGAAACGAGAGACGACGAGCGTCTCGCGTTGCGCTGACAAATGGCGCCAATTTGGACACCCTCACAGCACCCCGTACCTCACCCCCCCTCGATTATTCTCCCCCCCTCCGCTGAGCTTTGCCACTGCGACCGTACCAAAGAAACGGGAGCTCAACACCTTCCTCCCTCCCCCCCGTATTCCTCTTCTCACGTTGTCCAAACGCCCAGTTTTTTTTTTTTCTATCTGGTCGCGTTTTACCTCGTTGGTGGCTTTCTTTCTGTGGCCGCCTGCGCGATTCGTTGCCGTTCCCTGCTGCTACTTGTGTGCCGCATCGGCCACCGGAGAACGCCTTCCCAGCCACCCTGAGCTGGATACTGTTGGAGGCTTTCGTTGCCCGCGATAAATAAGGTGCCAGCAGCCGCTGCGGCTCCTGTGTCGCGAGTATACGGACGCGCTTGCTGTTGCTTTTTTCCGCAGGGCATCCGCTCCTTGTACGAAAAGCCAGGCTCAGTTCATTCTTCGAGTTCGTTTTTCTGTCGCTTCCATGCAAGAACTTGCCACACTAGAGATATAGAGAGGGAAAGCGAGAAACGATGCATTTAGCACAGTGAGACAGGGTACTAGTATTTACATTACTTTGGCTGCCAAATAGCTACTTTGAAAATAGAAGTTGAGCTTGTTGTTGCATTGTTATGTCATTTCGGGTTTGGATGTGTGAAAGATGTCATAGATTTAAAAGTGACTTGTAAAAGAAGGTAATTTTTTTCCTAACACCAGCCAAGGAGATTTTGTTGTAATAATAGGCAATTCTATATCTCTTAATTAAGGCAAAGTTTAGTAGAACAACTGCAAGGCTTGGCAAACAGCCAACACTTTCAAATGTGAACCACCTCCATGAAAGCAGCCAGTGTTTGCAAGTCAGCATGTGTTGGCACTTGGTATCTGTGTGTCACACTTTGGGGAAAGAGTTCATTGAGTCCCACATTTGTATGTTGCCAGCACTGCACCTCAACCTGTGAAACATGTGAAAAAACTGCCCGCTAAATTCGGGGTGCATAGTATACACATTATCCACACACACTGGATCTCTATCATGCCATATGTATGTATGTATGTATGTATGTATGTATGTATGTATGTATGTATGTATGTATGTATGTATGAAAAAGAGGGGGACGATGTGGATGCTAGGTAATTCTGACATGAAGAAATTTGTCTGCCACTGCAGCCACGGAAGTGGACACATACTTTCCTCGCAAGGATACTGGTGCAGCTGGCCACCGTTCTGCAAAGTGGTCTTCCCCTACGGATGGTAAAGCTACCCAGAGAAGTTCGGCACTGGCACGACAGCTGGAGCAGTTTCCCGTCGCACCCAACAACCCATTCAATGAGTACACACGCTTTGATGGCAAGGTGAGAATGCGAGCCAGAAATCAACAACAAAAACTAATAAAAACAGGCTGCCATTTATTATCACATTTGCTTGTGCTTCAAGAAATTACTGTATAATAAAAATTTGAGGGATAAGTAATCACACCAGTAAGAGACATAGGTGTGGACAGAATGTTAAGGTGCACTCCTGCAAGATGAGCGGTCACTTTTATCAGAGTGAGTCTTTGAAGAGGACCAGAGAGAGGCACTTCACAGATGGTTCTTGTGTGCTATACAAGAGTGCCAAAAGGATACTACAGCAGCCAATACAGGAAGTCATTGCCTATTTAAACAATCTTGTAAATAATTATCCACCTATTTTAGTGCGACAATCTTTATCAAAGGCGAGTGAAATGGATATACATTCTTAGCCATGCCACACTAGAAGAGGACAGCAGCTTTCAAACAACTCGAGTTTCCATTGACTTTTGAAATTGTGCTGTGCTGTAATTGCAAGCCTGATTAAAGGAATAAGTTAACCTAATCAAGGCAGCATACTCAGGAACAAGTGCTGTCATAGATCCAAAATGACTCTTCGAACATTGCAACACAACCTTAGCAGAATATGCAAGTGCTGTGCCTAAATTTATTTTGCATGCTTGAGGGCCTAATGTGGGCCTTATGGGTGCTTATAAACTGGAATGAAGAAACATTCGTGTTTTCTTTGCAAATAGAAATTGCTTTGCCAATAGAAATTACAAATTTGTAAGTTACTGAAATCATAAAATAAACTGACTTCTCAGACCATGTATTTCAGCTACTGGAGCATCATTACGTGAGCAATGTACACGTTCCAAAAGTCAACTTCAAGCTTCCTGAGGTCACTGACTTGACTGTTATAAAATGTTGTTTTCAAGCGAAGCTTATTATGAGTTGAAGATTTAAGTGTTATTGTCATTGTCCAAAAGCCACAAGTCACTCAAAGACCACAGAGGATGTACGAAAGCAAACATGCTGGGCTTTTATCATTGTTTATGGCAGCTATCGGTGAGTTCATGAAATCCACAGAGCCTCTTGTTGTATTTCCAAAATGTGTTAGCTTGTTGAGGCTGAAAAGCCATCGGACATATTCTCTGTGTAAAAAAAAATGATTTCCATGCTTATCAATGTTGTAATTAATTATTCTGCCAAAAGCTTATGATTTGGTAATAAATTCTAGGACTGGAATAGAAAAAATTCTAAGAAGCACTATCGAATTTCTTGTGATGCCTCGTGACACTCACAAAAATGATATTCTTGGGTCATCATGATCACCATTTATTGTCATTTAAAGGCCGATGGTTGAGCATTACATAAGAGGAGGGTAGTGAGGGAAACAAGAAAGGGCAACAACAACACACGGGTAATGCGTCTCTGCTTGTGTTTACACATTTACATGACAATATTGCAAATGTTATATTGTGAGCATAAGAAAGGGAAGCTGTGATTGCATTATGCAACTTTATTGAAGCGAGGATAATGAAGAATGGCTTTTTTTGTGAAGTTTTCCATAAGTAATGTAAATGTGAAAGACAAAATTTTCTCTCTCATATATATGAGATGATGACAACTGCTTAAAATTAGAATTGTCACGTTCAAGGACAATTGATTCAGGAAGCGAGTTCTGTTCTTGTGGCTAAGGGTAAAAATGACTTATTGAAAGCATTTGTAGAACATTATAATTATACGCTGCACACTCAAGGAATTGAAAAGCCAACATGATGTTTGCACACGTGGTACTAAAAGGGAGGTTCGAAAATCAGGGTGACTGTAATGCAAGTGATGAAACAGCACTAGTCGTGCTGTCGTCATTGAGCTAATGAGTTGTGACTGATGGGTGATTTAATGGCACTAATGCTAACGCTGGTGTCATATTCACAGCTGATGAAAGGAGCCACCCGATTCTAGAGGCTTTCAAATAATTCAGTAATATTTCAATGAAAGAATTTTTCTGAGCGCTCCATATCGCGCATGCATAGTAGAGTTTTTCTCTAATGTATACCCCGTAGACAAGTTTTAGGTTGTAACTTGGGATAAAGAAAGAGAATGTTTAATGAAACCAAGCGTTTTGAATGTGTCTGCTACTAGTTTCATGGTATGTTCAGACCTGTTTAGTTTGTTTATGATAGGGACGCCTAAATGCTGGTATAATTCAATACAAGTAAGGTTTGTGGAGTTTAAAAAGCATGAATAATTTAGAACAAATCACCTTTATCCCACGTACATACTTTTACATTTTCATACATTCAGTTTCATCATCCAGACAGTGTTCTAGACAGTTCGTGTTAAAGATAAATCTTTCACAAAGGTTGCGACTCAAAAAGTTTACCAAGGTCATCATTCCTGGGGACTTGGTTATAGTGTTCGGCAGACTACAGAAAAAATTCATTAGATCTCACTTTTTTTAAAAGATTCACGTGTAGCATAGTACACAGCTGTCATTTTTCAGACAATATATTGTTTCTTCTGGAAAAGCTGATAATAAAGAGCTAGAAAAACTATAGCTGCGGCTAACTGTCACTCAAAAAGCTCTGGGCAACCTCAAAAATGAAAGCGCTTTTTAAATACCTCAAATTTTCTGTGAATGTACTACTAGTAAACTTGTGTGCATATGTGATGAGCATAAACTTAAAGTTATTAAAGGTATTAAAGTTAGATAGCTTTGGACTTCCTTCCTCCTCCTCTGTGTGTTTTTTTTTTCTTAAACTTTTATTAAAATTTTTTTTACCATTGCGGTTTGTTATAGAGCTGCAAGAATACATTTCTGCAGTCTTGCATACTTTCTAACTGTCTCAATTTTTTATCTGAGTCTACAAGTTTGACCTAGTTCTCAAATTTCACATATGTTTTGTCGGTTTCTGCCAAAAGGAAGTCTGTTTATGAAAAAGCATCAGCCATCAGTACGGCCCCTGACTTTATGCGATGAAAATTTTAAAATTTCGCAAATCCAGATCTAGAAATCCGTAAGATTCCGCGGCAACACTGAACAGGCATAAGGTACATGCAACAGTTTATTTAATAAACAGTTTCAGGCTCCAAACATACCTGCATTATTTAAAACTTAAGGGAGCCTTTGTGACAGGGCACAAAGTAATGCTTATGACACTTGACACATCATCACCGTCACTGAATGATATCAATGTGTCAGTAGAGTTCGTGTGCTGTGATATGTGTAGTAGAACGTGTTATGCTAGGGTGCATTGCAATTAATGATCACGAATAGTCTTATTTTCAAACATTAAATTTTATTTAGATATCATTATTGAGAGCTACCTTCATGTCAAAAATATGACATGCAATAGGAGAACACATTTTGCTCTATACAGGCAAAAAAGGTGCAACACACAGTAGCTGCTGCACATTCAGTAAAATTTATTCCTTCCAAGAGCTAATAACAAACAAGGGAATCTGAGGACTAGGCATTCTTGGTTCAAGGTAAAGTTTGTAATTGTATAATCAATTTAGAATATAGTAGTAGGGTTCTTAATAGTAGCGGTAAAACACACTATGCTTTAAAATTTACTATATTTAATCAAGGCAAATCTATGTAATTTGCTCAAGGCATTAAGAAAATTTAATTGGGGTACAGGTAATATGCTCACTTCCGTATGAAGTGTGTCCTCACGGCAGTGAAGCCACCTTTACAGGCGAGTTACATGTGTAAAGATGACTTGTTAGTTTTGAATACTTCAACATTTTGGCAATTAACATTCATCTTAAAGAGAAATGGACTACTGTAATATTCGTTCAAATCACACAAGCCTAGTATTAATGATGTTCCACTGAGAAAATAATACTTAGCATAAATCACCTGGATATTCAACAATCTTGCCGGGAACATCCTTATTTGAATGTCCAGGAACACCCGAATATGCATTTATCGAACCAGTTGTGCTTTAAATAAGGAAAATATCCTATTCATATTCCAAGCTTCAGATATTCGCATATTTCTACGTTGTTTTACACATGGAAGATAGCTGCATCGACTCTTATTTGCATTCATGAAACCTGTGCCAGTGAGGGGGGGAAACGGCGTTCCTCCATTCTTTACAAATATGTGGCTTTTAATATTTTTTCGCATTTCCACGAAAAAACGCAAATTCCGTGATTTTTCGCGGAAAGCTAAGGCCCTTAGCCATCAGTCTCTGACCTTAGCTCTGGCAGCCTTCTGAAATTTACACAGTTTTTGGAGCAGACCAAATCTGCAACGGCTATGTCACTGGAGGTATCACTGGGACCCAAGTACAATACAGGTTCCTTCTCTGCCTCTAGTGCCAAAAGATTGCTGCTGCTGTTGAGTCATGTCTAAAGGTAGATCATTGTTAATAAAGGGCATACATGTATCCCACAGAACGCATGTGCTGGGGACTAGCTTTAGAGAGAAATGCACACTGTTCTGTTTTCCTTCAGGGCCGTGGTCGTGGAATTTTTCACGACTGTTGAAGTTCACAGGTTGATAGGTACGATCGCGAGACTATGGTACATGTGGTGCAGGTACATTTTGCAGTGTAAGCGGACTTGTGTGCATGCACATTGTCCAGGTGAGTGAGCCAGCACACCGCCGGATCAACATCTTCATGAGCATGCTGCCTCCGGAGGAGCGGGGCTTCCCTATAGCAGTGTCAGCTCTGCCTGGTGCCCGAATCCAAGACCTCATAGGCCTCGTCTGTTGGCACTACACGAATGAGGGGCGTTCACCAAAACTCAGGTACACTTCCCTTTTTCTTGCCATCTCTCTTCTCATGCTGGTTTAGGTGTGGGTTACGCATCTGCTGCAGTGTCATGTTTAATTTTCATGCTCTCGAAAACTACTCCATTGAAAAGTATGAGACAGAATAACCAAGTTATGTTTAGGATGTCTTACTGTCTAAACACAAATGTCTTGTGCACAAATGGTCAATGAAAGGGAAAATTAGCATCCACCCGTTTTGTAGCACAAGACTACAAGGAAATCCATAAGGATTTCTCTGAAATGAGAGCTTCCTAGTTGCTGAAAAATTCATCCTGGTCCGGGGTTCGAACCCGGGACCAACGCCTGTCCCGGGCACTCGCTCTGCCAACTGAACTAACCAGGAGGCTAGCGATTGACAGCGCGAGGGTGAATCCATCGACAGCTCGAAGCACAAGGACATGAACATGGCCAAGCGAGTTTCCCCTCACTTGGCCATGTTCATGTCCTTGTGCTTCGAGTTGTCGATGGATTCACCCTCGCGCTGTCAATCGCTAGCCTCCTGGTTAGTTAAGTTGGCAGAGCGAGCGCCCGGGACAGGCGTTGGTCCCGGGTTCGAACCCCGGACCAGGATGAATTTTTCAGCAACTAGGAAGCTTTCATTTCAGAGAAATCCTTATGGATTTCCTTGTAGTCTTGTGCTACAAAACGGGTGGATGCTAATTTTCCCTTTCATAAAACGTTGATCCACCTTGCGGGTTTCCGCAGAACTTATTTAAAAATGGTCAATGTCGTAAATGTTTTGCCTTAATACTACTTGTTTAAGTTTAAAATATGAGGTTCATATTGAGAGGTCAGAAGTAATATAAAAATAAATTTGGTGGTCCCTGTAACGTTGCCAATTACTGTACTGGCATTACGCATTTTATGGTACATATAAATGCTTGCAGTGGAAACACCTTCCCTACATGGTAATAAGTGGTGGTAAAAAAAAATTACTGCGTTTGCTTGAACTGGTGTAAGCTGGTTGTGGGCCTCCACTTTTCTGGCTGTGCTTCTCGTATACAAAGATAAGCAGTTTTTCTGTCAGTACAGTTGTCCAAGAACTTTCTTTGTCATTGTGCACTGACACAAATACTGTCAGGTAAGAGTCGAATGTCCCATGCCGACAGCACTGTGCAAATGAGTGACTCAACTCAAATTGTTAGCAGTAATCTTGTACTCGCACACGGGAGAGAACAACATTTTGCACAGACATCAAGGGCTATATAGTCTGTCACATGACATGTGCCCTTACTACCTCTGTCCAGCGGTCAGCGCGGAGTTATAAAATTCCATTTTTGAGCCTGTAGCTGAATGCAGTACACAGCGTAGTACGCGACCGAGCAGAGGACGCTAAGCGTTAGCAAAAATCTAGATGGTCATTATTCTTTGTTTGCATGCAGGTATAGGTGCCACGCAGTTGCTATATGGGCCCTTTGAAAGCGCTTGTAAAAGCAGAATTAGTCTATGCCATATTTAATCAACGAACGGTCCATATGATGTCAGGAGCAGATTGCTTTGCACATACCCACCCACTTATCTGGGAAGCCAGATGAATTGTCTGGTTTTCTGCCATGTTTCCCATCATACTTTTGAAATGCTCCTTGGTATTACCACTGGTATTGCCTTCCCTCTAAGCGCATAAATAATGACATCTTGCTTTAGGATATAAAAATCTAATAAAGGTTTTATTATTGTTTGTGGGAGTCTATTGCTGTGTCATTTTGTTAGTGCTTATGTCACCTGATGCATACCATGTTCAGTTAGCTGACATAATGAGTTGCAGGGTTCTCTGCACAGCAGGAATTGCTGGCCACCGCTCTCATTCACTGCCCACTGCTCTGGCTGACCCATTCAAAATTGTACATGCGCTTCTGAGGTAACAAGGATAGCAACCGTGCATGTGCAACACACACAGGCTGCTCCTCTGACCACCTGGTTACACAAAAATGAGTCTGAGCAGGTCTTGCAGCCTCAAAAGATCACCAACTCCAGTATAAGCGCTGGAACACGAGTGCCCCTGCTCCTCTCTTTGCTGCTTAAGCATTTTAGGTGGTGGATGTACATAATAGCTTCCAGAAATGCATGTTCAGAGAAGCTCATTGCTGTTTGGTTTGTTCAAGAGCTGCCACTGTCCACCACTGTGACATGGTGACAAAAGGTTATTTGTGATGAAAGTTTAATTTGAAACTCTTAAACATACCATATTTATTCTAATGCAGGCTGACCACGATTCTAAGCCGAGACCGTAAAGTGTGAAGCCACAAAAAAAAGAACATAAAGAAAAAAGAAACCTCGAATGTACGTCGAACAAAAGGGCGAGGACAGTGTTCACAAAAAGAAAACACGTTTGCTGAACAGGTCATTCCGAGTCATCGTTGCTGCTAGCCTCGTCACTGCTTGCTTCTTTATCACTGTCACCTTGAAACAGTGCGCTATCCTCACTTCCATCAAGCGCATTTGACATGCTGCACTTTTTGAAGGAGCGCACTATCAAAGTTCCAGGTATGTCGTCCCACGCTGCAGCTACCCAGCCCGCCACCTGCGACAGCGATGCACGCTTGATGCTGCCGTTGCTGTAAGCTGGTGCTTTTCCTTGTTCAACTAGTCCGTGTAGAACCCCCACAGGTGATCCTTGAATGCTTTATTAATGCATACGTCAAGTGGCTGCTACTGGCCTGTCATGCCACTCTGTATCACAGCAAGGTCGGTGTTCACCTTGGCGAGCACAGCCTTCACGATGTAGGTCAAGTGCCAGCGGTAGGAGTCGAACCCAAGGAGTGAGTTCTTGCACAAAAGGGCGCCTGGACACCGCCGCCACACAATCCTTATCTATTCTCTGACCATGGCGCTCGTCATCCGGCCGTTTCGTTGGCCCACACAATGAAATTTTGCGGGAAGGCTTCTTTTATGAGCAGTGTATTCCTCTTAACTATATAAGGAGGGAGTTTATGTCCATCTGCTAGTGCAGCGCAGCATCACAGTCGTGCGTTGCTTTTCATATCGCGTAGAGTGCACCTTCAATTCTTCGGTGCCCTTTTCTACTGACTGTTTATGCCACCGGCACATCAAGTATACTGGTGTCTGGTCAGCATTACCGATTTGGCCTAGTGGATAGGCTCTGGCTTATAACACTGTAATTCAATCAGTTTCCGCTCAAAATCACTAAGCAACTGCTGGGCGATGAAGGTGCAACAACAGAGGATAAAGCTGAAGCGCTTCATAAATTTCTGTAGTCAGCCTCGACTGGCTTTGAAGTCTGCCAGCAATAAACCTTGCTTCCTTGAAAGCTCCCTCACTTTCGCCTGGAGAACTTCCGTCTTAACTGGGAAGGGCAGCTGCTCGCTGCGTCCAAACGAAGTCAGCCGACCGACACCACCTCCATTTTGTGGTGATGGCCTTTTCATGGTCTAGTGAATGCCAGCCTCGTTGTGGCGCGTGCAAATATCCTCTCCCGTTGCCTCCTCCAACAACGGACGTTTTTTTTTTTTCTTCATCCACGCTGAAGTCCCGCCTGGCTTGCACATTCGACAATGACTCCGCAATTAAAACAACTTTTCTTTTCAAAGCGGCACTATAATTGCGTCACCTGTTTGGTGTTATTGCACTATCGACAAAAAGAAAACACCATGCCGCACGCAAGCCACTATTGACACAGGTACAAACACAGCCTATTGGTTCGGCTAGTAATGGCTACAATATTTTCTTTTCTAGGTGGTGCTAGCTGAGCGCCATTCTTCTCTTGGAAATTGGTGTATTTTTCAAAATTCTCGATTCCAAGCCAACCCTAGGGTTTGATATATCAGTATTTTAAAGAAACTATCGGCCTAGATTCAAATAAATATGGTAGTACTTTCCCTCCTTGCAAAATTCCCTCTGCTCCTATATTTCTGGATGGAACATGGAGTTGTAAGGACACTTTTCAGTTACAATAGAATGAATACGATATCTAGGGTGCCATAACATCAGGAGGCATTACTGAGGACACCTTTGCAAAGTTTTCTTGTTGTTTGTGCCCTCCCTTCTTGAATCTCTGAAATATGGGAAAATGAGGTGCAAATTATATAAATACAGTAAATAGTGTGCTATTAATAGAACTGTGGACAGCTTGATGATGACTTAACTGTCATTGGTATGAATAATCCTATTAAGCATCTAGCCACCATACCTGAAACAAATTTATTTTTGTCTCAGTCTGCCAATATCAGAAACCAGTGGAAAGAGTATAATCTGATGAACTTCAAGTTGTAGTGCATAATGCAGAATTGACGCTGGAGTGACATTGCATGACTTTGATGCTAATGCCTCTCTGGTACTTTGCATGTTCTCCACATGTATGCACATGTGCAGGCCAAGTGTGTCTCAGTACTGCTTAAGGATTGCGGAAGAAAGTGGGGAAATCGATGAGGACTTCCCGCCGCTTGACCCGCGGGAGCCTGTAACAAAGTTCGAGTTCCCGTACTTGGCCTTGGCTGAAGTGGAGAGGGAAGATTTTCCAGCGGGACCTCTGCTCACCTTGTGAGTTGTCTTGCCAATGCAGCAGTGCATTCATGGAAACATTCTTCAGCTTGTACGTTTTCAGAACATCATTTGAGCGTATGCATCTCAAGACTAATCAGCCTCGTCCTGATGTAATCTGTGGTGGCCATCGCGACAGTGCATGAAAGAAAAATGATGTAGATGATACTGAGATCAAGAAAGGAAACAAAGAAGCTGCCACTCTAATGTGGATTGTAGGAAATCATAATGCTTGTTTTGTCAAGGTTTGGTTTGCTTTATTCAAGGCAAAAATTGAACAAGTTTGCCTTGGGGGACACGACTAAAGGCTAAGTAAATGCCTGACTTGGTCGTGCCACCCTGGCAGCAATGCAGAAACATATCGTTGGTACACTACGCAGAAAATTACATCACGGGTACCGTTGTCAAACAGAACTAGAAGTATGAATAAAACAGAAATATTAACAGAATCCTTATTCGTGTGGTGGTAAATACAAACAAGCACCAGGTAAAGGAACAATAATGAACAAGGTGTAACGAATACAAAATATCAATATATACACATTTTAAAAATCAAGAAAAAGCATCGCTTTCTTCAACTAAAAGCTCTTTTGTTATTTTTTTAAATGATCTAGGTGAAATTCCATCTTCCAGTAAATGTAGTGTAGTTGGGTGTTTGTTTAAGATGTCAGGAATTTGTAAAGCTAATCGTTGGTCACCGTAGTTCGTGCGTGATCGATATTTGTATATTAAGTTCTTTCTCAGCTCGTATGGTGTTTGTTTCACATAATATGTGTCCAAGAATAGTGATGTATTTAGTCTATACTGGTGTAGTATCTCTAGGCATAGCTTATGTCTGTATAACTGTTTTATAGGCAATACTTTGTACATTTTAAAATATGGTCGAGCGCTTTTGTAAAGGGGAGTGTTAGATATTGCACGTATAGCACGGTTTTGTAATATCAACAGAGAATTAAGGAAACCGTGCATTCTGGGTTTTTCGCTGTTGGTCATATGCATCATACACATATAAATGTAGCTTCTTGACTTCTGGTTCCCTCGCAGCCACACCAAGGATGGTTTCACAAAAGTTCAGATTCCCAGTCTGGATGCTACATTGCGGGATGTCCTCGACCAAATGCTTAAGAAGCGCAAGGGCTTACTACGTTCCTTGGGTGAGTCTTGGCCAATGTCAGTTGCCTTTAATTTCTGTTAAGTGCAAGAAGAGACTGCTAGGAATGCAAAATGTGTTAACTATGAGAAGAAGACATGACTTGAATAGAAACATACACACACAAAGAGCAGTGTGCATGCTTTGTATGGTCTCTGTTTCTGTTCACGCATTATCGTCCTCACACAATTTAAACATTTTGCTGAATCTATGAACTGTATGCATTAGGTCACAAGAAAATGGTGACGAAAGTTCAGCTGCCGTAAAATCCCGATTGACCACCCCCACCAGTGCAAGTTCCCCCCTCCCGTTTTCAAGAGATTTGAAGTTGCTGCCAACGACTGAGGAAGCGCCCCCTCCCATTTTTTAAAACCCTGTTTACCACAGTGCACATCAATGCCAGGTTGCTTGTGGAGTTCTTTCTCAATTTTTCAACAAGTTGTAAAATAAATTATTAGAAATGATATAATTAAGCAAGGAAAAGAACTTTGTTGTTTAGCTCCACTTTTGCCAAGGCCTCATAATGGCTGCACTATGAACACATACTTCTCACCTCCATAGCCACCCATTGGACCAGAGTGAGCTAGAATTGTTCTAGTTTGTTCTAATCGGACGGTTGGGCGTGAGACACATCAGTTGCTAGCGTAAATTTAATGTTCAGACCCGAATCTAGTGTGAACCTTTTTCTTACAAATTCATTTTAAAAATAACCTGCGTGAATTGAGTACGAAACATGAAATGAAACTACAGCAAAAAAACTTAAACCATGTTTCCGGCGCTGGCAGCAGTTTCCCGTCAGAGTGGTCAGATGTAGGGTCATCCCCATCACATAATGGTGACAGCACAGCTTCTGCTGCGAGTTCACGTAGATTCTTTTCATGCTGGACTGCAATTATATATGTCATATCTGTTTTCAGTGATAATGGGCTGCTTTATTAGGAAAGTTTATGCTAAACAAAAGTTATCTTGCATGCTGAAGGTAGCTGCATCGCCTTCTTTTTGTGTACCCAAAGCCTGTGAACGTGAGTAGTGTAAGCAATGCAACAGGATCAGATGTTAGAAGTCTCCACAGACCGATAACGAGAAGGTATCCAGACCTTGAAGACACAATTGCAGTCTTTCTGGAGCAAGTTGGTGTATCAATCCAGTTGAGGTAATGACCCTCAGATTGGCATGCAGTAAAGGTGTATGTATAGGTGATCTTAAATCCAGAAAAACTGGTAACACAAGCAAATGGACTGCCATATGAGTAAATTTTACATTCTGGAAATATAAATTGCACTTATCTCATTTTCCCCCACGAAAATTGGGTGTGTTAGATACATGTAAATACAGTTATCGGTAGGAGTGTGAAAATATCCAAAATTTTAAATAATCTTCTAATAGTATCTCCTTTCAGTTCGGTTTGCCCTCAACTTTTACTTTGTGAACTATTTGAAGTTAAAGTTCATTCTAAGGCTAAAATATGTTATTTCTTGTGACAAGTAGCCTTTCTCACATGTATAATTTGCTACATAATACACATGTAATGCAGCGAAGCTAACGCTTGTACACTGCGGCAAAGCTAACATCTTGGTAGTGCGGCGAAGCTAACACGCATACTGCAGAGAAGCTAATACCCGTGTACTGTGGTGAAGCTAACATTTGCATATTGCAGCTAAGTTAAAACTTGTGTATTACAGCGAAGTCAAGTCATGCACATGCACAGTTCTCTGTTGGACTGTTTTTTTTCGGGGACGACATTGTACAGCGGGGTACACTATTGGTGAAATAATTTTTTGGCCTGTGTGTAGCACTGGCCAAAACATTTTTCTGTAATTTATTATGGTGTTATTTTAAAATATTATTCAATTCATACTCGAACATTAGTATTCAAATTCGCTTTGCACTCGAAATTTTGCTGTTTGCACAGCTCAAGTTATTGGTGACGCATGCTTGCATACCTTTGTCTTGCATCACTTAAAGCTTCCTAACGAGTTTCAAGTGAGCTTTTGCTTCATTGTGTTGTCAAAATAATCCTTGTTGGAGACGACGTCACATGATTTGGTTCACTGCAAAGAGCCTTGTCGGAGCTGAGTTTGTTCAAATTTACTGTCACAACGGCTTGTGCATTCAAATTACTGGATATTTTTGCCTCTTTGCTATACACAAAACTTTGATGGGACCACGTCATGTCAATTAACCTGGAGTTCAAACCAATGAGATTGGACTGTAATTAGTTCAAATAATTTTGGAACCATATTTCAAATAGTTCAACAGTTCATATAATACCTTAACCCAACAGTGAAAGGACGTATATATACAGTTGAGCTTTTCAGTCATTTGTTGACTTGTCCTCCATGTAGATTTAATGCCACTTATACAGCACTGAATCTATAGTCCATCTCACCACTGCCTGGCATGTTGCTGTTGATGAGAATGGGGAGCCTTCTTTTGCTGTGTTTGCCACCTTTGCAGGGGCAAGTAAAATGAGCATTCTTTTTTGGGGTCTCCTTGTAAACTAAAGCAGTTTTACAACAGTTGGAAATGTTCTCAGGAGTGAACTCCTACAAAAAAATACTGCAATTTTCCATACAGATGCTGCTCAGTCACTGAAATTTCAATGGTGCTGCTTTTGCCACATATCTTGAACTTGAGGCCGTTTTGATGCTTGAACCTGAAGTTCTTGGCATTCATTAGAAATGCAAGAGGTCACACATTTTCTTTCAAAGTGCATTTTCTTTCGAAGTGATCGGCATTTGTTTGGTAATAATGGCATTCAGCAGCACAAAGAGCACTTCCTCAGGCTTCAGGTAGACCACCTTGACTTGTGTGTTTCTTCTTCTTTTTTTCTTTTTAGCACCACTTGATTGACGCTTCCAAGATGTACACATTGTTTTTGAAAAAGTTTGAACTTGCCTCTTTAGCAATGCTGAACTCATTCCTCACGTAAGCTTGTTACCAACCACTCTCGGGCTTTCCTTCATTGCCAAGCCATAATTTTAAGTTTCGCACTATGAAGCCATCGGTAAGGATGACAAAAGCAGAGTAGACACTATTGCTGATGGCAGCAAATCCTCCCAATGAAATCGTGACAACCAAATTGCAGAAGTTTGCTAGTGAGCATCAAAGCAGCTAGGCCTAGCATTGCAGAATGCACATAAACGCAGCGTGAATGCCCAACCACACACCAAGCTGACCAAACACCATTTGGTACAAAACAGAAATGTCAGGGCTGATTGGCATGCAAGTGTGCTGGTTCAAGTTTCTGGTGCAATATGATGGCTGTTCACCACGTGAGATTGAGTGCTGATTTGAGGCTACAGGATTATCAAAATGTCGGCATTGTTGTCTTCCTCTGTGTCATTTTGCACTTTTATGGTACCAAAACATCTTGAAAAAGGGACAGCAGAGGGTTAAAGTGTCAGAAATTTTAGACGTCTTTGTTTACTGGCTTTGTGGAATATGTTTCATGTGCATACGTGTGATATACAATGGTATGCATGGCATTTACTGTAGGCATTTAATTCGTCATCACTGCTTAGGGCTATTGCACATTGTAATGATGTTCCTGACCATATTGCATACTTGTCTAATCATGAACATTTTGTGATAACCTGAATATGTTCCACCACGGTGGTCTAGTGGCTGAGGTACTCGGCTGCTGATCGAAGGGTAGCTGGATTGAATCCCAGCCGCTGCGGCTGCATTTCGATGGATGCAAAATGTTGAGGCCCGTGTGCTGTGCGATGTCAGTGCACGTTAAAGAACCCAAGGTGGTAAAAATTTCCAGAGCTCTCCACTACGACGTCTCCCATAATCACAGCTGGTTTTCGGACGTAAAACCCCAGAAATCAATAACCTGAATATGTTGCTTATTAAGTAATACTGTGTAACAGTGTTCCATATCACTACTGTAACCTTTGTTTTGTTGCCTTTTTTTGTAGAGGAGTGCTAATATCAAAATTTTCAAGTATGAATCAAATAATAATATCCAGCTTCAAATATCAAATTCAAAACACAAATGCAACTTCACTAATAGTATATTATTTCACACATAAGATATCTTTAAAAGACAATAGTAAAATAAATCTGTTAACAATGACTTCAGTTATATATCATATACCATACTGAGTGCTAACGTTATACGTTCCTTTTCAGCAATAAAATACCAGCACAAAATATATTACTATACCAGGAACACATTGTGTAGACTGGCTTGTCAGGTACCAATGTTATTGATAAAAATCACCACATAAAGCAACTGCTAACAAGTAATAAATGCTATCAACATCATGGAGGAATGTTACTTACTCCACATGCATGCTGAGGAGGTCCTGCATAAAGGGCAGCTACGAGTGACATAGTGGGATGTGAATTGGCTGCCTGTTAAAGACATGCGGTACGCTAGCATGGTTGCATGAGTGCAAACAGCACAGCCGAGTGTGTAGTTGAAGGTGTGCTTATTGTGACAGCGCGTGCTGGCTGCAGCAAATCTCTTGTGCTGGCACTCTCATCATCGGCTGCCATTAATCCTCTGTGCTCTGCTGTTGCTTATCTGTATACTATATGGGTAAGCAACAGTAGCGTCTCTACTATATCCATTGCCGGCCTCTGCATAATGTGGATAACGTGGAAGGTCCGTCATTTTCAGCAAGATATGGTTGCATATTCAGTCGTTCTAGTTATTCAAATAACCTTGTATATTTGAAACATTCAAATATTCGTACACCATTTTTCTTTTTTTAAGTGTTGACATTTTGTGGTGATGTAGCAATTGTTGCCGCTTTACTCCACACTATTCAATGGGTTGGTAAAGTATTTTGAATAAATAAATAAATGCAACAGTGCTTTCAGCGCATGCAAATTATCTGTTGTGTACAAGGAAACAGGTATCCACCTGATCAGTAGTGAAATCGGAGCTGGATATACTTAGTGTTTACTGAATAAGCTTATTACCTAAAGAACTACCACGCTTCATTCCCTGCATGGAAATATACATTCAGACACTTAGTTACACCTAGCAACAGCTGTGCAGAAGTTATTTCTAGTAATTGTTGTTGTTTACATGAGACTATTGCCTACCATTTTTTCACACCCTCTTTGGGCTGCTAAATAATGTTACCTTAGGTCAGGTATAAATATAGACCCGCAATTGTTCTTTGACAAAAGATTTCATGCTTAATTGTTCTTTTTTATAGGCTGTCTGATTTATAGAAAACTGCTGATGTACGTCAGCAACAATGCAGCAAGTGCTTTGTTCTAAGAACTGCTTGACTGGCAAATGTGCAGGGCCCGAGTTCCATGTCGAAGACTACCGGGAAGTGGGCATCCCTATTGATTTAGATACCACCATCCGGACAAGCGGTACCCTTGAGTTCACCCTAGTGTCAGAGGACGGTAAGTATAGCACGGTCTAGAAGATGTGAATACAGTAAAAGCTTGTTTATTCAAACCTCAATAATTAATTTTTTTATAATTCCAACTAAGCAGCATGATCCGGCCAAATTTCATAGAACTCCATATGACAAAGAGCCAATACCAATTGGATCTACCATTGATATTCAACCTGTGCGCCACCACGGCCAGCCTTCTTTTCCACTGAGTGACAGCTAGCATAACTTGCTAGCGAGTATCATAATTCTTAGATTACAGTCATCATTGGTTGACACTTTAGTGTTAATGCTTTCAAATCTCAAGGACTAGGAACGAAAAGGCTTCGTTTCGTGGTTGCCTTGATCGTGTACGTTCATTTTTCGAACTGGTTAAATGCATTGACATCGCGAGTCGACGGCAGCATGCATGCAGGTGCACGCATATTTGTACGTATTTTTGCATTTAAATCTTACTTTCAGCAACTCTGCCCCCCTTTTCTCATGTAGTCGAATATTTGTGAGAAGTAACTTAGTGGTGTGATTGCTAAAACCATCAAAGCAGCATTATTTGCTCCAAGACTTCACAAAATTAATCACGTTGGCCATCTTTTGGAGAAAGAGAAGACTCCAAGGGCTTGAAAGGTGTTGCTACGATGTGATGACCGCGCGAAGTCACAGTTGTCGCCGGTGGATAGGCGCAGCTTGTTATTGCAGGTTTAATTATCACTTAAACAAATTTGAACACTTAAAACCTGCCTGGGCTGTAGTTTTTGCCCGTGAGGACATATCTCCTTCACATTATGTTGCACTTTTTCACATCTTTGCTGGAGTTTTGAGCAGTTCGGCTGCTGTTTTGGTTAGCTGTAAATCCTGTTCAGCGGTGCAGCGGCAAAACACAGCTCTCTGCGAGTGTGTCACAGTTGTGAGATTGCTTGCAGCATTCTTTCACAGCCAGCGTTGAAATTTGCCATGCGGACATTCACAATTGCCAATATAATGTTGCCGTCATGGTCACCTGTAGAAGTGTGGCCACCACTGCACACAGACGTGCCATCAAACTCTGCTGCGTATATCAATTATGAAATTCTTTTTATACTCTTCTTTATTTAACTCACAGCCACATAAATGCGCATGTATGAATGGCAAATGGAGGTAAGGCTATGAAGGATTCCTTGGGACCAAGATGCTTGAGAACCCATGCCATATACTCATGTCATCATGTATACTGTGCTGGTTGTCAATTTGGTTGGTGCTCAATCCAGACTAGGCAGGCATTCTTGTGAAATTGAATTTTGTCTCAACGAGCATTTGCTGTAGCAGCAAGAAAATTTTGCATGGAAATATTTTGCTAAGCTTCTTTAGCTCCCAAAAATAACATCATCAAATTCTAAAAATTTCGCAGTAAGGGTACCAAAAATCAAAGCCTAAATCTTTCAGCTTATCAGCAGTGTTTGCTTTATCTGATCTGTTTGCCGACATATTTTTTTTATCTGATATTGACTGCAAGAAGTTCATTTAACCTCTGGTAAAATGTGCTGACAGTCTGTTCACACTCTTTACTCGTATAGAGTAGAAGACAGTAGAGTCAATCCCGGATATGTCGAATTCGAAAGGATCACAGAATAGTTCGATATATCGGTAATTTGAAACACAGAATGTGCCGATGTGAGACTTTTTAAAACACTGCACGTCTCAGATTGGTTTCCCAAGATTGTAAAAAGCATTAGCTTACCTATTTGGCTGCAATATGCCAAAGAACAGTGTGAAAATAATCACATTTGATTTCGTATGAAAGAAGTCAGTAAGCTTGGCTTTCATGTCTTTGTGGGCCATCAAGTTCATCAATCCATTCTCAATATCATTGAGGCCTTACAAATCAGCAAATCCAGCGCCTTCTATTGTGCCACAACATCAGTGGATGATGCTGAACGCAGACGCAAGCCCTAGGAACATGGCACAAAGTGCAGCATAGACAGATTTTCATGACTGCTCGAATCCAACCCCTTGCACCGACGACGTCAGCCACGATTCTGCATAAGTGTGGTCAGAAAGGGCTCATACATTGTCACTGGCACCAATTCATTTGCAGCTGGGAACACTAACTCATGAAATTCATTGAGGCATATAACACCGTTTGTTGTCTGCGGTGATGACCTACCCGAACTCACCACCACGCACCACAATGCGCACTTGCAGAAACAGTTTGCAACGGTGCTTCGCTTGGCTTTTTTTCCAAGCACCAGTCACCATTTGTACCGCTCCAAGCAGGTCAGTCGTTATTTCAACTACCAAACAGCTTTGCCAGGAGCAAAAAGGAATGTAATCAGGTCGAAAACACGCAAGAAGGCGAAAACTGAGACATTAATGGCCAATGATGATGATGGTGCCATTGATCATGGCGATGGGAGTTGTGGCTTAGTAGCAGGCAGGAGCCAGTGAAAGCAGGGCCTTCAAGACTGGCACAATAAATAATGACATCATAGAATCGCAACTCTCTGAGACTATGCTTTTGTGGACTACATGCCGTAGTGTGACAACCATCAAAATGCGCACATCGCATCAATGCAAGTCAAGGCCGCTGATGCAAACTACTACTGCCGGAGTTGCATCTGTTTTGCATCCATCTCATTTGGCTGTCGGCCTATTTGAAAAGTGCTGTTGCTGTGCATTACAACCTAAATGGTGCAGCAGGCAGGCCGGTGCACTTGCAAGCGTTGTGTAACTCCAAGGCAGCGCAACGACACATATTTTGAACATGTTTTGCACGCAGAGAGGTATCATAACACATTAGAATGCGGTTAAAAGATGATTAGCATTTGTAAAGAGGAACGCATTTGAGGGCTTCAGTGCAGAGCAAAGTTCGATATATCAAACATGGCAGTTCACGAGTGTTCGATATAGTATGTGTGCATCAGCCCTGTGCTTTTCCATTAGATTTTGAAGGGGGTTTTTCAACTGTTCGATATAGCCAATAATTCTATATATCCAAGTTTCATATATCGGGGTTGGCTCTAGAACCTTTTTGATATGCTCCCATATTGTACGATTTCCCAGTTCCATCATTGAAGATCTGGAAACCAACAGTGACCCAAGAGTCGCATTCTCTTTCCAGCTGTAAATACGTTCCCATAAGATGCAATAATTTGTCATTAAAATTCAATTTATCACCAAAGTAATTGTACAGTCGACGCTCGTTACAACGGACCCTGATAATCCTGCAGAAAGTGTTTTATTCAACCTCCATAATTAATATTTATTCTTCAGACTTCAGCCGGGGGGGGGGGGGCGTGGGGGTGGAAAGGGTTGGGTGGGAGGAGGGGTGCTCGGCAGGGTGGGGCAGGCTAGTTCTGGAACCAGGGTGTCGGAACGAAATGTTTTTCGTTCCGGTTTTCGTTTCGTTCCGCAGAAAAATGTTCCGTTCCGTTTTCGTTCCGGAACGAAAAATAAACGTTCCGTAACGGTTCATAACGTTATTTTTTTCGATAATAAGAACGAACAAAATACTTAATATTAAAAGTACCTTTTAAAAACAGCAAAAGTTACTGAACTAATACATAAAATGCGATAATAATTGTTGGGATTTTACGTCATAAGGCCACGGTGTGACTATGAGGGAAGTCGCAAAAAGTTTCGAAGCAAGGACACAACAAAAACTTGGTATTCATTTTTCCTCAAGTTTGAATCCCGAATTTTCGTCAAAGGGGGCACACGATTTTGAGAAGCAGCAGGTCATCAAGTGTACTCGCCGATAAGCGAGGCAGCTGCTCTGACAAAACGAAAGTGAGCGCTGAAAATGCCCTCTCAACGCTGACTTGTGTGGCTGGCACACCAAGGGCCACTTGCGCTAACATGTACAGCTCCGGTTGCCGCTCTTTGCGCTCGTCTCAAAATTTCAACACATAAGCGACGACAACGCCCTCTCCACGACGGCCTGTGTGAGAGGCACGCGAAACTCCGCTTGAATTTAATACAAACAGCTATGGTTGCCCCTTTCTTGGTTTCCTGCATTATTTCAACGCATCTTTCCTTTGAAACACCTGCCCGAGATGCGTGCTGACGTTGAACCCAGAGTTATGCATCATTGCTCACGTTGCATGACCTCGGTTGTTCCGGATCGTAAAATCTTCCCGTGAACCGAAAAACGATAAAAAATATTTCGTTTTTGCTCCGGAACGAAATAATAAATAACGTTCCGGTTACGTTTTCGTTCCGGTCAAAAATATCGTTTTTTTCGTTTTTCGTTTTCGTTTTTCGTTCCGTTCCGACACTCTGTCTGGAACTATCTGCCAGGTGTGCATTCCAAGACATGATTACAAACTATGTCAGTCACTAGCAGCGGTAAATTGCAACTACAGCATATGGTTTACTTCATTGAGTGAGTGCCATTATGGTGAGTGAAGCAAGGCCACTGCTACTCCGAATGAGCTCTGACATGTAGATACAACTGAACCACTCGCAGTAACTTGTTCTAATCAGCCAGCGAAACTTGCCTTGGCATTAGCTTTTAAAAAGCACCATGATGCCTCACTTCCGAAACTTTGGTCGTGATGCCTAACACTGTTGCTAAATTGCAGATTACCATAAAAACCTGCGTATAATACTGACCTGCATATAATATTAAGTTTATTTTGAAGATGGCAAAAACGAAAAAATGTTTCCATCCACATAAAATGTGAGTGACGAAAGCCCACAGAGAGCATTCTATTTGCATTGCAGTTAACATCCAGTCATCATCTGTTTAACTAGCACTGTCTCTCAAAGGACCCTTGTTGGACATATTTTTCCACAGAAAGTTGTTTTCAGTGCCGTAAGGTACGTACAAGGTGCCATAATTCTAAAAGGGCAACCAATGAGCTTCTCGCGTGTGCTTTCTCCTGCAGTGTTGAAGCATATCAAGGCACACCGGCGTCCAGTCAGTGCTGCCGATATGCCCCAGCTGATAGACATGCTTTCGTGGCTTTATCACATGCCATGACAGTTTCTGCTATAACGACATCTGCCAACATAAAGGAAATCTGGCGCGGCGCACAGAATGCCTTTCTCTTACTTTCGCTTGTAGTAGCTCAGCATTCAGAGCTGGCTGAGCATCCTGTTGGCATCTCGCAAACGCAGTGAGCTTCTGTTCAATCTTGGGAAAGACTCCATTCATCGGCTCCCAGACGCTTCCAAGCGGCTGCACAGAAAAGTTGCCTCACTTTGCTTCATAAACATTGCCCTCAGTTATGAATGCCACCTTGCAGCGCAAGTATCAATGGTTTCGGTCTCCGAAATAGCTTTCCTTTTAAAGGCAGCTGCACACTGCTTTCATGGTCCCAATATCATGCAAGATAAACTTCAAATGAACATGCCGACTCTCGGCCCGGTCAAACTGACGCCGCCCTGCTGGCCCTGCCTGGCCCTGCGCCGACTGAGAGTGGCAGCCCTTAGCAGCATACGAACGCCACCGCTAGATAACGCATCCTCCGCTACAAGTGTTGATGATTATGACAGCACTGAGCAACAACGAAACCGAAACCGCAAGTTTTGGGTGGCAAACTCTGGGATATAATACGAGGTAGAAATTTCACATAGTCAAATTTAGAAAAAAACCTCGTATTATACGTGGGTTTTTACGGTGAGTGACAAACGTTAAGAGTGAAAAACAAGCAAACAAAAGCTTTTTATTCACATTTAGCTCAAGCAATTAGGATTAATATTCCCTGACACTTGCCGACAATAGCTTTGTTCACAGTTAAAGTCGCGGTCTCCTTGGATATTGTCTTGTTTTTGCTATGTTTGCCTGCTTTTCACCGCGCACAGCTGCATCTGCAACCTTAATCTTGTTGCTCAGTGAAATTTGCTTCCTTTTTTCGGAGCTGTTATCGCTGTCTGGCACAATTGACTGGTACATAAATACAGTGGAACCTCGTTATAACGAACTATCGGATATAACGAAGTAATCGCAATTCCCCTTGAAATTCCTATAGATGAAATTGATATTGGTTATAACGAACTAATGGTTATAACGAAGTAATTACCGCTCCCCCTTCAAATTCGTTATAACGAGGTTTTACTGTACATCAAAATGGTGCCACGGGGTCACCGTGCTTGTCCCCAGCTTAGCTTGACTAGAGGCTCGGCTTGGCCAGAGGCCTCCAATGTTGCTAGCCGCAATTCAAACTTGTTCTGGCTTAAGTGTGCGGGCACTGCCGTGCTAAAAGTGTTGCTGTCGTGAAGAAGTCCATTGTCAGACCACGTCGGCACAGCAAAAGTATGTTTTATGTGTCCAGTTTGGAACAAATCTTCACTAATTTCGTCCACTGTAGCCACTGTGTCCACGGCAGCCCGTTATAGTGCGGTCCGCTAAAAACAAATTTTGTTGCACAAGTAATATACATAGGACCAAACTTAGGTTGACATATCTTCCGTTATATCTGAAAGTCTGTTGTATGCAGGTCCGTCGTAACGAGCGTAGACTGTGTATGTTTTCTTGCCAGTTGATCCCATGGTCAACATAGAAACTGCGAGGTACACATGATTGAGGGCAGTAGCCACCCACTGAGGTAGCTCTTCTGCTGTACTTGCCCAGCAACGCCACAAGGAGATGCTGGCACACCCTTTCCTGCTTCTAGCAAATTGCTGCATTGGCCATTACACATAGCATTTTTAGCTATCGCAGCCAACTCTGTCGTCACAAGCGCAGTTTTGACCGTGACCATGTAGTAGTAGTAGTAGTATGATTGGAAGCACACTGCACACTTTCAATAGGCAGTAGTATCTCAAATTCTAGTATGAATCATCATCATTATATTTTAGTCCACTGCCAGAGAAAGGCGTCTCCCAATGATTTCCAATTTGCCCTGTCCAGAGCAAGTTGATTACACTTTATGCCTGCTAGTCTCTTAATTTCATCACCCACCTAACCTTTTGCCTTCCTTTGCTGCATTTTCCCTCTTAGCACCCATTCTGTTTTGCATTCCTCGCAAAAATGAAAGCAGTCGATCGCCATTGTTTAAGGAGGGACACTGACCTTGGGAGCCTAACAAGTTTTAAAACAAATTTATTTTTAGAAACCTTTGCTTTCGGCATCTACAGTGCCTATGCAGTGTGAAACAGTTCAGCCGAAAACATACCACATGTCATTGTCAACATCTGTCAACGTGAATGGCAAGGCAATAGCTTGAAATCACGCAAACGAAATTGTTCACAGAGGCACCTCTCATCTTTCCACCCACCGTGCCTCTGATGACTGCAAAGAGAAAGCACAAACGTAAGCAAAGGCGGCCTCACACTGTAACTAGCCAGTACACCAATGCTACCAGCAGAACTTTCGCCACCCTGCTCCGAATACATCATCGATCCTGTCTAGTCCGATTGTAAGTTAAGATTAAAATTGACAGAAAGAAAAATAAAGTTAAGACCCAACACACATACGGAAAATGGAGTGCAAGCATCCTCTGCTCATACATTGAGAGAGATCGTGTGGTCATACTAGGTATATATGAATCAGGAATTGTATTGTGGATTGGCGACGGTGCTTACATCGCATCAAACGAAACAAGTCGTCAATGTGTCACATCATGTGGCACCATATCGCATAGGCACTGTCAAGTACATGTGCAGTTTGGCTCGGTTTTATTGTCAAGTCAATGCACTGGTCCTGTCGATAGCTACATGCTGCCCTCATTCAGCTAGGAATGGTGCAGGCACAAAGGCAGTTTGCCAATGAATTGCTCTCTCCTTGGTCAGCTTGACAGCTGCAGTGGTGGCATTAACGGGAGCACAAGTTTCAAGGAAAAGCCGAACATCCTCGCAAAGAGAACTGCCAGCAGTGACTGTCAACATGCAAGCATATGATGGATGGTGCACCTAGCCAGCGACCTTGTCTTCGCAGACAGTGACATATGTGATGATGTATAGCCACGTTATCGGTTAATGCGAAGCCATTGCCCCTGATATGCACATCTTTTCATGCAGTAAATGTTCATGGCCACATGAACAAATGTGCTGTTGCACACAATGCAGCCCATGCACTCTGTGTTGATAACCACATGCACAGTTAGGGCAAGCCGAAAAAATAGCAGTTTTAACATGCACCCTATGCTATACATTACATGATCTTCCCAGAGACACAGCGTTGTTTAATAAATGTTGAAGCAATGGACAGTGCACGCTTTCTGCCTCTGACTGTGCAGGTGCCATGATGGCTAGTATCCACAGTCATAAAGTCAGCTCTGTTGTGCCGTTGAATGCATTGCAACATGCTTTAGTTGTGAGTTGAGCTTGCATGGTTAATAAAACCACGAGCCTAAAACTTCATGCAGTGGTATTTTGATATCTCTCTCACTGCTTCGTTTTTTAGGCAGAGCAGCAACGTTTCTTGTGCGAGCTTCAATTGTGTGTTTTTTAAAGTGGAAAATTGTGTGCCACACCATTTTCACAAACGTTTGAGCAAGGTTCTAGTGTGTACCGCTTTTGAAAATGAGTGTGTTCAAGAGGCCAGGTGGTATATCCAGTCTGATTAGGTAAACAGCGATTCAACTTGCTGTGTGTATTCAGATTCAAAGTGACACTACAGGGAAAATCAAGTTCTTAGCTTATCTGTTCCTTATTCTCTTGAAATGACATGTACATTGACCTTTCATTATTAAGCACAAGCCTGGAAAGCCAGAAGAAGTTCAAAAACTAAAAGATTTATGCCACTCTTTTGTGTTTCTGCACTGTATTTTTAGTGGACCAACCGGGGTAGCTCTGTGATTGTGGCTACTAAGCTGAATGTCACAAATAGGATTCCTGTATAGGCAATTGCATTTTGGTGGGCCGACATGTAAAAGCTTTCTGTGAAGTTAAAGATAGGCATACTTTTAGCATCAATACGAGGTGATATATAAGAATATTTTGTTGTTTTGACACTTTGCTCAGTCGTCTGTCATGCTGCTACTTTAGACCACTAATGAGTAGCAGCATAGATGCTTAGTTTTGGCAGTTGCATGCTAAGCTCCACCAGACGTGTTCATTTACCTGCACTTGGTTGTTCTCTCTACATCTGAATATGTACACGCAGCGGTGTTATCAGCAACCCAGCCAGATGATTATGCAGACCGGGACATGACCGCCATGGAAGCACACCTGTACCAAGCGTTCAATGTGGCCCTTGTGCCTCGCATTGGACGTAACACGGAAGTCCAACTAGGTGAGCAACACGACGGCACTTACTGAAATTTCCCCTGTCACTCACCAAGTGATGTCTCACAAGTACCATTATACAGCTGTGCTCATAGCTTTGGAGCTGACTACGGTGATGCTCCATGCAGTGAATCATATGCAGGGAATTTCCCATTATCAGAGAATTTGTAACTAGAACTGAGCAAATAGCAAAATTCTGTGTGCAAAGTAAATTCAAATATAAATTTTTTAATGTGAATTGAATATTTTTTCTAATAATGTAGAAATATTTTAAAAAATAATTTCATGTTGAATTGCTCGGGAAACGTGTGCTGCTGAACATGGGGAAAAAAGCTAATTTACTGTACAAATAGTGCACTCCCACAATGTTTCTAGAAAAAAAAATTCACTCCATCCATAAAAAGCAATCCAGTAGAAGGATGTGCAGATGTATGAGTTAACTTCGCTGTAGTATGCAAGTGTGAACATCACCGTGAAGCACAAGTGTTAGCTTCACCACAGTACGCAGTTAAATTTGCCTTGGTCTGCAAGTGTTAGTTTCACTGCAGTGCGCTAGTGTAAACTTTGCCACAGGACACATAAATGAGGAAGTAAAACATCGTTTTATGTGGTCCAGTGTACTACATGCTGGAATTGTCTCAATAAATAGCATGTATTGTCCCTTAATTACTGACTTTAAATAGCTTGAATAGTAAATGTTAGGTGCAAGTCAGATTGAATAGCGAACGCTTTTTGAAAACTATTCTAAAATTTTGGTATTCACACACCTCTTTTTTTCAAGTGTAATTTTAGCGGAAAGGGATAAGGGAACCTTTTCAATATGCAGGGAATTTTGCACATGTGCACCTAACATTACAAATTATGTCCATGAGACATGCCCCATGAGCAATTCACATCACCTTCGGGGCTACATTTCTAGATATTCCTAGCACTCTAGCCATGGTGTAATAGTCTGGGTGTCCTCATTTATTTTGAAACTACAGCTGATGGATGACAACATACTAGAATGAGCTGAAACAGCCACTCCTACTCTATCAGAGCAGTGGCTGGGAACACAGTGACAAAGTGTCCAGCCATGAGGTGAGAGTCAGGGGTGGATGCCAATGCTCCTACTGAGCTGGTTTCAAATCCACACAGGCGTGAAGTATTTTTTTCTCATCATGAGCGAAAGCGGTTATAGACACTGGTGGCAACTGCGGACATCATCGCCACCAAGTTCGGCTATTGCAGCAAGCCCATAACAGCTTATGCTGTAAAACTCATATGATAGGGCGTACATGTTGTTTCTAAAGTTTTGCTCTAAAGAGCACCACAATTTAAATAGGGTCTTCTAGGAGTGTGTTCAAATATCCGCATTTCTGTGTGTTGTTTTTTGCAGATATCTTTGGCTAATATTGTAGGGGGGAATGTGCAGAAAATGGAGAATTTTTATTTTTGGGAATAAGAATTTTGCTGCCTAGTAAGAACTGATTGATGGCCAGTAGTGAAGGAACAGTGAAAACTAGCTTGTACTCGGTGAAGATCTACCAACATTAAAAGCCTCACATGATGAACTTTTTGTTGCACTTGAAGTGCAATTTCCATCAAATGCAGCAAATATTGCAGTCACACTCTCCACTGGTCCCCTGCAACATGACCATCCAAATTGGTCACACATACCAGAAAGTGGGCAGCCCTTTCTTGTTTCCAGTCTTCTTGAGGAAGAAACAATTTTGTGCCATATTTACTCTAACACCCCTCTGAATCTAATGTGCACCCAATTTTCACCAGTTTCAAGGAAAGGAACACCTGAATGGAATGTTACTAGGTTCCTAAAACTGTGGCATGCCCCTGTATCAGTGGTAATAATAATAAAAAGAATAGATTCACAAGAACAATACGCCTTCATAGCACAGGAAGTTTATTCTCACAGTTTTTCTTGCAATCCAGTTTTTCAGGCTATAAATTTCATGTGCCTGGGTCCTTTTCTTTTTTCCTCAGTAAGGTTTATTTTTATTGCCCTAAACTGAGGTAGTTACAAACCAAATCAGCATATTACAATACTGGTATGAGAACTGTGTGTAATAAAAGAAGAATATATGTTCTAAACCAACTTGAACAGACGCTCTGGAAATCTCGGCTTGATATTGACTCACTTATGAATACTCGGCGTATCATAACATTTGCACGAATTGGTTTGGGACATCTACTCCTGCTTTATTGCATACAGTTCTCGTTCTTATGTGGGAGAGGCCCACATTGGCTTAGTGCATGTTCAGAAGGACCTCAATAAAGGCTTTCCATTCCATTCATTCCAGGATATTGTGATATGCTGACTTGCTTTGTAGCCCTCCTAGTTTAGAAGAAAATCTTGCTGCTAAGAACACAACAAATATTGGACATTTTAAAGGTGCAGTAAAACCTCGCTAATTCAGATTTCACAGGACTGAAATAAATGTCTGAATTGGCCAGACATGTTAATTATCGAGAGTATGAAACGTCCGAATTATTGAGGGTGTCAACAAAAGAATAAACGAATGGTCTGCTACATTGGTGTACTTTCATTTTCTGAATAAGTACACAGATTAATGTTCTTAGCGTGGAAGAGCTGCGCCATTTTGTGCCAAGCTTGTTTACCTGCACCATCCTGTGCCAAACTCCCCCGGTTTCACCGAACTCTTTTATTGGTGCCATGCTGCACCGCATTTAGCTGCTAGGTTTAGCCGCCATCAAGCGTGCTCTTGACAGCGGTCACGGCTTTGGCTTCATTGGCTCCGCAGGCGCCACGCACCATGGAGGAATGGAAAAAAAAAGGCAGTGAGGTTGTGTCATTCTTCTAGCCTCGGCAGAGTAACCTTTTCTGATGCCTCCCGTGCCTCACAAAACTATCCCCAGCACAAATACTGTACTGAGCGTCTTTGCTAAGTCAGAGAATTCGCACACACAAAGCACACACACACACACGTGCAGCAGAAGTGTCACTTGGTGGTGCCATGCTGTCGCGGGCACACCTACAGCAGGGGCGATGGCTGCGTCACTTGGCGACGGCTCCGGTGCGGGATGAATACGATCGCCACAGGGAGGATTCCTGCCGTGTGCAACAAGCCACAAAGGCCGTTTTCGGCAGCTTGGCCCCATGACCTGCAGCTTCATAACACCTTTCACTACCCGTGCCTTCCTTCGTCCATTTTCCTCACCAGGTGCACCGTGCTTCTTGAATAGATCCACCCCCCCCCCCTCCAAAATCATCACCTGACGCTTTTTTCGAGCTATGCGCCGTTTTGGACTTCTTTGTGTGGTGTTTTGACAGTTTTGTTTGCTGGTGCTGGCCACTGCACCAACCACGACTAATCAAACCGGACCAAAGTTAAAATGTTTTTGTGACTGGCCGCAAAAGATATCAGCATATTGGACAGTTTTCCCGTGCTTGTTGATTCAGTTGGCTTTTGTAGTCAACGACCGATTTTCCGGACGCCCAATTTTTCCCTCCGCAAGCCCCATAGAATCAGTGGGTAAGGCATTCCAAAATATTGGTTGTTGACTGTAATTATGCATTTTCACCTGCGGACTATGTTTTTAGCTCTGCTTATGTGGACAGTGAAGGACGGTCCAACATTACTTATGCCTTCTAACAGGACCTCATTGCATCGTGCGATGTATGTTCATTGTGTCTCGCAACCCTGTGATGGGCAAACACAAAACTATGTTCAGTTCAGTTTTGTAGGCACTAACTGCTGAACAAATGCTGAATGCTATCGTGAGTTCGCTTAAGTACTGCTGTTTGTAGGATACGTATTGAGGCCCATTATCTGACCCCTCTTCGACAATACGCACAAACTTTAGCCATTGAATGGTGATACTGCAGTGCGCTTCCTGGGGCCGAAGGTAAATGAACTTTGCACACCAACTCGTTGGTTATCTGGAAAATTCTTGGGAGAGGAGGGGGGGGGAGGCTCCAAACGGGAGGGTGTATAAATCCCTGAACGAATGTACATCGGCTCTTGCACAGTTTAGCTTAATGTTTGCTAAATGCAGCAGTGGATGAATATTGCTGCATAAATGCTGTGAAATGATGCCATATTTTCTAACGCCCTTTGCGACTGCACCAAACTGGCTCAAAAATGTCTTGCTGGGTACTCCAAGTCTTCTACGAAACGTCCTTTTGGCTGCTCCATGCCCTGCTACAAAAGGCACTTTTGCCTGCTCCCAGGACTGCTCGCAAACCTATGTACTCTGTTCCACCCCTGTATTTTCCATAAAAGCAGTGTAATACATCATTTTACAACTTCCTCCACAATGCAACCGTGGTGCAAGACCTCAGTGTCTTGAATAATTCGAAATGGGACCTTTTCCCTTTCTATGTCTCCTTTGTTACCGCCACCATTGCCACCATGCATGCGTGACAGTCATTTTTTGCCATCATTAAACTCGCCATCAATAAATTGCCTGTCTATAAACCGTTCGTGAAATTTATGCCAGCATGTAGACCATGGCAGAATCAGTGACCTACAACAGTTTCAGCCATGTTGAGTTGACCAGGTCAAAACAAAACTACCCCATGCAGCACTGGCTGTGGATGATTCAACCGTGGTGCCTGTTGTCGCTGGCGTTGCAATCACAGCTCAGAAGACATGCATAGTGACTAACGATGAAACTACTGATTGACGAATGTGCTGCGGACACAACCGTAGCCACTGGTGATGCAATCATAGGATGTGCGTGCATATCTGAAAGTATGCGTGCTGCTTATGTGTGCAAAGCCAAAACAAAGCTACTGGCTAACGTTACCAGCTGCGGATGCAACCGTGGTCGCAAGCAACACGGTCGTAGATAGCAACCATGTGGAAGCGATCTGTGATCTGCAGAACGGTGATAGCATACAGCGTCCACCCAATTTTGTAATTGCAATGCGACAGCTATGTCATGCAGTTCACGTGCACCCTGAGAGTGAAACCAGTTTGTTGCAGCTGCCGTGGATGAGCCCTTCATTGCTAACACATTACAATGCTACAAGAGACGCCGACTATGCTTTTTTTGAAGCCACAGTGAAGAGGGTGGTTTCACACGCAGTGGTAAATGCAAATTAGCATGAAAAATCTCGGCCTTTTCTGGCTCTCCTGTCCTTCCCCCACAGTTCATGCTGATGACGATGGTGATTCCTACGGTAGCACCTCATTTAGGTTGAACTATAACGCTGTGTCTCGCTTCTTTGTGTGGTACACTTACGATGCTTCGTGCACGACATGCTCTAAGGAGTGTCCAAATGAACCAGGATGCAACCAAATATGGCTGAATTAACGAGAGTTTGGCACCATTAAATACTGCACATGCTTGCCGGGACCAGAGAAGAAGTCCATATTATCCTGAATTAACAAGAGTTGAGATTTCACTGTATCTGAAACCAGCCCATAAAGGCATATATACCGTATTTACTCGAATCTAGGCCGGCCCCGATTCTAAGCTGACCCCCAAAAGTCCGAAGCCCGAAAAAAAAAAAAACTTACCTCGAATGTAGGCCGGACAAAACGGCAAAGACAGCGTTCACAAAAAGAAAACATTTATTGAACATGAAATGGAGCAGTTGGTTCACGATGCAAATAACTCGAGAAACACACAGCCGCTAGTCCTACTGTGTGTGTTTCTTCTTTGTCGTGGTTTTTTCCGCGCTGCTGCTAGTTATTTGCATCATAAAGATGCCGCGCTCATTCCGAGTCGTCGTCGCTGCTTCCCTCATCGCTGACTTCTTTGTCGCTGTCTTCAAACAGTGCAGCAATTCCTCGGTGCCATCAAGCGCATTGGATATGCTGCACTCTTAAAAGAGCGCACGATCAAAGTTCCTGGGATATCGTCCCACGCTGCAGCCACCCAGCCTGCCAACTGAGAAAGTGATGCCCGCTTGATGCGGCCGTCGGCGTCAGCTGGTGGTCCTCCTTGCTTAGCCAGTCCGTGTATAACCCCCGCAGGCGATCCTTGAACGGCTTGTTTATGCACACGTCAAGTGGCTGCAACTGGCCCGTCATTCCACCCGGTATCACCGCGAGGTCGGTGTTCGTATCGGCCAGCGCAGCCTTGACGCTGTCCGTCAAGTGCCCGCGGTACGAGTCCAGCACAAGAAGAGAGTGCTTGCATAGAAGGGCGCCTGGACGCCGCCGCCATACAATATTCAGCCACTCCTCGACCATGGCGCTGGTCATCCACCCGTTCTCGTTGGCCTGCACAATGACGTTTTGCGGGAAGGCCTCTTTGGCGGGCAGCGTCTTCCTCTTAAAAAAAAACAATATAAGCAGGGAGCTTGTGTCCGTCCGCTGTGCAGCACAGCATCACAGTCGCGCACTGCTTCTCATACCCCGCAGAGCGCACCTTCACTTCCTTGGCCCCTTTTTCGGAGACTGTGTACGCCACCGGCATATCAAAATATACCAGTGTTTGGTCCGCGTTGCCGATTTGGCCTAGCGGATACGCTCTCGCTCTTCTCTTTCGCAGCACGAAACGCTGGAACTCCAGCAACTTCTCTTCGTAGTCAGCCGGTAACTTTTTGCCGATTGAGGTGTGACAACGGAGGCTGAAGCCGAAGCGCTTCATGAATTTCTGCAGCCAGCCTCGGCTGGCTTTGAAGTCTGCCACCGACACACCTCGCTCCCTTGAAAGCTCCCTCGCCTTGCAGCTGGAACACTTCCGTCGTTACTGGAAGGGCAGCTGCTCGCTGCACCCGGACAAAGTCGGCCAATGCCGTCTCCATTTCAGGGTGACAGCCTTTCCGTGGACCGGTAAAAGCCATCCTCGTTGCGGCACACGCAAAGAGCTTCTCCCGTTGGCCCCTCCAGCGACGCACATTTTTTTCGTCCACTCCAAAGTCCCACCCGGCTTGAACGTTGGACTACGACTCCAGCGGCTAGGACAACTTTCCTTTTAAAAGTGGCACTATAATGGCACCGCCTGTATGGCGCCATTGCGCTATGCCACACAGACCGCTCGAAGCGCGACTCGAAATGACAAACGGCTTGCCTCAACACTCGCACCATCAATGATCAAAATGGCGGCCTCGCGTGTGTACTTAAGTCAGGTGTTGGCTCGGCTACTAACGGCTACAAAATCGTCTAGGTGGCGTTTCCTAGGTGGCGCTAGTTGTGCACCACTTTTCTCACTGAAAAATGGCGCGTTTTTCAAAATCCTCGAATCTAAGCCGACCCTGGAGTTTGATATAAAGAAATTTGAAAAAAAACTATCGGCCTAGATTCAAATAAATACGGTAAGCTCGGAAATTTGCATAAAAGTCTGGTAAAAAAAAAGTATATTTTTGGAGCTAGGTCTTCCCCTTTACGGTTATTTCAAGGTGAATCTCCATTGTGTGCCAATTCAAGGGCTGTTAACTTAGCCGGCTTGGTCTATGCAGAGTTGCTGAAGAAAATCTGCAAGCTTGTCTTCAAAGTTTGGATATTTTTGCTTTATCACTCTATAGAAATGTTTCCGTGTTGACATGCAGTTGAAGATCTTTTATTTACACCAGTCACAGATACAGGTCTTCGGCACACATAAAGAAATCAATGCAGCTGTCGTCAGTCTGCACATTAACTTTCCTTCAACATGAGCTTTCATAATGAAAGCAGCACATCATCATTTGCACATCAGGAGGAGCAGATATTATACGCACTGGTTTCAGTGAAGCACCAAATGAACCTATGCTACAGTCTATTAGAAAGGGTGGCGGAACGAACAGAGCAGCCGCACCGTATCTCGCATGTCAATAGTAGTGCCAGTGTTGTTGTAGCTCACTGCTGAAGTTGTCATGATTCTGCTTTTGGCACACATGTGTCGTGGCCGGCAGAAGCATGAAATTGCACATCTTTAGCATTATAAATGCATTCGTGAGCTCTAAGCAGTGTTTTGACTGCTGATGTGCATCAGGGGTGGTATCTTACAAGGGTTCCAAAAGTGGACTGGTCCACTTGCCCGAGCGTGATTGGTTAAAACCGCGCTTGTGTAAGCAAAAGAGCAATTGTGACCAATCAGGCGAGGCCAAGTGAACCAGTCCGCTTCGGTAACCATTATAAGATATCGCCCAAGGGTCCATTACTGGACATCCATTGGCCACAAATGCACTGTATAACATTCCCTACAATGGCCCATCTAGAAAGAAAGCAAGTCAGAATTTGCATATGGCTGCCAAACTGCTTACTGAAGACCATGCGGTTTGCATGCTTCACTTTCTCCTGTATCGAGAGACCATTTGCACGTTATGAACGGTGATGTACAAATCCTGCGAAGAAAGACTATGCCCTATCTGATGGCAGTCCCTGTGATATTATTATGTGTTGTTCCTCATGTGAGCTCGCATGCACTTTTCATCAGTACATTCGCACAGATCTCTTCATGACAAGATTTATGCAGTATAATCTTGATCATACAACCGTGATTGATCCAAATTTGCGATAATACTAGTCACTTCAAAAAATGTCCCAAGTGGACCATGTTATACATGTGATTCAGGCTTATATGAAGAACTTTTGAATCCATTCATGGCATCTGGCCTTCCCCTCCCCTCCTTCTAGTCTTTGCCGAGCCAGCAGTCACAATAAGTAATGTGAGAACAAAAGGAGCCACGTGCTCATTCTCTCAAGTAAGCTCCGTTGAGGGTCTTTCGCTTGTCATGCGCATGCTGTCATGGGACTGTCATCGGTGGTCTTAGGTGAAGCAGTGCACACATGAATCCTGCTTTCCAAAGGCGCTTTCGTGATTGCTTTGTGCTACCAGTGATACAACTTAAATTCATAACCTTCTACCTTTGTGGCTGCAGGACATGTCGCGATACAGTCCGAGTACCATATTTCCTTTAATCTAACGTGCCCTCGTATGTAGCGTTTACTACCCAATATTCAAGCGTTCATAATAAAAATGCACCTGGATGTACTGTTATAAGAGTTTAGAAAATAGCACTGGTACACCGCTACATTGGCTTCATACAATGAGAAATTTAGGTTCCTATTCTCCTGGCAGTACTGTTACGTCTGTGAGCCAGTTGTGCTGTCTTTAAGACCATTTGTGCATACATCATGACTGCATGGTCATTCAGAGGTTGTTACCTTGACAATATCTGTTTATACAAAGTTTCAAAGCCAGCAAGCTGATCTTTGAAGTCTGTACATTTTTCAATTTTTGATCTGTAGAAACCTTGCGTAGTCGTTAAGCAGCTGAATATCTCGTCCCTTCGTTTTGGGCATGCAAAAATGATGTGCTGCAGCTATTAACCCATTCGCTGCTTCTGCGGCTTCGGCACCCGATTCCTGCAAGCTGTACCGCGCATTTTTCTCCACCGTGGACTGCTGTGTACGGCATTTTAAAGCAACCTTGATAACTCAGGGTATCTCGTTTCGATTTTAATGCTTTTTGTTTTATTTTGTTTGGGAATGTCTCTTGGAAGCACTGCACTACGAGTGTCTTGTGGGTGTGGAAGGTTTTGAAGCAGACAGGCTTGATATATGCACACACTGCTTTCACAATCACTTCCGTTCTCACCATCACTGTCATCTCCGCTACTCCCTTGGTTCAAGATAGATTCCATATCATCAGCATGGTAACTGTTGTCATCACTTTGAAAGACGAGTTCGAGAATCTCCTCACATGTGATACTATCCTTTCGCGAAACCATGCTTCAGACGCAGCGGACGACTCGACAGTGAAATCTGAGCTGTAAACTTTTTTTTTTTTACAACAGAGTTCAAAAATAACAAACTACGTCCATCTGGTGTAAACAAGAAGAAACCACCCAACAAGAGCCTTGAGAAAAGCGCCTTCAACTGAGGTCTTTTATAGACAATGCTCTATCCGGAGCTTGGTGAATCACCAGCTTATCACAGTTTGGCCTTGGCATAGGCAGCCGGCAGTTTGCTGTCTTTGGAAGCAAGTGGCTTAATAGCCTACAAAAATAACTTTCCTTTGACGTGAGTTTCCATGATGAAAGCAGCACAACACAATTTATACTCTATTTGAAACACACAGTGCTCACAGATTGCATTCATGCATGGAACAAACCTGTGCTATCTCTACGCAATATATACTCCACCACCATATTGAGGTGGCAGTGACACTGCAGCTGACCCCTCTAGTGGGTGGCTGTTGCCAACACTTTGAGCGCGGCTTTGGTTTCTTACTCCATCCTAACATCGAAGCGCATGCACCATCTGTTTGTTCCATGAAGCAGTGTGCGAATAGTGAGTCTTAGAACCAAACTGAATTTGAAATGAATAGTGATGAAACCAAATTGAATGCACATACATGTCAAATACTATTTGAATAGTTTTCGAATAGTTAGGCAGAAGTCTTCAAAACAGCCTGAAGATTCTAAAATAATTTATTCGAAAGAAATATATATTGGCAAAGGACCATTATGGTGAGATTTAACTGAGAAAAAAATATGGCCATGAAAAGTGATCTAGGCTTGCATGCACCAGTGACAAAGCCTTTTAAGTATTAAGTCACCGTAAGTGGCACTTGATCATGCATTATTCTACTGCTTGAATATCATATTGCCGAGGCCTATTTGCCATGATTCTTTCCTTTAAATTTTTCATGGCTTGGCTTCAAGATTGTCTAGCGACTTCCTCTGTACGCAGGTGCATGTTAGAGAGGGTTCCAATGTATCGACAAGACTTCGGCGAGCAAAACTATTGATGCCACGATGATGACAGTAGTTCAGTGACACTTTTGCTTCCGTGACACTGCAATGTTAAGTAAGCAGGTCGAAATCTGGGGATCAATATAGCTTCCATAGCCCCATAAAAAAGTTGGGACTACATGCTTTGTGGTAGTGCAATGATTAAAAAAATAACTCACAATTCCAATGTTTTCTTGCTTTGAAGTTTTCTCATCGGTGCTGAATATTTGCCAACTATTAACCCCTTAAGTGCTTTTGACGAGCAGAGCTCGTCCTGCCCATACTGTCCCCACACTGCTCTGGACGAGCAGAGCTCATCCTAGCGGTATAGGTACTCCCCTTTATTGTTCAGGACGAGAAGCACTCGTCTACGGCTTAGATTACGTGTCGTCCGCCAGATGGCAGCATTTACTCGACGAGTTAGTTTTCTCCTGCAGAAAAAGCGCGGTTTTTGTGTGAAAAGATGGCGTGCAGTGGCGGCGACCCATGCATAGCTGGCACGTCAACATGAAAAAGAAGCTTTTCATTTTCCTCATCTTCTTCGAGTGATGATGATTCGGATACAGATGTTTATTTTGTGTCCGGAAGTGAAGAGAGCGATGACGGTGAATTGAGCAGCTCCTCTGGTGATGATGAAGAGAGCTCTGAAGCGAACATCACGAGTGCTCGCCAGTGGATCCTGCTTGATGTGAACAATCCTCCTGTGAAGCCTCCTCGCTTTCCATTTTTGGCCATTCCAGGCAAGACTTTCAACGTGTCATCGCCAGGTGACCTTATGGAATATATTCAGCAGTTCCTGGATGATGAACTTATATCACTAGTGCAGACGAAACCAATCGCCAAGCGGCTGAAAATAGCAGCAGGTAGCTGGTTTCCTATGTATTGTTCAGAAATAAACTTCATTGTGTTGATTTGGTTAAATATGTGGTGCAAATATTTTTTCAACATCGACTAGCTGCTTTTTTAGTACAATCAGATTCGAAATCAGAAATTAAAAAAATAGGCACTTTTGGTCGGGAAAATTTCAAAAAAATAAAGCACTTAAGGGGTTAAAAAAATATGCAGTATTTTGAGTATACACCATTTGATTTGAGTACCAACTGTATGGAACGCTATTCAATTCGTTATATTTGAAATTTTTGTATAGTCACACACGCCTAGTTCCACGCTGCGCCATCCAGCTCCAAAATGCATTATTGTGCTGAAACTGCTCCACTGCAGTGCCTCCATGTGTCACCAAATGTCAGGCAACAGTGACATGTTCAGTGCCAGACTCTGCACAGGGAGTGGCAGCCACGCTTTTGTGCACGCATCATCCGCGACATGGTGCACTCAAGTGGACTCCCTTCTCTCCATGGCGTCAGTATACACCAGCAGCGTATAGTGCTCTCACATCTAAAGTACTGTATCTTTGTGCATATAACCAGCAACAATTGCCAAATCTTAGGATGGAAGTTATGTATGTATGGGTAATATGGGGGGCACATGAATTTCACCCTGGAATGCAGCTTCACCTCACTGTGTACTGTGCCTCAATGCGGCCTCACCAGACCTCGTTGCAGTGTTTCTGGATTCTTGTCAAAATTAAGAGTAGCCTGTCTCTTCAGTCGAACCCTAATCGTTCTCTTTTATTGCGAGTGTGCTTGTCATTGCAAAGCTTGGAGGCTGCCGTGCAATGCCGAAGACGAAGAGATAATAGGCACTACCCAGGCACAAGTGACAAAGCCTTTTAAGTATTAAGTCACCGTAAGTGGCACGTGATCATGCATTATTCTACTGCTTGAATATCATATTGCTGAGGCCTATTTGCCATGATTCTTTCCTTTAAATTTTTCATGGCTTGGCTTCAAGATTGTCTAGCGACTTCCTCTGTACGCAGGTGCTTGTTAGAGAGGGTTCCAATGTATCGACAAGACTTCGGCGAACAAAACTATTGATGCCACGATGATGACAGTAGTTCAGTGACACTTTTGCTTCCGTGACGCTGCAATGTTAAGTAAGCAGGTCGAAATCTGGGAATCAATATAGCTTCCATAGCCCCATAAAAAAGTTGGGACTACATGCTTTGTGGTAGTGCAATGATTAAAAAAATAACTCACAATTCCAATGTTTTCTTGCTTTGAAGTTTTCTCGTCGGTGCTGAATATTCGCAAACTATTAACCCCTTAAGTGCTTTTGACGAGCAGAGCTCGTCCTGCCCGTATTGTCCCCACACTGCTCTGGATGAGCAGAGCTCGTCCTAGCGGTATAGGTGCTTCCCTTTATTGTTCAGGACGAGAAGTGCTCGTCTACAGCTTAGATTACGTGTCGTCCGCCAGATGGCAGCATTTACTCGACGAGTTAGTTTTCTCCTGCGGAAAAAGCGCGGTTTTCGTGTGAAAAGATGGCGTGCGGTACCGGCGACCCATGCATAGCTGGCACGTCAACACGAAAAAGAAGCTTTTCATTTCCCTCATTTTCTTCGAGTGATGATGATTCGGATACAGATGTTTATTTTGTGTCCGGAAGTGAAGAGAGCGATGACGGTGAATTGAGCAGCTCCTCTGGTGATGATGAAGAGAGCTCTGAAGCGAACATCGCGAGTGCTCGCCAGTGGATCCTGCTTGATGTGAATAGTCCTCCTGCGAAGCCTCCTCGCTTTCCATTTTTGGCCATTCCAGGCAAGACTTTCAACATGTCATCGCCAGGTGACATTATGGAATATATTCAGCAATTCCTGGATGATGAGCTTATATCACTAGTGGCAGACGAAACCAATCGCCAAGCGGCTGAAAATAGCAGCAGGTAGCTGGTTTCCTATGTATTGTTCAGAAATAAACTTCATTGTGTTGATTTCGTTAAATATGTGGTGCAAATATTTTTTCAACATCGACTAGCTGCTTCTTTAGTACAATCAGATTCGAAATCAGAAATTAAAAAAATAGGCACTTTTGGTCGGGAAAATTTCAAAAATATAAAGCACTTAAGGGGTTAAAAAAATATGTAGTATTTTGAGTATACACCATTTGATTTGAGTACCAAATGTATGGAACGCTATTCAGTTCGTTATATTTGACATTTTTGTATAGTCACACACCCCTAGTTCCACGCTGCGCCATCCAGCTCCAAAATGCATTATTGTGCTGAAACTGCTCCACTGCAGTGCCTCCATGTGTCACCAAATGTCAGGCAACAGTGACATGTTCAGTGCCAGACCCTGCACTGAACATGAGTGGCAGCCACGCTTTTGCGCACGCATGATCCGCGACATGGTGCACTCAAGTGGACTCCCTTCTCTCCATGGCGTCAGTATACACCAGCAGCGTATAGTGCTCTCACATCTAAAGTACTGTATCTTTGTGCATATAACCAGCAACAATTGCCAAATCTTAGGATGGAAGTTATGTATGTATAGGTAATATGGGGGGCACATGAATTTCACCCTGGAATGCAGCTTCACCTCACTGTGTGCTGTGCCTAAATGCGGCCTCACCAGACCTCGTTGCAGTGTTTCTGGATTCTTGTCAAAATTAAGAGTAGCCTGTCTCTTCAGTCGAACCCCAATCGTTCTCTTTTATTGCGAGTGTGCTTGTCATTGCAAAGCTTGGATGCTGCCGTGCAATGCCGAAGACGAAGAGATAATAGGCACTACCCAGGCGCAAGTGAGAGGGGAGCTTCTGTCTTTTGAAAACATACTGCACACTGTTAACCATGGAAGGCACACCTTGGGTGATTTTTTGTCCTGCAACAATAGTTTGGCATGCTTTCTTTGCATTATGCTGCATTCTTCTTATTTCATCATCGTGAGCAGCGTGTGCACCAATAGCATGACATAGCATGTTGACAGGAAAGTGGCAAGCATGGAGGTTTCGTGAAAGGAAATGCAAGCAATCAGATGATTGTTTAGTGTTGTGCGGCAGAATAGCTCCCTAAGTAGTCGATTTTGCCCCAAGGGTGTAGCAGATACCTGCAAGTAAACGGCTGGAGATGCAAGGTGCAGTACAGCAGTGTTTCGTTTTCTTTTGTTGGCTCACTTACCCCCCCTTCTTTTTGGTAAGCACTCTGTTTATGTGCTGGAATAAGAAGTTTGATAAGCACTTCTACTCATATTGTCTGGATAAACATGACATAGTTGTGCGACAGAGTATTCAGTTTAAGCAAAAGACTCTGCTTATCTGCAAAGGTGTGCAAATATGCGAAATTTCAAATAACTTTCGAGTAGCATTCACTATTCGATTCAATTTACACTTCTACTCTTTAAAATATTTGAAGTTGCTATTTAAGGAACAAAATATGCTGTTTCGTGGCTTGTGCTCCATTCCCACGTGTAGCATGCTTTACCGCATAACACTCATATACGGTAGCTAAGATAACACTTGTGTACTACGGCAAAGCTAATACGTGTGACTCTGGCGAAGCTAACAATCAGCATACTGCAGCGAAGCTAACACTTGTGTATTACAGCAAAGTTAACATGTGTGCACTACGGTGAAGTTAGCTAAGTTTTGTGTTGCACAGTTCTCAGTCGAAGTGTTCTTTTTGGCTTGACTGTCCTTTTTTTAGGGGCTGCACTGTGGAAGTACACTAATCATGCAATAAGTTTTTCTTTTTCCTATGATTGGCAGTACATCTTCTCTCCAATTTGACATATTACTAAAAAAATATTGGATTCGACTTTCACTCGAACATTATTATTATAATTCGCTTTGTACTCAAAATCTTGCTACTTGCACAGCTCTACCTATGTGTAGTCTTCTCTGTATTGTTGCTCGGGTCACCTGTAGTGTTTTAATAACATATGCATTAAATTTTTATTTATCTGGCTTATGATCAGGTTTAATGATTCAAGGCACAACATACCTTTAATCCTCTTTGTTATTGCTCTGTGAGCTGTAATGTTTTAATAATTGGAGCAAATAATTTTAATTTGTTGAAAGTGGGGTCAGTTCATTATTGAGTTGGAGTGAAAAACCATTTGAACTTTTGTTTTTAGCTCCAAAACAAGCTCGCTTTGCTCCAAAACTCTCTTTTTGATGCTCTGAACCTGCTGCAAAGATCCCCTTTTATTGCTGCAAAGCTACTCCAAAGGGCTCAAGCCCGTTTGCACCCCTGAACATGCAGGCAATATTTAGCCTTGTTCTATCATAAAAAAAGCGCACATTAGATTCGAGTAAATATGGTATGGGTTGGCACAGCTTCACTAATATCTCTGGCGACCTCGTACGTTAGAGCACACACGGGAAAAGAGCACATGTGCCACAAAACTGATGCCTCCCTCGGCATACTGAAACCACCAATCAGTAAACTGTGCCACCGCCATATCTCTTTAAATGCTGTTCTAAATGTTGATATTAGGTGCTCACATTCTCGAAACAAGACCAAGGATGCACGCATACAAACCTAGCAGCCTTTTTACGCTTGAGCTTAGAAGACCCAATACTCAGCTCCAGTCAGCCACAGTGAACCAGTCTCAAGCACAAGGAAGAGAGGAAGATGAGGAAGCGTCACTGAGGTGTCAGGTATAATGCAAGTGTATGACCCAAGTGTATATAGGTATGCAAGTGTATAACGCAAGCCCCCTTTGCACAGGAACCCTTCTACAGCTTGGAAAGAGGTAGCACCCAAGTACTTGCACGTAGCCCACAATCACTGAGTGGGAACATCGCTGTAATGTTTGTCTTTTTTGGTTTTGCACTGGATTGTAACACACGTGCACAATTTTTTGGCTTGCTTTATCAGTAAAATAAGTGCTCATCATATGCAAGTAAATACGGTAGTGTCCACCAGGTTATGCTTTTCCCAATGCATCATTTTTGCTGTTACACAGGAAGATGGCACACTTCAGCACTCAGTCTTCTTGGCTAACCCTCGCCTGCTTTCTTTTACACCCACAGTGTACAGCTTCCTCAGTGCAACAGGGTCTTATCACACAAAACATCATGGTGAAGGCAACGTTGAAAATTTGCCATGAGTATCCCTGCACTTGCAATTATAATAAATGTGGTAGTCACTGTTACACCTTTGTTGTAATGGTAGTGTTTTGCTCCTTTGTATGGTGTACTGCAAAATGTGCTCTTTTTGATTCCCAGTTCTTGCACTTGGGGCATTGGCTGTTAATGAAATGCAGGAGGCACAAGTGAAACAACTTTACACCTTACTAAAGAGATATCGGTGTGGCAGTTGCTTTTCTCTGTATAGTTCATTCTTCAGTCTAGTGTGCTTTGTCTTAAGTGTAAGGCGTGAAATTCTCAAATTTGGAGGTAGAGCTGCAGTTAAGTATCAAAGCCCTTATTGCTACGATTTTCCGAAGTTCATATTTCTCGTTTCCTTTTTCTTTTGTGGTTTCTTATTAGCCTGAACCTGATGTTATGTTGTTTTTGGCCTCTAACACATTGTTATGACATCGTTTGCCTGTTCTCTATATGTACCAGGTATATCTGGTGAGAAAGTGGAGATAACGCCTCTGCATCAGAAAGCCAAGAACCGACTCTGGAGTTGGCAGCCGAAAGCAGTTACACACAACATGAACGAGATTGCTGCATGCGAGTTTGTTCACCGGAAACACAGTTGAGTCTGGCCTCTCCTCCTGCTACCTTTTTTTCTTTATGCTAAAACTGCAATAGCTACCTATTGTATTGCCAGTACTTCTACCTTTTCTCTTTTTTTCTGCCGACATGTTGAGCTTTTTGTTAGCTTCATCTTTCCAGAAACCTGTCTATCGTCAAACTCACTTGCAATGAACAGCATGGTTTTCCAAAAATTTGGTAAATAAATACTTAGATGTAGATGAATCCACTCCTTATTCTAGCACCTAGTCCATTTCACGGTATATTGTGAAGTTAGACAAGAATGAGCTAACAAACGTAATGAAATTCACATGTAAATCACCATGCATGTGAATTTGTGTACTCCAAAAACAGCCCTAAAGATGTTGATCGTTGTACAGAACATAGCAATACTTACAAGTGAGATGCCTTCCCAGGTGACTTCTCTGGTCTGCTTGTGCAGTTAGGTGCTGTTTTCACTTTTGAATGCTGCAGATGTTAACACTGAGGCTCACACAGTAGGCTTTTCATCCATGATGTTGTTATGTGGTGCTTTGTATAAAAGTAGCCCTTAATACAACTGAACCTCGTTAATTCAAACTACGAGGGGATAGAAAGTCTGAATTAACTGGAGTTAGAGGTAGTGGAGGTCCCGTTAATCGGCACAGCGTGTGCTTACGATATTAGAAATGCTTGCACGATAAGGTAGGCTGGACTGCACATTCTCAGAGTGCTGTGTCAATAATTACACACTGTGGAAATATGGCATATGTAAAGGTCAGTTCGAGATGTGTACCCGGAGCAGGTGCACACTTCTTCACTATGAAACGTGGCGCGAAGGTAGCGCTGCCCTCAGTATGACACCCTTGCCCCACAATTAGTACCAACAGCTATATGTGCGCATGAAATCAACAGCCCTAACAACGTCTGGGCAAATAATAAACTGGGCGCGAACAGATCGCCACATGCAGCAGCAGTCGTTCCATCCTTCACAGTAGTGTGCATGCAAGAACACATAGACTACTCTTTGTGCAGTTGCAAGCCGAAAGATGACACTAAACGCGCTGCAAGCTGCTGCAGCTTCACCAACGTGTAGCCATGTGCTTGAGCAGCGTAACTGCTGGCAACAATCACGTGTCATTGCCTCATGTGCTTTGGGGACGTGGTCCTTTTCCTTCTTCTGCCATAGGCACCTTTCTTTTTCTTCTCCTAAAGAGAGAGAAAGGCCAGTGTTGCTAGAACAAACTAGTAAGGCTATTGCCGCAGCACATGTGCAAAATCACAACAGGCCACGTTACGTGTGAAAGCGCTTTTATTCATGCTGCTCCAGCATTAAAATAATCAGTTATCTGCGATTGAGCGTGCTTTTTTTGACACAACTCCATAGCACGGACTGGTGCTGGCTTAAGCATAGCATCTGCGTTCTCGCGGAAGTACCAAGCTGCGGCTCGTAGCCCCCTTTCTCTATGCTGCCTCAACAGTGACAAACTTCCAGGCAGCACTGCATCATTGTCTCGTCGCCGTAGCAATGGACGAGTCGAGCAGTGTGGGCAGGTGGGGGTGGCCAGGTGGGCTGTTTGTCTGCTTCGCACACACCGTCCGTGATCGAGCCCCCACTGATCCCTTCAGCCACTGGTAGGCTGATCCCACCCACAGATGTCATCTTCCTCAACGTTACGAGTTTGTTCTAGCAACACTGGCCTTTCTCTCTCTTTAGGAGAAGAAAAAGAAAGGTGCCTATGGCAGAAGAAGGAAAAGGACCACGTCCCCAAAGCACATGAGGCGATGTCACGTGATTGTTGCCAGAAGTTACGCTGCTCAAGCACATGGCTACACGTTTGTGAAGCTGCAGCAGCTTGCAGCGCGTTTAGTGTCATCTTTCGGCTTGCAACTGCACAAAGAGTAGTCTATGCTGCCAGGGCAATTTTTTTTAAATAACTGTAGCGTGTTTCAGGTTTGAATTAGCGTGAGTACTCGCCCACTTGGGGGGACTAACGATAATTCTGCCTGAAAACTGCCTTCTAGTATGCGTCACTTTGCCAGGACCAATGGACCAGTTCGGATTATCCGACGGTTCGAATTATGCAACTTTGAGGTTCGACTGTAGGATGTTACTGGTTCTACTATGAATAATCTTCCTTAGTTTTTCATGGCTTAGATATTCGGCACAGCTAGCTTTATGGATAGTTTTATCTGTAATCCAACATCTGTACACTAACAAGGCATCACTGTACTGGACAGTTCTATCTGTAGTCCAAGATCTGCATGCTAATAAGGCACGACTGTACTTGCCAGTGGAATCGCTGAACCTTGCTACCAATAATTTTGGCTTTATGAATGTTATGCATTTTAGAGCTGCAATGACTTAGTAAGCAACTCTTTTGCACTTTTCAATCGTTAGGAAGATTCCTCGTGTATTCTGATACATTCTTGCTTATACTTGTCTCTGTATTTATTCCTACCAGGCATGGGCTCTCCAGAAAAGTGTGTGGTGAAAGTTGTGTACTTATCTGGCGGAGAATTCAAGAATCATGTGTTTGAGACAGACCCTGCCACGGCGTCTGTGATCCGGAACAAGCTGGGCTACATACTTGTCATGCGCACCAGTCCAGCACGTACTCAGTACCTGGCACTAAAGGAGCGAAAGTTGCTCCGCAAGCAAGCCTCTTTCCTGCTGCCTAGCTAAGGCCTGGTTCCTCGAACTTTGTTCTTCGAGCTCCATCCTCTGCCCTGCACCTTGTACTGCAACACATGACAGCAAACGAGGCATGCAGACGGAGCACACGTGTTGTACTCTGAATTATGCTCAGATTATCTTGTGTTGTCTGTGGTCTTGCATGCCTAATGCATTGCAGTTCATCACTCAGCTAGAAGTGAGCTTCCTCCCTCACACACCTACACAATCACGCACACACACACCATGTTCCACCCCATCGCTTTCTCCTCTCACCAATGCTGTCACATTTTTCACAAGACTGAATTATATAAAGAAAGCATGCAGGTCAAAGAGGCAGTGCTGTGAACTTGATCATGCCTTTCTGTTGTCATTTGCTGGTACAGAAGCGTTTATTTACAACCACCATTTCCTGTCTAGGTGCAGCCTGCAGCCACATGCTTTGAAGCCCGTCATTTTCTCGTTCATTTTATGGCCTTGAACAAGCCGGGGGTGTAGGTCCCTTTGCACTTTTACCACAGGTGGTCATTTTTGCGAGCTATGGGTGTGTCTTAGCTGTAACACTGTGAGTGCTATAGGTGGACAGTCTCATGAGTTACTTTTGCAAGGTGGCGAATATATAAATCGTTGCTTGTTTTCTGGCTCTTAAAGTGACGTGTCTGAGACTTTAACAGGCTCAGGGGTCCTTTGGCACACTTGCCACCCTGTCTTCCATCCCATCATCCCCTCATCTCATTCTGAGACTGTGTTATATATGTGACTAGTGGTGCTTGTGTCAAACACTTGTGTTGCTGTCAATAGTTTGTGCAAATAGCATTGTACAGCTTTAAGAGGGCCCTGTAACACTTATCAAGCCCCTATTTTTTTTTAGTTGTAGATTGCATAGACTGAGAGTCGTCGGTTGCTTTAGCATAGTTCTTGGCATTGATATGAAAATATTTTTATATTGGGATCATGCAATGAAACCACTGCATTGTTGCCAACTGCTGCAGTGTGTAGTGCATTCCGTATAAGCATTTCTGAAGGAAACTTTTTTGCTAGGCACTTGTTCATAATCAGGAGGTGCAGATAACCACTTGATTGCAGTAAAATTACACTTGAAAATTGGTTTTAGCTTTATCTGCTTTCTTTAATAACGCATATACTAGATATCATCATTAGAAAGCACCACAACAACCAAGCAGAGAGGGACACTGGCTGCTCTCTCGTCTTTTGCCTCTGAGCTTAGAGAAATGCACTCATGGCCAGTGAATTCATGTAGAAGTTTATTTTCTTACTTGTGCACCCTCATGGGCAACCTCATGTCGTACATGCTGTACACTCGTAAACGTTGTTCAAATGGTGAATGTTTCTCACTTGGCACGTTGCTGCTGCCTTGCCCTTTTTATTGGTGATGTAATTCCACTTCATTTGTCACTGCTGTAGTGGTGCAGTTGTTGCAGTGGGTGAAACAGGCAGCCATGGAGTGAAAAATTCTGCTGCATGGTTGCTTCTAGCTCTTGCCATTGGTAGTTCCATGTTATGTCAGTAATTGAGAGAAATAGGGTCATTTCACTTGTGAAATTTAAATGGAGGGTAGCGATTATTTTTTCTTGTGTTGTGAGTTTTCTAGGTAGAATAGCTGCTCCCATCACCATCATTCTTGCTGCATTTATCTGTACATCTGTCACTCTATGCAACCTGCAAGTTAAAAATGGGGCTTGCGAAGTGTTTGAGGGCCCTTTAAAACCTCCAGCTTGTATATAGTGTATTACTCAGAAAGTTGAAATATTAGTGGCATCCTTCCTGGCACTTTGAGCACTGTTTCTCATCTGATGCTTTTTATTTCTCTAAGCCACATGACACTGAAATAAAAATACACCATCCATTTCTGAAACTTGAGCCTATACATGCTTAAAGGCCACAACGTGATGCAAGATAACATAGAAGTGAACAGTCATACATAGAAAGCCATATGTACATATTGTTTATCATGCAAATGGGAATGGTTTGGCACAAGGAAAACGTGTGTAAGAAGGGCAGGAGGGACATTGGACTCCACTTGGCCTTGCAGACCTCCCATATTGTTGCAGAAGCGAAGCAAACATGGAAGCGTGCACTAGCTACAGAAAGGGTTATGCACCAAGATTAAGTGTTGTGGGCATATCTGGCAATTCTATTATAGCTGTGTACTGTATGGCACCGCTGCTGCATATGGCAACATTTCTTGTCCCACTCAGATTTCACTGTACTTCGTGCCATCCTCCTAGTCTTTCTTTTTCTGATCTTATGTATCTTTTGCCCTGTTTTGTGTATAGCTACATGGGAAAAGTTGCATGAAGAAGCATCTGCTCATCCCATGCACACTGCCTGCTGCAAACCAAGTGGGGATGTTTATGGTTGTCTGTTACTCAAGTGACTTAGGGTTTTTGGCAAATGCAACTTCTTGCTGCCTCTCATATAATCCACAAAAGCCAGATAAAGGAGCAGAATCACACAGACAAGTCCCGAAGACATTACTTTAATAGATGCTACCTGCGTGACACTCACATACACCTCATCTTTCTTTGCTGATTTTTTTCTCTATTTTTTTGAGAGAGAAAGAGAGTGCCCCCAACACCGCGAGCTTGGTAACTGTTCCGCCCGCATCTGCGCAGTTTTTATTTCTTCTGCCGCTACAGTGGTTTTTTTTGAAGCAGTGAAGTGCGTAAGGAAGTTGGTAGCAGCCCATGCGGTATCTGCTATGCAGACCACACCCTGTTCCTACCTCTAGTTTTATAGTATTTCTAGGTACAGCAATACTGCTGTGTGACCTGTGTGGAGCACTCAGAATGTTTGAGTGCTCACGGTATTTTTTACTTCTCACACGAGTTGTTGATGAAACCTTGAAGACTCTGTGGCGGAAGGAGGGAGAAGAGTGCTTTCATCAGAGCTGGTGATTTCGCTAGAAGAGTTTGTGCATTTCACCCAGAGACATGTGAAATTATGTGCTGCATAGCAGCTGACAGGCTTTGCACACTCTGCCTAGTTGGCCTCCTTCTGTGTCCTCTGCACAATATGTAAGCATCACTGTTCTTCCTTTCACATGATCACCTCAGATTATAGGATTATGTGAACTTTGGCTCATGACTTGGGTTCATACATAGCCAGTGCTTACACTCGCAGTATGTTGCACGCCTACTCTCACTCTTTTTTTTTCCTTGTATAGTGTGATCAAAAAGCAGTCTGTGTTGCATGGTACATGTGCTGCTTATTGTACAACCGAAGTGCACCATTGTAAGCAGTCTTATTGAGGTGCTTCAGAGTGTCTTCTACAAACCACCATAATAGAGTCTTGAATGTGCAACAAAGCATGGAGATCACACTTTGCAAGGAGAAGCAGAAGCAGTGCGATCACTTGTGGTGATCAGCTTACCTGGACACCCAAATGGTTTTACGGTAGCATAAGTAGCCAATGTTGCAAGGAAGACTGCAGTCATATTAGAGAGCTTGTGTTAGAGCAATCCTGTAGCAGTCCGCGATCACAATATTGTGGGAGTCTTGGCAATCTATGGTATTGTTTGGTTTGTACTGGTAAATTTTGGAGCACTTCACCAGCGCAAGACTGAAAAGCTCAAAAGCACTTTAATGTTTCTAATCACCAGCATCGGTGTCCCGCATATTCTTGCAGCAGGACTTGTAATACTGCTATGTACTTCTTGTAACACTGCAGTGCAACTTTTGACTGTGGGCATCTCAGCAGGAGTGCATAAACTGTCTTTGCAAGTGCAGCAGAGAAATCAATGCTCCAGAAGCCTACCAATTTGCGCCAAGCTTGTGTACAGTGAAAACTTGTTGATACGATCCCGCTTAATACGTTTTTCGGCAAAATACGTTGTTTTTTTCTCCCCATCCAGCACCCCATAGGTGCAGCGTATTTTCGCACGGTTGATATGATTTTTGGATGATATGAGTGGTATTCCGGTTCCCATGAAGATTGTATCAATGAGACTCCACTGTATTTTATGTGGCATGTTGGCTGCTAGAAAAAACCTTTTGCTCAAATGGCTATGGACACGCATTCCATCGTTTGTGCGTGCAAAACACGAAAGGGGTTCCACAAAGTTTTCAACAGCCTTTGGCTATGAAGGCCTTCCATGATGCTATACGGGCCATGTTCTGATTACTACCTTTGTTTTTAGTTTGTGATAACTATGGTAACTTTCTTGCAGTGAAGGAAACATTTTTTCTCCTTCTTGGAGACTGAATGTATGTTCGTTTGTCATGCATGTTCTGTTTTTTGTTTCCTGTTTCATGAACTGTTTTGTTTGCGTAACTTTGTAAGCAGAAGTTACTATTGTAACACTGTCCAAAGAACAAGAACTGTAAGTAAAATTTTACTACAAGTAGAAAATGGTTTAACGCTGCTGAGTTTCCTGCATTCCTTGGTTACTGTCTCAAGCTAACCACTTTGGTTCATGACGGTTCCACAGCCGCGATGAATGGAGCAACACTGCAGTGGTGTGCTTAAAGGGACCGACAACTGGCCAGAACGTGTGAACAGACCTTTGTGCATTTCGAAAGAACTTGAATTACAGTGATGGAATCGAGTGCCCTGTCGCGATTTGAACAGCATTTGTATTTTAAATTGAGCTTAAAAATTGCGGGAACTGAAATGTGGCGTAGCCTGGTGGAGACGCTTTGGTACTGCTATTTGGAGTCTGAATTGCCGTACATTGCCTGCTGGTGTTCATAGGACCATAACACGGCCTTAAAGTTGCAGTCGACACATAAAAACACATCTCCGCTCTGCTATTTGCTTTCTGCGTAGTAAAAGGAGCCGACGCCGTGAAGCGGCGCTGCCTTCGCGGCCACCAAAAACCTGTTTTTACACTCGGCGCATGTGCTCAGCGGCTCCCAGGAGTAGCGCGCATGCGCTCTGTGGAGGCATAGCCTGGCGCGAACACACCCAACGACTGTCGGCCACTGTTTGCAAGATGTGTTCCACATAAGTCACCATAGTAAAAAAATTCGGATAAAAAATGTTTCACGGCGTTTTCCCGTTGTCATTGCGTGACTGGACACTCTGACCAGTAAGCTTTCCATTGAAATAAAGAAAACAGGTACCTTAAAAATTGGTTGTCGGTCCATTTAACGGTGCTTTTGATTAGCTCTCATTGATAATTGAGCTGCTCTCTAGCAGTGTTGTCATAATTGTGAGCAGTTTGTACCCAGTCTAGATCCCTTTTAGGTGCTTTGGACACATTTTTCCAATGAACACACGCACTTTATTGTTACCGATCTTCAGCGGCACACTGGTGCAATCGCACAGAACACAACGCACACAATCACGCACGTACAGTAGCAACAAAACAGCCAAATTCTTCATTGGGTCTTCTTAAAAAGGCGCACCGGCTTCCAGGATGATATTCAATAAGCAGGTAGGGGCCAAAAGGGGGCCGAGAAGCTTTTGAGCAAGCTCTTGAGCAAGAAGGTCTCGAGCTTTGCAGCAGTGTTGCAGCCCCCAACATTTGTCTATGCTTGCTTCATTAGCGCATCGTCCTTCGCTCAGGTTCCCGATGCACATTCGCTTGCATCTACATTTTCACTCCAACCTCGATTGGGTGTGGTGTCCTCAACACAGGACAGGTTCTCAAGGACAAAGCTCTGGGGTTGACAAGGAGCTTGAGGGTAGGTTGGCGCACTGTCACGTGCCTCCAAGTAAGATTTTCGATGTAATGCGATTGCAGTCAACTGTCAATACAATTATATTTGTGGTCTTAATTTTTTCTTTGAGAACAGAACACGAGATGTCTTACCTAGCTGAGGCTCATGATCGCAGTTTCACACTCATATAGTCGCATTTAGCAGGGACATCCTGACATGACAGAGCATTGATATTACAGACATTTGGTTCACCTCACAAGTTCACCTCACAAGCCGCTCATCTGTATGGAAACCAACGATCTCTACAAAATAGCAGCCCACATGTTTCGCTCTCCTAATTTACTCAATGTTTTGCAAAGCGTAAAAGGACGACTGCGACTGGTGTAGTAAACTCCAACTCTTTATTTCCTATGTTGTGGAACTGACATAGTGGAGAATTTCTTCGACACCCAAAGGGGTTCAGAACCATGCTTCAGGCATCGTGAATACATGTATTATACTGATAGGAAATGCAGTGAACAGATTTGTCCAATTCTGTATGCGCGTGTGGCATGTGCAGTTCACAAGCGGAGCATCTATGGTGCTGCATGAAACGGCTCCGTTTCATGATTTTGTAGATGCCAAAAGCTGGCATAAACCAACAGCATCATATTGATAACATTCACATTGTACCTACCTCTGTATATTGTAAATAAACACCCCACCTTGGTGGTCTAGTGGCTATGGCATTCTGCTACTGATCCGAAGGTTACTGGATCTCATCCCGGTCACGAAATATTGAGGCCCTTGCACTGTGCAATGTCGGTGCACGTTAAAGAGCCCCGGGTAGTTGAAATTTCTGCCGCACTCCACTACAGCGCCTCTCATAACCATAGCATGGATTTGGGACGTAAAACCACAGAAATCAATCAAATCATATAGTTAAAACTCAATCATGCCAGTTTTAACAGCAAAGCTTAAGTTAGCCTTAATTTGTCAGGCATGCAATACCATGTGACAATGCATTGCAGGATGTTGGCAGAAACCAGTCGCGTGACATTGCGTTAGGTGATTTTGGCGGGAACATGTCACGTGACATTGCCTTAAGTGATTTTAGCGGAAATACGTCGCATGATCGCCCAAAAATCACGTAACACAATGTCACGTGACATGCCCCCCCCCCACCCCCACACACACACACACAATGTGACCTGTTTCAGTAAACTCGGTCAGCTACGCTGTGATCTGGCCTTTCGCGACCTACCGGGAGCTGCATACTTTTTTTTTTTAATGACGCACTCTGAAGAACACAGCTGCCGTCTGCTGAACGCACGTGCGTTCGAATGACGCTTTGGCCGAACTGCCGTTTCTTCATCGCAGCTTTGCGCATGCGGCGCTCGGGGCCCAAACTCGTCTGCAGTGAAGCCCCTCCTACACCCTTATAACCGCCAGCCGCTGTACCTCCGCGAAGCTTCAAATAGTTCCTTCTTTGTACTTTCCGTGTTATCAAAATAAAGCGAGGTTGGCAGCAATAATAGATAGGTGCATAAATTTTGATGTCTTCATTCGTTTATTAGAGTGAAACATAGAAAGGATAATTCTCTACTGAGCTGAAATCACGCGCTTGCGATCTCCGCCACCCGAGTTGTTCAACTCAGTTCAGTGAAGTTTCACGTGTAAAGCTGACTCGGAAGCAAAATGAACTGTACCGCGGCCTTTTGCAGATGGAAGCACTGGAAAGCCACACATTTTTGTCCATGCTTCTCAAGCACCTCATGGCTTATACCGATGAAAAGGCAAGAACAGCAGACGCTCCGCAGACAACACGGCGCCATTCTGAAAAGGTCGCAAGACGACGATTTTGTTTGCTTCTGTGATTGGCTGGCGGAGTAACCCTGACACGCGCGGTCCGTCGGCCCTTGTTGCTAACTGCTGTTTTCTTAAGTTGTAGATCGAACACAGTCGGCGCCTAGCGGCGAATGGACGAAGCTCCCAAGTGTGGATAGCTCTTTGCGTCGTCTGCTAGCCACTGCGCTTTTACATGCGCGCGTACGTCACGCATATCCTCCACTATGTTTGTTCTCTGAGCCGGTGAAGTGTTGAATGCTTTCATGTATTCTTATCCAAGCATAAATATATTAGTTATAGTGTTATTGGGCTTTGCACTGCAGTCCTTGCTCTTTCTTAATATGAGTGAGCGCCTGCGTCACGAGCGTGCTATGTCATGGTCACACCTCCGGTTCCGCACAATCATTTAAGTTCAGCTGCTGCTGTGCATTCAAAGTACAGTAGAACCCCGCTGATACGTTTTTCACGGGACCGTAGAAAATAAACGTAAGAGCCGACAAACGGGAAAAATGAGAAGTGGTGATCGGCACACAATTTTATTTCAGTGCTAGCGCTTTCAGTGCACGCATTGGCACACTCGGCTACGACTTCGTCGACAGAGAAAACCTCGGAGGTGACAACGGCATCATCGATGGAAGCGTAATCACTGTACGCGATTCCGTCACAAACAGTTTGCACAGCTGCGCCATAACTTTGCTGGCGGAAGCCGGAAACGTAATGGGCGTCGGCCATTGTGCAGCTAATACAGTCAAGCCAAGTCAAACTACGCGAAAAGTCAATATTGCCGTCGGCAGTGGCCACTTGGAGTGTCGATTCGCAACGTAACATATGGGAATGTTCCCACACTGCGACGTAACAGCGGGGTTCCTAATGCATTGAATCCTATGGGAGCTATGCCGGGACTGGCCCAGAACGACGTAACAGCCAGGGAAACGCAGCAGCCGGGAACGTAACAGCGGTGTTCTACTGTATACGACAAAGTGCACCTAGCGTCCTTCTGAATAACTTAAGCGGGAAACATCAACGTGTGCGTGCAGTGCTGCGGCGATATCGTCTTGCCATATTGTGAGCATGACGAAAATATCATGTTTTTCGCTTGCAGAACACGTTTTTTTATGTGCGTAAAAAAAAAAACTACATTTGTCACGGTCACGCAACTAATCATGCGAAGAAAGCGATGCGTTTGAGTGTTAAAACATTTACTCAACAAGCGTGTGTCAAATATCGTGGTATAGTACTCAAGCGGCGTATACAGTCACGTAGCTTGACTAACTAAGCCTGTTAACTGCCTTGCGTTTCATGAAACATGACATGCAGGGCGTTTAAACGCAAGTATGCGTGCAAGTGATACATGTGGAGTACACGAGCTTCTACTTCAACTCAATGCGCTGTAACAGCCCTTTTTTGTTGTTGTAGCCACAGTGAAAAATGAGCGAAAACTGAATACTAGACTCTTTCACTCGCGTAACAGCGATGCCAACATTGTAGACAGTAGAAAACTTAAGTATGGTTAAAGAAAAATAGACTGACAGAACTGCCGAGGAAGTCAAGCTGTGAGGGCGGGTGATGTCCGTGCCCCGTTGAAGTGCATATCATGCGTCCTTTAGGGGCAATAAAAACGTTTTGCGTGATTACTGCGCTGGCGTGAGATTGACGGACGCATGCATTAAGGCCAAACCTCATACGCGCGAAAATGCACGCGAAAGCGACGGGCGACGCGATGAGCGGCGAAACGGGCCGTTCGCGCGACGTGTCGCGTAGTCAAAATCGCGCGAACACTCGGTTTTGGAAATCTAGAATCGGTCGCCCGTCGCCCGGAAGTGCCATGCTGATCTAGCCAATAGGAGAAACCCGGGACAGAATGTATATCAATGACGCACTGCCGGTTGCCGCCATGTGCTTGATATTCATGCACTTACGAAGGAAAAACATTATTACAAGGCTATAAAAAACATTTTGTGTACTTTGCGTAGTAAAACATGCTACTCTACTTTTCAAGCCGTGGTCAACGCACCAGTTTCGCTACAAAATCGACGCCTTCATGCCAGCAACACTGGATATCGCTCGCCGAAGTTTTTATGCAAACTACAGCTCGCTCGACGGTAGCCTGCTTCGCGTCGCCCGTCGCTGCCGCGTGCATTTTCGCGCATATGTGGTTTGGCCTTTACCGTTTATTTAGCTAAAAACTGCCTCAGACCGTTCACAACGTACATAGCGCCGCTGTGTACAATTGAAGGCGCGCCGGCGAACGAACGCTTATCCACACTTGCGCGGTGACAGTGCTGCCATGTATACATGTCGATCTCGAAGCCAATAGAGCCCCCATGTATTGTCCGGATGTCGCGATGGAGGTGCTGACCAGCTGGCAAGGGAAGGTGGGGGGGGGGGGGGGGGCGCTCGCACCCGGCCTCAAAAAATGTGACATAACTTCCTCGCCTAAGTTGTTTCCTTCCTCTATCTTGATTCTGACTCTGATGACAATGTCAACAAAATACGTTTGGCAATGAGTAATGGCGTGGCAACGTTAAGTACGCGATATACATTAATAATGCCTCACTGCTACTGCAGAAATAATTGTGGGCGAAGTAATAAGGGGCTAAATTCACAAAAGCTTTTATTTGCATTTTGCCATTTGCTAGCCAGCTTCGATAATGTGACCAGCATTAGTATCCGCCGAAATACTGATTCTAATGATGGTAATATATTTAGCGTAAGGATAGTTCTTTTTCTAACCCGTCTTCGATAACGAACTATAAGCTACATAGTTATCTTCCCTCGATATATGCGATATTTGTAAAGATATCTAGAGCAAAGTTGACGTCCATGAGGGACTGACTGCCGTACTTCATCGCTGTTCCCTGTTTTATTGCAATAGATAGCGCTCCATTCGAAGTATCCAAGCTTGCAGAGAGAGAGAGAGAGAGCACCACCATCTTTGATTGCGGCGCGGTGTGCAAGGTTACGTCACTGCCTCGGCGGTGCTTTTTTAGGGAGACACGCATATTTAGCACAGCCCGAAGAGGAAAATGGCCGTGGCCAGGGTGCCGCCTGTGAAAAGGGATACAACTCAATTCGGCAGTGCAGCCCCTCCCACGCGATCACAACCGCCAGCCACTGTTCCTACTTCGATATCAGGCTCGCAGAGGAACAGTGGCTGGCGGTTATGATGGCGTGTGAGGGGCTGCACTGCAAGTATACGTAGTTCCTGCTTCGATGCCCCGCCACGGTGGTCTAGTGGCTACGGCACTCGACTGCTGGCTGATCCGAGGGTCACGGGATCGAATCCCGGCCGCGGCGGCTGCATTTCGATAGAGGCGAAATGTTGAGGCCCGTGTACTACGCGATGTCAGTGCACCCTAAAGAACCCCAGGTGGTCAAAATTTCCGGAACCCCTCCACTACGGCGTCTCTCACAATCATAGCTGGTTTTGGGACGTAAAACACCAGAAATAAAGTACGTGTTTTCATTCGTTTACCAGAATGGAAGGTGCAAAGCCCAATTCTTTTTGAGCTGCAATGAAACACTTGAAACATAAAAACCCGGCCCTAATACAGGGACCTTAACCGGCGCGCGTCACAGCTAGGCTCCGCCACCGAAGTTTTTCATACGTAAAAAAGAGCTCAGAAGTGAAACGAGCCGTATTTCCGCTATGGAAAAGGGGTTTTATACTTTGTTGTCCATGTCTGTGGCACACTTCATTGCTTCTGCCGATGATAATACTCGAGAACAGCAGACGCTCTGAAGGTACGAAGCCATTTTGAAAGGTCGCATGACTACGTTTTGGTTGGTTCTGTGAATGCACTGAAAGTGTTAGCGTATTAGTTAATAGATCACGGCACGCAGTCGGTCAAAGTGGTTCCACTGCTGTGGAAGAAAGCGCTGGCAGCGCCAACAGTCAACATTGCAAAGGAATGTTACCAGGTTTGTGCAATTAAAATAAATTTTTGTTTTTAAGCAAGATAAGTGAGTGCGTGGGATTTTCTTGTTTTTTTTCTTTACACTTGGAGTCTGACACACATCTCCAAGGGTGGCTTAAGACAACGGAAAGCTGAGCGAGTTGGTAAGGATTAACTCATAAGGAAAAGGCGTGTAAAAAAAAAAACACGGGAAACACTACCGCCGACTGTCAACTGAAAAAGAGCACTGAAACAAAAAAGAACAGACAACCTACCTGCGCATGCTCAGGAATGGTAGTGCCACCTGTCAGACAGGTACACATGCCGGTCTGTGCTTGAGATAACTGTTAAGACATTCTATTTCTTCTCTGTTGAAGCTAATCGACCACTGACTCACACACGTACGCCCTTCCGCTGTTATTGCCATGCCCGGCTTCGACAAAGGCGTAATGCCTGTACAGAATCGTGCATTCGTCTAACTTGGGCATGCAGTGACTTTGAAGTTACGGCCTCCATTTCTGATTAATACAACGCGCTGTTTGTCCTACGTAGAATCGTTCGCAACTAAATGGGATCTCATAAATCGCACCCACGTGACAGTCGGTAAATGTGCTGACCGTGTGTGGACAAAGGTCTGTTCGCTTCTTTCCATGCAACTGCTCATTTTTCCTACGCACCGGCAGCACCTACCTTACCTAAGGGTTCCGCCACCCGTCACATTTTTTTTTTCACCCCTTTCAAGGCCAAGTTAATAGTGAGTTTTAGTATGTCGGAAAGCAGCAAACGCAAAGATTTAGCGTAAGGTTAACGTTACCGTGGAACACACCACGCATGCGCAGAACGTTAACGTATACGATACCCTTACGTGCCTACGCTATTTTCGGAAGATATCGTTCAACGCTAACGCTCGCAAAGGGACCCGTACGGCTGGCAAGATGGCGGCGTCAGTCGAAGTGAGACCACTCGCTTCAGATCTGTCGGGACATCGGCCTGCATTGTTAAGCTCGTTCATTACCCGCTCATGTTCTTATTTGCCTTAGGTTTGGCTAATTAAGCTTCGCCAGCCGTGTATTGGTGACAATGTGTCGCCGTTTTCAAGATACGCTCTCAGTAAGCGGCACACAAGGCTTAAAATGTGAGTGCACTCGCTTTCACGGCCTTCGAGACTGCGCGTGCCGGCGCTCGAAATCTCAGAGGCCATGTCACTTTGCTCACGTTTACGGTAGTCTCGTCGAGATGGCGGCACTGCCACCGGGGCTTTTTTTCTTTTTGTACATCGGCTGTTTCAAGCTGAGACGAGTAGTGTGGTGCATTACTGTATGTATAATGCTTGAAATGACAGTATTGTTTGGCGAAGTATTCCTTCAGTCACAAAGGCGACTTGGATAAGCCAGCCTTCGCAGGCACATGCACGGATGCGCACCCCCTGGGCACTGGAGAAATGTTGCAGGAGCTCCGGGGCACTGATGACAGGTGGAAAATCCGCCTTCTCAAAGCGGGAATTTCGGCGAAATTTCTCGTATACGGCGTAGCCTCGACGACATGGACTGCCTGCGTAGCTCCTCTGGTTTCCAAAGTATAAATTAAGCGCTCCTATGTCATCGCAACTTCGAATGACAGGCAGTACGGGTCAGAAAGGAGACTCGATGGCGGCATTTTGAAACGAAGCGATGTTTTTCGGGTCTGCCGACACAGCACTAACAACACACTTACACGATACTGGCTCAATGATTTTGTGGCGCACTTAGGGATTTAATAAGAGTTGTTTTAAGGTGTAGTTGTCGCCGTACATGCCTTTGCGTTAACTTTAGCGTTTCGCTCTCTTCCGCTATACTAGTTTGTGCCGCTAAGTGCACCCAGCTTTACCGTAACGTTAACCTTTAACGCTAAATCTTTACGTTTGCTGCTTTCCGATATTCGCCTCGAGGACATACTGTCGCGCCACCTACGCTCTGACGTCACTCATAGGATGCCGGGTTTTGTCGTCTGCTACAACTCCACGTCCTGCGTGTATGCCACCGCGGTTCTTTTTGTTGTGTGCACCGCGAGCGCTTCCCCGTGCTCTTGTGGCCGTTCCCCAAAATTGCATTTTAGTGAACCGACGATTCCGTGCCCCCGATGACACCATGTGCACCGTGTACAAGTAGTTGCTATCTGAGCCATAGCCAACGCCGTATGAGGCTATGCAACTGCTACACACGCTGATTGTTCATGATGGAATACTTCTGACGTCACATTTCCCATATCCTGTTGAACTAATGCAAGTTAGAGTGAAACAGCGAAAAAAAATGTACCACCGAATCACTGTATGGCAGAATACCACCGCCTGTGCGAGCGGCCCGCGCGCACTGTCGACAGCATATAGGGATGATCGGCGGACTGGCGCGTTATCAAGCATGCTTAGGAGTGCTGGCTCAGCAATCACCGCCGTTTTCGTTACGGTAGATTGGTTTACATTATGCATGAGCTGGTCATATAGCCAAATAAGCTACGCATATACGGAGCTAATTAAGCTAAGACTGATTAGTGCTAGACCCATTAAAGTAATACTAATGAAGCCAAGCCTAATCAAGCTAATACTATTCAGACTAGCACATTTAAGTTAAAACTAATTATACAGATTTAATCAAGCTAAACCAGGCCTGATTAGCCCAACACTAATTAAACAATATATATAATTAGGGTAATTATAATTAACCCTAGCCTAATAACCCCAAGGCCAATGAAACCAAGTCCGACGAAGTTCGACTGGAATAGGCCGGGATAATTAGTAGAAAATAATTAGGCTTTGTTTGATTAAACAAAACCTAATTATTTCTACTAATTATCCCGGCCTATTTCAAAGAAAACTAAGCTGAACCTAGTTGGGCTGACTGATTGAGTCGTGCCTAATTAGGCGAAGAGTGAGGCTATGTATTATCAAGTGGACAAGCCGAATTAAACCAATAATAATTAATGAAAGCTTAATTAAGTTATGACTGACTGAGGCAAGCCCGATTCCGCTACGGCTATATTGCTTGCGAAGTGAGACCCAGCAAGGCAATATAAAAACCATGTCCAACTTCAAATCGACCAGCTGCGGTGTATTAAGCCATGCGCGAATTAGCGCAAACTTAGCCTATTATATTCTTGTTTTTGTTCGTTTACAGTTAGCCTGTCATTCTCCAGCATCAAGAACGTTATTGACAAACAGTCCGAGAATTCGCGGCTGCTTTCTCAAGAAAGATTTGTTTACGTGCCCAAACACGTCAATTAGTTTGATCTAAAAAAGCGACAGTTAACATGAGCAGGCTAATTTGGCAGCACTTCTAAAAACTCCAGCTATCACTAGCAAGGAGTTGCGCGAACTCGTTCTGTACATGCCACTTAGGGTAAAACAGAATCGCAGAGGCAGAAATATTACTTAGCATGATGGAAAAAATGTCGGAACCAGAATTAATGAGAACGGTGTGTTAATTTGTTGGAAAGCAAATGTATATGAAAAGTATATATTGTTCATATAACCACATATCTTTTCAACGCAGGGATAAGAAAATCCCGAATGAAAACAGGTACGTCATGAAACTTTAGGCTTTACACCATATTTTTTATGCTAACACGTGGCGAACGGTGGTCGAATACTGCTCTGCATACCGATAATGAACTTGAAATTCCTAGAAGCGAACGTTTCGTGCTGAGCATTGAGACTACAAAGTATTTAGAATGTGCGATTTGACCCGCACGTCGCGTTGTACAAGCGAGCTGCGCAGCGCAACGAGCAAAGTAGGAAGGGGCATCCTACCTATGACGTCGAAGCGATCGCAGCGCCGACTGCAGCAGTGGTGGGCCTCGCGGCCAATACTAAAACTCACTAATAATATCCTTTTTTTACGAGGTACAAGCATGCTCGTTTCTGTAAATGATAAAAACGATGTTATAACTTTTACTATATCCGAAAAAAAGAAAAAAAATGTCCGGCAGAGCGCAAGCCAGTCATCAAGACCTTCATCTCAGCTGCCTCATCTCAAATCCTTACCGCTATGTTTCCACATCTATGGCCATCGGCTACATCACCCTCCCCTTGCCACTTATTCTGATATAGGGTAGCCGGCCATTCCAGCCACCCTAACTACGGTAGGCCATCAGCTGTATAGTCGATCTTTCCTGCGCATATCACATGATCCATCCAAACAGAAACGCTGTACACAAGGGTCTCCTTGTGAGATTCTTCAACACAGCCAGTCACCACACGTTTCCATTGTATTGGCGAGGTCATTAGATGCGCCCTTCGCAGGACGACAGGCCGGCACCGAGCAGTAGAGCTCAATGGCGATAGCCTGTCACGTGACGTTCGGAAGAGCAGTCGGCGACTTAAAGACGGCAGCGGCCAGACGGCGCATACCAACGGAAAGAGCGAAATGAGCGTGGAGTAGTTTTCGATCACAAAACTCCGCTATTACTGCGCCATTTCGAAAAATTCTCGCGGCTGCGTGTTCGTTGCGGACTCGTGTACAACTGCAACACCAAAACTAAATTTCGACCTCTGGGGCCCCTCAAAGTAAACGGTGGACACGAGGTATGCTCGGACCAGCCCTTAAAAGACTCATCCTAGGTGGAGGTTTCGGCGGGTATACTTATCCATTGGTCGTACTAAATTGCAGAATCTTTCCAGTCATTCAAGTCTTCCGTAGCTTCGTTTCGTTTACTTCATCGAGGAACGTGTAGCGCAAAACGGCACGAGCCAATTCGCACTTCTCGTCTTACGCTAGTGATTGTAGCCAAGTTCGAGTTGAACCATAAGCGATCGCACGCTTTACAACTATTAAAGTCTACTTTTAGGAACTCGCGGTAGAAACGCCTGTCGGCACTCCGCGGCCATCCTGTCTGGACGTCCGCGTGTTTGTGTTTCCCCGAGGAGTCGCGCAAGCGAGAGGGAAAACGAAGAGGCGCGAGGAGAGAAAGGGACCGGCCGGAGTGGCGGGCGGCCGTTCCGCTGCCTTGTTACACCCCCGCCCGCAATCGCGTCTGTGGTTTTGCCCCGCGTCCCACACTGCAGGCTCGTACTACAGATTCACGTTGGTTTCAGCGGCGGGCGCGCGAGCGCCCGTCGATGACGCTCCTGGCTCTGGCAGTGGTGACACGAGCAAAATAGTGAGAGCGCTGAAGCCGCACCGCGAAGCGGCGACCTATGTTAACTAGCCCCTCGGTGACACGGGCAAATACGGTAGGCACATTCTACAGAATCACGTTGGTGTCAGCAGCGGGCGCGCTAGGGCCCGTCGCTGACGCTCCTGGCTCTGGCAGTAGTGACACGAAAGAAATAGAGCGCCGAAGGCACACCGCGAAGCGGCAACCCCGGCCGTTCAAACAAAAATAGGGGTGCAAGCCAGCGGTGGAACAGCCGTCCACCGGCCTGGTTCCCTCACGTCCCGTCCTTCAAGCTTTCCAGCACTCGCAGGTCCGAGTCGGATTCTCTTCTTTTTTTTCACTTCGGAGCTGCGTGGCGCGAGCACTCCCAGACATACACCTGGCGGGCGCATGCGTTTGGCTCCGCTTCCTACGACGCACGACCTTACCTGTTAAAATGCGAGCCAGTTCCGCTGCGGTGAAAGCTGTACGAGATGCGGAGCAGTGGTTCGCCTGTGTTGTCCTAATTGCGTTTCTGTTTTGTTTAACGTTTTCAAACTATTTTCGCCTAATTTGGTCTCATTATGCGATTAATTACTCATAATGTGTACTTTTTATAATGTGTACTTTTTATTTCACTGTAGTAATCTGGTTTATTTTAACTATTCTTAATTTGGATCAATTTTAACCGGCTTTAGTCAGCATGTTTTGGGCCCGTTTTAAACTGCTGTTTTTTTTTTTTCTTAATCGTGACAACCACATGAGATATTACACTCCGACATCCCGGGCCCCTAAGCCACTTAAAAGTATTACGCATGACTCGGCACTTGTTCACCTTGGCATTAACGCCTTCGATCATGCTATACGAACGAACGATCGATGGCGCAAGTCGACAGGCACTATACTGGGCACGTCACAAAAGGAACAGGTAATATGTGGCCACACCGTTCGTCCTCTCTGCCTGTTTATGCGTGCGGCCTGCATGCATAATCGGCCGTGCTGTCGTATAGCATGTCTGAGAGCGCTAATTTCACTGCGCGCAGGCGCCTAGTCACGTGGTACTTTTTCAAATCGCGCGCACTCTCTCAGAAGTCCGGAAAAGCTAAAATCGCTGCACCCACTATTATGAAAGTATATGATCCGGACACTAATTAACAGGCTCTACAATTTCTCTGTTGAACATTTTGCCTTGAAAGGAATAGTTTAAAAGTTGGTTAATTCATACAAACTAATTATCTGAGGTTTATAAAAAAAAGTATATGATTGTCAAGACCACAGTAACAATACTATGATGGTTCCATCCTCGTAACGCTCGCGTGGATTTCCTTTTTATTAAACGCAGGCGAAAGTAGCTGAAACAGCGAAAGTAGCTGTTTAATATACATTCACTGTTAAAGCCTCCTAGACACTGGTTATTACGGTAATTCGTCTTTTTTGTGTGTTTTCTTGTTCTTACACGCGCTTAATTGTTGCGATTTAATACAAAACCGCGCAGCTGGCGGTTCGCCATTTTGCACAAAGCATATAAAGCACAAGTCTAGAAATCTTAAATCTGAGCTTATCGATATAACGTTCACACGGTTTAGCCTCACGTATGCTTATTGAAAGTTCCCCATGACAATGAAAAACAGAATTCTGATATGTGCGGCAAGTCTAACAGAGGGGCGACAGCCTTCAAGAGAAAAGGCGCTCACTGCGCGCCAGCCATTAGCGTCTAAACGCACACTAAGGTGCAGCACTAAATCAGTTTAGCCTGAGGTATTATTGCTTGAGAGCATTAGAACATAAAATTTGAAGGTCAAAGTTTGATTTCTTGAATTTCGCGGCAAAACCACGGCATCCGAACGTAACGCGTTGACGCCACGGATTTCAGTCTTTGTGTTCTGGCCGCATTGACTCAATGAAATAGCTCGAAACTTGCTACGTTAAGGGCAACGCCGGCGCTTTTTCCACCATATTCTGATATCGCAGTTTTTCAGTAGTCACTACTGTAGCAGAAACCTGTAGCAGCCAGGGTCATTCAATTTGCTCAGAAACTTGCCAATAATTTTAAATAACCGAATGAACAATGTGTTCAAACCGAAACCGAAACGGGTAGACGCTTCGTGCAGCGTATTTGATGACATCACAGCCTCCTCGTCATTAGAAATATGGAGCTATAATAGTGCCAGAAAAATCAAAGTGGCACGTCGTCCAACGATGTATCGATCTCTTCTGAACTTGATAGGGAAGATTTTAGCGCTGAAGTATCGCCGTTTTACTTTAGACGGCCCGCCTGCTCAAGTAGGCAGCGTTGCAGGTAATGACGTCAAAAACACAGGGTCTCTAGCGCGGGAATCCGCTATAAAAATTAATATTCAGTTTCAGGAATACTAAATGACTTGCAACCGCCTGGCTTGGCATAAATTATTGCAGCACCGAGGAGAACACATACTGAAAATTTGGTTGATGTCAGTGGACAACGAAAAATCGCCGGAGTTGCGCAACGTGATTCATTTTTAGCGCCTTCAAAATCTACGCCACAGCGAGTTGGCGAGGAAACCCAAGGCGGCGTCGTCACCAGTATTATTTCTCGTGTTCTCTTGCGCCATGGGTGGCGCTGTTGGTACTGTGAATGGGTAATTTACTCGTAGACGAAAAATCAGTTTTGCTCTTTATGTCTCCTTAAAGTGAGCGCATCATGCAGTCGCTTTTTTTTCCTTGTCCGATTCAAATGACGAGAGGTGAGAGGAAGAACAAATAAACAAATATCAAAGTTTAGACCACAGCGGTGGAACTTGATTTGCGCCCAGTTTGTGCCCGTTTGCAACGTCGCCAGCATCAGGCTGTGACTCTTGCTTCGCGGACCTCCCTCGTCGCAAGAGTATTTGGAAAACCAACTTATCCACGGCGGCAGTCGGAGCTTCGCAAGCGATAAACGCCATGTACGCCAGCACGTTGCTCCAGACGTGCACTCCGAAAAACAGGGTCACCTGAAATGGTAGGAGAAAGAAAAAAAGGTTTTGCAGCCAAACTGGTGCCAGTATCTGTGGAGGAAGCACGTAATCATTGTGATATTTGTCGTCATTGCAAGAGCATGTCACAACGAGGGAGGAAGAAAGGAAGAAAAGGAATGTGGAGCCCCGAGATGTCACTTTGGATTACGAGCTCGATCGTCAGAAATGCCAGTGGCCGTCGGACTGAAGCAGCGGTTGTCATCACACATACGAAGAATGATAGTTCCTCTATAGTAACTAGACACTATAGTGACTCCCAAAGGATGCCTTGTAGGTCTAGCCTCTTAGATAACTCTAGGGTCAAAATATTTCGCTTGGCTTGATTACTGCAGCTGGCTTTATATGCTAGTGCCGCATATTATACTACAGCAGTTGGGAGCCATAGGAGCCTTTTGCAGCAACTCTCAGTAGCACAAGCGCTAAGTGCCAGCTGATGGAAAGAGATGCATCGAAAAAGGTTTGACCATGGTCTCCGTGATTCGCTTCTACAAAGGGAAACCAGCGACATCACATTGCTTTGGTAGTGGCAGGTAGTGGTAGCTATAGAAGACTACTATCATTTTAATTTGGAACACTGAGGCAGGTGCAGAATCGGCGTTTGGACAGCAGAGTAGAAAAAAAGAACTGACACATGCGCAATTTTGTTTCCCGAAATATCAGGCTGTTTTTTTGTATTGCTTTTTTCTGAAAACAGTTCAAAAATTTTTTGCTAGGTTCACTTCGGCCAAACAGCTCCCTCGTTTATTATAAGAAGGGATATGACACACTCGTCTATGGCAAAAAATGGTGCCCCAGGTGCCAGGGACTCTGGAACGTTTTTGGGAGTGGGGAGGCAAGATATTGTCGCCTTTGTATGTTGTGTTTATTATTTATTTGTTCTCAATATTTGTCGATTCTTACTTCTATTTACATTATACATTATTAACTAGTAGTTTTTATAATGACACGCATTAATAATGTTTTAATTCGTTTTAGCCGCATTAAATTTTACATATTTGCATCCTCGCTCAATTTACATCGGTACACACTTCAAAAATGGTTGGAAATTTCGGAAGTACTGAAAGCATGCGCAGACCGCGCAACCCGCATGGTTGTGTGGGACCCACACAACCAATAGCTTGAAAATTCTTGTCAATAATTTGATTTCAGGGTAACGGTCGGAGAGTGTGTGTGTGTGGAGGGGAGGGGGGAGGGTGCTGCCCCCTCTGGTAAAATGTTAGGGGGGGGGCACGCCCCCCCCCCCCCCCCCGGTTCCGGAGTCCGTGTCAGGTGCGCAGAAATGGCGTAAGCTCAAATTTTTGGTCGCTTTGTTCTCTATATTCCTCAAGCAGCCGCGGGAACAAGCTGTGTCTACTGCAGGACTGCAATGACGCGAGCCACTAATCAATTTCGCTGTCGTTGCATAAGTCTCACCAAGCCGCTGTCCCCTGTCACCTGATGGCGTGATTGATTTCTCGGGTTTTACGTCCCAAAATCACGCTATGATTGTGAGAGAGACCGTAGTGGAGGGCTCCAGAAATTTCGACCGCCTGGGGTTCTTTAATGTGCACTGACATCGCACAGTGTACACGGGCCTCAACATTTCGCCTCCATCGAAATGCAGCCTCCGCGGCCGGGATTCGATCCCGCGACCTTTGGATCAGCAGCCGAGTGCCATAGCCACATATGCGTCGGCTGTGAGATGTGTTTGACACAAGTTAAGCTTTAATTAAGCTTGCCAAGACATTTCTGCGTGCTCTGACGAATACCATCAAAGCATCTCGTGCACACCCCGCCTCGATTTCTCTTCCACCTTTGGCTAGCATCCCCTCCACTGCACCGACAGCCCGCGACCGGCGACCAAAATAAGAAAGCTCTATATTGTTTCAAGGCCTGATTGAGACGTCGGTTCGCTCGCTCTCTTTCAATAATAATAATAATAATAATAATAATAATAATAATAATAATAATAATAATAATAATAATAATAATAATAATAATGTAACCTAGCGTCAGTTAGTTGGCAAAGCAGCACCTATGGCGGCTGCTGTGCCTTACCAGAGTGAAGTGAGACCATAACAGGCGTTCCCTCGTTGTATGCAGCAGCACCATGAGGAATGGGTAGTGTATGAGGTAGACACCGAATGACAGCTTGCCCAGGGGCACATATACGTCCGAGGACAGAACTCTGTTAACGAATCCTGCAAGAGAGGGCGAGACAATATGCTGAACTAGAAAGAACCCCATATTGGTAGAGACGTGTGAATAAAGGGAAATTAAGGAACTTTAGCGTGTCCGGAATGCACTGTACGCAAAACCGTAGCGGAATACCGGATAGCGTATGCAGCGTTCCTTGTCACCGTCAAGTGGCGCCTGCTGATAAACAGAAAAAAGCAAACTCGTAATCTATGTCCACCGTGATTTCGGGCAGCGACTACAGCATCGATAATTTGAGTGTGGCTCTGACAAATGGCGTCGGATTGTCACGGATTGCTGTCGAAGCTTCGTGATACAAGCTAAGGCAACCGTCAGTAACTTGGTGGCTACACACTTGAACGGTTCGAAGCACAAGGCATACACCTTGGGTGGCCGCCCATATGCTTGCGCATGCACTGTTTACCCTCCGGCATTGCGACATACGCAATGTTCTGCGCGTATAGCTTTTTACCGGACCCGCTAAATTCCCAATGCCTCTTAAACGGTTTTGACGATTTTTTTTATAAACGAATTGAGCCGGTAGCGGCGACTTTTTCCGCATAATTGTTAGACCGATTGAAGGGCCGTGAGTAAAGTATGCAATCATAAGGCATTAAATATGCGCATCACCACAGACGATAGCGGCGCTGCCAGTATACTGCCCATGACACGTTGAATATATGAGTAACGTCACACAGGCAACCGATGTGAATGGCTGTTCCATTGACTTCGCAGCTAATATGTGCCGACTTACTGTGAACAAATGTAGTTCGTTGTATTTGGAACAGTTCATGATTTGACGCATTGAAAAGGAATAACAGAAAGAAAATATACAATCGCAATTTACTACTACAATGGCAACATCCAGCGCAGAGCGAACGTCGCCTGCATTACAATATGCTCTATATATAAATCGAAGTGGGCTGCGCCAGCAGTGTTCATCTCGACGTTTCCTTTTTTTTTTCCTCGAGTACATTGTTAATTGCGCTGTGCGTTGCAAACCCAGCGACACATTTCATTTCAAGTTGCGACACCGAGTGTCTGTGCTGAGACAGCCAACGAGAACGCCTGCAGTGCATTGGTACACTGGCTGTACCAACGCCGCGTTTTGGCGACCGCCAGTTCACGTCGGAGGACTACCGTAGTGGTTCCTGTATTTACGCTTGCCGGTGATCAACGTCAGTAAGTTTTTGGTTGTCGGCAAACCGCTTAGGTTTTGTAGATTTCCGGTTTAGCGGGGAAGTGCGAGCAGCCAGCGACGCGGATTTTCGTGGCACGTAGCTCACATGTACGGCTGCGGGATGAGGCGCGTCTCAGCCTCGACCACTATGTAAAACCAGTGCCTCGAGGCACTGGTAAAACACACACGTAGCGGCCAACGTTTCTAGAACCAGGTAGTAGAAACGTTGGTGCCACTGGTCTCCAGCAGTGAAGCTGACCGCTCGGCTACCTCGGCGAATAAGTTGAAGGGAAAAAGCAGTGCCAAGAGAGAAACAAGCCGACTCCGGCGATATTTTGAGCATGTCAAGGTATTGCCGGTTCCGAGGCGATCCTGTCACATTCGTGATGGTAGAAATAGTCAGCAAATGCGAAAATAATTTTTGATGAGCAAGAAAGAGAGAAATCGAAACCGAAATCCAATCCAGCAGTGACGTCAAATCAGTCAAACCGCCTTTTGCATGGTGCGACAGCGCATGCGCCTTTCCCCTGGCGGTGACGTCGCGAAGGTTGGCGGCGCGCGCAGATCTCGAAGGCCATGGTAGGGTACCGGTGCACTTTTGTCGCTTTGCCGATGACGACGTCAACACAAGCCAGGTGGGCGGTTTGAGGTAAACAGTAAATACAGAATTTCAAGCAATCAGCGCATCTCTCGAGCCTGTAATCTTGCACAAATGACGGAAATGTGCCAGAGAGCATACCAAGTGAATATTACTGAGATCCTCTGAATCCGAAAAATCACCGGAGCTGGCCGTTGAAGGTCAGTAAACAGGCCCCTACTTCTTTTTTTCCCTGTTTTTTTTACGCCTTCCAAACAAGCTCGCTCATTCGTAGAGAAGACCGTGGGGACAACTTTTCGCGGATATCCCAGGGCAGCGCGCCGCGCAGATGCGCTGTTCTAAAAAAAAAGTACTACTACGCTTGACCGGTCATCTTCGCCAGCTGAGTAACGTCACTTGTCCCATTGGGAAATTTGACGGAGCACAGAGCCTGTGAATTGGTCTATAAATCGGTAGAGAAGGACAGACAGGCCGAGCGAGAAACCGAAAATGGCTGAAGCGGTCATGAAAAGCTTGTTCTGCCCCTATGACACCCTATTACAGAATTTAGCATTCGCGAAATTCTTGCGGCATCGTGTTCACATCACACAAGTGCGCACTTGCCCTTTGCTTTATTGGTACAAGGTATTGTTTAGGTTATGGGGGGGGGATTTAATAATGTTGTACCATAATCATTTACACAAATTTAAGAAAAATAGCACATCAGGGGCCCCTCAAGAAATTATAGTATTGGTTAGAGAGAGGGAGAGAGGATTAATGCAGGAAAGTATGCCGGCATACTGGTGATCACGCTGAGCACTTTACATTGCAAGCAATCGAACCCGATTTGTAATTAAATTTTGGTCATGATCGGTTCCTTCGCACAAGCTGCGGAAAGTGGGCAACCGCGATTGTGAAACTCGATCCAACCTCAATTCCGCATAGTGGGGTACAGTCCCGCACTACTGCGTGCCTCATTGTTTTAACGCGTAAAACCCCATAAACAATTACTTGCTCTGATTTTCTTTTCTTTTTTTCGCAAAATCAAGAAGTCGTGGGGTGAGGTTTCGCGGAACCAGGTTTCAGATATCCATCCATCCATCCATCCATCCATCCATCCATCCATCCATCCATCCATCCATCCTTTATCCATCCATCCATCCATCCATCAATCCATCCATCCATCCATCCGTGCCTCCATCCCTCTGTCTATGCATCTATGCATGTTTCACTGCCCCTACCGATTCAGTGTGACATAACAAAAACAAACAAACAAACAAAAAACGGGCAAACGTTCTCACCTCCCCGGCCAGTAGCGCAAGCCAATGTAAACCATGAGAGGAATATTGACCACAGGACGCGGTCAATGAAGGCCATAAACAGTTTCACACCTTCCGAGGTGGGATTTTGTTTTATGTACCAGGGAATCTTCATGAAGACAACACAGACTGCGCAGCTGGCGGCCACAAACCATCCTGCTGCATTCATGACCTGGTCAAGAGACAGTTAACAATCAATTAGGCGTCTACAGCCGATGATACTACTTAGAACAACAGTTATTAGGAACAGCATTCCTTATAGTTAAGGCTGGCGGAGTGTTCGTGCAAAATTCATTTTTTATTCCTTTAGCAAAGAAAAGTTGAACGCTGCAGACTTACATACCAAACCTCGTCTACGGTACAAGATGGCCGATTTCGCTATTTCAGAAGCGTCATCGAGTAATGCACCTTACTAACCGAAGAGCTGCCCCCCTTCAGATCAGTGCCCTTTTTTATTAAATATACTGCACGTAAAACGAAGCAAACGCTCTTATCGATCAGCCGCTGGAATTTGAATATAATTTGTTGCATTTGGCATACTGTTAATCTATATACATAATACATAGGGGGCGGCATTTTGATCTTGTACCTCGGATCAGTGGCGCACCGACCGGGGGGGAGGGGGTTTCGGGGGTTGTAACCCCCCCCCCCCCCCTGAAGCCGACCTAATTCCCCTCCCACTCCGTAACTGCTCCTATGTCCTAGAAGAGTGTGGAGCTAATATCTGCAAAACGCCGAAAAAAAAATCATCATCATTGATGTCACTATTATTTGGCAGTTTAGTTCCTTTTTTTACACACGAAACAACTGTGTAATCGCTTGCCCGGCCCTTCGTGAAAAATTGAACCCCTCCCCCTTGGCAGAAATCCTGGGTGCGCTACTGCCTCGGATAGTTTACAAAATTCGCCGGAGATCGACATGTTTCACTAAAATCGTCATCACCACTACCACCATCATCATCCTATATCTCCCACTGCATCTACACCCACTGCAGGGCAAAGGCTTCTCCCTTAAGTTCCCCAATTAACCCGGTCCGTTGCTAACTGCGACCACGTTATTAGGGAGCTTTAGCAGCAGCGGCGGCTTACCATACGGTAAGTACGGTAATGCCGTTTCGTCGTGGTTGGCACATATAGAAAACTTGAGCTTCTGAGAGCTTTACCAGCTAGTTTTATCATCTGACGACGTTTCTGTACTCACGGAGCAACTATGTGCAGCTCTTTCTGACTGAAATAGCCGCGTACCGACCATGACGGTACGGCGTTACCGTCATTGCCGTACGGTAAGCCGGCGCTGCTAAAACTTCCTATTGATCTCATCTACCCACCTAACTTTCTGCCGCCCTTGGCCATGCTTGCCTCCTCTAGGGATCCACTCTGTTAACCTTAATGAGGAACGGTTATCTCGCCTTTTCATCCCATGCCCTGCCCACTCCCATTTATTCGTCTTGATTTCTATACTGACGTTTTAATAGCACGCGTCTGTTTCCTGCTCACGAATCATCTTCGGTTCTAATTAATGCTCGCTGCGTCGTCCTCAATTTAGGCGGAACACGTTTAGTAAACCTCCAAGTTTCTGCCCTGTAGGTAAGTACTGGCAACATGCAGCTGTTATACACAGTCCTCTTGAGTGGCAGTGTTAAGCTGTCATTCATTATATGGTAATGCCTATTGGATGCACTCCACCTCATTCTCATCGTTCTAATCATCTCAGCCTCATGGTTCGGACCAGGGGTCACTGCTGGACTAAGTAGAGGCATATTCGCTTATTCCTTCCCGGTCTCCGTTTATTTGCTAGAAACAACCTAATGAAGTCATCAGACGGCAAAGTCAAGGAAAGTATAAGGGAAATTATTGTGGTTTTTCGGTGTAGAATGGTGATTGTAGAATAAATGCATGGAGCATCGGACGCGCTATCCGAAGGTCGTATGTTTGACCCGTACAAAAGGAATAGGTGCTTATTATTCCACTTTAATCCTGTTCCACTTTTTCCATAATTACTATTCTACATTTAAAGACTACGACAATTTCCCATATGCTGTCCTTGGCTTTATTGTCTATTGGCCTCTTTATTCGTATCTGACTCCTTTATGTAAAACTATATATGGTAGCTGTGGAGCCATAATAGATATCTTCTAGTATCCTTACGTATAATGTACGTCTACGCCCTGATTACGCAATGCCTGCATGGCTGCTGAGGTTCCGACGAGTCAAATGCTTTCTCGTAGTCTATGAAGGCTATACACAGGGGTTGCTTATACTTTGCGCATTTTTCTATCACCTGATTAATGGTGTGAATATGGTCTATTGTTGAATAGCCGTTACGAAATCCTACTTGTTCGTTAGGCTGACTGAAATCTAAGGTGCCACAAATTCTATTAGCGATTACTTTGGATTACCTATAGATAACCGACAGTAAGCTGATCATCATTCCTTCTTATGGGATGTTCGTATTCTTCCAAGATTCCAGTGCGTTTACGATCATTAGGCATTATGTATACAGTGTTGCCAGTTTTTCTGGTGCAATCTGCCCACCATCCTTCAAGATACCTGCTGCTATCCAATCCTCATCAAGTGTTTTGCCCCCTTGCATCTCTTTCAAAGCTTTCTTTACTTTCTGTCATTACTAGTGGGATGTCCGCCCATTCTGGAGTCCTTCCTCCTTCGTTCAATATTATGCGGGATGTCGCGGCTACCGTAGAACTCTGTAGAACGCACTCCTCGGCTACTATAACTATCTTATCCATGTTTGTAATGACAACGCCTCGCTTGTTTCTTAGTGCATACATCAGATTTTTGCCTATGCCTAGACGCCTCTTCAATGCACTTTCAGGCTATCCTCTGTTCGTTACAGCATGCTCAGTTCTCTCTATATTATACTTTCTTATATCGGCTGTCTTCCGCTTATTGATTAACTTTAAAAGCTCCGCCAGTTCTATTCTGTCGCTTGGGTTAGAGACATTCATGCTTCGCCGTTTCCTAATTAAATCTTTCATGTCCTGGGAAAGCTTACTAGCATCCTGTCTAGCGATCTTACTTCCCATTTCACACACCGTGACAATGCATGCAAGATTATCGCTCACTTTCTGAACACTGAGGTTTGCTTCCTCGTTTAAAGCCGAATATCAGTTCTGCAGCGCGATCCTGAATTCCCCTACTTTCCGTCTTTTTGCCAACTCATTTATCGGCCTCTTTCGTACTAGCTTATTACGGTCCCGCCTCTATAGTCTAGCTTAATTCTAGATCTTAACCATCCTGTGGCCACTACACCTCCCCCTCCCGAGCACTTCCGCACCGTGCACGACGTCAGGTTCATCGCAAAGTATGAAGTCTATCTCAGTTTTATGCTACCCATTTGGGCTTCTCCACGTCCACCTTCGGTTCTCCGGATTTTGGAGGAAGGTATTCATAATACGCAGATTATTACGTTCTGCAAACTCTACTGCTTCATCTAGAGAGGCTGTCTATGGGTACTGCTTTGGGAATTAGCGGGTATTAAAGAGGATGGAGTAGGACTTAGTGAGGAGAGGACAGGTGAATTGACTTTGCAGTGCTGAAAAATGGGTATGTAGAGCCGTGGTAAGTTGACGGACGCAGGTCTTTTCTGTAAAAAAGTCAAGTTTATTCTAACAAGAAGGGAGGATCGAGAGGGCGAACGCAGTGCATCGTATGTGGCGAGAGTTGTAGAGAGGAGGGAGAAGCTGAGAGCAGTAGGTTGCTCGGACGTGGAGTGAAATGAAAAGAAAAGAGATCAAGGAAAAAAGGAACTCGTATTCTGGCAGTGGCCGTGGGACACCCTGCGGTGAGCTTATGAGTGCTGGGGTGTGTCACTGTTACCGCGCCGCTACAGGTTGTCCTATGTTACCGTAGTCTAGAGGATAGACGGGAACTAGCAGCGGGATTTTTCGTCCACAAAAGTATAGCCGGTAGCATAGATGGATACTATGGCATAAACGAAACGGTAGCCGGACATGTAATTAAGCTTAATGCAAGGTACAAATTGCAGGCGGTGCAGGATTACGCGCCTACATCTAGTCATGATGACCAGCTAGTAGAACGCGTCCATGAGATGTGGAATCGGAAGTGGCTAAATCTATGAGATTTCAATGCTAAAGTAGGCAAGAAGCAGGCTGGAGATCAGCTAATTGGGAACTATGGCATATATGCTGTAGGAATAGCAGAGGAAATAATTATGAAGTTCACAGAAATCCAAGCACCATAAACATATTTCGCAGTTCTGTAAGCTCCATGTGTAAGTGCGTCCAAAACGAAAAAAAAAATTAATAGGTTAAGAAGGGTTTCCAAAATCTACGAATATTTAGTGGTATAATTCGCAGCCCTGTATGCTACAACATTTTTATCTGACTTAGATGTACGTATCATTAAGCGCTGTATACAGACTGCGTTTTTGCTCTTATTGTTCTGTTGCAGTTACAAACTTCATCACTTGGTTTTCAGTATTGCGATTCGATAGAAACTATATAATATATGATGACCTAACAAACATATAAATAAATAAATAAATAAATAAATAAATAAATAAATAAATAAATAAATAAAACTCTAGGTGTCCTTGTTCCCTTAGGTGACGTTTCTGCGCTAGCCTGTGAGTAATTACGCTACGTATAAACGTATACAGCTTACTTGAATACCAAACGGCATCCCTCTACTCTCTGGTATCACTATATACCGGTGAATTTGATCATGCGTGGTTCATATAAGCATATTGTGATTTCTTCCTTTCTTTCTTTTCTTAGACTACGTCTAAATGTATACTCTATAGCTGTATCCCAAACGGCTTCTGTGGCTCATATTCGGAAATGCCTATGGCTCATACCCGAATATACAATGCGTATATGAGCCCAGCGTTATCTTGTAATCGTTAATTGTGACAAATAACTTAGGAGCATGTCATGTTACTTATGTCAAGACGTATCGTACCCTTCCAGGCACCCTTCCACACTATTTGGTACCAGTCCGCTCCAGTTCTGGTATATAGCAAAGTGAGCGAGACGCGAGTTTTCAATTTTTTTGCCGAATTTTGAGAAAAATCTTTTTGTGGGGTTTTTCAAGGTCATTTGAGGTCCTGAAGGTCGAGCGCTCCGCTACAGACTCACGTCACGGGCAGCTAGCGCCATAATATCAACTTTTTACAGCAACACTCTTATAGTCTTCTCCTCAAACGCAAAGAAAAAAAAAAGCCTCAGCTAATTCTTTTCACGTTGCTTCTCTCTTCGTCTCCGAAACTTGAGATAACGCGACCGCGAGTAGGCGCGCTGGAGGACAGCACAGGCGAAACCACCAGCCATCACGTCTCGCCCAACCTTTGACCCGCCGCAGATGACCTGCAATACAGGGCGCTCATACCGGGCTGCTTATGCGCTCAGTCGTGTGAAGAGCGAGTGCAACCACCGAGCCCGGGCGGGCCCACTTGACAACCCCCTTTCGCTCCGCCCATAAGGGCATTGGTATTGTCTGGCGCTCCGTGTTAGAGTGTTCACAGATTGCAAAGTGCTAACAGCAGACTCACCTTAGAAATCTTGCTATTCTTGAAGTCATCCAGCATGAGGAGCGTCATACATCCGCTGAAGTAGCACACCGCATGGTAGAAAGGCCGCATGTAGTATCTGTTCATGCTTTCCAATAAGGTGCTGCAACACGATGTAACAATACGTGCTCGCATGTTGCAACTTTACAAGAAATAGTGACTGAGTGCTCAACTCAGGGTGTCCTCCTATATATACGAACGAAAACCTGAGTCAACATCATCCCTTCATGAATGGCAAACTGACCTGAAGGATATACGTGAAAGATCTATAGTAAGAACGATTGTCGACCCGCATCGGGCAACTCCTCGGCAGTAGCATACCACCTAAATATCTAGAGTTGCAATGCAGACTGAACGATAAACGGAGAAGGAGGCATGCTTTTTGTTGTCTCTTCTCATCGGCGCTTCTCAGGGCTGCTGCTTGTCGGCAATTACTATTGGCGACGGACATACATGTATGGTGCAGTGCCCAGGCTTCAACTGCAATATAGGAAGATTACGCGTGTGGAATAAGCGTATACAGGTCTGGTTTTCTGCTACCAAAGTTTCTTTTTCATTTTATTTTTTACACTCTGCTCCTGGGGGAAGAAGGCTTGCCGCTCACACCAGAGGTTGGTGTGGTCTAGGTGTTTTTTTTTGTTGTTTTTTTAATATTGCATCAATTTGAACTATACGACTCGAACCCGCGAACGCCTACCCGAGAAAGCATTGTAATGCTAGCTAATTCCGAACCTGTTTATTCATGTTTCATTCTATAGTTTCGATCACCTTTGAATCCCGCGCCAACATTTTGAGGAGACGATGTCACGAACCCCATTCCCGCCCCCCCCCCCCTTTTTTTTTGCGTTTTTCTCTCTCTTCCTCTATTTTTCATTCTATTTCACCCCTTTTATCCCTTTCCCCAGCGCAGGGTAACAAACCGAACGCGCGTTTGGTTAACCTCCCTGCCTTTCCTTACCTCTCTCTCTCTTTCTCTCTGCGTTTTCTCGCCACATTGGCTCAGTCAGATTGTTTGAAACATGCCATGTGAAGCCTCTGGATTCCTTAGAACGCAATTCATATCTCTTTTACCTATGAACAGTTATGTAGGACTTAGTAGACGGCGTCAAAAATGTGTGACGTCACGCATATTAATGGGGGAACGTCCGAGCAGGCGTCGCTACTTGCGTTTTCTCACACCACTTTCGAATGGACCTGCGCCGTGCGTCAATATAAGCGACTATGGGAAATGGTACACCGTGCTTACGCTCTTGTGAAGGCCGGATAGATCATGAAGGGCGTGATATCGGGATCCGTTGCTGTCCACATCGAGATGGCGCAGCCCAGCAGAGACAGCCCGATGAACGCTGCCATGGCAAGCTTTTTCTGACTGCAGTGAGATTAGGGCGTTAGAACCACTACCGCAATCGCGTGTACGACATGCACACAACATAAAAAAAAGGGCGGGGGACTAACAGGCCATACGCAGCGCAACGTTGCGGGACGTAATGCTGACAAAAGCGGCGGTTTGCGTAGACGGCTGATCGTGTACACTCAACAGATCGGTCCAACGAAAAACGTAAGTTTCGAAGAAAATCATTCGCGAGCGCTGCTTTTATGTATGGTATTCGCTCAGAGATGACGCATGTTTGTAAGCAAATATTCTTAATCTTAACCTCTTTTTTTTACTATATGTCCTTTTTTTATCACTTAGCTTGCAGATTTTGCGAATATTTCTGCGTTCACAATTTACTAGAACCTGCTCCTGAAAACAGCATCAGCTCAAGGGCCGTATTCACAAAAAGCTGTAGTGTCATATACGCATGATTACTCGTAAAATAAGAGCCAATTATAACCACTCCTGCACAAATACATCTTAGGCTAAAAGTGTCCGTAAGATAAAATTCTATTAAATCTGGAAGCTGGACATACCATTAGCGAAGGTGACAACGCAGCCAATCACACAAATACGAAGGAGAAGCTTTGCGAATGCGTGCCGCGATAACGAAGAGAAAAGAATATATAGAGGGATTGAGCATGACCGGCGCCCACCTATTCAAAATAATTGTTAAGGCTAGATGTGTATAGATAAGTACTGTAGTCATCGATACGATGAACGGAATTTCGTCACTGCCTACATACTGTACGTCGTGTATTAAACAGGCCCAGAATTTATCGTTGCTGATTCGCTTCATGACCTCACCTTTTGAACAGCTGTAGAACCAGAAGAGAGACGACGAAAAGCTGGAAATCCGCAGATATATACCATAGGTGGATCATCACGGACTGCGAATGAATGAATGAATGAATGAATGAATGAATGAATGAATGAATGAATGAATGAATGGGCCCTGCTTTCATATCGTATTTCAACTCAGTACTAAAAATAGGTTTCTTTTGAAACACGTTCGAAATGGACGCCGTCTGTGCATAGTTTCAAAACTTTCCTCCATGCTCTGCTTCTAGAGAGAGGGGAGGAGGGAAAGAGAAATTAAACGTAAAATCCAGAGAGCTGGACCTAAAGAGAAGCTTCTTGTCTTCTATGATTGCTGGAAGAGCAAAAGTACAGAAAGCAATAGAAAACTACGGAAAGAAGTATAGATGTGACAAACATACAGAAGCGTTATAGTGCTCGAGTGTTTATAGCTATAGTGGGATACAACTTAAAAAAAACAGCAGTCGGCAACAAGGGCCGACGGACCATGCGCGTCGGTGTTACTTCGCCAGCCAATCACAGAAGCAAACAAAATCGTCGTCATGCGACATTTTCAAAATGGTGGCGTGTTTATGCCTTCGGTACCTGCGGACCGTCTGCTGTTCTAGAGTCCTTTCATCGGTATAAGCCATGACGTGCTCGAGGAGCATGTACAAAATGTGTGGAGCCTGAGCGTTTCCATCTGCAAAAGGCCGTGGTACAGTTCATTACGCTTCCGAGCCGTTTTACGCGTTAAAGTTCACTGAACTGATTTGAACAAGTCGGGTGGCGGAGACTGTGGCTCGCCGGGTGTTTGCATTGCAAGCGCTTGATTTAAGCTCAGTAGAGAATTATCCTTTCTATGTTCCGCTCTAATAAATGAATCAACATGTAACAGTTTATGCATCTGTCCATTATTATTGCCACCCTCGCTTTATTTTGGCAACATGGAAAATTGAAAGAAGGAACAATTTGAAGCTTCGCGGAGGTACAGTGGCTGGTGGTTATAAAGGCGTGGGAGGGGCTTCACTGCAGAATTGAGTTGTATCCGACTGCTCATATAGCTCATATAGTCCAAAGTAAAGCAGGAAGCAAAACAGTGTTGCGCTCCGTGAAGTCCTACAATGTACACATTCCATTATCGGGTTGGTTTCTCGCGAAATGCATGACTAGTGCCATGAAAAGCAGCACAAGCTCTTATGATGTGTGTTGGACGTTGCAGTCGAAATTGTCGCAGCGCAAAAAGAAAAAGAAAAAAAAAACGAAGAAGGAGAAAAAAAAAGGGGGGGGGGGGCATGCCTAAGGAACGCTGTCCGTCACGTTCCCGTGCTCCTTCTGTCACCATAGCATAGTAAATATTGGAAGGGTGGCGCCAACTCGGGTAAGGGCTTCCGCTGCTTTCGGAGGCGCCCTCCCGATAACCGTATTTACTCGATTCTAACCACCCCGTTTTTGAAGATCGCGGTACTCAAAGTGAGGTGGGGTGCAGATGTAGGTAAATAAATAAAAAAAAACCCTCTAAAATGACTCTACATCGCACCCCCTTTTCACGGCAAAATTGCGACGAAATGGGGAGCGAAAAATTACATTTTACTTTGCAAACAGTAGACAGAAGAACGTGTGCACAGCCCACCGCTTCTTGTGTCTGACTGTCGGTCACTCGCTCTCACTGCCACTCGAACTCGAGTCGGTCGCACTACATGAGCCGGCGTTCTTGGTATCCCACGGCAGATACCTCCACATATGGCACAGTCTTAGGGATTTCCCTACATGCACCATTAGAGGGTTGGAGGGAAAGGGTTGGGCGGGGAGGGGTTACACACCCCTTTTTCTGAAGTCTCCCCCTTAATTTGTACAAAAATTGTAACAAATTCGAACTATGCGGAGCTTCGTCCCCCCTGCACCTTGTTGACGTTTAGACCCACCCCCTAGGGAAACCACTGGTCTCAGGACACAAGACATGGCCTCTCAGAGATTGGAGGGGAGAAAACACCGCTTGTCACTGGCTATACACGCTCTTCATCAAAAGAAGTGGGAGTGCTTATAGGGGCAAAAATACAAATACAATATATATATATATATATATATATATATATATATATATATATATATATATATATATATATATATATATATATTGTTGCAGTGAAGATGCCAGCAATCTTTTTATTATTTTATTTTTATTATTTCCGTATATTTCAACCCACTCATTCACTTTCCCACCCTTGTCCTTCTCTCCTTACTACAAGGCAAAGTGTGTATATAAGGCCATACTGGCCTGTATCGATGAACAAATCGCAAAGTACGATTTAGAACAGGGATTGTCGCGGGAGCCAACGTTTCGACAAGCGGACTTGTCTTCGTCAGGCGGCAACTGCCTGACGAAGTTGCCGCCCTGACGAAGACAAGTCCGCTTGTCGAAACGTTGGCTCCCGCGACATTCCCTGTTCTAAATCGTACTTTGCGATTTGTTCATCGATTCAAGCATCCATCTTCCCCTGAGCTTCTCTTCTAGTTTGCATACTGGCCTGTGGTTCACATGTCTTGAAAAAGGTCGGGCTCCGACCGAAACGTTGACATAATAAACCGTCGTTCTCTAAGAGGCGCATCGTCAATTCTGTTATAAACTAGCGGCAACCCAAGCTATTTTTGCATATACAGTCTTAATATATATATATATATATATATATATATATATATATATAGATATATATATATATATATATATATATATATATATATATATATATATATATATATATATATATATATATATATATATATATAAGGAACTTAATGAGCAAACAGACAATGAAGCTGTTTGCTCATTAAGTTGTTTCTAACAAATAAAGAACGAACCCTTGACCCCTTCCACCCCTTCCCATTCGTTATATATATATATATATATATATATATATATATATATATATATATATATATATATATATATATATATATATAGTCGGAAGGAGTATTCACGCTGCACCCGGAGAACTATTTGTAAAAGAAGATGTCCACGTATAACAAACAATAGCAACTAAATATTTAAAACCTAACTTGGCGGCCGCTGAACCGGCCTTCGTCAGAGTGAGTGTACTTACAGGGCGTCGTCCTTTTCAACTTTTGGCTGGTTCCTACACACAGAGGTACACAAAAGCAGAGTACGGCGCGAGGGTGTTGCTGGGTGACTTCTTGCCACACGTGGCTGTCAATCAGCGCACCATGTCCAAACATCGCACAGAATCGAGGTGCAGGTCTGTCTATATGGGGTTCGCCCACGTGCAAGAGGGTAGAGTAACACATTGTTGTTGGACGGGTCACTCTGCATGCCACTGTCCATTAGCCCACGCATTGGGGGCGCAGCTGTGAGCATGTGGGGTCCTCATACAGGCACGTGCAGAGGACATAACAGGTCACCATAAGTCATTGTACGCATCACAGGCCGCTTTCAACCACGAGGGATTGTTATTCTGGTATAACGTGTAACGCACAAAACGAGAAAAAAAAAGAAAAAGAGAAGACAAGAAGAAAAAGGGGGAAAGGAAAGAAGAAGTTGAGAATAAAGTGAAAAATATAAAAAGAAAAAACAACGCGTTGGAGTGGAATGCGGCTTTTTCATAAAAGGAGTTCTTCTAAACGCTGGGAAGACGTGTGAGATTGCCCATGCTTTCATTAATGCCCGACGTGGCAGTATTAAATTTGTATATGAGGTAGGACTCGCGAATTTTGCGGTCATGGTGAGTCCGAAAACCTGATTGTAATATAGCTGCTTCTAAGTCATTGAAAGAGTGGACCAGGAAGGTGCACATGTTTAGGCAGGGGGAGGTTTAAGGAATTTGTTCGTGTGCCCTGTGATTATTCAAATGAATCCGAAAAGGTGTTTTCGGATTCAGTTAATAACTAACTGCCAGATTAGTTATTAAATATTAAGTTGTTATTGTTTGTTATTCATGAACATCTTCTGTCACACACACACACACACACACACACACACACACACACACACATATATATATATATATATATATATATATATATATATATATATATATTATATATATATATATATATATATATATATATATATATATATATATATATATATATATATATATATATATATATATATATATATATATACGGCATATGTGAGTGCGCGCGCGCGTCACGCGAGTTGTTGTGGTATATATGACAAGTTATAGAAGAACTGCCAACGAGATTTATCTGGCACCTTTCTGTTCAAGCTAAGACTGCCCTTACCCTTTCCGTCATACCAAAGAAATTTCTTATGGGAATGATGAGATGCCACCAGTTGTCCGCAATCTCTTCGTTGAACTTTTGGAAGAACGTTTTGGCGTCCGGTCCGTTCACGAAACGTGGAAGCACGAAAATGCACGTGATGACAAAGAATATTGGTAGGCATGTCCTGCGGTGACAATAAAAAGCAAGGTAAGGACGAAATGTAACTGTATGTATACATGTCCCCATACACATTCGTCTCTTTAAAGGGGCCGCGCCACTCTTCTAGGATGTAGTAGTACAACGGTTCCTATCAGTTGTGAGTGCTCCTGTGAACACGCGAGACCAAATATTACTCCACTGCGCGAACGAGGGAATTTCGCAGAGCTGGGAATCTTCCGCTCTTATTTCAACGTATTATGTCACACGCAGTGCCGAGTGCGTCGCCTGGCATTTTTCGTTGTTCGTAAACATAGATACATGCATTCTCTTTATTTGTTCAACTTAAAACGTATAAAGAATTGCGGAGCATGTTTCCGCGGCGTCAGCCAAAGCTATAGTTCCGCCTCATACGACGTAGTCGGAGCTAACTTGTGACGCCATTTTGTTTTAAGAATTAAGCGCAGGTGATTTTACCCCGTATTTGAAGCCAAATTGTGAATCGCCCGGTGGGTGCAGTGCAACAAGATTTCGCTCGTGCCTTCACAGGAGCCTCCGCGACTGATGGCCGCAATTTTTTGACAATGTTCGAAAAGAGTTCCATGAAGCGCAATGCTAAACGCCAGTAATACGACAGTACAGGCAACTTCATTTTCACTTCATTGCTGATAAAAATAATATTAGTGCTCATACGAACATAGAAAGTCAACACAACGCAGAGGAGACCTGCCATCGAAGTTGAGAAGAAAACCTAAACACAAAGCAAATAACATTAAAGGACATCTCATTACTAGCTAATATGGAAAGGAAAATAATTTGACACAATACAACTATTGTTAAACTGTTACCGGTGTTATTATTACCTCATAAGCAAAAAAATAATGAAGGTCTGATTTAAATCAGAAAACAGAGATTGTACTCAAGATGATGAGGTTTCCATGAAAAGTACTCTGGCTAAAAAAAAAATAGCCCAGCTTGCACTAGTGGTGCAAGGCTAGTGAAGCAGCGAAGCTGGTGGGCCCGGGTCTTCTTATTCTTCTACTTCTTCCGGTCGCGTGTCGTTGTGACGTCATGTTACGTGATGTAGGGTGATGTCAATCAATCAATCAATTTTATTTCAACATTCATACAATGTTGAGGACCATGAACAAAAAGCCAGCAAGGCTTGACGTGGTCCATGGCCCCAAATTTTTCGAGGCAGAGACAAAACAACAAATGGAAAAAGCAGTTTAACACAAAAATATAGAAATAATAGAATGGCCAAAACGCATAACTCTAAAAATACATAACTGTGAAAAAACAACAGAAAAAAGAAAAACAGAAGATGAACAGAAACATGGAAAATGTTATACCACATACACAATTTTTGGGGGATACAAGATATTTGATTCGAGTGCTTATACAAAACTTATTTATAAGCATAGTACAAAGAGGAAACCGAATTTTTATGGAAGAAAATACACAGAATTATGAGCACTACCACATAGGTGTTTGCACTGACAGACATGTTTATTCTATCATACAATATGAAATCTTATATTATGTTTTCCTTGTTTAAGTGATATGGTAGCCTGTAACGTAACATCTGATAGGTATAATTTGTTCTAGACATCGGTAACTGCCATATTTCGGTGCTCCTTGTATTGGTTTTTTTATGTTTTGGCATTAAATTGGAAATACGTTTTAGGGTGTCGCTGTTTTTTTTAATACTGTTCTTGTAACTTCTTATTAATATATCTTCATAAACGTTGGGCATTGGTACCAGATTCAGTTTTTCGAATAGAGGACTGGTTGGCGTTAAGTAAGGGACATTTAAAATACAACGCACAGCTTTTTTCTGCGTTCTATAGAGGGTATTGGTGTTGGTAAGTGTTGTAGTGCCCCAGACGAGATGACAGTAATTTATGTATGATAGAAACAGGGATTTATACAAAAGAAGCTTAATACTTTCTGGAAGAAAAAAACGCAACTTGCATAGTATACCAGTCACCTGAGAGAGTTTACCCACCACCATTTCCACGTGAGTATTCCATGACAAATGTTGCTCAAATATAACGCCAAGACATTTAAAGGAGGGTACAATTGGCAGAATGGAGTTATTCAGATGTAAACTCGTTCGAATATCAATGTTTCGATTTTACGGCCTTTGTTTTATTGACATTGATTTTTAAAGAGTTTGCTGTGCTCCAAGATGATAATTTTGATAACACTTTGTTGGCTTTAATTATGACATCCTCAGCATCCTTCGCGGTTACAAGAATTGTAGTGTCGTCTGCATATATAACAAATTTTGCATCATGATCAATACTCACTAAATCATTAATATATATACAAAAAAGCAAGGGCCCCAAAATGCTTCCCTGTGGCACTCCTGCAATAAGTGGTTTCAAATCGGACGTGTGTCTATTGATAACCACTTTCTGCATGCGATGCTGTAGGTACGATTTTATTAATTTCAGAAAAACACCCCGAAAGCCATAATAGTTCAATTTTTCTATAAGTGTGGTATGATTTATGCAGTCGAACGCCTTTGAGTAGTCCACAAAAATTCCTAGGGTACATAATTGACGTTCGAAGGATTCTAATATTATTTCTTTTTGTGTTAGAAGGGCAGTTTCTGTAGACTGACCTTTCGTAAAACCAAATTGCATATTTGACATTAATTTATGCTTGCTTATAAAGGATGTAATACGGTTGTGAATTAATTTTTCCAGTGGTTTTGAAAAAATTGGTAAGACTGATATTGGTCTATAGTTAGTTAAAGTGTATTTATCCCCGCCCTTATGCAACACTATAACTTTAGCAACCTGGAGGCTTTTTGGAAAAGTACCGCAAGATAAAACAAGATTGTTTTATCTTGCGGTAACGTCGAGGCCATACAAGGCTATGCTGGTAGATGTAGCGTCGCTTGGTTGCTAGCCAAGGTCATTTCAAGGTCATATTTCGTGATACGACAAATTACGTGAAGCTTAAACAACTTCGCTGTTAAAAAAAAATAACGGGCAGATACCACGCGTCGTGGGAACAGATGTCACGCGAATCAATTGGTGAGGAATTAGCCTATGCCGAGCTGTTCGGCATTCGGCCAAGCATTACAACTAGGAACAATGTATGTGTGCGAATTGAGCACAAGCATCATCACAATAACTTCTAATGCGATAGGCTTATTTATAATATGGGAAGCGTGGGAAGAGCTGCCGTGGACTACAGTGGTAGCGTGCTTGCTTGGCACCTCGGTGCGTTGCATTCGATTCGTGCGCACCTAATGCGCGGTAGACTTCCGCTTCTCTGTGTCTGTCCGCTTGTAATTTCTACATTTAAGCTACAACACACGGCCTGTCTTTTTCTTTTTTAACTCACGCAAAGTGTGCTGTCATGAAAATTTGAATGTCTATATTTCGTTTGGCCCTTGGTTGACGTATGCTTCAATGCAGATATTTATATAGCAGCCCCCTCCCAAATTGAAATTGTGGATAAACCCCCGTTTCAATGTTAACATTCAATCACCCGCGGCGCATACCAGTATAATCCTGGCCGAGAAGTTCGGGTATGAGGCACACGTGATCGTAATATCGTTAATCGTGATGTACAGGCCGATTATATCATTTTAGTGTATGTCTATAGATGAAGTCCATCAATTTCCTCATACATTATTGCCCTACCATACCAATTTTGGTATGTTCCGAGTAAACGAGATGACCAGCAGAGCGCCGAGACGTAGACAGCTAAATAGGCAGATAGGTATATACGGTCAAAGTTACTCAACATTGCTCAAGATTGCCAAGAAATGCTTTACATTGTCGGGCCTTTGGGCCCTTAACTGCAGCACGCACGCGGGAAGCAGGCGCCAGGATAACACACGCTGCATTGGCCATGGGCGTGAAGAGCGGCAGCGTGGGAAAAAGCCACAGGGGGGCGGGGTAGATGGACGCTGGCCGATAAGAAGGGAGGTGAGACGAGCCCGCGGGCTTTTTGGCCGAGGGCACCGAGGGGCAGGGGGATGCGATGGTGGTCGCACGACGTGCGAGGGTTTTCCTCCGTGAGTGCTGCAGAGCGGTGGCCACGCCTGTTTGGGGCGTCCGCTATGGCGAGTTGTTGGCTCGTCTTGGATTGCCAGTTGAGTGTGAGTTCGTTTGCACACCTGCCGTTACGTTTCGCTGATTGATTGATTTGTGGGGTTTAACGTCCCAAAGCCAGCTGTGATTATGAGAGACGCCGTAGTGGAGGTCTCCGGAAATTTCGACCACCTGGGGTTCTTCAACGTGCACTGACATCGCACAGCACAAGGGCCTCAACATTTCGCCTCCATCGAAATGCAGCCGCCGCGGCCGGGATTCGATCCCGCGACCTTCGGATAATGCCATAACCACTAGACCTTCGAGATGCCATAACGACTAGACCACCGTGGCGGGGCCCTTTACGTTCCGCGTCGTATGTTCCGTGGTTAACCGCCAGTCTGCGGGGATTGTCCGTTCCGGGCTTTTGTTCCTTTTCCTGTATGCGTTTGTACCATGTTGTGCCGGCATTGAAGGCTTGGTGAGATTGGTTTGAGTCGTGTATTAAAAACGGTACTTATTCGCAGCGTTGCTGGCTCGTGTCGTACGGATTGCGGCTCACGGAACCCCCTGAGCGGAGGCGGAGGCCTTCAACATTTAAAACTGAAAAGCGCTTTTCTTGCGGCAAAACGTATAACAACGAAGGCAAAATTACTTGTCAAAGCATGACCTGTTCGGCTAGCTGTGAGCTTGTGAGTTAATGTAATTAATGGACTATTGTCGGCAATATTAGCTCCAGAGAAGCGGTTCGATTTTGGCAATGATACTACCGTGGAGACCATTTAAAAGACTACTAGATCAAGCACGACATTGCAAGTTCACTTGGCGGCAGCGCTCCACCCCCTGTTTCTATAACAGTCGTAGCTATGTGTTGTCGTCTGCACTTGAATTCATTCAGGTACGATAATTCCAACTGGAGCAGTGTGGAATTAAAATCTACTTCAAGCTGTATTGCGAGAATAGCGGGCATAGCAAAATCGCGTTTAAAATTTGTGTTATTACTGTTCGCAAATATCCTGGTTATCGCTAGCGAGGTGCCATCATAGCATGGCCATTGTCATTGTGCGGCTAGCAGTAGCTGCAGAGCATAACACGATATTCTAGAATCCATGCTAGGAACACAAATTGACAAATCAAAGGAGTTTCGTGCTAAATTTTATGAAGAGATCGACAACGGGCACTGTGTGTGTGTGTGTGTGTGTGTGTGTGTGTGTGTGTGTGTGTGTGTGTGTGTGTGTGTGTGTGTGTGTGTGTGTGTGTGTGTGTGTGTGTGTGTGTGTGTGTGTGTGTGTGTGTGTGTGTGTGTGTGTGTGTGTGTGTGTGTGTGTGTGTGTGTGTGTGTGTGTGTGTGTGTGTGTGTGTGTGTGTGTGTGTGTGTGTGTGTGTGTGTGTGTGTGTGTGTGTGTGTGTGTGTGTGTGTGTGTGTGTGTGTGTGTGTGTGTGTGTGTGTGTGTGTGTGTGTGTGTGTGTGTGTGTGTGTGTGTGTGTGTGTGTGTGTGTGTGTGTGTGTGTGTGTGTGTGTGTGTGTGTGTGTGTGTGTGTGTGTGTGTGTGTGTGTGTGTGTGTGTGTGTGTGTGTGTGTGTGTGTGTGTGTGTGTGTGTGTGTGTGTGTGTGTGTGTGTGTGTGTGTGTGTGTGTGGTGTGTGTGTGTGTGTGTGTGTGTGTGTGTGTGTGTGTGTGTGTGTCAGCACGTCGGCCTAATGCCTTAAGAAGAGCCTTGAGTTAGCTACTCACCTGATCAACCTTCGGTAGACAGCGATTATGAAGACGAGGATCCTGTTTCCTTTTTGTTTCGACACAGCGAGGCACAGCAAAAATCCACTAGAAGGACAGTCGAGAAAATGCATAACGCGAATGTTAAATGTTGCACCTATTAAGCATTATCAAACAATGTCTCTTTACAATTCAGCCCAAGTTTAAGGTTAGATAGATAGATAGATAGATAGATAGATAGATAGATAGATAGATAGATAGATAGATAGATAGATAGATAGATAGATAGATAGATAGATCTCTCCCCAGAAATTATTTGCACATTTATTTTGCGATCGGGCAAAGGGGGGGGGGGGAGATGTGAAGTTTAATATTCTCATTTTTTCTTCACAAGAAATTTAATCATGCGAATCATGCTCTTGTGAAACACGTACGCTACTTTATTGTGGCAACGTCGCAAACAAAGAAGCAATGGTAATGTCTGGTCGTGAATTTCCAGAAGGTATGACGCGCATCTCTCGGCGTGCGCTACGAATCGGTCGTACACTGCGAAAATGAGGTCAAAATGCTATTTTATCGAACATCGTCGCGATTTAGGCGCAAGGTTGTTTTTTTTATTATTTAATTTTGAAGACATTCTGCTTTACGGGTTCCCGAAAATTATTTATCGTTTAGTTTAGAAAACTGTGAAGTCTGTATTTTATACATATTCCATATAAAAGCGTCAGTGCTTTTTTCTACGAAATGCTAAATTTGCTGCATTTCGCGCTGTTGCGTCATGGTCAAAAGTAACGTATATATTCATGAAAGAATTCCACCTGAAAATTGAAGAAAGGATTGCATGGTAGCAATGACTCAAATAAATTATTTTGCATAATTTAGTTCGTACAATGCAGTTTCACCTGTTCTCTGGGCGAAGTTTGAAGCGCCCTCACGTACGCCACTAGAAATTTTTTCCAGGACAAGTTGTGCTCGAATAATACCTTTCCCTATGCAGAATGCTGCATGATGTTCTTCAACGAAATTGGAGACGAGCGGAGCACAACCTGTTACACCTGATATGGAATGATCCATATACCTATATTATACTTAGGGTTCATCAAGGGGCTTATCTGGGTCAGTATGCACAAAACAACTTACGATAAAGAAATTCGTAAGAGAAACTCTCAGCCACTCCTGGTTCTGGACAGAAGTCGAGCGACCAATGGCAAAATGCACTTATGCGAAAGATAAGCTTTGTGAATTCCGCCCCAGATTCTTTTTGTTTCTTTCGTAAACCTCCCTACACCTTTGGGTATCCATAGAACTGATTTGCCATATGTTTATTATACAGTTGGAGTAGCAGTCAAAGCTTCATATATCCCTCTGGCATATATAAACATTCGAAGGCGCGCACTTTTTCTAGCGCATATGTCTATCATATATGCATAATTCCACGGCAAACGCCCAGACGTCGCGCTCGACCCGCTCGCGTTCTATTCTAAAAAATTGTGAACAATCATATGAGTGCACTAATTGCCCTCGTAAAGTAATTTTCGAAAAAAAATGGCTTTCTTTTCTTTCTTTCCATTATAGTGATTTGAATATTAGCCTAGTATGCAAAACCTGGGCTGCCAAAAAGGGGTCATCAGAAGTACATTAATTACTACATAAGACACCTTAAATATCGGCTGTTGGAAAAAGAGTGATGCTTTCTTGTTCTGTGGTTTCCAGTGTGCTTTGTGGTGAAGCAACACATTTCGGCGCCCTTCATGATTATATTTCAAAACTTCTACAAAGCTTGCACACACAATACAAAGTCCATTCCATGACGGGGCTGTTGGAGGTAAGCGTGTCAAAAGCACTGATGTCGAAAATGAATAGTTTCAAAGTGGAAGCGGCGCGAACATTGAAGAATCTGTGCATGGTCCCGCATTCAGGCACAAATGCGCGCTTGTGTGCATTTGAGATAGTATACACAGGAAATTAATTCGCTTAAGGTTAATCGTATTTTTTTTGTTCATTTGTTTTGTATTAAGCGAGAAGAAAATTTTAGGTCGGGCGGTTTGCCGCGCCCCTCTGCGCCGGCCCGTAAGGGCACTTCGCCGTTCCTTGGAGCATCGGAAATATGCAGCAACCGTGTCGGTGTTGAGATCGGTAGCTGCTTTGTGTTTTCACGTTGCTGAGAACTTGCAGTGTGGGCAACTGGCAGGAGGTTTCGGAAGGGCACCAAAGGCTGCCGGTTACGGGTCGGAGCTGAACTATACTTCACTGCCACGTCGCTAAAACACGCCCGCGCGACAAGTGAAGAACTATAGGGTCGTACGCCGGATTTCAATCTTTCCATAGCTTTCAACTGTCACTCCCGTTGATAACGTATATATGATCTTTGCTATTTGAAATACTTGTATTACTGAGTAGGAGATGGCACGAAATTGCTGAGTATAACGGATTTATTTGATTGATTTGTGGGGTTTAACGTCCCAAAACCAGCTCTGATTATGAGAGACGCCGTAGTGGAGGGCTCCGGAAATTTCGACCACCTGGGGTTCTTTAACGTGCACTGACATCGCACAGCACACGGGCCTCAACATTTCGCCTCCATCGAAATGCAGCCGCCGCTGCCGGGATTCGATCCCGCGACCCTGAGCAGAGCGGTGTTGGCACGAAATGACGAAATATGCGCGCACATTTGAGCAAGACTGTGCAATCAAACCTTGCTGAGATTTCGACCTTCTTTTCTTCAACCCTTCTTTCTGGCACCCAGACCGCGAATACACCACTGATATTTATCATTCTGGCCGTGTATCTCATGGCGTATAAGTGGATATGCCACTTGTAGAGTCTCGGGAAACTTGCCCTGGCTCAATCGCTTCACGGTGTCTCCGGCGCCATCGCAAGCGCTCTTGCCATGAGAGGTGTTGCGCGGAGAAACTTTTTCCTACAAAAATATTTTATGAGGGCAGTCAGCGCCGTAAACTAAATGTGGTTTTTTATATATATATATAGAATAGAATCAAAGAGGATCGAGCGCAGTGTCTGGAACGTTTGGCGTGGTTGACCTGTTTTTGTCGCTGTTCATTCTCATCCTGAAATGCTATCTGCGCGAGAAGAGAGAGAGAGAGAGAGAGAGAGAGAGAGAGAGAGAGAGAGAGAGAGAGAGAGAGAGAGAGAGAGAACAACAAAGGGCGTAGCGAGATCACCCAACGCTTGTTTACTTGCCTGAGAAAAAAGAACGTGTCCACACTGCTGTAAGCACCCGGTAAGAACACACTTGGCCATTTAGAAGATGTTAGCATCAAGTTTAACGTGCGTGCTGAAATAAATAAAAGAAACGTGTAACTGCTTTTACGTCTAACGTTTTCGATGACGATGTCTTCTGTGCACATTCAGTAACGGGGTGTATATTTGTGCCGGGTTTCTCGATTTCTGGTCGTAGAAACACAAGACATCTAAACAAACAAATACAAAAGCGGTAAACAAACAGTACACAAACATATAAGACATAGCAAAATACATGCTGTTGCCGCCGCTGTATGACGACACAATTGCACAAATGATTTTCGGTTACGCACTTTCATTTTGACGTTTGCGTCCATTTTCCCCTTCCACTTTCGTGATTCTCCTCCGGTTACTACTATCGGTCTCTTAATTCACATCCAATAGCAAATAATAATAATAATAATAATAATAATAATAATAATAATAATAATAATAATAATAATAATAATAATAATAATAATAATAATAAATGTAATGTACACTGAAAAGCAAAAAAAATTCGACATAGTCTTGTTCAATCTCAGTGCCATGACTGAATGATCTGACAGATCATCTGACAGTTGCTCTTTTATTAGCAAGCAAACGTTGCATAATTTAGTAAGAATCGACAATATGCAACAATAGCCTGACACTCACCAAGAGGCTTCGAGTGTCGCCATGCAACATGGCGCAAGGTGTAATTGCTGGTGCGGCCGGTGTACACCCGTTGATTTCTACAGTATTTTACTTTCTCTTTTTACATTTGCGTTCAAAATAACACATACGGATGAAGCGAACAGGTGCAGCCGCAAAAAAACAATCAAAACGCGCGCGCACTCATAGAACTCAAGCATGGCACTCACACCAATTGTCCGACGCGACCTGGTGGCAATGGGCGAGCACAATGTGTCCAAGGCTGATGGTCCGTATCCCGTAGAGAAAGCGCAGGGAATAGTAGTCGGCGTTCGTCCTCTCGGCAACGTGAAACAATTCGCGCGTGCTGGCCACCGCCGAGAACGCCACCACGAGCTTCAGCAGCACGCCTGGAACAACGTGAGACACGCTTTTTTTTTTCGTTAACTACTTACATTCTGCTTGCTTTCTAACCGACGCTGCAATATATCCAGCACGGTGCGTGATCCTTATCCCCTGTTATTTTACGACACTCACATTAGTGACGGTGGGACACGTAGTGGCCTTTATTAAATGCTTCCTTTATACTGATTCCCTTTTTTCTCTCTTTTCCCTCCGACTTTCAGTCCCCCCCCATCACTTTCCCTTTGTGCAGGGTAGCATACCGGTTGTCCTGCACTGGTCAACCTCCGTGTCTTTCCCTCTCTGCTACTTCCTTCTATTAAGTGCGAGGGCATTACATGGCTCATAAGTGGAAAAATCTGGCGTCCGCTGTGAGCGCGAATGGTACCAAAGGTCACACCAGCAGGTGGTAGCGTCAGCACATGCATTGACGATGACGTCTTCCCGTGCCGTCATCGTTTACGTCATCACACAGCGTCACCCTCGCGTAGCGAAAGCTCCATTTGATGTCACGTTTCTGAGGCAGGTTCCCGCAAAAAAACGTCGATTAATGTTTTTAAAAAGACAATTTCCTGGTCTCTTTTGGGAATCGAAAGAGCTCTTGTAGTGCTTAGTAAGCATGCTTCCTCGAGTGCACGATGGCTCTTTCGCTCTCTGGTTGACAGAACGATAGCCTCCTCGATAACTCGAGACTATGACGAAACGTATACGTCTAGTGCGCGCGTGACCTCACGGGACACGTCACAGTCATCTGCCACGGAGTACGGAATACTATTGCGTGCTGGCCAATTGTGCCTTGACAGGTAGAAATGAGCAATCCCTGAACAATCCTGAATTTTCGATTGGCTAGTCTTGCCTTGACAGGAAAAACTGACCACTGAGGGAGGACCAACACAGGATAGCATTCATTTCGCATTCCAACACGTAAGCAGTTTTACGTATCTATTTGCTACGTTACGCAAATACGCAAGCAGCTACCGCTGTGTGTTTACCGAGCCCATGGGACGAAAGAGCAAAAGCTGCGCGTTGTAATCAATAGAGCGAAAACACGCGCGTATAATTGGGAAACAGCTCGGCCACGACCTGAGCGAGCCTGCCGCCGGCTGTTTTGTCTGTATGTTCGCGTTTCAGTTTTGGAACCCGTTGTAGAAAGAGCGATTCTGGAACTATATAGTTGTTTTTCTCGAAGACGCGCTGTCGCAGAGATTTGGGAGCGCGGGGTGCCTGAACTTAGCAACGCCCCTATCGAGTAGGAATCGTGTTCTGCCGATCCTGTAGTTCCTTAATTTTGTCCGTCTACTGGTTGCTGATCAAGTGGTAGAGTTTAAGATGCGAGATTTACTGCGCGACCAGCAAAAATTACACACCTTTGTTTTTCTTTGCGTCTACGGAAAATCGGGGACTTCGTATAACCACTGTATATTGTGCTGCCTAAGATGCATGCATCACAGGTACTTGTTTTTTTTTTGGTTCTTTACTTCATTGTAAATGAGATAAGGGGAGAATTAGCTACGACATGACGAAACCAACAGTGACGTGACACCACTTTAACTTAAAGTCGGACATTCCGTAGCATTCTTACATTAGTCGCATTCGTTGCCTCGATGCTCACGTCACTACGCTGCAATTATTATTTATAATATATGAACAACTCATTCCTGCATTTTGCTGAGATGCACTCCGAGTTAAAATTTTCATTTATTGCATGCTTTAAACTTTGAGTTTACTACGAAACATCAGGTGCAAATACAGTTTGGATTTTTTTTTTTGTCGAAAGACCACGATGTTGCTCAGTATAAGATCAGAGCGTATTCGGAGCAGCCCACTACGATATATATCTCCTTTCATCATCGTCGTAATGTGACTTCAGACGAGCTAATTAATTATACGCGTGCGTTCCACAGGACAGCGTCTCGTGCGCGGCGCTCCCTACTCCTCGCATAACACCCCCCCTTCCCAACCACACCAAATTTTACTAGCGATAAATCATTATTTTACTTACCGCCTTTCTCGGCGTATTTTGGCTTCGAATTGATAGTAAGGTCGACAATCGTGGCGGCGGCTATAACGATACCTAGAAAAGCTAAGAATGCGCTGTGGGACAGAAAAAAAAAAGCACATTCGTCAATAAGCAGTCATTTTCTTTTGATTTTTGCAGCTATTTACACTTGTAGCACGAGAAGCACGGCAGTGGGCTTCTGCAATTGCGCCAGCATTCACATTGACTTAGTTACGTTTGTTCGGAGAGTGAACTTTAGCCAATCGTAATGCTGGGCATATATTTATAATTAGCGATTCCGCCTGGTCAGTGGCAGAATTTAAGCACATGCAGACTAAAAGCGCTGCGTATTTTGGACTCTCATTCAGGATTTATTTATTTATTTATTTATTTATTTATTTATTTATTTATTATTTATTTGTTTGTTTAATTTGTTACTAGAAGTATGAGTTTGTGTTTTGATTTTCACCAATACCGCTGATGTTCAGGTGAGATAGAACAAAGCTCTGCTAAACGACGTCAGCGCCTCATTCTCGTCACGTTCTCTTATTATACTGTCCACCCCGGCTGTTCACGTTTGAGTTTTTTCCGTGTTGTCAAATGCGTTAATAACGACGCAGATAACGACGCGTTCTCTTGTGTGTGCGTGTGCATGCTATACAGGCTCCCACCTGGGCTTCGATTCTAAAATACACAAGTGAACCGATCGAGTGTACATCTAAACTATAGTGTTTGTCAGCGAATGTCATTTATGGAGGTCAACTCACACAAGCCCGATTTGCAATGAGGTCCATGGCTCAGGCTCCGATGTGACGCAGTTCGACACCAAAATGTCTACCGTAGGAGGTTTCACTGCAAGAAAGAAAAAAAATCATGAAACGCGACCCATCTTTAGACTGTGCACTGTGTCTCAACTTCCGTTTGCAGTTGATGCCAGTATATATCGACTGCACTTGTAATACTGCACTTGTCTCCGGACGCCATTGACATGAAGCTCATATACGTCTGACCGTCAAGATATATACTTTTGAGCCTTAAAGGGGTCGTGAAAAGAATACGGAGATGCCTGCTTGTAATTTTCACTGCTTCAATATGCATTCGGCAAGCCGATTCCGAAATATTTCTGCGAAATATTCAGTGCACATTTAATAACGCCCGTTTGAAACCCCAGTGTTCTTGCGCTCACGAAACGACTATGCGACACTACCGGCCGGCATGGTACTATTCGGTGACGTTGCAGTAATACATGTGTCACACGGACACGTTGGGAGGCCTTCGAGTCGATGACCTTCGAAAAGCCCACAACTCTATCGACTCAAAATACATTCTGGTGCTGCTACACGGCCGTTTTGAACGGCCGTTGAGTCGCCGAATGATTTCGCAACAACATGGCGTCAACCAAAGCACCCGCTTCAATTCTAATTCGCACTAGTTGCTTGCCATTCGCACCGACGTCAAGAAACAAACTTTATATTGAGCTTTCCCTGAATCCCACGTACCAAAACGGACAAAGTATGTGCGACGTTTTGCAGTCGTTATTCAGAAAACGTGCCGATTTTGACACTGCTAAGCGTAAGTCCCTTGTGTGAGCCTCAAAAGTAGTTTGATTCATAGACATCAGATGGCGCAACACGCAGTGTTTTCTACCAGCTGCATGGCATTTGTTCTTTATACCAGCGACGGCGTATTCGTTCTAGAACTAATGCAATAAAGTGAGAGCGTTGGCCTCTCGGCACGTTTCCAATATGTTTCACAAGTGTAGGATTCTGCTTATTGATACAGCGACGTAAATAGGGCCATGGTCTCAGAAACTAACGCGCGCGGGAGCTGCCGGTGCGCCAAGTCTGGAGTTTGCGCCGCTTCCGCTTCCGTCGTTCAACGGCCTTTGAAGTCTCGAAGGAGTTGTAGGGTGCTCCGTTGACTCGATAGACTATATCGACTCAACGGCCATCGAAACCGCCCGTGTAACAGCTCAAACTTGACCTTTGAGTCGATGGACAGTCGGTTCGAAGGCCTTCGAAACGGCCGTGTGACACCAGTATAAGATATTTTTAAGTGCAAAGGTATGGTGAACTCAAGTTTGCTCTAAAAGAATTGATTTACCTGAAAGTTAGAAAGAAAGAGAATACTTAGAAACCGTGCGGTGCCGCCATTCGGAAGCAAAGTTGCAGCATGGTTTGTTTTCCTGCGGCCTCCGAAGGCGCGCCAATCTCGGAGAACTGGTGGCTACTAACATGACGTCAACTGCAGAGTTGAGCCGCAGAGTGGAGGGGAACGCGCGCAGTGAAACCAAAACCGCGTTTTTTTATCGCTGTAAATCAACCCACACGATGCAACGCAACAATGCATATTGTCGATTGGAGGGTCAGGATCCCGAATACGCACTTAGTACAAAAAGTTCAGAAAACGTTTCACTACCTCTTTAATGGGGCTGTCTACCGCTCGGAAATTTTTTTCAGATTGTGGTAAAAATGGGCAGATCGTGAGGCACATTTACGGGAACGAGCACGTTTTCACTCCACAAAAAAAGAAATTATGTTTGAAATTTTGCTCTGAAAGTGGTGCGAAAAACGCCGCTAGTGACACCCAACAGCGTGTTTGTCAATTTCCAAGTGTACGAGAACCAGCCCACGAAGGCATGCACATTCTGCTGAAAAACAATTATCTGTGTCTTACAAGCATACTTCACCCTCTGAGGCACCTTCTTATAGCGTGCAAGAGCAATTAGTTTTTTTTTTACTGCTTTCGCGGTGGCGCTGGTAGCGCTTCCTTCGAATCGTCTGCCTTCTAGCCACCATAGTACTGAGCTTGTCTTGCATGCGGCGCTGCATGTCCGAGGTATCTGAGCACAGCCAAGACTTCAAGGCCATCGAGCACATAATTCTTCCGATCATTGTTCAATTCTTCCGATCATACGCACACCCCGCTTCATCTTCCTCCTTTCAAGGGCCCCTAAATCACCCCCACATTTTTTTTTAACTTTTCAAGTTAACACGCGCATCAAGTTGAAAAGGTGCCACGATCAACGATGTCAAATGTGCCAGCGCTACGCGCTGTGACCGCGCCACAAATTAGAAAAACAATTCCCGTGCGCCTCGCCGACTATTTCCGGCATACCAAAGTTAGCCGCCACGACTTTGTGGTTTTTGGTGACGTCAGAAGAGTCCAAGCTCCGCTGATTGGTCGAAAGAGAACTTCCGTTTAGTCTGCTAGCAAATGCACGCGCTCCCTGCCTGTTTGTTTTTCCTCGTCGTGTGTCGTCCGCGTGGTGTTCGCGTGTGCAAGCTTATGAATTTGTAACTGCGTTACGCTACGCAAGTGCCAAATCGCTCGCGTTCCAACACAGCCGTACTACATAGCTGTCCGCTCAGCTGCGCGCACAGTACCAACAAAACACTTGCGCGAACGCGGGAGCCCGGAGGAGGAGGCGGAGGCGCGTCAACCGGAAGTGGACAGTCTTTAGAACTACGCGTCATCGGCGATGTATGTCACGTGACATTCGGAGGTGCAGTCGGCGAGGAGGTGGCACCGGCAAGTGACCGGTGCGGCGCAGGAGAGCGAAACAAGCAAGCGCCGTGTTTTAATAATCAAACGCGTGTAACTCCGCTATTTCGGCACCGTTTCGAAAAATTCTTGCGGCTACGTGTTTGTTGCGGACACCGGCACAAAAGCAACACCACAACTAAATTTTGACCTCTGGGTGGTTTAGGGGCCCTTTCAGGGCTGCAGCGCCCGCCATTGGCAGATGACAAGCCACGGACGGACACGTTTAACATGTGTTCGCCCTCCTGATTGGCGGAAGAGGGCTGTAGCTTCAACAGTGCTGCACGGAACTTCTGAAACAGACGGCCTCGAGGACATACCGTGGCATAATCTGCAGGAACCTCTCCGTGACGTACAAAACGACATCACGTGATACCGGCCGCGCAGCGTACGACGTCTACAATGTCGCGGCTCGTTCAGACACGGTTTTTTCGTGTTGCAAGAGTTCCCTGTGTGTATCTTAGCTGCAAAAGCACCCGTTCTACATGTCGGCAAAGTATTTTGCGAGCGAACAAGAGGCATCGCCGCATCGTCCACGCTTGTCGGAAACGTGTGCCCGCGGTGCTATGCACGTTCTCTCTCTATCTCTCCTTTCTATTTTCCTTCTTCTTCACCTCTTTATATCCCTTATCCCCTTCCCCTCAAGGCGCTTCGCCGTGTCCCCTATAAGGGCGACGAAATTAGCGCCTCTTCTTTTCTCAAGAATCACTATATATATATATATATATATATATATATATATATATATATATATATATATATATATATATATATATATATATATATATATATATATATATATATATATATGCACGACGAAAGTGACAAGACCGCTCGCGTAAAAGGTGCTCGGGATTAGTTAGCTATCACTGGGAATACTCAGACATCCCGCGTACAGTAACCTATTCAAGCGCGAATAGGCGCTACATCTCGTGCACTTGCGCGCCCGTTGCACGGGTTTTAAGTGACATTTCGATTCACGTTGACAGCTGTACTACGTGGTTCACGGCATACCTTCCCATCCCTTCGCCCCATTTTTGGGCGCGTGATTAAGCGGCAATATATGTGAGGTCTTGATATTGCTAATTCAACCTGCATGTCCATTCGTAAGGGAACAGACATGCAGAATGGACGCCCGGTTTGACACTTTTACCAGTATTATCGCGGGGCAATGATTCATCACGAGCTTATTTATCACCAGTAAATTATATCTTAATTTCATGCATACGGTTCCGCCATGTGCGCGCATGTATCTTGACTGATGACAGAATCAAAGCAGCCTGTTATTTTTTGCGATGGCGCTGCCCTGTAAACAAGACACGTTGCCTCTACAGCAGCAAATACGCGTCGTAAATTCGAATGCCTACAGTCCGAGAAAGTTCATGCCGTACTCACTGAACATTTTAGCTCCAACGCCGTACAGAAAATCAACTTCGCGGAATGCTTCTCACACACTCGAAATGTATGAGCACTTGTCTGTTTCCCCATTCTCAGCTTTTTCAGCCAAGACGCTTAGTCTTGGGTTATATACGCTTGCAAATTACACCTAGCTCGGTCGAATATGTCAAGCGCTGTGGCGCCGAGCAGTTTGCCATGCGCAAAAAAGTAAGAAGAAAAGTAACCGGCGTGGTGAAGAAAGCCAGCGCGCTTCGCCGGCGACGGCGTCACGTGACGTCGTTTACTACGGATGGATGGATGGATGCTATGAGCGTCCCCTTTGTAACGGGGCGGTGACTTGTGCGCCACCAGGCTCGTAGAACTTTTTTTTTCCTCTCTTTAAATTTTCTCTCTTTAAATTTTTCTCTTTAAATTTTTCCTCTCTTTAACGTCACAACGACAGCAGCGCTGGTCTTTTCAGTGGTGGCCCTCGAGGCCACGCTGGTTTTTCCTCGCCGCTCCTCCTCGTCACCTCTGGAATGTCGTCCTTGGAACCGGTTCCTGTTGAGAAGAAGCCTTCTGCGCCCGAAAGGGTTGCCAGGGAGACGACGACGCATCGCGCTCAGGACCATTGTTGTCTGCGTCTGTACACGTAGGATAGGAGCGACTTCGTAGATGAAAAAAAAGAACCTTTTTAAGAATTTCTACTCAGTTTCTGGAGAAACAACTTCACGCTGGGACTCTTCGAACGGTAGGCTTTCTATTAAGCCAAAAACCGGGGAGCGATGAAGGACGGCAGAGAGTCCCTTTAAACTGGTGAAGGAGTGAGTGCGCAGATTGGATCTCAGCGGTGGAGGTCTAGGCGGCCGCGCACCCCAGATATTCTGATTTATTGCCTATGGGCAAATTCTATTATTCCCAGGGCTGATTGAATGACACGGAGTTCGAACCGCTGGGTTGCGTGTCTGTGCCGAGATGAAAAGCGCGGATGAATTGTTTCGTGTGCTCTCATGGGGTGCATCGTCCCTCAACAAATGTCCTAAATGGTCCTTCGCATATGCACCGAACATGAGTGCCTATATATATATATATATATATATTGGTAGTAAATTTTCAGGAAGGGAAATTGTAGAGAGAAGGCGACCTTGTCGTGGTGAGGAACTTGTCCTCAGTTCCCACCTTCTCCTCCTTCCTGCTTCTCTTCTTCCTATTGGAGCCGAGCTCCTCCAGCTAGCGTTGCTGTTGCGAAGAAGGATGGACGGAAGCATTCCTGCTACCTGTCCGCCATCGCGTTGTCGACTTGAAGGATGAAGACCAGCCTTTCACACAAACACAACGAGACTTTATATACCAGACAGACAGTACATACACATTGACAGACAGTAGCTTCGGTTGGTAGGACCTAGGTGGAGCCATCGGTTGGTAGGGCATCGCGGTGGGACCGTCGCTCCAATTCGGCAGAGCCGACCAGTGCATAGCACTTCTCCTGCGACCTCAACCACCGCCCGGACTCGTACTAGATGTCCCGTCTAGTACTATCCGCGCCTGAGCCCCGGTTGGGAGGACCTTGGTGGAACGATCGCTTCCATTCGGCAGAGCCGACCCCAGTGCATAGCACCGCTCCTGCGACCGTAACCACCACCCGGACTCGTGTTAGATGTCCTCTCTAGCACTATCCACTCCGTCCTCGCCAACCTTCGGGCTACCCTCCAACCTTCTGCTTACCTTCAGCCTTTCCAACCTCCGCTTCCAAGCTCGCTTCCAGTCTCTCCCTGCCAGGGAAAAGGGGCCACCTTATATACACCGGTTGCTCCGCCCCTCAATCCTTCACAGCCAATCACAATCTTTTACACAAACCGAACACCGCATGACTAAGGTGGTGGAAAACCCCTAGCAACATACATAGTGGTGGAAAATCCCTAGCAACATACATAGTGGTGGAAAATCCCTAGCAACAGAACCCCGCATAGCAACCAGCACACTGAAAGGAACATGGAAACACATCAGGCACGACCATCCACACTGACAACAAAAGACACCTCGTGAACAATAAACTTGGCCGCCACTCTGCCCCTTGCTCCCAGGTGCTTTTAACAAAGACGCTACATGGGGTGCCATGGCGCCAAACCAGCTGTACAATACATCCCCACAATGGTCGCCTCCTGCCCCGCATGTTCACCACGTGGCTGTGCGTCTTTTCCGGCGCCTACTTGACCACCTCGGCATACCGTATTATCCATCTCATTCCGACGACCTTTACAGTGGTCTTTTTAAAAAAAATAATAATATGGAAGGGAGGCGGAACGTTATAGGCACCCGGCAATGCAGTTTGCTTGTACACGTCGCGCCATCTAGTAGCGGCGATGAAAACCCGCGGGTAGTCCCTTCGCGCCATTTCACCGTTGCGCGCACTGCGAACAGCACTACAGCGCGCGGTTTTTCAATGGATTCACCGCAGCTTTGTGAGAGGTGTGAAAAAGAAGAACAAGCGCAGATACTGTTGCGTTAAGGATTGTCACAACAGACAAGGGGATGTCGGCATCATGATGTATCGCTTCCCATCAAGACCGTGGGAAGCAACTCGACGGCAGAAGTGGATCGCCGCTGTTCGGCGCGTCAAGTAAGAGCGTCGCCCTTGCGAATTTTTGTTAAACAACAAAGACAACAAGGGGAAGCATTCGTGAAACGCACGGCAACGTTACAACTGCTCAAAAGCGTGTGTTCAGCTTGTCTCGCTCCAGAATACAGACAGGGGTTGTCACTTGTGAAATCTGTAACTTTGTAAGAGCTCCGCACTGAGGCTTTGGACGCACGGCGCATTTTTCCACGCATTTATTAGTCAACTTGCCGCGCCTCTCTTTTGTGTGCCACGACGATGACTCGACTGCTGGAACGGGTTCATTAATGTGGATGCTTTCTTGCGCTTAGTACAACAGAAATAAGGCTAAAGTGCACCGCATAACACGTCGGGTATCCGCAAATTAGCATTTCGCTCGCGCACACTTGGACACGTTTTGTCTTAGCGTTGTTGAGTGTCAGCTGATTGCTCTCAATTAATTGTTTTAGCGCCGATGACCTCTCATCTTGGAGACCGAACGACAATACCAGAATATGCTCGACGCATTTCGTCAACGGTGAAAAAATCGATGTTTTCAATCGCCTTAAAACCGCAATACAGAACCACTGACATGCTTCAAAAGAGCGCCACAAACTCCCGCCATACACTGTAGAAATGGCTACCAGCCAGAGAACGTTGGCGCGTTGCCCGCCTCGGCGTCTCGCGGAATCGACACGGTGGCTCTGACGGCTGCGCCGATCGCTGCGCCACCTAACCATTGACGGTTGCCTATACAGGCGTACAACGAAGCGGACGCAGTTTCGCTAAAAGCAGGCATCACCAAATGAGTCTATCAGGTTCAGATATGTCCTTGACTATCGTATTCATCACCCACCTTGCAAAGCATCTCGCTGGCTATGCACACAACTTGTGTCTCTAGAGAGAGATGTACGTTCTCCTCTGATTTTGTAACAGCGTAAACAGCGTACGTCATATTGCCTTCTAAGAGGCGTATAAATGCGCCTGTAAAGTAAAAGGGCTTCTCATTGAACTTGCCTGTATCCATCAGCGCTTGTAAATCACTTTCGTTGCAGTCGTTCAGAAAGCATATCCCTATACGAATAAGAGGTGTTTCCTCATCCCTGAACAATCCTATGTACTCGAGCATCTGAAAGAAATAGAGACATTTTGATCATTCATGGTGACCATTATGAAATGGGCATTTAAGTAGAGCTGTGCGAACATCAAAATTTTGAGCGCGAAGCGAATTCGAATATTGATGTTCAAGTGCGAATCGAATTGAATATTTTTCGGATAATTTTCGAGTATTTTTAATAGTACAATATCTAATTATGGAGAAACGCCCTGTTAATCATGGGAAAAAGCTATTGTGTGACGTGTATGCCCACGATCTCATTCCAAAGTCCTGAAGAACAGTCCAAAATTAAACTGTGCAACAGAAAGCTGAGGCAACTGCCGCAGTACGCAAGTGTTAGCTTCGCCGCAGTACGCGAGTGTTAGTTTCGCCACAGTACAGGGATGTTATGCGGCGAAGCGCACTACTTGCGGGAATGGGCCACTTGTCATGAGACAGCATATTTTTCTCCCTTAATTACCAACCTCTTTACCAATTTACTATTCAAACTGTTCGTTCGGATAGTAAAAGTTAAGTGCGAATCTAATCGAATAACAAACGCTATTCGAAAATTATCCGATATTTAGAATATTCGCACATCTCTAATTTAAGGGCATCAGGGATACATTCAACGTTTCCTGCGTCGGAGATCTCCGTCCAGTTAGCTGGCGCGAACCAAATATGGTAAAAAACCTTATGAAATACGCTGACCAAACTTTGCAAAACGATACATTCGTTTCGAGTGTATTATCTCAAAACAATCTTGGAAGGGTGTGTCCTTAATGCTAGAGAGCGTTTGTAGCGCCATTAAAAATGACAGTTGTTCTACAGTGTTCCGTTGAAATCCGGATAGAATATTTACTGCTTAGACTTTTAACTGCAGCGCCCTCTTGTGAAATCGACGGCAAGATGGTAAAAGGAATGAAAGGAATGACAAGCCAGAACATTCAAAGACCGTGTGCACAGAAACATCACATAAATTCTTGGCTACATTTCAGCATATACGTTTCAGCATATACGTATATGCACCAATTCTTAATTCAAAGTGGATCGGCTACAGTATTTAAAAAATATGTTTGTGAATTTTCGGAGGCAAAAAGACTTTGAGTATATATGCGTAGTCACAGTGGAGCTCCCGCAGATTAACTTTATTTTTCTGCTACATCTACCCTCAGGTAACGCCTATAAGTGTCAGAGGGTTATGGACAAGATATGTTGAATTCCGTTTAACGTAATAGCAGGTAAGTTGTTGCGAACAGTACATCTGACAGGGAAAACTAGCTCTATGCACTTATAAAGATACAATACGTTGTCAGTTTCACGTATCTTACATTTCAGGTTTAGGTCTGATTCTTGAGAACTGCACGGAAAGCTATACCGTAAACTAATGTAGAGCCCCGCGGTGGCTTGACGGTTGTGGAATTGCGCCGATAAGCTCGAGGTCACAGGTTCGATTCGTTAGCACGGAAGTCGCATTTCGGTATAGGGGAAATGCGAAAACACCTGTGCAGGTCTTGGTTCTCGTTACGCAACTCCAGGTGGTCGAGACTAATCCGGAGGGCCCCCATTATGGCGCGCCTCATAACTATTCTTGGCACGTAAAACCCCAACATTTATCAAAAAATTAAATTAGTTTAGCTAGGTCCAATCAGTGCGCCGTGATCTCGCCTCTATCGTACAAGAGCAATCAATGAATGCACATACGAGTTCATCAGTTTTAACCTGAGCGACATTCTGTGACATCCTTACAGGAGTCGTCATCGCAGATGACCGTGTCTTCTAGGGGGAAGCTCGCAGGAAAGTATTGCGCACTTTCGGAGGGGAGATTTTTGACAGGAGGTATAGATTCCTGTAGTGGACCTAAGGAATACGTTACCCTGGGATGCACCAGAGCTGATATCATTTCCATTTCCTTCGGACCAAATGCGCCCTTCTGCGGCTGTAACTGTAGGTTGCAATACTGGCCACGTGAGCTGACATTCCCAGAGCTGTCGCGCACCTCCGTCTCGATGCACTCGTCGAAAGCTCCAAGGTCGACGCGGGAAGCTTGCAGCACGCCCGTCGGGTATTTTCCCGTCGCGTCGAACACTGCATTTGCACGCACAAGTAGAAGATGAGTGGTTACAAATACACATTGTGATTCGCTCTGTGAGATTTTTCAATCGCATTATGAATGATTACTATGACGTCTTGTGACCACGTGTGGCTATCATTCCGTTTAATGAAAGCTCTGGTTGCTGCGTAATTTGAGGAGTGGCTGTATTATATGGTCGCTGACCGTTTAAATCTCTATCACATACGCCCACGAATGGTGCCATAAGCTTGCGACCCTGGCTAATGGCTCATATAGTACCTAGCAGTTGTGTCTTAACGAAAAGAACTTATTTACTGCAGTTCTCTTCAAGCAGTAACATTCGCGAAATGTATATGTAGAGAACAATTAGCGAGCTTAACCCAGCTCGGCATCACCAACAGGCTTGCAACATCGGCGGCTTTACACATTCCTAACTTTTTTTTTTGTCTGACGTGCACATGGCTAGCTTGCTTCAATCGGTTTTTGAGGCTGCATGGTCACATGCGGATGTAGCTTTCAGAAAACGCGCCAAGATACCGCAATATCTTTTCTTTTCTTTTTTTTTTTTTTTCTCTTTTTCGTTTATCAATGCGACAGCGATGAAGAGCCCGGACTAGCGTTCCCTCCACTTCGCCATTCGGTATTGTCGGCGAACTGCAGTAATGTTCGGTGTTGTTTGTAACAGCATAAATCCAGTCCAATTCCTCTTGCTCAAATTCCGAAGCAAACTCGCGCAATTCGAACGTTCGTAGAGTATCTGTGAGCTTTATTTTTGCACGGAGGTCATATCACTGAGACAGCCACCAAGAATACGGCCCTGAAGAATGTCACGTACACCAATTGCAATGCATCTTATGTAGTGCAATTTAGTCAGTGCACTTAGTAATGTTGCCATAGCCCGTATATATGTGCCAAGTTCGAGCTGAAGTTTTTACGAAACTGCGCCTCTTTAGTCTCAACAGTATTACGGGGAAGATATCCCGCGCTAACTAAGAGGGTTCAGCTTAAATTGAGGACGACGCAGCGAGCTATGGAACGGAAAATGGTAGGTGTAACCTTCAGGGACAAGAAGAGAGCGGTATGGGTTAGGGAACAAACGCGTGTTAGGGACATACTAATAGAAATTAAGAAGAAGAAATGGGCCTGGGCGGGCCACGTAATGCGAAGACAAGACAACCGTTGGTCATTAAGGGTAGCAGAGTGGATTCCTAGAGGAGGCAAGCGTAGCAGGGGACGGCAGAAAGTTAGGTGGGCAGATGAGATCAGGAATTTTGCGGGGATAAATTGGGCCCAGTTAGCACAGGACAGGGATATTTGGAGATCCGTGGGAGAGGCCTTTGCCGTGCAGTGGGCGTAGACAGGCTGATGATGATGATGATGATGATGATGATGATGATGATGATGATGATGATCCGCGCTGGCTATAAATTCAGCATCAATTCCAGGCAGGTGGCCAGATAGAATCAGTAACATATAAAGGCATCCTTCAAGTATATATATGGTAGAGAGCGGAGCTTTCCACGAACGGAAAAACCGTTCATATACATATCTCTAGATGTAGCCGATGTATTCTTTAGGTTTAACTCGGAGCCACGCGGATTTTCCTTTATGCAGTGATCATATCGGGGAAATCTAAGAAAGACGCACCGCATGAGCGACAAACAAATGTGGTATAACATGCTTTCGAGCATTCATGACATGGTTAGGTCAAGCATATGCTCCAGGAGTGGGACGTATATAAGGTATATACGTCCATATGCCTGCATGCTACGAGATACGCCGTAGTCGAGGGCTCCGGAAATTTCGACCACCTGGGGTTCTTTAACGTTCACTGACATCGGAGAAATTGCATGGATGAATGGATGAAAAACTTTATTGTGGTCCGTCGCACAGCGGGCCGCTCCCACGGTCGCGAGAAGAGCGCTGAGCCTCTCCACCACGTCACGGGACCGTTGGACAGCCCATAATGTGATCCATGTTCCCTGAGTAGTTGCATAGTGCATACATATAGTTCAAGTAGCTATATGTATAGCTGCTTGTACTATGATATGTAGCTATATATATGTAGCTTCAGTATACTGTAGCATATAGTATGTAGTTAAAAGTAACTATACGAAAACATTTATAACCAAAACCTACAAGCACGAAATTACATTTGATTCCGACCTTCATATGGCGCATACAGAGCACAATCCGGTGCCCTTAACGCACCTCCTAGCTTTCGATGCATTTAATTTGAAAGCATGCGCTGCATTCGCGTGTACATGTAGACCTTCTCCGCCTGGTGGCTTGTCTTCACTGTATCTGTTCACGTTTTGATTCTTACCAGCCAGATCACCACACGTGATATTTTCCGAACAAATTCAGCTCGGCAAAGACGAAATAATCTGACGGAAAAGTTATTTCCACATCACGTGGCCTCAAACAGCATGCCGGCGCACAGTGTGGTGCGCGACAGCATACGGCGACCGCATGACCGCATAGCCATAGCGGAATGAGTTTAACGAAATGCCAATCTGACGTAAAGGCCCTGCTTTTGCAATTTTGAGTTCTATTACGGAATGTTTATTTGACTGCGTAGCAGTGACTGCAGCTGCGCTATTAAAGAGTGACGGTTCCCTGCCACAGTACGAGACATAATGTGGAAAAAAAAAGAAATTCGTTTACCCTCAACCTCTCGATGCAGCTACACACGATGTTTCCGCTCGATTCTGCTCACTGAAGTATATGAAGCTTAACTGAATTTATCTTTCTTGCAACAACCAATGAAAAGAATGTGCTATAAGTAATAAGTTTACATAGCCATCAACAGACAGCCCACGTATACCCGCCCAAATTTATTGTAACCGTTGGTTTGGTATTTAGTGAGCACTGAGATGCGTGCGCACTTTAGAAGCACTTTTGCGTGAGAACAATACTGTCCCTCATCGTGCAAGTACACTGAGAAAACAATTGCAGCGGTTGCTCCATTGTAAAGTGTAGCCCCGTGTACTTTATCAAGCGCATCCGGAATGCGCAATAGAGCTGCACTGCCGCAACAAACATTCTTTATTATTCACATGAGCAAGTGCACATACAGTGGGCATCAAGGTAATCAGTGTTCGCGGTAAGCATGAAACGTCCTGAATGTAACAACGCCAACAACAGCCAAAAGAACCAGAATCTTTTTTTTTTTTGTACGTATCCTGCTTTTCCAGAAGAAGCCTAGCTCTATGTTCAAACTTTATTGGAATTTGAATTTGAAACCTGCTTCACATGTGCACGTGCTGGAAGTGTATGACGGCGTCAATTGTGCAATTAGTCCGGCGAGAGTGTATGAGGTGCGCCTCTTTCTTTGTGCTTGTCTTGGTTTTTAACGCGGTATACGCCATTATAAAAGAACCTCGCGTCGTAGAAAATCAAGGCGCTGGCCTCTCCGGCGGAAATAATCATTTCAAACAACCGCCGTAGCAAGTCGGAGCACCCGACCACGCAATGCCTCCGCAATGACGTAGTTACTTTAGTGAACAAAATTAAATTTATCAAAGTGAAATCCATCAGAAAAATTGTAAACTGCGAATTAGCGACTTTACTAAAATCTCTTTCGAGGGAAATCAAACAATTGCAGCGTTTTATAGAGAAGGCGCTCATCTCAATGAGTTTTTATTTAGAAGGCGATGCGAACGGTGCCCAATGGCGCTGCAGTGTTCCGCTGTTAAAGCCGAAGCTTAAGCGTCTTCCACCTTATTATTTTGCTCTCTAATAGAGCCCGCTAATTTATTGTACGAGACCTTATAACAGGCTTATTCTCATAAAAGAGTACAGACGACATTTTTAGAATACGATGCGCATATGGCACGAAACTGCGCTGCAGCGAAGTGCGCATCTCAATTTCTAAGCGCATCACGCCGGTGAAACACATCGTGCATGTTGGACAGATAACGGTGACGTTCGGGCTTTCATAAACTGCGACGTTTACACGTCCATACTTTACCGAGGATATCAGCAACACGAGCCGATGAAAGAAGCTTTGATGGCAGAAGGGGGTCGCCGGCCGCTACAATATGCATCTGACAGGCTAAGTTTTACGCAACTGCATTTGAATGAAAGAGCACAGCTGACTTTCATACGTATGTTAACCGACAACAGTGTCATAAATGCGCCGCACTGAATGAGCCTATATATGCCATGTCGACCGCCACTGATAGCTGAAAGTTGCTACACGGAAGCCTGGATATTGCCCCAGGTGCAGTGAATGTCGCGCATTTTTTTGGAACCTCATGCCACACCCTCCCACATCCTTTTCCACTGCTCTGCTGACCCTCCTCCGAGAGGACAGACGGCCATCTGAAACTGGGATGACCGGGAGATCGTGCATTAGTCTGCGGACCCGACATCATAGTTATGCTGCCGTCCCTGAAGATGCCGATACCATTATGGAAATCATACACAATAAGAATAATTGCCGAAGTTTTTGCCGTAGTGGAGGGCCCTGGAAATTTCGACCCCCCGGGGGGCTCTTTAAATCCACACTGCATTGATAACGCACAGTACACGAGCCTCCAGTGTTTCGCATCCATCGAGATGCAACCGCCACCGTCCAACACTAAGTTTAGATACTCCAGCCGATTCAATGCCTGGAGTTTGAGGGCACAACGTACAGGTGAAAAACGCAAGACGCCATTGATATGACCAACAAGATGACTTGGCTGTTCATACAATATCCACCCCCGTTACAGCCGCAACAGACCAAAGCAAAGACAAAGTTGTATTAAGTTTTGGATATACCTGGTGTCTAGACGTCGAATATATCACAATACATTTCTGCCAGAATTATACATACTGCATACGGTAAGTGTATACGGTCGACTGTAGGGTATAGAACAGCACGGCAAACAAGGAGAAACGAAGAACACATGCAGCGCTGTTTGTGTTCCTTGTCCGTCCTTGTTTGTCGTGCCTTTCTTATTTAAACGTGGCCTAACTATACTCCCAAGCCTCCACTTTTCATGCTGCCAGAACTTCACACTTAGCAATGACGTTGTGTCCAAACGGCAGCTCCAGCTGCTGTGACTCATGTAATCGCTTGTGCACTGACTAGCCTTCAGGAGTGGCGCGTGAGTTCACTTCTTAACAATTATATTCAGAATACGGAATTATTTTATTTGTCGTCAAGGAAGAAGAAAATACATGGAAGTATATACAGAGGTATATATAGTAACGACAGTGCTACGTCGCGGACACACTGACACATAGAAGGCTCCAATATTTTTACGCGTTCTCTTCAGGAGACGAAAGATCCACAGCTCCCGAGGGCGTTAGGACAAATGTGAGTGCCATGGTTATAACAATAGCTCCGCGATTACAGAATTAGCGGTGACAAAACAATGCGTATAAATTTAGTCCGCGCGACGCTTTCTTTTTTTCTTTTTCTGCAAAGACGATGCACCAACATACATGTTCTTTGCAGCACAAAATGTGTCGTGTTACGGCACGTTTTGTCATATTCATTATGGTAAAAGAACAAAACAAAACGTTGCCTGCCAAAAAATTGAATTGTTACCTGAGATATGGTTCATTCCCGGAATAAGAAAACGACAGCAAGAAAATACAGATACCGTAAAAGATTCTCGCAAGATAGATAGATAGATAGATAGATAGATAGATAGATAGATAGATAGATAGATAGATAGATAGATAGATAGATAGATAGATAGATAGATAGATAACTAGGACAGCGGCTGCCCGCTTTTTGTGCAGCGCGGTGAAAAACTTTGTCTATCACGTGGTCTGCGTGCGCTCCGCCGCAACAATGCACCGCAGTGGTATGGTCGTAAACAAAGCTTTTAGCGATGCGGTCGTCGCCTTATCAAATTGAGCTTCTTTACTCAGTAGAATGAGTAACCAATAGAATGCGTGGTTCACAGCGCTGTGCGTGCATGAGCAAGAACGCACATACAATGAAGAATATGCGCTGCTTGACCATGCATGCGTGTACATGACATGAGTTGCGAGGATATCCAGGCTTTTTTTTTATTTACGATAGGCTAGATATGCATGCACTTGTTTTCGGCCCGTCATTGCAAGCACATACCCTCAACGACAGTACACTGCATGTAGTACTTCGCTCGTTGTTTCATGCTCGACTCTATAGCAACGCGCAGAAAAACGGGACATGCTTACTTACGTCTGAGTGTCCATGGCTCCAAGTTCTTGACGGCGACCGCTGTCCTGAGAAGAGCCAGTCTGCACTGTGGACGCAGGTTGGCCCCAAGCATCTTGCGGATCACGGATGGGGGAACGCTGTCTAAGACTTTGGCCATCATGCCTTTTAGCCCTTGCAAAATGTCTGATGTGTCCATTCTCTGCGCCCGCGACAATCACCGATGGCGTCGTCGTGGGCTGCTCGTCCGCACTGCCCGTCACATTTTCGGCTAACGCGCATCGAGCCGAGATATCGAGCAGCAAGCCGATCATCATGGCGACGAGTCTCGCGGACTGAACTGTTCCGCCTGATTTTTGCTGTCAATAATAGCGAGAGCATTGTATGCGAGTTTGTGTGGTCCTGGATCGTTTACCTCCAATCTTTTTTCTGTGACTGAACCTGGTTCAGAACGAAGAGCTATGTTGTTGAAAAGGACACGATGGTAAACAACTTGCGAAGCTGCTGGGTCGTCTCTGTTCACAAACGTACTGAAGGCGGTGCACTTGTTTTAGCATAGAAGGCTACAGTGACACAGCAATGTCCCTCGGAGAAACTAACTGGACACTCAAGCCGGACAATATGACATGATCGGACGGATAGGTTTCGTGAATGGCAAAAGAAAGGTGAATCAATTTGTCTCGTTGCTTTCAAACGTCTCGCGAACTGTTGCGAATGACACGGTAAGGTGACCAAGTGGTCGTAGTGCGGAATGATTACAAAGATGGGCACTTACAGCTAACCGACGCAATGCGGTTACGAAAAAGCGTCTCCTCAGCTGAACGAACTGCACGGTTAACGAAATTTCGCTTGCCCGCGGAGGGCCACAGGCGCAGAAACGGCCGACGACACAGAATGCCTTATGGACTTCGTGGAAAAATGCGCGAGGAGCGAGGCGACTCAGACGAAGAATGGATGGAACGGTGCGTGTCGCGGCATCAGTGCTAGTGAAGTGGGGTACGCGCTCAAATGCACACAGGTGCGTGCATCAGTGCTGAATGCGTGGAGTGAGAGCAGAGAAGTTATAGCTCCTCCCTTTCATTTTTCTTCTTATTAGCCGTATTGTGGGGATCTGAGGCTATAGTGTGCAACGTCAACGAGACATGTAAAAAAAAAAAAGACACTGATGGGAAACCTGCGGCAAACTCAGTGATGTCGCGAAATTGCCTCGGCTCAATGCACGTACAGCGCTTTCCCTCTCGCCATTGCGCTGTTTCACGATGCGCAGTAGACTGTCGCTTCTGTCGGAGTGCTCGACGTGGAAACACGTGACCCAGAGAGAGAGAGAGAGAGAGACAGAGAGAAAATAGACCGTATAGTACACAAATGATGTTCGTTGCGGAGAGCCCTCGGTATGTTAATTTCGTTCGCAATAATAACTAATTGCGTCAACGTGACCGGTTCGTTTCGAGAATAGAACAGTTTTTTTTTTAAACAGGATTGAAATATCAAGGTCTCCCTGAAGCCACGGTCGCGCTGCTGCCTAGCCTGTCAGCCAACGAGACAGGTGAAGCAATCACTAATTAAATTTTCTATCTTGTTTATAAAAGATTAGTCCACTGACGGCCGCTTCGCGTACGTCTGCTAATGCTGAGTCAGATAGCTACAGAGCTGCCGTTGCTTAAGTGTTTCGGAGCAGTAAGGCATTCTAAACGAACATATGTATTTCAAAAATAAATCGTTGGAAGCAGGTTAATTATATCATGAAAGGATCACGTTGAAAAACAAAGCATTTATTTCGACGTTTCGGCCGCGAGACCGGCCTTTTTCAAGCTTTGATATATATATATATATATATATATATATATATATATATATATATATATATATATATATATATATATATAGAGAGAGAGAGAGAGAGAGAGAGAGAGAGAGTCGCAGAATTCTTGTGACTCCCTCAGACTAACTAAAAAATTATTATTTTTGCTCACTCGGACTCGGGGGCTTTTTCCACTGCCACATTCCGTCGGACTCAAGCTCACCAGATCTTTTGCCCAGCCTCACTCACTCGGACTCACCAGCTTTTCCGTAAGTCGCGCTCATTTTAACTATAACCTCGCCATGTAACGAAAACAGTGAAAAATAAAATAAAGTAAATAAATAAATAAACCAGACCATCCAAACAGAAACGACTATAAGGTGGCGCTGATGTTTATTTCCGCTGACACAGCCCAAAGAAAGGATATTCGGTTTTCTTTGTGCGTGATAATAAGGGCGACCATATAGTGAAGGTGGGGACACTAGGCCCTTCAACTTGCGGTACGTATTCACCCGTACCTGAGCAAACCGACATTTTTGGGTATACTGCCCCAGCAAAATGAACTGCCGCCGCAAATATGCGATGCGCGATCTCATACACTGATCCAGTCAAGTGCTACAGATAGCCGTGGTCTTTATAGATATTAAGTACATGCTGCATGAGCTTTTGTACGAATCAGAATCCACTTGATTTCCGACACACTTGTAGGGACCCCCCCCCGCACGAAGCTGTGCCAACAGCTTGAAAGGACCTTGGGGCCTACAGGGAGCGATAAGCAGTGGATTTCACACAGTCGTTATCATTGTAGAACACAGTTACAGTCAGCATAAAACAAACAATACAAAGAAAAAAGTACGCAGCTTCCGCTAGGTCGCGCAAGGCCAGATCACAGCGAAGCTGGCCGATATTTTACTGACACAGGTCACTTGATTGTCATCTGATATTTTGGCGGAAACACGTCACGTGACATTTGGTTACGTGATTTTAGCGGGAACATGTCACGTGATCAACCAAAATCGCGCAGCGCAATTTCACGCGACATGTTCCCCCAAAATCATGTACCGCAATGTGACGTGACATATGTTTCCGCCAAGATCACGTAACGCAATGTCACATGACATGTTTCCGCCAAAATCATGAAACGCAATGGTCACGTCGCAATGCTTCCGCCCAAAATCACTTAACGCAATATACACGTGAATTGTCCTTGTGCCCAAATCACGTAACGCATTGTCACGTGACGTTTCCTCAGAATCATTTAACGAAATGTCAAGTGACATTAAATGTCACGTGACATGTTCCCGCCAAAATCACGTAAGGTAATGTCACGTAACATGTTTCCGCCAACATCGCGCACCGCAATGTCACGTGACATGTTTCCGCCAACATCGCGCACCGCAATGTGACGTGACATGTTTCCGCCAAGATCACGTAACGCAATGTCACATGACATGTTTCCGCCAAAATCATGAAACGCAATGTCACGTCGCATGCTTCCGCCAAAATCACTTAACGCAATATCACGTGAATTGTCCTTGCCCAAATCACGTAACGCATTGTCACGTGACGTTTCCTCAGAATCATTTAACGAAATGTCAAGTGACATGTTATTGCCCAAATCACGTAAAGCAATGTCACGTGACATGTTTCCGCCAAATTCACGCAGCGAAATGTCACGTGACACGTCCCCCAAAATCATGTAATGAAATGTCACGTGACATGTTCCCGCCAAAATCACGTAAGGTAATGTCACGTAACATGTTTCCGCCAACATCGCGCACCGCAATGTCACGTGACAGGTTTCCGCCAAAATCACGTAACCCAATGTCACGTGGTACTGCGTGATCCCTCACAAATTGTGGCTAGCTTAAACAGCTTTGCAGTGAAAACTGGCACGACAGAGCTTTTACGGTAAGCAGCTTCGCAGCTAAAATCGGTTAAAAAAAAAGGGGCGTCCTGTCATACATTTCGTAGCCGGCATTTCGTCGCCGCGCCACGGTGGTCTAGTGGCTATGGTAGTCGGCTGCTGATCCGAGGGTCGCGGGATGGAATCCTGGCTGCGGCGGCTGCATTTCGTTCGATGGAGGCGAAATGTTGAGGCCCGTGTGCTGTGCGATGTCAGTGCACGTTCGTGTATCCACACGACGGACGGCTCCGCGGATATCTCTTCCGCGGACGATCGTTCCGCCGCCCGTCCGGCTGAGAAGCGCATTCAGACGGCGGACGAAGCGTGTAGACGGACGCGCCGGAGATAAAATAAACATGGCGGCACTGTCTGAATCGAGAGCTGCCCGCTTCGAATCTTTAAGCTCTTCGTCGCGCATTGCACGGGGTGTTAGTCCCAAACTGTCGCTTGTGTTTGCTTTAGGTTTGTGTCCGAAAGCTTCGCCGGCAACGTATTCATGACGATTTGGCACCGTTTCCGAGAACCGTACTAGTTTTGTCAAAGCTGTAGGCTTAGCGAGTGCCTTCTACGGTAGTCCGTCGTGTGGATACACCCTAACTACACACGACGGACTAAATCCGTCTTTTCCGCGGCGGACGGCGTATCACGTGACTTCGCGTCACAGTTTTGTGCCGTCCGTGCCGCGTCCGCGGACCTCGCGGACGGAAAATGCCAAGCTCTTTTTCGCATTCGGATTTGCGCGTACTAACACAGCAGATTTAGCCGAGAGAGCCATTGTAGGTCTGGCAACAAGCGCTGCTTTCTTTTTCTCGTTTGGTTTCAACTTAAAACTAACTCTGCCACCAAAGACGAAAACATGAAATCCTCCGATACCTTCGCTAACGACAGAGCTTTTACGGTAAGCAGCTTCGCAGCTAAAATCGGTTAAAAAAAAAAAGGGGCGTCCTGTCATACATTTCGTAGCCGGCATTTCGTCGCCGCGCCACGGTGGTCTAGTGGCTATGGTACTCGGCTGCTGATCCGAGGGTCGCGGGATCGAATCCCGGCCGCGGCGGCTGCATTTCGATGGAGGCGAAATGTTGAGGCCCGTGTGCTGTGCGATGTCAGTGCACGTTAAAGAACCCCAGGTGGTCGAAATTTCCGGAGCCCTCCACTACGGCGTCTCTCATAATCAGAACTGGTTTTGGGACGTTAAACCCCACAAAACAACAACAACAACTGCCATGAAAAAATAGTTTTATTTTAAGAGCATCAGTAATGGGGGATGTTTGCAGCATCAAAAGCGCTCTCGCACCGCACGGTCGCTTCGCTACGTCCGCTGCGACCTTGGCTGCCTTGGCAGCTTCGCCTGCTTCGACCGCTTCGCCTCGCGTCTTCGCGACGGGCGAGAGGAGGAGCCAGATATCTTGGCGCCTCTTTCCCGGGCCCGCACCAGCCGCCGACATCACGACGCCGAGCGCTCTTGGAACGCTTTGACCAGGCTGTTCGATTCGTCGCAACAATCACACAATCACAGGATTTCTCTCTGCTTCCGCGATTGCGGAAAGGGCAAGTTGGAACCTGGTTGGCGGCATAGCGTTGGTGTAGGTTAATTTGCCAGTGAAGTTGTATAGATGTTCTCTGAGAGAGCATCTACATGGGTTTGCTGTGCACGTATGTTGCATAAAATGGTGATGCGGCCGCAGAACGCTCGAAGCCGCAGCGGTTGCGTTGCGCTTGGTGAGAAAGGAGGAAAGCCGCAGACAATGTGTGCGGACGACGGGTTGTAACTTGGTCCGCAAACCTTAATACAGTGGCGATGCGATGTTGTTGCTGACACCTTTACGTCGGAGTGCACTTATATTTAAACATGCCATATTTTTCAAAGGTGACCTGTGATTGGTGAAATGTGATTGAAAAGTGAATACGGTGATTCAATGTGGACCAGGTATGAATACGGTTAATTGATGAATATCAATCATCAGTCATGCATACAAGTAAATAACCATAAATGAGTTCAAGTGAATTAATGTGTATGAAAGATGAGGTTATGTTATCTAACGTAAATTATACGCACCTCGTAACAGCATTAGCAGAGAGTTTGAGAGAAGTAATGAAGAAAGTACCGGTAAATACGACAGTAGAATGTATTTAGAAGCAAGTGGCGTGCTTCTTTTTCTGAAAGTGTAAAAATATGCCGCACATTATCAGTGAGTCCGTGCACGTGCTCAACGTGTGTTTATGTGCGTGGTGTCGGCAACATGGCATGGGACAGGTTCACGTTTACGACGCAGTTATGGGTTGTTGTGCAATATAATAAATATACAGAGTCATAAAAGTGGCCTGTAGAACAATGAAGTAAGCAAAGCGCTTGTACCGGTAAAACCCATCCCCGCAAGCGAGTAGCACACGACGCGAGAGCCCAGCACAGAGAACACCCAGCGTTTGCCTGCCGGTGTGCTTGCGCTGATGGATGGATGGATGGATGGATGCTATGAGCGTCCCCTTTGTAACGGGGCGGTGACGTGCGCCACCAGGCTCGATCGGTCTAAAGTTCCTGAAGAATTACTAAAGTAGCGCCATTCGTGTCAGTGTGGAGACACCTCCTCTCTCGTTTGCTTCGTAGATGTGTAGATGAAGCTAGTTGAGGAGCCACTTGGCCGCGTCGTACGTTCAGCTAAACGCAAGAGGGCGTTGCGGCTGTAAGCGACCCTTTGGGGGAAGTTTGAGAAATAATTATGAAAGTGCCGGTAAATACGACAATAGAAAGTAATTAGGAGCAAGTGGAGTGTTTTTTTAGTGTAAAAATATGCAGTACATTATCAGTGAGTACATGCATGTGCTCGACGTGTGTTTATGTGCGTGGTGTCGGCAACATGGCATGGGACAGGTTCACGGTTACAGCGCAGTTATGAGTTTTTGTGCAATATGTTAAATATACCGCGTCATAAAAGAAGTCTATAGAAGAATGAAGTAAGCGAAGCGCTTGTACCGCCAAAACCCATCCCCGCAAGCGAGAAGCACATGACGCTGAGAGCCCAGCATTCTCCTGCCGAGGTGCTTGGGGTTGACGCTGTCGACGGCAGCGCCGCCGCGCGCCATGCAAATTCGGCTTCGGCCGTGCTAAGAGATCGCAAAGCACGACGCGCCACTAGCTTTTTGAAGGTCGGGCGAACGCCATCTTGGTTGTCCACCCCACGTGACCAGGGCGTGCAACGCGCGCGGCGTCTGCTCGACCTTGCGCGATCATGCTTGAATCTGCCGACAGCGCTGCATGTTTTGGGATGCCACAAAAGCACGTACAACAACGGAAAGAAGGAGTTTTCGCTTCCGCGAGGAAAGCTAAATGCCGAACGTCGAGATGTGTGGCTCCACCGCATCGGACGGCTATGTCGCACTCACGCCGAGGCAACGGCGGAGAAGCCGGAGGCCTATTGCAGGGACGACGGCAGCTGAAGACTGTTCCCGCGAAATCGAGCGCGTGCTCTGCGGGCGAAGCTGGCCCTCATAGCCCTTCCAACGGCCCTACTAGCCGCCAAACGCGCGGCTTACGCAGTGCTGTTGTCGGTGCGCCCCGTGCAGCGGTGCAGCCGCGTGGTTTCGCAAGGCCTTTTAGTTTCGCCGTGGCCTCCGCGATCGGCTGCGGCGGCGCGGCGTTGCACCGGCCGTCCCATTCGGCGCTTACACAAAGGGAGAAGTGTAATTCCGCTAGCGCCTAAAGGCCCCACTAGGTGGCGCCCTTAGCCCAAGGCTCGCGGCGCGCTCTGCGCCCTCGCCTGACCGGCACGACCTGCCAGTTTCAGTGCGAGTTCAGTCGCGAGTCAGCCGTTTTGACGCATTTTCACGCAGAAGAACCGCGGACACGCAGTCAAACTTTTTTCGAATCCTTCCTGCAGCTACAAGAAGTAAAGGCATCTTGTCAAACGCTTAGGAATCGCTTGTGCGTGCAGCTTTAGTGGTCGTTTACTAGCGGATTAACGTAACCGAGACTTTCGTCGCGCTACATTTGACCAGAGTGCGGGATACTGCGTTTCCTTTGTTAAAATATGTAGCGACACTTAATTACGCAATGTATGCCTTTCTGGCGATTCTGAAAGTACTGGGCAGGCACTTTACAGCAATGTTCTCTATGGTTCTAACATATATATGCAGTTGACTGCACTAGTCGAAGAGTTCTGCTTTGTTGCCCTTGAAGAGAGAATTATTGCCTTGCTATGTCAGGTATGCGTTCCTTGTAGGTGCGAGTAGTTTCACATACTGGTGCTATGCCCGTAATAAATCGTTCGCGGCATGATGACAATTGCATAGTTATGTGTGATGCGCTTCACACACAGATAAATGCACCGCTTCGTACCTTTCTGTCACTCTGACAGGAAGAAAAAGCTTGGGATAGGTTTTCACGAATTTCCGGCAAATTATGATCGTCGCCAAGAGTGGCTAAAGGGCATACCGAGAAAGGAGTTTGTGCGAAACGACAAGTCCGTTGGCAGTGTCGTTTGGAGGCTTCACTTTTTAGAGTCGGATTATGCTCTGGGTTCCACAAAGGTGCGGCGGCTCAAGCGGAATGCTGTTCCGAGCGTGTTCCCAGGCTATCCGAGCTACATGCAGCCACAGCAGCCACAAAAAGACGCAAGTTGGAGCGATTGTCGCAGAATTCTTCTCTAGACCAACAAGAGACCTCAAATTTATCGCGTGATCGCGATAGAGCTTCGTTCAGCCTGCGACCGTGAAATACGCAAAGACAATTTGTCAACTTGTGCCCTCTTGTTGCACGTACTGTGTTTGAAGACAGCCGCCTTCATGTATACCTTGTAGGGACATGAATCAACAAGTGCTGAAGGTGCAGGCTGCAGTTAAAGCCAGCCATCAGAGGCTTCTGCTATCCGCATGGCGACGTTTATGAGTGAAGGTAATCTGATGGTCGGAGGTAAGGAAGCAAGCGCACAAAATGTAGTCGGTGAACTGCAGCAGTCTAGTGAGACAACTGAGTGCGCAACGCAAACTACTGACGACCTTCTTCCTCGCAAGCATTCAGATTTAAAGAATACAAACCGCATGAGGGTGCAAATGTTCAGAAAAGCAAATGCTATCAGGAGACTGCAGCGAGAGAACAGCCGCCTCAAAAAGAAGTTGAGTGGTATGAAGCGCTATATAATGTCGACCTGCCTCACTCGGCTCCCAAGTTTGCATAACAATTTCACAGATGCCTATTTACGCCAGTAAGCTGCTCTGCATGACGTTGGCATTGTTTTTCAGTAATTTCCTATTGCGCTTTGGCTGCGATAACCGACTTTTCGTCTGCAGCTCCCATCCGCGCCATGGAAAACGAGCCATACGAGCCTTGGGTTTCGCGCGCCACGGTGCGGCGAAAAGAGCGGCCACGCCCCTTTCCGCAATTACACCGGTATGGCGTGTAATATATTGACTGTGATTGCGTTGTGAAATGAAATAGCTTACAAATGAGTGTAAGTATGTTTAAAGTGGAAAGCAGCACCTGCTTTCAAAACATTCGATAGATATGAAGCCGCGGTACGAAAGGTAAACAGCGGCACTGGCCGTTTCACCGATGTGGCTTGCTTCGTTCCCATCGCTGCGCTCCACACCGATGTTTCAAAACCGATTGGATGTGTTAACGCATGACATGTGAGTACAAACGTTTATCGTGTTGGCAAAAGTAAGCTCTTCATTGCGAGTTCGCCGTTCGTCGCGAACGACGACGGGATAGAAGCGGCGTCGTTCTAGCTAAGTCTACCCTCGGAGTCGTCATTGACGTAGACTGTTTGGATGCGCTTGTCGCTCGCGAAGGCACAGCTTTATCCAGTGTTCTTCAATGGTGTTATAGAGCGGGGATGTGCAAAACTCTTTATTTTCTACTTGTTGATGAAGGCACGAACTCTTACGAGCGCGTATGCCAAGGTGCAAAATGCGGCCGAGCCTGCGTCCCTACGTGCTCATCGTTCCCCTCCCCATCCATCGTACGCTTCATGCCGGAGCTTACGGCACCGAACGCGGAGTCGTACCGTGTATTTAGCGCATAGTGCCCTCTCTGAGTAATAAAGCTTGAGCACAGAATGCGTGAATTGAATGTAAACAACTCCGAAACTGCTGCAGTCAAAATGTGCCCGGGGAAGGCGTCCTTGGTTGCCACGGAAGCGCACGGAGCGGAAGTTTGGTTTGTATGACGTGCTCATTGACTTCCTGTATACTCGCTCGCGGAGCATTCTCGCACTCCGCTGGCAGATTCGGATTCGTGAAATCCGAGCGCTCCCTCCGGGATTTCGGCGACTGCTCCGGATCCGCCAGTGAAAAACGCCATAAAGTGACGACGGCACGAGCGTCTCCTAACTAGAGTCACTCCTCACAATGGCGCGCAATCTTCTGCCTGGCAGCCTCGGCCCGGCTGCACGGTGCTACTGGGGCGAGGTGCAGACGCAGAGGTTATTTTGCACTGGCCTTTGGTTCCTAGACACTGTATCCCTGTATCCCGATCCCTTTTTCTGTGAGCTATCCCCTTTCCTAATCCACTTTCCACCCCCATCCCATTGTGCATGTCCGCGGAGTGTACAGCTGCGTACTTAAACCATGTGCCCATGAAAAAACTTTCACCTTTGAAAAAGGCTGCTGTCCGGCGGAAACGTCAGAATAAATACGAAATAATATGTTTGTCACTGTGACTTTCTGATCATATATATATCCCATATATCCCGATAGCCAGGAAGATTGTTCCTTATATATATATATATATATATATATATATATATATATATATATATATATATATATGGCAGGCAGGCAGGCACAGAACTTTATTTTTGTCCTGAAAAACTGCAGTTGGACGTCCCCTTTTAGGGGGATCCTGTAGCAGTTGCGGGCCGCTCCCACGCAGGGACAGGAAGACCGTGGCCCTCCGCCCTCTCGCAGGCTCTCTGGACAGCCCGAAGTTGAACCGAAAGGTCGCCGCTTCTCAGGGCTTCCTCCCAGTCCTCTTCTTTGCTGAACTCTGTGTCACGTAACGCAGGACATTGCCAGAGCATGTGAGCTAGTGAGCAGTAAGCCTCTCCGCAGTTCGGACAATGCGGTTCAACATTGGGCGAGAAGTTACTAAACCTGCCTCGCGAAGGGAAAGACCCCGTTTGGAGCATCCTAAAGGCCGAAGACTGCGGACGAGTGAGTTTAGGGTGAGGAAGTGGAAAGACCCTCCGAGAGAGATGATAATGAGTCACGATCTCGTGAAAAGTGAGGAGCGGGTCCCTGTACCTGCCGGCATCCCCGCCCGCGAATTCGCCGGGACCGCCGCGGTGAGTGAAACCTCGCGCACGGTCATGGGCAAACTCATTGGCGTTGGGGACATCGGGGTGTACGTTGGCCCCCATGTGGGCCGGGAACCATGTTATGGTGTGAAACCCGGCAGCCCCCTCGCTGCCGAGGATAGCTGCTGCCTCCCGCGAGATCGAGCCCGAGGCGAAAGCTCTGGCAGCGGACCGCGAGTCCGTGAAGACATTCGGACGCAATGCGTCCTTCATTGCTACAGCAATGGCAATTTGCTCAGCAATCGTTGCCGAAACGTTTCTAACCGACGCAGCACATAGGAGCTTGCCACTATGATCGACTGAGACCACTGCAAAGCGATCAGAACGCCCGTACTGTGCTGCATCGACAAACGTAGCGAGGTCCGGGCTGTCTGCAACTGACTTCAATAAGGAACGGGCCCGAGCTATGCGGCGTCCTACATTGTACTGCGGGTGGACATTCCTGGGAAGTGGAGCTACGGCAAATGTACCTCTGATAGAAGACGGTAGAGTCACTTTACGTTCGCGAATCTGTGTAAGACCGCAGCCAATTGACTCCAGGATACGTCTACCGGCCTGCGAGGACGACAGGCGCACTACCTGAGCCATTTTCTGCGCCTCGATCACCTCCGAGAGGGAGTTATGCATGCCCAGTTGTATGAGCTTTTCGGTGCTCGTGCTGAGAGGCAACCCTAGAACTCGCTTTATACTCGTGCGCATTAGTGCGTCGATTTTTGCCTCTTCCCTTTTGGACCAGTGCAGCGCTGAAGCGACGTAATTAATGTGGCTCATGAGAAACGCATGGTAGAGCCGAAGGAGATTGCTCTCGCTCAGCCCGCCCCTGCGGTTCGAGACCCTGAGTATGAGCCTAAGCATGTTCTCCGTCTTGGAAGTGATGCGAGCTATAATCTGCGAGTTGCGCCCCTTCGACTCCAGCAACAGTCCGAGCACCCTGATGCAGTCTACCCTGGGGATTCTCTGCCCGTCACGTGTGTATAGAGATATTGGAATCTGCTCTAGAGGAGTGAGGTTCCTCATCCCTTGTCGGGTGGGTCGGTAAAGTAACAACTCGGACTTGGCAGGCGAGAGGCTCAATCCCGAACCGACTAGAAAGCCCTCCGTGACGTTGAGTGCCTGTTGAAGTGCCTGCTCTACCTCGGCATCGGACCCTCCCATGCACCACACAGTGATATCGTCCGCGTAGAGAGCATGGTTAATCCCGCGAACCGTGGCGAGTCGCTCGGAGAGGCCCTTCATGGCAATATTGAAGAGCAGAGGAGAGATGACGGCCCCCTGTGGAGTGCCTCTCGCTCCCAAGGTAAATTCCGCGGATTTTAGTTGGCCGATCTTAATGGAAGCCCTGTTGTCCCAGACACATATCCGAGACTGCCTCAAGCACAAACTTGTGAGAGATGCTGTCAAAAGCTTTGGCCAGGTCTAGAGCTAGTATGCCTCTAGTATCTCTGGTGTAGTTGTCAATAATTTGTCTCTTAATGAGGAGCATGACGTCCTGTGCAGACAGGGCAGGCCTGAATCCCACCATGTTTTGCGGAAATAGCTCTTGAATTTCGATGTACCGGGACACCCTATTGTGGATCGCATAACATAATTCGGTTAAGATGAAAAGTGTCAGCATGCGGTATGATGCAGGGTAAAAAACAACAATTTAAAAAGCCACTACCGTAGAAGGAAACATAATAGCCCCTGCTTCTACTTAAACGACAGAGCCGTCAACTTGTTGTCAGCTGTGACATTCTAGACAGACAAAGCGTCACGATGAAACACTGAAAGACTAAAGCACGCAGACAACCAGGCGCGCAGATGGCAAGTTCAATTTTTTTAGTTCATTCATGATCTCTATACAAAGACAGTGGTTTGATTGAAGCTATTTATTTATTTATTTATTTAATTATTTATTTATTTATTTATTTATTTATTTATTTATTTATACATACTGCAGCGCAGAAATGCGCTATGGCAGGAGTGGGTACACAGAGGGATCTGAAAGCGGAATTTTAAAAGCAGTGAAAATTGTGCAAACAGGCAAAAAAATGCAGTTGTGTGATTATACAAGGTCAAAAGCGCAAAAACATGTGATGAACATAAAAGAATATGGAACAAACAAACAATGCAACATAACAGCTGATACCAATGTCAAATAGACGTGGGTATGTTACAGATGCATGTCATGGATGTCGGCTGCGAAGTAAGTTGGGCGATGGGCGTAAACGAACAGGACCAGGTAATGAAATCCAGCCTTCAATGGAACGGGGGAAAATACTGAACTTAAACATGTTAGTCCGAGCATAATAAGGCTTCAAGTTTAAGTTGTGATGGCTTCTCGTCGTTGACTGAGGTGCAAAATTTTATGTAGTCCTTGTCATTTGATAGTTTAACTGAAGACGTCACGATGCTATGCAAAAATTTTAACGGTTAAGTGTTAAAATTTTAACGGTTCACTGCACTTAAGCGAAGTTAAGTGCAGTGAAGAAAGAGTAGAAGACGGTGAAAAGTATCCGTCATAACGATGACATATGAATCTTGCCGCTTTTTTCTGGATTGCTTCTAGCCTGTTAATCTCGCATTGCTTATATGGGTTAGACGACAGATGCGTAGTCAACTATTGGACGAATGAGCGATTTATATGACAAGCTTAGTTTCCTTCGGAGATTTGGATAGAGTGCGACGTATCAGTTTTCTAAATGCTTTGTTATACACGTAGTCAATGCGCTTGGACCATGACATATTATGAGTAAAAATGACACCGAGATATTTAATTCAAAGTCCCTATTTACAGACGGTTATCGAAAGTGTAATAAAAAACAGAAGGAGTCATGAAATCTCGATTCATTCAGGTTCGCTTATTAAGTTATATTAACGTTATTATTTAGCCAGCTTTAGTTTCCCTCGAGTCTTATTCCATAAGCAACAGTGGTGAACGACCGAATGCGCTGCAGGTGTGGCAGTCTGTGAGTTAATTGTGTACTTGTAAGTTTCACAACCTCCATCAGGGCTGCCATTTTAGGATGCTGTGTTCCAAATTTGGTACTGACCAACCGTTTCTGCGAAGGAAAGTTTGTCCTAAAACCTAATGCCCATCGCTAAGGAAAAAAATAAAAGGGGGGGGGGGGGGGGGGGAGTGCCGGATTCGATTGAACATCGGCATCTTCGTGGTAAGCCTGAAACGCACCGTTTTGGCCTTATTCTGGAAGCAGGCGCGGCTTTGAGCTCACGATCTATTTACGGGATACCCTATGGATCATACATACAAACGGCTATATATATATATATATATATATATATATATATATATATATATATATATATATATATATATATATATATATATATATATATATATATATATCGCGCATGCTGTAGCTTCTGATGTGTACTTCTAAACGCTCATTATTATGTCCATCACAATATATGTCCCTGACAATGATATCCTTCAATAAGTCCTTCACAATTATGTCCTCCGGAATATATCGCCATTTGTTGTCCCCACGCTCAGTATATTCATGACGCTATTCGTCAATGCATGTGCGTTCCCCCTGACGTCCACGATGTCTGTCCGTATATGCTGATTTGCTTAACTGTCCACTGACACGAAGGACGCCGGTTCGATCCCGGCCGCAGAGGTTGCATTATGGTGGTTGCAAAATACTAGAGGTTCCTGTGCTGTGCCATGTAGGTGGTGGTGGTGGTACACAGTAGCGGTAGTAGTGTTGGTGGTGCTAGTAGTAGTAGTAGTAGTAGTAGTAGTAGTAGTAGTAGTAGCAGTAGTAGCAGTAGTAGTAGTAGTAGTAGTAGTAGTAGTAGTAGTAGTAGTAGTAGTAGTATAGAAGAAGAAGCAAAGTACCAAATGCTTACTAAAACAAAGGTTTTAATGTCAGTGGGCAAGGCCCTCATGTAGAGCTCTACTAGCCTTTGCGGCTCTGGCTAGCCTTGTGTCGAAAGGCCTTACCTCGATCTTCCTGCTGGTAAGCCCGGGCCTCCCAGTGCCTGTTTCTAGGTATTTGTTCCCCTGTGGGGTAATAACGGGCCGTGCATAGCACTCCCACGTAATGTGGGCAATAGATATGGGCCGCTTGCCGCACCACGGGCGTACTGAGGAGGGACGAACACAACCTGCGAAGGTTTGAGTATGTTTGCCTGTAGCTGGCGCCATATTGCGAAGATTGTTGTTTGTTTTTGTGGGGTTTTGCGTCCCAAAACCAGTTCTGATTATGAGAGACGCCGTAGTGGAGGGCTCCGGAAATTTCGACCACCTGGGGTTCTTTAACGTGCGCTGACATCGCACAGCACACGGGCCTCAACATTTCGCCTCCATCGAAATGCAGCCGCCGCGGCCCTCGGATCCCGCGACCCTCGGATTAGCAGCCGAGTACCTTAGCCACTAGACCACCGTGGAGGGCATATTGCGAAGATGTTCCCCAGTAAAGTCCGGGTGCCGAGCACCATGCTGTTATGGGCTCGTTACAACAGCCGATTTTGATGGCGATAGTGTACGCCGCCGCCGCGGCAGGTGTCTGTAGCCGCCATCGTCAAAAAAAAAATAATAAAAGCTGGACTGCCAGGTGGCGTCAAAGGAACATTTCTCGTTTTCTTGGCATGCATTGTTAACGCGCTTTCCACACACCGTAGCCACGAAACATGCAAAATCAATTTATTTTATTTTAGTGTTTCTAACTCCTGGCGTCTGCAAGCCGTAGCCCCATGGCAATGGACAATGCGATGACGTGTGAACTATGGTCCCTAAAATACTTGCTAGTCTGCCGTCTCCGCGGCGGCCCCTCCGTAATGCTTGCAGCGGTGGCGCTGCTGGCAATCGGAGCGCCCCTCGCGCATACTAGTGCACTGCAGGCGGGCTGGTGCAGCCGTTTTACAACCGCGCGGGACGCTCTTCCTTTCGCCTCGGAGGCCGGCGATGTTTCCTTTCACGGCGAATACTAACACATTGTACTTATGAGAAGGGAATTCTCGAGTGCAATCTAAAGGCGCAGAAGAGGGCGATGCATGTCGTCACCCGTTCCCTGGCGATGTTTTGTTTATGACTATGCGAAGGAATTCTGTTTGTTTTATTTCGCTTCAAATTTTTATTGGTTCCTTACAGAGAGGATCTTGCGGAGTAAGCAGCTGTGGGCTCATTGCAACAGCCTATTTTGGTGGCAACGCCCTCCGTCGCAGTTATATAGCGAAAGGAGAGAGAGATAGAGCGAAAGGCTCTGTTCTCCACGTAATCGAACGCGGGAATTCTAAGTGCCAGTCTTGTAGGCAAGTTCTTTACCACAAAGTCACGCTGGTTTTCACTTTTACATTTATTTCAGGTTTTATAACACTCCACGGGAGAACACAGAACTAATTGCAATAAGCAAAACCAAGGCACTGGTATATTACAAGCATGCCGACACTTAGTGTCAGAGGCTTACTATGGTTGTCATTTCATTTTTGCATGGTAATCAGGGTCTCTGTCCAGTCTATCCATGATGAACTACATTTATTTGTTTTGTTTTTCGAACGAATGGTGACCGATTAAGAGCACACCACTCTACTATGGGAGATCTCTGCAAAGCCGCACGTGCTGCAACCCAACCAAAGCCTCCTTTACTACTAAAGGAGGCATTGACGCAACTTATGACTCTACTTGGAATTAACAACCCATACTTTTCAGAAAGCACAGTGTCCCAGGACTTCTATCTAGGTCGTAGTAGAAGACCCATCCCTGAGCGCCCTGTACTGTGCACGTTACTTAGCAATGTCACCCTATATGGGGCTTCGCCCTCATAGTGTATTGTCAAATACCGGAAAGCATGCGGGTATAAAGGCATTTGTTTTTAATCGTCCCCTGCAAACATCCCAAAAGTGTATCTACTCCCAACAGTAATAATTTAAAGAAATGGTTAATAGGTCTGAGACAGTGGCGTAGCCAGGAATTTTGTTCGGGGCGGGGGGGGGGGGGGCTGGGAATTTCCGACTGGGATGGAAGGGGGTGAGGGGGTCGGAACTCCGACGCCTTTACACACACACACACACACACACACACACACACACACACACACACACACACACACACACACACACACACACACACGCACACACACACACACACACACACACACACACTTAATAATTTCACAAAAAAAAATACGGGCACCTGCGCAGGCCGTCGCCGGTTGAATGAACGGGAGCGCTAGCTGAATTACGTATGACTGTCAATGCACTGCTCTGAGCGACCCAGGCGAAGCAGCAGACTTGCTCTGCCATACTATTAGTACATGCTCACGCAAAGCATGTACTTTACTTTATTAATAATACTTTATTAACATTTTTAGAGAGCAACAGATACAAAAATTGGCCTGCCAAAGCCTCAATGGGCTTGAAGGGCAGAGCCGACAGATAGCGGACAACTGGAAATGATCTATCCGAGACCACACAGATGTAGACATTTCTTTATACAAGCAATATAGACGCGCGTGTACAGCAGTGAAGAAATAAAACCGATGTTATACCTATAACGTCGCCTAGCCTTACATTCCCCTATGCAGTAGCAACTACTGACAATGTACTATTACATGCTTTGTAATATAATTATTACAAAGTATGATTACTGACCTAAACAGGCAAGGTAGAACAGCGGGCCTGAAAATTAATATGCGGAAAACTAAAGTAATGTTTTCAATAGCCTTGGGCGAGTACAGCGATTTGAGATAGCTGGCGAGGCATTGGAAGTAGTAAGTGAATGTCTGCTTAGGCCAGGTAGTGACCCCTGGTCCGAATCATGAAGCTGTGATAATTAGAAGGATTAGAATGGGGTGGAGTGCATTCGGCAAGCATTGTCAAATAATGAATGGTAGCTTATCATTGTCCCTTAAGAGGAAAGTGTATAACAGCTGCATCTTACCGGTACTCACCTACGGGGCAGAAATATGTAGCTAACTAAGAGGGTTCAGCTTAAATTGTGAACGATGCAGCGAGCTATTAAACGGAAAATGGTGTAATCTTAAGGGACAAGAAGAGAGCAGAGTGGGTTAGGGAACAAACGCGTGTCAGGGACATATTAATAGAAATTAAGCAGAAGAAATGGACGTGTACCGGCAACGTAATGCGAAGACAAAAGACAACCGTCGGTCATAAAGGGTAACAGAGTGGATCCCTAGAGAAGGCAAGCGTGACAGGGGGCGGCAGAAAGTTAGGAGTGCAGATGAGATCAGGAAGTTTGCGGGGATAAATTGGGCTCACTTAGCAGAGGAGAGGTATAATTGGAGATCTATGGGAGAGGCCTTTGCTCTTCAGTGGGCGTAGACAGGCTGATGATGACTATTAGTACAAATGGGAATGGCACAATAAAGTTGGTAGTGCCATGGTTTATTTTTCTTAATCCCCCAAAAAAGCGGCAATACGCTGCAACTAGACTGAGTGTTCTTATGTGTATTTGCCGTGGCCAAGCGTACTCCATTCTGCGCTGGTGCTCATCAGAGAGCCCCTGTGACATACTTTAACTCATAAATTCAGTTTTCATGTCAAGTGAGCGGTAAAATAAAGACACTCTCACGCACTCAAAACTTTCACAGATGGCAATGAAGTGTCGACGAAACCTGGTATATAGAAAGACTTTTGTTTACTCGCCACTAGTATTAGGGGTTAATAGAAGTTATAGTACAAAAATATAATGTGCATTACCTTTGCTGGTTTTGATGTTATGGCTTGGACGCTTTGGCGCAGGTGAAAAAAACGACGATATTCTTTCCTGCGACATGACCGCACAAATCAAGCGCCAAATCTTTTGGCGTCGGTGTACTTGACTGCGTACTTTTGCCCCGTTATAATCCCCCCATCATTAGTGAGCAGGGTACGCCCCGAAACGCACTAACAAAATGTTCGATTTTTCACTTTTGTTTAAGCACACTCCAAGGCGAAGTTACCCAACGGTAGAGTAACGGAGCCCAAAAAGCGCACGCGATGAACGGCTAGACTGCTGAAGGAGCAACGACAAATGAATGCGTGCCGTGTTGTAACAAGTTATAGCCTGCAAGAGCAGCAACCCAGCACACCCAGCAACGACGGGGAGGTGCAGGCTGTGTGCAGAAGTATGTTCCGGCGCAAACCCTTGTCAAATGAACCAAGGGGAACTCCTCGCTGTTCCTCCTCACTGTTAGGTCAGTCTTCCCAGTTTATGTTTGCGGTGGCGTGCTGGCGGTAGTGCCGTGCTTCGCAGTTAGTTCAACGGTGTAGGAGCGAAGCCGTGGCGCCTTATATGCACGTATGCGTGGATGAGCTTGGGGTGCTGCGTGATTTTAGGTTTCGCCGCACCCATGAAGTCGGGAGCTGGTCTCGACGCGACATTTGTCATTTATTAGACATTTGACAGTAAATCTACTTAAAGAAAGAAGAAATTTTATATGTATATAGAAAAATAAAACATTCCATTGTCTCACTTTTGTATTTAGTTGTCGCATTGACAGCGAAAGCAGTGAGGCACGGAATGCTAAATATTTTTTGTCGTGTTCTTTTCCGCGCGATTTTTCGTAACCACGGAAAACAATACGCGAAAAAATGTATTCGCTCCTTCCGCTAAATAAATGGGACAAATAATCCCTGTGGACTAACAGCTCATATGAACTGGGGATAAAAAGATCATTCGCTTGGAGTGTGTGAGCGGACCGACTATTCGTCTGGCGAGGTGAACTGTGAGGACTAAAGGTTTCATTGTAGAAGTAGTAACTGCTTGGAGAGTAACTGTTAGACCCGGGGACGTTAGTCCTTAAAAAATTAATGTACTTAAACGTGCGTCGCCTTGTAGACCTTCTATGGTTAGGAAGAACACAGTGGCAGACGCGGGCTGCGTGAAAGTAAGGTAAAAATAGTAATAATCTTACCAAAATCAATTTTCTTTTTATTGCTCAAAAAAGAAAAAGAGTGATACCCTGTTTCACAAACTGCATGGGTGGAAAAAAAATCTTGCAGAAAAGCCACCTTCCAGAAACTTTCAACTGTCCATGGCATTGTCGTGCTCGAAAAAAAAAAAAACATTTTAGACGACATCCTGGGTTGTTTCCGGTGAAGGTGGTTATTTCGGACGGCGTGGTATAATAGAACGAAAAAAAGAAAAAAAATTCAAGGGGGGGGGGGGGGTGGCGAGGAGGCTGAAGCCCAATAAATCCCATCCCACGGGTGACGCCTCTGGTCGGTGGTGTATGAGAGCACGAAAAATTTCGGGGGGGGGGGGGGGGGAAGGAGGGGGGGGCTGAAGCCCCATAAGCCCCCCCCCCCATCAAAAAATATTCTTACTGAGGCGCCTCGCGGGGAATTTCCACTAACGCACTTCGTATCAAGCAATTTGTGCGTTCCTCCTACTGCAAGCAGCAAGAAGGTTGTAACGGAATTCCTTGACAGTGTTGAGGCCTGGGACACCAACGTGGCGTATTCGCCTACGAAGAGACATACCGACGACATTGTTGAAGCAATTTCGTTTCTGCTCAGTAAGCTGTCAACACCGACGGAAGAGGACAACGGCCATGCAACACAATTCCTGACGGAACAGTTGAAGCTGCTTTCTACGAATAAGGTGCGAAGGCGTTACTCAACCGAATTCATGGTGTTTTGCTGCCTTCTGTTCACAATATCGCCCCATGCGTACAAATATATGCGCAGTTATGGCACTATCACAATGCCACATCCAATGACTATCAGGTCTATATGTTCCTCACACGGAATGAATCCACAGTTACAAAATGAAGGTTCTACTTTCCTCCGGTACATGAAGACAAGGATATCTGACCTGGACGAGCGTCAACGCGCTGTTACTCTGATGCTGGACGAGATCCACATTAAACCTTTTTTTGACTACAAAGGCGGCAACATCGCCGGCATGAACTCCCCTGAGGCAGCTACCAGCGCCATGGTTTTTATGGTACAGAGCATTTGCTGTAATTTTAAAGAAGTTGCGCATATTGTACCTGTACGCGGCGCCACAGGGACTATGCTGCACAACTCGCTCAGGGACGTCATTTGTGGTTTAGAGAGGATCGGGTACCGAGTTATTTGTGTTGTAACTGACAACAATAAAGTGAACCGAAAGGCAATGGAACAGTTCGCGTCAGGACCAATCAGCGATTCGTCCTCTTTCGTTTATCCGCATCCATGCGATCCCAAAAGGCCTTTATTTTTTGTAATTGATCCAGTGCACATTTTAAAATGCATCCGAAACAACTGGATAAGACAGCGCAACCACAAACAGTGTTTCTATTTGCCTGAATTCGAGCAGCGAGCCACATCGGAGAGGCGCATGCTTTCGGCATCTTTTGGTACTATTGTAGATATGTATAACATCGAGGTCGGCCAACTACTAAGGCATGCCTACACACTGTCGCGAAAAGCGCTTTTTCCGACAGACATCGAAAAGCAGAATGTCAAGCTTGCTTTGCAGGTGCTAAACGAAACCGTCCCTCCCGCACTTCGAGAAATTGGGAACAAGCACAATCTCTACCATGTAGAGGGCACCGCGATGTTCATCGAGATAATAGCAAAATGGTGGAAAGTTGTGAACGTCAAAACTCCGTCCAAAGGAGCAAGATTGAGAGATGAGTTCCAAGAGCCCGTGTTTTCGGTGGAGGATCGCAAAATAGATTTTCTGTACAACTTCCTGGACTGGATGGAAGAGTGGAAGAAAAGAACGAAAGATTGCGACAGTGGGACGTTGACTAAGGAGACACATGCTGGCCTTCATCAAACAACTCAAGGCCTCATTGAAATCGTCAGGTACTGTTTGGACGAATTGAAGCTATCCTATGTGTTGCTTGGCAAAATTCAGACCGACTGCCTGGAAGACCGGTTCGGTAAATACCGACAGCTCGCTGGATCTCATTATCACGTGTCGATAAGACAAGTGTATGAATGTGAAAACAAGCTGCGTTTGCAAAGCACACTGCCGACGGTCGCCACTTCTAGGAGTGTGAGGGAAGAAGACGAACAATGGCAAGACCTTGATGGGAAAGCTAACTGCTTACGGCCGAAGTGCAACGTTGTTGTTACCGAAGAAACATTGACAAAGATGAAGGACATCATCCCGGTGTTGCTGTACGCGGCAGGGTATGCTGTGTATGCGGCATTGAAGAAGCTCAAGTGTCAAAAATGCAGAGAAGCGTTGACATTGAACAAAGCAATTTCAGTTTCTGTCGCTGATAAGCGCTATGACCTCATCAGAGCCATGGACCGTGGGGGCCTTGTTCATCCAACAACGTTTGTAGTAAATGCTGTTGCGCATAATTATGCAGTAGTGGAGCAACTATCAAAACAAGAAGTGTTTTTAAAGCTCTCAAACCAGCGCCAAGTGGCAACAGACCTCACCGTGGAGCTACTAAGCAACGACGAGTCGTCATAATTCGATGCCTGCGACGACGGACACTCTTGTGAACTGGTGCTGAAGTACGTGTTATGGTGCAGCACCAACGTTCTTCTGAAAAATTTTTGTTGCAGAATGAATGACAAGATTTTGGAAACTCATTCTAAATCAAAGAAGAGAAAGCTCGAAACACTGAGCAAGAAGTAGCTCCCTTAACGTGGCTTTCCTGTAAATAAAGTTCTTCAGAAAACATGCCATCAATCTCCTATCCTAATTTCTAAGACGCGCGCAATGTCACGCGACCTGTTATGAGATTTCTGCTCTTTTATTTATTAAATGCCTGCCCATTAGTTTCCTAACTGCTGGCACGCGGAACTCGGGATGTGAAATGTGTGGAAAGTAAGAGTACGCGTTTTCACCGTAACATTACGTATGAATCACATATATCTATTTCTGCTTACTATGGAACAGTAAATATAAGGCCATAATAGCAAGCGCATTTTTTGTGTACGCAAGGGAAAAAAGTTGTTAAAATATGCGGGGTTTCTTGACCAAAAACATGTTCACGCAGTTCGTTCACTGCTCGGTGGCGAGCAGCCTCCGTCGCCGCTTCGTGACGTCACGGCGGCAGCCTTCTGGCCTTATAGTCTAGAGGGTGTTGAGCGGATTCTTTGGAAGCTCTCGCTCTTGCCATTTATATTAGTCACGCTAACACCTGTCACCCAAATACCCCTGCACCCAACCCCCCCCCCCTTTTTTTTTTTCTTTTGTGTGTGTGTGTTCGCACGTGCTGCTCTTCTCCTCCTCTCTTTCTGAGAACGTGGGAGAGTGTGCAAAGGCGTACATAAACGAACGCTGGAGAAGGCAGTTGCCGCCCTGACGAAGACAAGTCCGCTTGTCGAAACGTTGGCTCCCGCGACATTCCCTGTTTTAAACAGGTAGGAGGTAATTCGAGGTTTGTGGAAAGGTGTAATGGTGCCAGCACTTACATTCGGAAACTCAGTGGTGTGCATGAGGTCAGAGGTACAATCAGGGCTGGACGTGAATCAGAGGACGGTCGGACGTCTCGCGTTGGGCGCCCATGGGAAGACCACAGATGAGGCTGTTAAGGGGGATATGGGATGGTCTGACTTTGAGGGAAGGGAAGCTCAGAGTAAAATTAGTTACGAACAGAGATTAAGGAATATGAAAGAAAGTAGATGGGCAGCGAAAGTATTCAGGTATTTTGACTCACAATGGAGGAAGAGAACTAGGAGGCTTACCAGTAAGTATACAGCCAGTCACGAAACGGATGGGACGAAAAAGAACGTTAAGAGCATAGTCAGAGCGGCGAGAAGTCGGATTGGATAGCAGGAATGGAGAAGAAGCCGGCATTGAACAACTACAGAAAAGGGAAAGACGAAATCAAGAGAGAAAACTTTTACGATAATTCAAAGGGACGCGCTTTACTGTTTGGCAAGGTCCGGTTGCCTGAGAACCCTAAGTTACAGAGCGAAATTCAATAAAGGGGACACATGTACGTGCTGTGGAAAAGCTAGGGAAACGGCAGATCATATTTTGATTGAATGTACAGATGTCCACCAAGGTGTAGCTGTGGACACTACCCTACAGGAGGCCATGGGTTTCAGGAGTAACACGGGAAAGCTTAACATGTCGGTGATAGAGATAAGGAAAAGGCGCTTAGAGTATTGGTGGCGCAAAAGTATGGAGCAAACAAAAGCGCAAGGTAGTTCGGGTAAGACTGTTACATCACAGCGGAACGATAATAGATAAAATAGGTAGACGAGGAGAAAAATTAATTGTGAAAATATGTGTGATTCGGGAAAAGAAATGTTTGTAGAGGAAAAAGAAATAATGCTAGAGCTTGGTGGCCCGGCTACCGCCCCGTTATAAAGGGGACGCTCCTAATATCCATCCATCCATCCATCCCGGACATACCCGAGATTGAAATAAGTAAGAGATGGTTAGAATACTGGTGGCAGAAAACTAGAGAGAACGGACAAAAATTATTATAGGGAAAAATAAGGACTTTATGCCATAAGGGGCAGAGAACTGGGCTATGAATTTACGTTTTTGCTATAGCACGATCAATTTAATTGAAGTAGATTTGAAAGTCATGAGGACCACTTAAAGAGAGAGGGGAAAGGAAGAAAAGTTCTTAAATTTTTTACGGGCCTGGTGGCGCACATGTCGGCGCCCCGTTACAAAGGGGACGCTCAGAGCATCCATCCATCCATCCATCCCTCGGATTTCTCGATGTGGAGGGTAACCGCTGCAGCAAAAGCGTGCGCACCACGAAAGTTCGCCTCGAAGTGTGGTGGAAGGACACAAAGCGGACACGCCCAGAGCCGGAAGTGTGTGTATGCTTTTATTCATGTTTTCCTTTTACTTCTTTCTTTCTTCTTTTTTTTTTACAATTTGGCTGGACACTCTTAGTCCACCCGTTGAAAAGGGTACTTTGGCCACATTATCTATCTATCTAGCTAGCGGGCAACGCCATCTCCACTGCCCACTGCGCTCCACCGCCCACTGCGGCAGAACGTCTGCAAATTGCTACACGTGCGGCCTGTTGACAGGACACGTCGACGGTCAACAGACACCGTTTAGTGTATCCGCAATACATTTGTAAGCCCTGGGTTTGCATTGAAGACATAGGGGCAGAATAGGCTAAAGAAAATAGTTCTCTCACTCTCAAGGCAATGCCACAGGTAACAAAAGCACACACTGGTCCTAACTCATTTGAAAAAGAAATGAAAGTAAATTTAGCGGCAATGCTTTTCAGTGAAGTGTTCAAGGGTTTCATTTCGTTTCATTTTATTACCTTAATGACCCCGTTTAGGGGTATTACATAAGGGGTGGTTAACATAACTACAATAAAAACGGGTACGTGTTATGGTGTGATACATGTTTGCACCGCGTCCAGAAATTGGTATGTCTTGTAATGGCAGCAGCATGGTGGTGCTTATGTTCAGATCAGATTTACCACAGGGCTCGAATTCAGTGCTTGCCGTAGAGCAATTTGTGAGGTGCCTAATTCTGCTTATATCTGTGATGATCTCAAGGTGTCCAAAACGTGAACTCAGACCACCATTGCAAGAAGGTATAGAACTTGAGGCTCTCCCTCCCTCTCTCTCTCTCTCTCTCTTTCTTTTTTTTGTCGAATGGGAAGAAAGTGCACAAATGTAAGCGAGGGTGATTTCTTTAGGAAATGTACTGCCGACGGTGTGCGCGTTATGATACACAGAGCACTTTCACTTCTGCACTATCTTTCATCCTGAGTGGGGTTCAAGTATCTCTTGACCTCGAGACTGTCAAAACAAGTCGGAAAATTTGTTTCAAATAACTGACGGTACACGGAAGCAAGCGATCTCCCGAGCACATTATTGGAATTTTTACAACCTAGCACGACCCCTAAGTATCGAAACTCCCCATCACAGGCTATAATGCTCTCCTAGACACGTCATCAACAAGTACAAATAGTAGTGCTATTTTCGTCCTGCGAGTCATTATTGAGGATGTGTTGGAAGCTGGTGGACATAGACGGTGCTGGTTCTGCCATTCAATCAGCTATCAGAAATGATCACAACAGCTATGTGGTAGAGTGCTATTTGATTAGAAAGATTAGGACAAATAGTTCTTGTGATATGTGTTCATCAAAACTGGATATAAAAAAAAGCAGGATGTAGAAGACAGTGCACACTATACAGTTTACTAAGAGGTTCGACCGAGGGGCCTTGCTTTATCCAGTGGATGACTTGGACACCCTTGTAACTGCACTGGAAGGTGCATTTTCTTTTCTCTTCTGAGAAGCTGTAAGCTTTTCTTGACTAATATTATTCTCAATCAATCTGGCTGCGACTGTGACAAAAGTTGGCTCGTCTAATTAAAGAACAGAAGAAAAAAAGTTACGATTAGAAAAACTGACGTGCGAACGGCTATCGTCTGACCGCATCTTGATCGCACAACTCGCAACGCTTGTGACATCCACAAATAAATCAAAAGGTGCGAGAAACGAGAACCACGTGCCTCTTAGTGAAAAAAATGTATAATTAAGAAAAACACACTAAGTCTAATAACAGAGCTACATTTTCATTACACACACACACACAAACGCACGCGTGTGCTTTACTGCAATACATTGCGTGCACTTTGCTGCATGGCACGAGTGTATCATGACTAAGTTTACTTTTGAAAGGCATCTAAGCGTCGGACAGTTTAGGCTAGACAGTTACAGTGCTCCCAGCAATACACTTCAGTTTCATTTTCTTTATATGTACACACATACTTAAACAGACCACTTGCAATAAAAAAAAACATATCGTCATCTTCGGTGACAGCATAAGTGACAGCATAAGTTCAATGCTCGTTCAATACTCGGACAACATGACGTCAGGTCAACAGGTGTGTTGGTTCAAATAATTCGCCCAAATGACGATCCTGTTAGCAATCGATCCTCATGCAAAGCATACACTTACCACACATCGACGCCACAATACTAGACATTCACAAATTACATGTCACATAGCTTTAATTCATGATCGCACGGTTCGTTATCACTGCTGCCCACGCCTCAGCAGATTGATGGTACCGGCATTGCTCACAGGAGGGTGGGAAGCAGCTCTGTCCAGCTCGGACCCGAAGGCCCAGGAGGCCCTCGTGAAACGGGAGAAGACAGCGGCCCAGGCCAATGGGATTCTAGACTAAGGATCCCACTCGCCGACATTCTCTTTTAAAATGTCCAATAAACGTTTTATTCTCTCTTTTGCTGGTCCTAGGCGTGCGGTTACTGCTGTTTCGAAGCGTTATTATCGGGTATGGTACTCTTATACGAGCATAAATATTTCTTTTATGTCGCCAGGTGACCAAGAGGCCTCAACTGGCAATAAACACACCAAGCAAGTAGGTTACATTGTTTATTGGCAATCGTGACGGATGCAGCTTACATAGCTTACATGTAAGCGAGCAATGCTGTCGCTGACAGATTTGAACATACAGGCTACATAAATAGCCATCTGTTTAATACAATTACAGGCTGAAATTGAACACATTTATCTCACCCTGTTCGCGAGCAGAGCAAAGTTTCAGACATGTATACGTTGGGCTGCCCTTGTATGCTGCTCAGCGAATCAAACGCAGTACTCGAAGTGCGCGGCTGACAATGCTTTCTGTGTCGTCGCCTTGCTGTGAGGCCATCGAGCTGATTCGTTGGCGTACGCAATGAAAACGAGAGACTTTCTGAAGCATTGTGATTCAGTTCGGTACATCTGTGATTTTAAAGCGCACTCCAATAGCACGGAATGCGCCGGCCATCGCGCAGTTCGAGTATCACGTTTCAATCGCTTAGCACTGTACATACATACTGTATTTGTGTACACTGTCGCCCATTGTCTTTCACTCTACACGTCTGCCTTCAACGATTTCAGCGTTATCAAACAGGCAGCATCAAAGTTTCACCAGATGTGCAGTGTCAGCAAGATTACCTTGAGATACTATTTTGACAACACTTCCCGAGGGAAACATGGCTTTGAGAAAAAAAAAGTGATAATATATTACTTTTATTTTTGCGTACATACTGTGTGATCTTGATATTGCGTTCCGTTTCCCTTCTCCTGCATCCATGTCTGAACTGCTTTCTTACCACAAACTGCTGCCAACTAGCTAAACTTTCACAGCGGTTCTCATATTGTATATACTTAGAATGCAAAATTTACTTTACAATTTAAAGATTGACTTGCTTTATGTTTTCAAAAGGGGTGAAGGGTTTGCAGTGGTATAAACACTCCAATAAAGTGACAGTTGGCTAACAACGAAAGCCTCAGCCTGAAGCCATCATCTCAATTGGCACACATATTTCTCAAGGCTGTCACAGAAGACAAGTTCCAAGGATCAAGCTATACTCTTGCTTGTGCATTGTTGATCAATTGATAAGTAAACGAGTCAACCTTTTCTGGTTCTGGTGAGTGCATAGTTGTCAAATTCGCTGCTATATTTACAGTTTTATTGTTCACTACTCTTTAGCTGTGCCTCACTCTTAGCATGGGTGTCACAAAAAAACCAGAGTTTTCCCCAGGAACTGAAATTAGGAGGTATGTCTAGACATCAGTGGAAGGTGTGAAGCACCAGATATTTTGAATTTGTTACAAAAATTTGGAAATTCAGGGGGTGCCTTTTAGAAAGACAATGGTGTGTGAACATGTCCCCTAGGGCGACTGTAGGGAAATCTCTGCTCAAAAGAGGCCCTTTTGAGCTACATAGCAGTTCAAGGAAATATATCACTCAGTACACATTCAAATCTAAAATATGAGCAAATGCTAGCCACATAGCTCTAATGGGATATCTCTTCTGTGTACTGTATAAACATACTTTTTAAAACTTGATGTGCTTTAGACCTCTTGTCTGGAACTTTTATTATCTGCCATATTCCTGTGACCGAGCCTCGCACACAAAACAAGCTGCATGCAAGAGTGCTCTGTGGACGGAGTGTCTCTCCTCACATAAGGACATTAACAGACCAGCAAAATTCATTTATTACAACTAGGAATGACCTTTGTAAGTGCATGACAAATTACGCAGCCTGTTTAACAAAATACTGTCTGAAGTTTTATGTGCGGCCTTCCTTCTGTTCTAATAATTAAACTGTGCTTGGGAGTAGCGTCATGGCTGTTATTCTCCAGCTGACCACTACATGGTGCGTCTCTTTTAACGAAGGGCCAAGTGCTAGTACACAATTTTCTCTTTCAAAAGCTTTCACAATGTAGCTCACAATATGCCTTACTGTATCATTCCCTGCCATGGCTTTGCAAAATAATGTTCACACTTATAACGATCTACACTCAGTGCAAGGAAGAAATGCTGTTCTCGAACACGCTACTGCTGGCTTGTTTTCCACCGTGTTATATGCAATACTTGAGGCAAACATGGACACACGCTTACAGTCTGCCAGCACATTTCCCTTGCGCTGGTTACTTCACGCATAAAAAAATCACTTGTGCAGCCAATCTTGTGCTGGTTCAACATACCACAAAAATGTAGCGCGATGAACGGTCGCACACACGTCAAAAATTAGGCCTCCCAAAAATTTACCACGCACACCTCATACGGTTATTAGTGGTGCACCCCTACACTGCCCCTAGGCTTGAAACGTGTATTTTACTAATTCATCCAGTACACCGCACGAATAATGCACGTATACGATAAATCAGTATAGGCTGCAAGCGTACCGCAAACTAAATGTCCCGATATATTCTCAATGCACAAAGGCAGTTCTCCCGTACGTCTTGTGCAACGACAGCGTGCACAACTAAAATTAGAAATAAAAGTGGCCCAAAATTGGCACTGTTAAATCTCTTCAGTTTACTTCCCCCGACCGATCTTCTTATCACGCAATACAATTTCTCCAACTCACACAAACAACAGCGCCAGTAAATGCCGATCACGTGGCCTTGACAAAAAAAAAAAAAAAAGCAGACCCGTGCTCGGGGAAATGCCGGGCACAAAGAAAGGCGCAACAAGAAAAAGACTACTTTCCTCTCTTACCCGGTCTAAAAAGGTACAAAAAAAAAAACCGCAAGCAAAAAAAAAAAAAAACACTTATCAAATACAACCTAACACTCAAACGATAGAAACTGAAAATACCTATCATGTGGTATCGAAAAGAAAAAATAACTTGCTCCTAGCCGCAGCAGCAGCGCCTCTAGAGTGTCCACCGAGAAAGTGCCTACGCGAAACTAAAAGGCCTTGCGAAAACACGCGGCTGCACTGCTACACGGAGCACACTGACACCACTGCGTAAGCTGCGTGTTTGGCGGCTAGTAGGGCCGTAGGGAGGGCTATGAGCTAGGGCCAGCTTCGCCCGCAGAGCACGCGCTCGATGCCGCGGGAACGGTCTTCGGCGACCATCGTCCCCGCATTTGGTCTCCGGCTTCTCCGCTGTTGCCTCGTGTGTGCGAATAGCCGTCCGATACGCTGGGGCGACACATCTCGACGTTTGGAATTTAGCTTTACCCGCGGAAGCGAAGACTCCTTCTTTCCGTTGTTGTACGTGCTTTTACGGCATCCCAAAACATGCAGAGCTGTCGCGCAGATTCAAGCGTGATCGCGCAAGGTCGAGCAGACGCCGCGCGGGGACAACCAAGATGGCGTTCGTCCGACCTTCAAAGAGCTAGTGGTGCGTCGTGCTTTGCGGTCTCTTAGCACGGCTGAAGCCGAATTTGCATGGCGCGTGGCGGCGCTACCATCGACAGCATCAACCCCAAGCACATTGGCAAGTGAACGCTGGGCTCTCGCGTCGTGGGCTACCCGCTTGTGGGGATGGGTTTTTGCCGCTACAAGCGCTTGGCTTACTTCATTCTTCTACAGACTACTTTTATTGCGCGGTATATTTAACATCATGGAGGAAAGAAAAACTAGGAGAGGCCGTCACGTGACCTCGCTAGCTTCGGCAAGCCAACCTCCTCTGTCACCGCTCCGAGGGCCTAGTACGCGGTGCATCTTGGGTAGGATTAGGCCCACAAGGTTGCCGGACCACTCGAGGTTGTTTGTTTGGCACCCGGTAACTTTTAGTGGCGCTTGCCGCATGCAGCAGCGTTCGCGGCATGGGCCCCGATGGAGGAAGGACAGCGAGAGGCCGACGAAAGGCGTGCGTGACCCGTGTCTATATAAATGATAAGGCGCCAATCACGCATGCCACTGTTGTCGATGGACTTGCCGGCGCTCTCGCGTGGAAAGCTGTGCAGAGCGTCGGACCGCGATCCATTTTTGTCACATTAAGGTTTGTGAAATCAGCTGTTGCGCCCTTTAACTGCGGTGTGTGTTTTCTAGCAAATTTTGGCCTCGCTGTTTCGCACTTACAGATGTTTTGAGGAACATCATATGTCGCGTTTCCATTTTGTCAGTCTCCGATGTGCGTCCTTCGTTTTGAGACAAATAAACAGCATTAGCCGGCTCGATACGCCGAGGTCGTCGCCGTTTATTCGAATTTACGGGCTGTTTTTTTAGCAGTGTGTGGTGCCACGTCGTTACGCTGTCGAAACGCTCCTCGGGCGTCCACTCTCGTTACACATGTAAAGAAGCATTGGAACTTTGTACTGGGCCGTCCTCTCCAGCGCCTTACAGTGGGGTTTGTTCTCCAGCGCTCTGTTGAAAAAGACGCCGCTCGTGCTCGAGGTACGTGCTCGTTTGGACAAGACCGTTGCCGCAGGGCTGCGTCTAGTTTCATCTAATAAACACCTTAACGTACAATACAGCCAGTGGACGGAATTAGTGCGTTATGTGAACTAGTCCATGGGCGTCGGCAGGACTTTGTTTTGGAGGCGGCGAAGCCTGTTATTATATTCACCCTCACCCCTCGAACGTTTGGAGGGGTGGGGGGATGAGTGTAATAACAGCGGGACTCCACAGTGTCCGAAACACAATAAAGTAAGCAAGCAGGAGTGAAGAATGGGGACATCAGTGATAGAGTAAGAGCGTCTGGTGTGACATAAGTGCCCCTCTTGCACCCCCCTGCATTAGTCAGCATCTTTCGAATTCGATATTAGCCCTGCAACAGCTCCTCCAACATTGCGGTAGGGAATTTTCTTTCACCGCTGATGTGACACAACATTGGAACAGCCATTTCCATGATATATGCGAGCTGTTGGCTTGAAAACTGGATACACAGCACCAAAGGGAAAGCATGGAATTCATGTGGGCTTGTGGACTGATTGTGTAATTGCCACCATACTTGGATGCACATTCTTTACAGCACTGATTGTTTTGTTATTTATTGAACGCTCATTGCACGCTTCACACAGGTGCCAGCACGTCTCACACAAATACAGGAAGAAACAAGATAACTGGTTATATTGTAGACGGTAAAGCAGTAAAGAAAACTACAAGTATCACATAGAAAAAGCTAATCATGCTGCTGGCCCATGGCATCAGTATTAATGACCATATTTGAATGCTAGAGGACATATCTATAATAACGTTATACAATAATGTTACATAAAAAGCACCCCTAATACGTTCATGTAAATAAGACAGTAGGGCCAGGTATTCTTGCGTTGTAGCTGCATTTTTGCTTACAGAGACACTGTATCCAATCCTACCACTACAGGTCATAATATGTGTGCTGTAATCACAAACACTTGGAGGCTTTTGTGATGTTATTAGTTACAAAAATAGGCAAAAATATGCAACCAACTCAAAGGGGCAGCTGTAGGTCACAAAATTAAAGCTGAAAAAAAAAGAAGGTGCAGTGAAAGAACAAACAAAATCTGCAGCCATTAAACTACACTGGCTTTTGCCGCAAGTAAAAAGCAGACAGATAGCTTATGTTTTATTGCAAACCTAGAAAAATGTTAGCACTGTTCAAGCACAGCCAAAGCATTGCAACATTAAAAAGCAAACAGCTTTAGTAAGCTCTGATCCCCAAATGAATGTATATTTGAAAGATAATAAAAACAGTAACAAAGTTACACTTCATTTAATATATACACCAACTATTCATTGTCACAGTGCATGTACACCAAATCACAGAAGGCTATTGTAAAGAGAGTACGCTAAACCCAATGAATATTTTGGTAGTAAAACCATCGTGTTCCAGATGATGAAGAGACAAATTTAGCAAAGATCATGCTGAAGGATGTGCCGGAGTAAACATTGAAAATGCATTGCTGTCCTCTACGTTACACTTGTCTCATGAATAAGGCATTGAGAGCATTCACAGAATGTCCACATCATTATACAGTATGCTCTAGTGATGCATAGTCATGGTTCATACAGTTTGCTTTGACGCCATGCAAAACAAATGCTTTAGCAGAATTTATGTGCAAGTGATTAAAGCTAGAACTTAAAGCAAAAGAAACATACTACAGTAAGGCATCCCATTTCTCCTCTGATGTGTGCACACTGTGCTCATGAGCTTGCCACGACGGCTCAGTGGTAGTATTGTTTTATGAGTGCAATGTCACAAGTTTGTTTTCTAGAAGTAGTCACATTCCCGAGAAGGAGAAATGCAAAAGTCATTGTGTGCCTCAGTTTATTTAGGCAGATGTTGAGGAACCACAACTATGACACTTAGAGCTCAAGTCTTTAGGATTTTGCTTGTTTGCATGAGTAGTGGAGCACCTTTTACCTACAATGCTACGTGCCAATGACAGATTTGAAAACTTCATGCATCCTAACAAAGCTTTTTCAGTGCGCCCACAGGGCAAATGACCAAAATGGATGGTACGTTTGCATTTGTACACATGAGGCACCGGCTTGGTTCACCATGAGGAAGCTGCACCTACTGACTGCCATCATGGCCCAGTGCTCTTAGAACGGTACAGTCATGTTCATAACAATCTCGTTTTAATTGCACTCCGTTAGTGATTCATGCAGTGTATGTTATCACTAAAACCAGTGGGTCCTTGCAGTGAATGCTAAAACCAGGAAGAGAATCAAGCAAAAAGGACCCTTTTTCTCGGCAAGAGGCTGCAGGCACTATGATTAACTTAGCTGCCAAACACAGTTGTGGCAACATTAAAAAAAGGCCAGTCTACTCCTTGGATGTGGAGTGAACAAGCTCTCCAATACATTGATGAGAAACTACTGCTTGCCGACTTGCTAAGAAACAAAAGCTTTTTTTTTTTACACTTTGCTTTCATTTAATAAAGTAATAGTGGCCTTTGAACCTTCATGTCAATCGTTTGTTCTCAGATAAAAATTTGGAGTAACTGAATAATTATCCAGTGTTACCACAAAAATTCGCTACGTTATCTAGACTTAGTCCTTAAACTGTGTCAACTTTGTGTGCTTTTGCCCGATTCTTTTTTGACAGAGACTGTCTGTTGTCATTTCAGCAACATAGCCCAGTCTAACATCGAGGTACTTGTCTATGATTAGCCTCATAAGATGCAATGAGTGCCACTCATTCAGATGGTTTTCTAGCATGCACTGATTCAGCACTTTAAAGAAGTCCTTTGCCAACAAGGGTTGTCATAGTGGCCACTGCAACTTTAGCTGCAAGCCTTTGGAAAGGTAGTGGCAAGCACACCAGCGCTCTACGCAGGTCTTTCTCATATTGTCGGTAGATGTTTAGGACATCAGATGAAGCATAGATGAGCCCGCCTAGTGTTTTTTTGCCAAATGAGGGAATGTGCAGGCATGGATGGGGAAGTTGATACCTTCAGCATTGAAACGCATTCATCACACTAAAGGTGAAGCAGTAAGCTGCAAGCTACAAACCCCGCTATGTGTACAACAATTATATCCTCAAGTCAGACACCCTTCCTGGGTCAGCAGAGTAGCCATGATCTAGCGAAATAGCTTCAGTAAGTTGTTCACTGCTTGCAGGGATTCTCTTACGCAGTGACATGAGCTCATTTTCTGGACAGAGTGGTTTTTTCCATCCTCCTTGCCTTGGGTGCCTTGAATTTAAGATATCAAATGCATTGTTAACATGTGTTATAAACTGTTCAGTTGGCAAGGAATTGTAAAATTTTGGTATTTTTATAGCTCTACATTCTCCAATAGCATCTGCTACTTACTGACTAAATGTTTGAGCTGCTAACGAGACTTTCATGGGTTGGTTTTTCCAATTGATGTGTGCCTGTCTAAGTTTGTTTGCCAGATGTAGGCTTTTGTGTTCTGGACTTAATGGACCTGATCAATGTGTTTCCGCAATATAAACTGTTGATTCGCATTGACAATAGCCTTTTTATCACACGAGGTGTTCCACAGCAGCTTCAGCAAATGACAAGGATCCGATAGGACAAGCACAGGCCTTTTAATAACTGGGTGGGGTAAAGAACCATCCAACTCAGTCAGGTCCATCTTACAACCAAGGCTCCGCAGCAGTGATAAGTTTGCTGTAGCACCATCACAGATCAAACTATCAATATGTGCCTTTTTTGTGAGCGAAGCTAGCAGCCTGCAGCACCAGGTTACTTCGCTGTTCACTATCAAGGCCATCAACCAGAAAGTAGCCAATTGGTAGCTCCATCTGCCATCGATTGCAACAAGCATTAAAACAAATGCATCTTTGGCAACTGGAAACGCCCAAGTCAACACATCCATGCATCTTCTTCCATCCTATTCCACATGCCTTCGTATAGCCATCTCATCCACAACTAGATTGCATAATGTGGAGTATGTAACCATTTTGTGAATTTTCGTTTACCTTCATGGACAATGCAGTCAGTGCCTCCTTTGAAAAACCAGCAGCCCCATCAATTGATTGATACCATTTGCATAGTGTCCTTGGATGCCGAAGGCATATGTCAAACACAGCTCGCACGTATTGACAGGCTCTTGGAGAATAAAAGTGCAGTGTCAGCACAAGTGCCCTGAGCTCTGGTGAGTAAGTGAGTGAAGATGTCTCGCCAGACATACATGCCAGTTGGCGCTCGAGCAAGTTGTTTTTCACCCCACCAAGACTCTACAGCGTAGCGACATCCTCATTTCCTAGAATTGTATTCCCAACTAAATCATTAATGACGTCTTGGAGGTGGACAGCCTTTTGAAGGAGCCGGCAACGGGCTTGCTGCAGTCCCTTGATCTTCTTCTTGGTCGTCGCTTGCAAATTTGAATGGCACCTTGCTCCACACCTCAGAAAGGCTTTTTCAGGTGTGTCCTCTGCTAGCTGCGGCTGCAACAGATTAGATGTACAAATATGGGTGCCAGGGCAAACACCATGACACAAATCACATACCCAGAACAAGCTAGGAAGGAGATGTTCCTTGAGGTGTTACTTTGCTCAAGAAGATTTCTGTTTACACCTTTGTGAAGCTAAAAATTACAACAACATAAAAACTGCCATGCATAGGATCCTACTAGTGCAAGCCGGATTTAAGCATTTATTTGTTACTTTATTTACAAAACACTGCAAGCTCATTTGGGCCCAAGCAGGAGAAGTAAAAGCACAGAAAAGGTCAGTGCTGCGTGGTTTAATGTGGGGTGCTTCACAGCCTCTGTTAGGTTTTACTCAACAAAAGATAAGCATATGCACTTACACAAAAGACCAGTTTTGTTTTGCACGTATCATGGCTCATCATGACTGGTCAAAAAAATACAGGGCATAAAATGTTGTGAAAAGCCTGTGGGTTATATTTGATTTTGTCAATTAGATGAAAAATAGAAACTGAGAAAAAAAAACATTCGTCGCACATTGGTGCTTCACCAGACATTGAGCAAACTTGTATTGCTGTGAATGAAAGTTGATATATTCAGCTATTAATTACACTACCTCCATGACCACATTGTCCACATGCATTCTCTCATTACTATGATTCAGTTATAAAACAAATGGCATACAGATAATTGCTACTTGACCTACACTAACTCAGAAAAGAAGCTTGCAAAAATTGTAGTGGATAAGTAATGGTCTTACCATTGGCCTGATTTAAAATTTAATGCCACTAAGGACAAACAAGCAAGAAAATTATTCTAGTGCCCCAAAAATGATAATTGATCAATATTGCCAGTGCAGCATGTTATCAAATTTATTACCGTAGTTAATGGTACAGGCTAGCAAAGGAATTATTTACATACTTGATGATGGGCCATGGCTTAATTATAGTTCTGACAACGATTGGCTATTTCTTTTAAAGATATGAGAGCTAGGTACCTCTCATAACAATGCTCAGCTGCACTGTTTCATTTTCCCTTTCTTGTACTTCACCTAGATTGCCTAAAACAAGGTTATGATGTAGAAGATGTGGCTTTCATTCAATTCATTCACCGTCGCTCAGTTTCGTGAGGTTTTAAAACAATTGAACACGCATCTTGCACGTCTCGATCGTCTGTGTAGAAAAATGGCAGCTGTACTCAACTTTTTTTTTTACTATTAGGTATTTTAAATCTGTCAATATTACAATACGAAATACCTGTGCAAATGGCTCACACGCATATGTAAAATAACTACTTTAAATGTGAGGTCCATAATCACAGCGAAACGCTTAATAAGCAAGCCTTGTGATCATTAATACAGGCAAACATACCGGTTCGTACTGGACTTGGGAAGGCTCATCAGCAACGTCTTCGGATGTAGCATCAGCAGATGTAGCAGCACCTTTGCCGGTACATTTCTTCAACATGTTAATATAGCACGCGTGCTGGCGCCACTGCTTTTCAAGTAACCCCAAACGCGAAGAATTGCCGTCGCATATGTGTCTTGGTTTCCTTCAGACATTTGCACGACGAAAGGCTTCCCCATTTCAATGCTGGAGAGCACACCAAAACGCGACGAGTCGTCTTCGATGCGGTGCTGGTTGTTGGGCTCAGAGCCGCTCACTAAGCAGACAGCTTCGTTCGCTGCAACCCAGTGTCCGCGGCGGCGAGCCGCGTTCAGTAGTACTGTAGTAGTTATGCATTTCCCGGCTGACATTACACAGACTCGGCAGCGTCAGACGTTCGAACCTTCGACAACCTCGGCCGGCGCGTTGCCTCGGCGTGCGCGTTTGTCACGCCGCATATGCTCCGTGCAGAAACCTACGCCTGCCTACGTCGCCTCCGCAGCAGACGCATCAAAAGCGAAACTCCCGAGTCAACTAAATCGACCGCTTGCCTATCACGTGAGGGCCTATTTCCCATAATTCTTTCCTTTAAATTTTTTATGACTAGGCTTCAAGATTGTCACGTGACGCCCCCTCCTAGTTTTTCTTTCCTCCATGTTTAACATATTGCACAAAAACTCATAACTGTGCCGTAACAATAGAGTTAATATACTGACTCTAGAGGCAAAGCTGGGCCGCGGAGGGGGGGTCCCTCCCGCGCGCCGCCATCTTGCAATTACGTCAATGTGGCCAGCCTAAGTATTACTGAAAGTGCTAAAAACAAGTGTAGGTCGTCTTATGCTGATTCCTTAAAAAACGAATAATCTTGCGAAGATTAAGTGTGAATATTAAGCATACTGAATACACTTCCTAAAAATGTAATTATTACATTTCACGATGCACGCATTCGCTCAGTAAAGCGTGGTTTCGGATCTCTTTATTTCTGTTTTCGGATTCTCCCTCTGCTTGGGTGTCCGATATGACATATATGTGATCGCGCGGTGACATCGGTTGACGCGATAGCGCATTCGTGCGGTTACGTTGTTGCTGTTACGACCGGCCCCTCTCTTTGTGGCCGTAGCGGAGTAGCGACGGACAGGTTGATGCGGTGTTCTTCGAGGACACCGGCTTGGCAGCCGGGCTGTTCGATCATGCCTCAGCCCGCCTCAGCTGCAATGTACAGGCAAAGAAACTCAAACTAGTAGGTCGTGCCTCGAAAGAGCTTTCTGCACCAGAGAGAATAAACCATGCTTAAAGGGTCCCTGAAACGTTTTTTTGACATTGCGTCACTGATTAGGCAACACAATTGCGAAATCATTCACACCATAAATAAAGCGAAGCACAATGCGCTAAGGCAGCTATGGGCTTATTTCTGTCGCCTTCCTCCTTACCACTGCTGTTCCTCCTCAACTCGATCTGCTGCGGAGTGCGCGCTAGCGACGACAGCGCCTCCCGCGTCAGCCGCTCTGCCGAGCCTCCCGTAGTGACATAGCGCCCCGATATCCTCACTGAGGTCGCCCGCCTCGGCAGTGCTAGACCTCTGTAATAGAGCGCCGGCGACTCGTGTGACGCCGCCAGATGCCGCGATGATACCGTTGGCTGAAACGAAGGAGTACGTTGTAGAAGCACGTTGTTCGCAGCTAGGTTTTGAAAATTACGCGCACGTCACTTGGGTCGGGGCCAATCAGCGACCTCCCATTCGATCGCTCGATGGCGGGGGCGTTTGAAAACGCTTTTTGGCGAGCCGCTGCGACCTTTTGCGATACGCGTGTTCAAAACCTTATTGTAAATTACACACTTTACGCACAGCGCTAAAATCTGTCCTGTAATGGTCCTAGTGACCCGCTCTACCGGATCACCATGTTTGCACAAAATCGTCAAAACCGTTTCAGGGTCCCTTTAACACGTACGTACGGTTATATAGGTGTTCTCTGTACGCACGTTGAACATCGCGCACGGACCGCTCGGACACGGCGATAATCGACAAGCTTGCACTGACACAACGCCGGGTGCACCGCGTCCACTGACAACGACGCGTGATGTCTCTCGATTTCTTGCTGAGACTGAGCTTCCCAGCTCCACGGACGGCCACCGTTCCACATTCTAAGGCTCTAAGGTTCCATCGCCGGGGATAACGAAACATGTTCTCTGAAGGCCTTGATTTACCAGCGCTGATCGTAAACAAGATAGGTGCTGCCATCTATCGACGCTGATTATTTTCCGCTTGGCTTTCGAGATTGGCGCGCCTAAGCGCCAGTTCGGAGGCTATGTGTTTACATACTCTGTTGCCAGATTAATACCGGCCACTGTCCCTAATGATAGCGTGAGCGTTGCAAGATGGCGTCGACCACGGGGGACCCCCCCTCCCATACACGGGCCCTATGGGGAGCTTTGCCTCTAGAGTCAGTATATTAACTCTATGGCCGTAACCGTGAACCTGTCCCATGCCATGTTGCCGACACCACGCACATAAACACACGTCGAGCACATGCACGTACTCACTGGTAATGTACTGCATATTTTTACACTAAAAACACTCCACTTGCTCCTAATTACATTCTATTGTCGTATTTACCGGCACACTACTAATTATTTCGCTCAAACTTCCCCCAAAGGGTCGCTTACAACCGTAGCGCCCTCTTGCGTTTAGCTGAACGTACGATGGCGCCCAAGTGCCTTCTCAACTAGCTTCATCTACACATCTACGATGCAAACGAGAGAGGAGGTGTCTCCACACTGCATAGAGTTTCTTACTTACAAGTAAGCATAGATTTTCTTACCATAAACTTTATGCAAGTAAGAAACACTATGCCACACTGACACGAATGGCGCTACTTTAGTTATTTTTCAGGAACTTTACCATAATAGTGCTTGCTGCGCCATCTTTCCTCGCGCTATTGCAGTTCACGATGCCACCGCTACCCTTATTGCACGATTTGGATTGCACTGTCAATGCAGCGCCTCGGCCTGGTTGGTCGATAGGTGTTCCCCGAAGTGTTCTTTGTCGCGTGCAATCCTGTGCGAGCCATGCACGCGAGCCCGAGCGTGCCATCAACCTGATTAGACGACGCATCGGATCACGATTTACGTGGAGAAACGAAAGGGCTGAAGCTGTCAGTGGTTTGCTTGGTGGAACGAAATTGAACATCCTTTGTGGCTACTGCGGCTACAGGCGGCAACCGGTTGTTTGGTGCATCTGCTGCGTTAGGTAAGCGGCACACGGAGCAGTACAAGACATGGCAGCACCCAAAGGCGACATTAGTGAGAGCAGCAGTGGGAACAATGGTGCAGTAGCTATGGATTTAGCGCCCAACGAAAGTGAGACACTGGAAGGTCGGGCTGCGGCCATCCAGGAAAAGCTTGACAACACTTATCGCCAGATTGTGTTTCTCGACCAGCAAATCAGGGATCTCAAGCGGTTGTACAAGCGTGCCGAGAAGAACAACAAATACGCTTTTCGCTACAACATTCGCATGAAGATGTCCATTGCAAGTGGTATAAAGATGATGTACTACCACTACGCCAACACAAAAGTGGCCGAGTTGGAACGCATTACGACTCAAATGGAAGAGGCACGTTCAACGGCTAGCGACACCTCGGATGGCGATAGGGTGTAGCGGATGTGATGGTTTACATTTTATCATGCACGTTCCATGCAAGTGCTGCCGTGCTGCGCAGTGCTTCGGTGGTGACTCCTTGTGCGGACTTCCCCAAATGGTAATTGTGCGTGGGTGTTCTGTGGAGTGCCCCCCTTCCTCCTTTTTTAGTCGTTCCTGTGGGAAAGTGGAGTCCTGGAAACTTCTGCGGACGCTCCTGCGCAGTCAAGTTTATATGTGGGTGTCGAGGTTTCGTCCACGCATGGTTCCCTTCGAAGTCCTTGTGAACAAACAGCAATGTTTGTGCTGAATGACCTGCAACAGGACGCATTCCTAACAAAGTGGTAGAGACGATCCGAACACCGCGTCATCCACCTGGGCATAGTGAAATGGAATGGTCATCTGAGAAGTGACAAGGCCATGTGATTTGATGTTATTCAGGCATATGGTTTTACAACATCTTACACTTTCATTCTTGTGTTTATTGTCCCCTTATACACAAGTTAACGTTAGCATTATTTGAGTTTTCTTGCTATGAAAAGTAGTGTTGGCTGGCAAGCCTTTCCTTCTCGTTTATGCATGCAGTGTACTTTATACCCCACCTTTGTGCACATTGTCTGCTGTACCCCACATTTTATTGCTGTAATGAGGCAGCATTATTTGCTGCTCACTTCAGCTGCACTGCCCTGTTTTTTTTTGCCAGACAATGCACAATGTTAGCTTTTCCACTTGATTTTTAGTCTTTATTTCAACTGCCATTTTAGATTTCACTCTCATGTCAGCTTTTATGGTAGCGACGAGTATGAGTGTTTTGCTTACCATTTACAGAATTTAGAATTATTTGTTGCAGGCGTGACAGAAGTTCAGTAATGGAAAAATGCAATGCTTGGTCTGTGTTGTGTGCCAGAAAATGTTACTGAATGTCTTTGAAACTAGGAAGCTACATACAGGTGGCAGTGTTCTTATCCTACACAACCAGTAGGATGTGATTGCAATGCATAACTTCCATGTATCTTCAAAAGCTGTGATACATCTCGTGGTCATTCTGGTCAGCCATTGTGCACAGAAATCTCACTTGGCCACAGCCTCACTACAGTGGCTGCTGATGGATTCTATTGCAAGATTGCTGCAAAAAATGATGACTCAGGATGCGATGTAACCCATAATTTTCTACGTTCCACCTCTCAGGGAAACTGTGAGACTCTGAGCACCTTTATGGAGCCGCATTGGCCCAACCCCAAAATACTTAAGGGCCTCATTCTCTCCTGGTGTCATGGAAAGGCAAAAGTGCTGTCATGCTATACTGGTAGGTTACTCTTCTTGGGCTCCATTGAAAACATTGTTTATCTGCAGGGAAAATAAATGTCATTTTAAAGCTGGACTTAGTCACAATCTCTCATGAGTACAGGGCGAAAATTTGCAGGATTAAAATGCAAAACATTTTTTTTTTTTTGCAGTACTTCACAATCTTCTCACTTGTCTTCTGTCTGTTATCAAAATCTGACAGTACTCAAAGGATCATGTTGACTGAACAGCATATACTTGTGGCGTTTTTATCCCCGTCTGAATGGCATGTACAGATGCAGCAGATGCAGACTGTTCTCTGCACAACTGCGCAGTATAGGAAGTGGCACCTGACTGTCCTTTTTGTAAAAAGTGAACATTTGTCAAGAGCACTATTACCTTGATAAAAGATATGCCTTCTTTCCAAGAATTTCCAGTTTTGTGCATCTTTTTGTTCGGTTGCACCACTGATGTGCAGTTTGATGTTGCACTATCTCTAGTGTACCAGTGGCCCAGTCCAGTCGGTCCTCCAATCTTGCTGACAGTAGCCAATACCATAGACAGTATAACATGGCCGCCAGGCCAGGCAACCAAGGAACACCAAAAAACTAGCGGCATTTTTGCTTTGCCACGTATGCATGGGTCCCACCAGCACAAGATGCACATTGGGGTCTTGTGCTGCAGCAATTGATGCAGTGCTTTGCATGACGTTGCTACCAGCTATAGGCTAGTCTGCCAGATGTTTCTTCTGCTTTGTCAGACATGTGGCTATCACAGTGTTTGACAATTTGATGCACATAATGATGACACAAAAGATTGATTGTAACAAACATTTGTCATCAAAGGCAGCGATTGATGTTAAAGGGCCACTAAACAGGCTCCTACTTTTTTTTAAGCCGCGCAAACAAGCTAACTCAATCATAAAGGTTGCGTCGATCACATTCTGCGAATATGACAGTGCTGCGCGCCACACAGGCGCCGTATTTCAAAAAACTATTCCCGCGCCTCTTTCCTGCGATTTACCAGTCGCCCTTGCATCCTAGGTGTCGTCACGTTCTACCGCGAACAGCTTTGCACAGTTGTAGCTCGTTTATTGGTCGAAACGAGGTCTATGTCGTATCCTGTGGCCATCCCACCGGTGTGAGTGCCGGAGCAACCGGAACTGCAGCGCAAGCGTCAATGACGTCAAGTGCTCACGTCATGTCACGTGTCAAAAGTGGGCGGAGTCTCGACGGCGTGCCGCGCCTACCCTCTCCTCGGCAGAGAAGGGTGGGGAAGCCGACCGAGAAAACGAAACCGACGCAAGCGGCCACTTAAACCCATGTAACTTTATTATTGCACCTATTCACAAAATTCTTGCGGGAGCATGTTCACATCGCACAGGAGCGCAGTTATATCTTTAAAACAAATTTTGGACCTTGGGGTTGTTTAGGGACCCTTTAACAGTAAGCTCGCTGTTCTTTTCTGGAAGTGTGGATATTTAGAGAAAAAAGGAGGGAGGGGGGGCAACATCACATGCCTGTTAGAAACAATGTTTTTGGATTTGTGGATTTCCAAATCTCTTAACAGTGGAGCTGTTGTAATGCTTACCTTTTCATAGGTGTCCCGTGGTTGTTGGTAGCAACGCTCGAGAGCAGGTGGGTGCTTTTGCCCTCGACCCCCTCTTGCTCTCAGCCCACTAATACATTATAGTGATTATGTGGAGGCCAGTGTGCAATAGTGTGTAGAGAAGGTTTCGCTTGAAGTTCCGGGTTCGATTCCTGCAGCCATGGCTGTATTTCCATGGTGTGAAATGCAAAGAACCCACCCTTGCCATCAACGTACTACTAACTTGTCACTTGACACCCTAGCCAGTTGTGTCATAATGACAAAAAACAGCTTCCTTGTTGCAACGGCTTTCGCGACATGGAACAGGCTTCATATCTTTAAGAACTTTCTGCTCTGCAGGCCGAAAACCATATTGAAGCCCAGCTGCTACCATGTTAATTATCTTTCAGCCTTGAGCCAGCGCTCTTATGTGCAGATTCATTTGCAGCCGCAATGGCTTCCAAAAGTCACTTTCACAGCATTGCAAAGATGCTATGCATACCAAAACTTAGGAGGGTTCACCGTTACGGTACAATACGTGTTCCTAAATTATACACACAAGCACCTGCTGTGTCCTTTTAGTGGAGCATCATTAATATGCGGCGGTTTAAACTTGCTAATGGTTAAAGCATAGTTGTGATGAATCCTCGATGCAGTCTACATAAGGCCTGACGTATTTGCCGACTGCACCAAAGTGTCTTTGTCATACACTGCGCTTACTGGATGGCACCTAACATGGTCACATTTACTCGCATAAAATGCAGGCAAAAAGCATGCATTCCTTTGTTCTGATTACCAAATTTCACTGGTGATTTTGCATTTGTAGTAGATCACCGGAATGGACCTAATGTTGACTGTGTTTGGAGGCAACAGAATGTTGTCCTTGAGCACAGTAGACTTGAAGTTCAAGGGGCAGGTAGTGAATCGGCAGTTATAAAGGTAGGCAGTCGACCCAAGTGGTGGGGAAGGGACCTGGTCAAATGTAACATTTTTTTGTTGTGAAAGAGGCCTAGTTCTATATGATACGCATGTATGAAGCTAGCTTCTTTTTTGAAATACTAGTGAATGTTTTGCAAGAAATCTGCAGATGTGAGTCATCTATAAGGCATTAAACTAGTGACAGCAGTAGGCTGATGCAGTCTACAGCACCATGTTCCAAGGAACCTTTTGTCTATGTGTGATGCACCAACATCTTCTTTGGCCACTACTGTACTGCATGTTAAGGCCACCTGATACCACCAATCCTTGTGCAGGGTGCATCACTAAGTGCATTAGTGCATTAGTATGGTATGGCACTTCCCACTCTGAGACCTGCATTGCCACAAAATCGTGGATCGTGAATATGAGTGTTGTCACAAAATCGTGGATATGAGTGGCATATGAGTTTTATCCCTCGAACTTTTTGGAGACATTTTCAAGCAACACCTATTTGTTGAAGTCCTGAAACTATCAAAAGTTGTTTCATTAGCGGTACTAGTGCTCAAGAGGTGCCCATAAGTTGATTCTTTGTCTGCTCTTATGGTGAGTTCATTATCTTTTAACACGAGAAGGATACATTCATTAACACTACATTGTCGATTATTATGCGGTGCTGATAAGATTACGGGGGATTGAATACCCTGTAGCACCTGCATAAAGCAGATAAATGGCTTGTGAGGCCACATGCCCGTAGCTGGTCCTCCATGAGTGGGCACGGCGGACCAGCTGCGGGCAATTTCTCTGCTTTATGCAGGTGCTCGTTTTTGGTTTGACCGGAGCAACGTATCAACCAAGCTTCTGTTCTACCGGATCTACGAGCTGTCAAAACGTGCCTGTTCTTTCCACGTGGCTTCTTAGCACAGGAACACCGATGGAGGCTTATCAAGGAACCTTTCTTCTCATGCCAGCCTTGGTCACACCCACGTCAACCCCAGCGCCATCTGCACGTCATGTGACATCGGTCGACAACTCTATAAAAGGACGACTGAAAGTGCACACCTTCAGTGGGCACGGCGAACCAGCTACTGGCATGTGGCCTCACAAGCGATTTCTCTGCTTTATGCAGGTTAGTTATTACTCTGCTTCGTTTAAGAGCGATAACCGCTGCCTTCTGGTCTTGCCGTGCCCACGGCATTGTGCTAGTATGGGTTACGAAATGTACTGTGCGTGCTTACTTCTGCTGTGTGGTGATGTCGCCCCGCCACAGTGGTCTAGTGGTTATGGCACTTGGCTGCTGGGATTGGATCCCGGCTGCGGCGGCTGCATTTCGATGGAGGTGAAATGTTGAGGCCCGTGTACTGTGCGATGTCAGTGCACGTTAAAGAACCCCAGGTGGTCGAAATTACCGGAGCCTTCCACTACGGCATCTCTCATAATCAAAACTGGTTTTGGGACGTTAAACCCCACAAATAAAATCAATCATCAATCAATGTGTGGTGATGTTGAGAAAAATCCAGGTTCCGACATAGAAAAAATACTGCAAAAACTACTGGTAGGACAAACCAAATTGGTTGAGGATATGGCAGCTCTTAGAACATAGCAAAACATCAGAAAGATTCTCGCTGATTGGGGTCACCGGTTCACAGAATTAGAAAAGCGTGCCGCTCGCGTAGATGATCTTGAACGGACCGTAAAATCTCTAGAATCCAAAATTGTGGATTTAGAAGACAGGAGTAGGCATTCTAATCTGTTGATCTTGGTGAAACAGAAACCGAGCTTAAGCAAAAGGTTGTTACCAGTATATTTTCCGAGAAATTAAATGTAAATTGCAGTCCGATTGGAAGAATCCATCGTCTGGGGAAGCCGGGTAAACGGAGAGCAGCTATCATTCTTTTTCAAAACTTCAATGAAAAACGTGACATTCTAAAAAATGCCTACAAGCTAAAAGGGACAAGGTTTTCCATACAAAACGATTACTCGCATGAAACACTCAGAAAACGTAAATTGCTATGGGACAGTGCGGAAGCAGAAAAAAAAAGAAGGAAAGAATGTCACTTTGATAGACGAGAAACTACGAGCCGATAATGATTACTTTATATGAAGCGATCCTACAAACGAGGGTAAAAATTCATAGCTATCGTAGCGCTTCAAAAAAGGACCGACTTCCTCCACCTCATGATTTCCGAATTTTGAACATTTTTAATGCACGAAGTGTTCTTAATAAAACTGATAAGCTTGAAGCGGTTATTCTTGGGCATAACCCACATGTGGTCGTCATCACAGAAACTTGGCTGCTTGACGAAATAGATGATATGGATGTCTTTCCCTCCGATTACCATGCTTTCCATCGTGATAGGCATACTAGGGGTGGTGGTGTTGCTGTCTCGGTGAGGCAAGATATCACCGCAGTTCTCCTATGTCAGGCAGCTAATCTTGAAGCACTCTTTTTTAAAATTTTATGCCGTAATACATCTTTTCTATTATTTGCTGTTTGTCAAGCCCCTGATTCCACTCCACAATTTCTTAAAGATCTGCATGAACACATGGCGTCTTTTGTGCACAATAAAAATTTTTTAATAGGCAATTTCAACCTACCAGGAAATGACTGGATTTGCGGTACATGTAGCGCTAATGTCAGCGAAAACAATGAACATTTGCGTGACATTATCTTGATGCACAACTTGTAGCAAGTGGTTACTGAGCCTACACGAATTAGCGCTGCTTCTCCTTCAATACTCGATCTTATATTTCTTAGCCAGACTTTTCAAGATTTCTCTATTTCTGTTTAACAAGGCATTTTTGATCACGAACTTGTGGCTTTTTCCTGCACTGTCGATCTTCCCAAGTCTACTAGTTGTAAAACTATTTCTGTTAAGGACCATTCACGAGCAAATGATGAGAGCGTACTAGATTACCTTGACGATTGTCTAAGTGCTTTTGGGGCACATGACGCTGTTAAACTATGGGACGATTTTACGAATATTATTGTGATAGCAATTATATGGACAGTCTCGGCTGGTTTTTGCCGTCCCCGTTGCCGCCGTCATGAACCGTATATGTATAGTATGTATATACATATATAAAAGTCCCAAAGAAAAATAATTCAGATAAATGCTTCCGAAGCGCGGAATCGAACCAGGAACCTCTCGCTCCGCAGTGCGTGGCGCTAACCACTGCGCCACAAAGTGCAGATCCTTCAGGGAGCTAACAGTGAGCCTTATATACACACCCTTTACCGCTGGCAGGACTCGGAGACAGCAGGCGATTATAAGCGTTCCTTCATTACCAGCGAGATGGCGTCAGGAGCGCCACGGGCACATTTAAAGGTCGTTGGCCCAGCTCGCTCGCTTCTTCTAATATTTGTACAGGGCCCTTCCGCTGTCTGCTCGCGCGGTTGTCTCGTGGTGAGAGGAAGAGGGATGTTTCGAACTTTCACTGTGATGTCCGCATCCGCGCTGATGTTACGGGAGCGTACGAAAGTCACTCGAGCTCAAGGGACGCCGCTAAACGAACAAACAAAAGATGAGCGCGAACTATCAAGTGTCACAGCTCGACACTTGAAGCACACTAGTTTCCTTCACTGCTTCGGCCGCCTTTGCAACAGGAGCGTTGTTCAAACTGAGAGTATCCATTGTGACAGCTTATTCGCGCTCGTTCGGTGTATATCCGTGCGTTCGTTTCGTGCATGTTTCACTTGATAGTTCGTGCTCATCTTCTGTTTGTTCATTTAGCAGCCTCCCCTAGCTTTGTATGTGTAGCTTTGTGACACACAACGTATAAAGCCCTTCGTACCAGTACGCGCTGCCCACGAGAGGCACTCACTTAGCGAGTGCATGTTTGCTACAATTAATATTGCTCCTGAAACTGCGAGCCTCATTTTGTATAGCATTAGAGCTTCTTGCTATCACATTCATTGCTTCGCCCTTGCGGCGAAACTGTGACTTTTTTTGTAAGCGCTGTATCGACAACTTTATTCCGAACAGAATTAAAAAACATCCAAACCTACTCCCTGGATGACACGTGAGATAGTGCATGCGAAGAGAAAAGTCAAACTTTTTGAGATGACGGGGTGTTTCTCATGACATAATAGTACCATAGCAAGCTAAATTAAACGAGGCTGTTAGGGCTGCTAAACTTCGTTACTTTCAGTTTACTCGGCCTAATTTCATCCAAACTGCTCCCAGCAAGTTTTGGAGCTTTCTCAGCAAAAAAAGTAAACCAGTCGACCATATTATGCACGAGGGCAATCCTGTCGTCGCTAAACAAGAGATTGCTGCTCACTTCAATGCTTATTTTAATAGTATCTTTTCAAGCTCGCCTGTTCCCCATCGCGTGAATCACGCACCGGTGAAGGATGACTTTAGTTTTATTTCTTGACCTGGCATGTTTCCTATGCTCTTGAATATAAAAACAAAATCATCATCCGGGCCTGACAACTTACCAAAAGTGTTTCTTCACAGAAGTGCCGAAATGCTATTGTGTTTTCTTGTTATCATCTTTCGTGCATCACTAACTTCAGCTGTGCTTCTGAATGACTGGCCATCTGCTCGTGTTATTCCGATCCTAAAGAAAGGCGATCCATCATTAGTTCAAAACTACCGCCCCAAATCACTAACCTCCTCTTGTTGTAAACTTTTAGAACACATTATCGCTAATGAAACTACAAGGTTTCTTGATGATCGAGCTATTCTAACTCCTATGCAGCATGGTTTTAGGAAGGTCCTCTCCACTGTAACCTAATTAATTACTGTAATTCATAGTCTTGCTAGCATTAATAAATCAGGACAAACTGACATATTTCTGGATTTTAGGAAAGCATTTGATTTTGTGTCACACGTGAAACTAATTGAAAAACTTGTTCATCTGGACGTTCCCTCATATCTAGTAAATTGGATTTCTGCTTACCTCACTAACGATAGCAATTCGTTGCAAGTGATAGCTGCTCTTCGAGTGACCTTCCTGTAACTTCTGGCGTTCCGCAGGACCTTTATTATTTAACATATATATTAATGACATTGTTGACTCTATTACTGAACCTGTACAGATAAAATTATTCGCTGATGACTGCTTACTCTTTAATGAAATCACCTGCCAGCAAGTTCAAATTACCCTAAACCCCAGCCTTCAAAATAATTTAACATGGTGTGAATGCTGGGATATGCAGCTTAATTTTGATAAAATAGTATTTATGAAGATCACCAAAAAAATTAATAAACTTTTGTTTGCTTATAATTTTGTGTCCATGGCACTTACAGAGGTTGATGAATATAAGTACCTAGGTGTCATAATAACTAATAATCCCAGTTGGAACTCCCACATCTCTCAGCTTTGAGACTTGGCTTTAAAAAACTCTGCTGCCTCAGACACAAATTAAAACGCGCTCCTGTCGAGACCCGTCTAACCACTTATACCTCTCTTGTCCGTCCTAAGCTCGAATATGCAGCTATCATATGGTATTCAATCACTGCATTCTCCCAGTACTAACGTACGGTGCAGAAACGTGGAGGATAACTAAAAGACTAGAGATGAAACTAAGGAGCGCGCAACGTGCAATGGAAAGAAAAATGATAGGGGTAACGCTAAGAGATAAAAAACGAGCGGAATGGATCAGAGAACAGACAGGAGTAGCCAATATTATTATATCAATTAAAAGAAAGAAGTGGACCTGGGCAGGACATGTCATGAGGAGAACAGATAACAGATGGACAGTAAGAGCGACGGAATGGGTACCAAGAGAGGGAAAACGCAACAGAGGCAGGCAAAAGGTTAGGTGGAGCGATGAAATTAAAAAGTTTGCAGGCATAAAGTGGAACCAACTCGCTCAGGATAGGGTGGATTGGAAATCGTTGGGAGAGGCCTTCGTTCTGCAGTGGACCTAAATAGGCTGATGATGATGATGATGATATGGTATCCCTACACTAAAACTAACATCGATGCGCTAGAAAGGATCCAACGTAAAGCAGTAAGGTTCATCTTCTCTAAATGTTGCTCCAGCGACTCTCCAAGTGACCTAATGGCCTGACACAACATTCAGTCTTTGCAACTAAGAAGAAAAATTCACCGGCTTAAATTTCTATTTCTACTGTATAATAATAAGTTATCTCTTTCTCCTGAAACTTATATAAAGCCTCTCACTGCTTGCCGAACAAGACATCACCACTCTGCTACATGAACACCTTAGAATTGCAGACATCGAACTTTATTGTGGTCCTGAGGAGCGACTCTCAAAGCCCCTTACAGAACCAATATATTTAAGTATTCTATTTTCACTCGAACAGTAGTGAACAGTAGCTGACTGGAACAGCCTACCTCTTAGTACACTCAGCAACACCGACTCTATCGCATCCATTACATCTTAAATCTAGCCCTTCCTGTTTCATTACAGTGCACCATTATTTTTTGCCTGGCACCTTTGTACATTGATTAGATAGTTATGTATTCTTTATCTTTCCATATTGTATATTCTTTTTCCTTGTATCACATTTTTCAGTGCTTGTTTACTTGTTGGTAGCTTCACTTTGTTGTTGCTTTGTATAGATACTCCTTGTATATAATTCTTGATACCTGCACACTTTGTACTTTTTGTTTGTACTTTTCCCCTCCTGCCTGGGCCTTTTAAGGCCTGCAGTATTCCTAAATAAATAAATAAATAAAATAAATAAATAGTGAGGTAATAGTGGCAGTGATAAAAACCATGGGAGGATAGTTGCTAGAGTCAGTTCATAGCTTCCCAGGAAATATGCTGCCAGGGAATTTGTTGGCAAGATTAGCTGATAGCTGCATGAGGTACCGTATTTACTCGATTCTAACGCGTCCTTGATTCTAACGCGCACCCGTTTCCCGCGACCAAAAAAAAAAGAAAGTGGAACATCGATTGTAACGTGCTCCCATTTTTCGCGACATGGAATAGAAGGTCCTTAGTAATCAACCTCCTCACATTCGTAAAAAAAAATGCCGTACTCGCGTAATGAACGCACTCGCATAATAAACGCGCCGCCAACTTTGAACCCCCGCAGTCCCTCGTACGGCTGCGCTATGGCTCTCCCACTTCACTCAATCCGTGGTGTCTCGAACACATTCGGCGCGCCGATTCACAACTCCTCGGTCCCGTATAAAACTGCCACATGTCACCGGGCGTAGCCGTGTGCAAGTGACGATAACATCATTTACTCGCAGTGCTGCATTCCTCCGTGCTATCGCAGTTCCCTCACGCCCGCTGCCGCGTGCTGCCATGCGTGCTGCGCAGGCTGGCGCAGATAAGCCTAAGCATGGTCAGGGCATGGTCCCCGAGATTGCCGCGATGCAATCTCGGACGTCATGCAGCGCGCACGACTTAGAGGCTCAGGTGGCTCAGGCTCAGCACAGATATGAGGGAGAAATGCGATGATGAGCCGTTTTGCGCGCGGTGATGGGGAAATATCGCCCCTTATGGCTACGCGCGAACGCTACCGAAAGCTGGTGCAGCTGGGCGTCTCCGAGGTTGCATCGGCGACGTAGCGACTTTGGTTGGCCGCAAGACAGCCAAGCCGGCGCGGCGAGTATCATCGGCCTACGCATCATATACATCGTGGCGTCGTTCAGCGCGGGACCGGCGGCGACATAGACTGCTGAAGCTATGTGTGCCAAAAACCGCGCGCCGCCAGTTCGTTTTTTCGCCGGTGACCGTTCGACAGCGCTCGAACCTCGTAGGAAGCGGCCGTTTTGATGCCCGCGATATCGTAACGGTGTCGTTCGTTCGTACTCGATTCTAACGCGCATACGATTTTTGGACCCGTTTTATCGGAAAAAAGGTGCGTGTTAGATTCGAGTAAATACGGTATGTTGGTGCTGGGACATATGGGCATGCTATAGTGCACCCAGACGGTGGTCCAGTACAGTCTCTCCATGCTACAAAATGAGTAACATTCCCATGTAATTTCTTCGGCACCTATGGTTCTCCCACTGGATATTCTGTGACTAGCACCTAGTGAAGTGTTACCTGTGCTACAAAATGCTGCTCTTGGATGCTTTATTCATGGGCCAGTGCTCTGACAAATGGGACTGCATTCAACAGAGGAGCTTTGTGTGTGACATACATGGAAAGCCAATTCTGCATCCTCATTCACAACCTGGGGCAGCATGTCATGTATTGTATGCATGTGCACTCACACTACGTGGGACATGCGAGTGCACATGGAGTGCCCATATGTTTGCTATCACAAAATACCGTTTCCTTGTTGGGTGCCGAGGTGACTTGGCAGCAGAAGCCGTTCCACATTGTCATATGTGTTGCCTTAAAGGGACCCTGAAATGGCTTTTGCAATCTCACACAGGTGCATTGAGCCGGTAGCGCAAGTCCTTCTGATCATTAACAGACCAATATCAATGATCTGTCTTAAAGGCCCCCCAAACCACCCCTCGATATTTTTTAAACATTTCAAGTCTATGCATATCGAAATTGGACCACCATCGCTATCAACGATGCCAAACACTGCAGTGCTATGCGCAGCGGCAGCATCGCAAAATGAAGAAAATGACTCCGTGCGTCCCTCTAGGCTTTCCCTGCACCTCCCAGCTCCTGATGCTGTCGATTGGTTGAATGAAAGTGTACGACTAGCTCTGCAAGCAATTACACATGCTCCCTCTTCCTCGTTGCGTTGCTTGCTGTGCTATCGTGGACTGGCAGTAGGTGCAAAGAACAGAAACGCCAACAGAAGGGTTCAACACGGTGAGTCACCATATGGTTTTGTTGTACTAGCGAGTTCATTAGCGGCACCCTTCGCATGATGACGGGCCGGCACAAGGCAACAGAGTTTATTGGCAGTGGCCTGTCATGTGACACTGAGGAGTACTTGGTGTGGAAAAGACAACACTGGCTAGATGGCACATTGCAAAGGAAAGAGAGAAATGAGCGGCGGTCAGTTTTTCATCTTTAAATGTGTAATTCTGCTATTACTGTACCGTATCGAAAAATTCTCACGGCTACGTGTTTGTTGCCAACTCGTGTACAACTGCAACACAGCGACTAAATTTCGACCTCTGGGTGCTTTAGGGGTCCTTTAAGTGTGTAGTTTACTAAAAGGTTTTAAATGTACGAATCGCTACAGATTGAAGTGACTTAATCAAGAGAGCTTTCAACCACCTTTGCTCGTGGAGTGTGCCATGGCTAGACCACTGTTCTCATGAGAATATTGTTACGAAGCATTACAGTGGGGACAAGAGCGGAGCCCGACGAAGCGAGAACGACGACAAGTGTTCTTGGAACGCTTGCGCGTGTGTGTGCCTTCAGCCATCTTGTCGGTTCCGCCAACACTGTAAACAATCATTTCGTCACTCTTGCGTCTCCGTCACAATTTTTATCTTGATTATGAACAAATGTCATCGGTAATAGTTCAAGCACTTTTATTTGTTTTATTTTTTAAAAGAAACAGTTACTGAAACAGAACACGGTATCACAGTTTACTAGTACTCTCGGGAACTTCTGGTGGACAGTGCAGATCACCTACCTATACTATATTGTGCTGAAAGTTGATGTGAGCTGCATGACCGTGCTATCCTGGGTATTTAACAGCAGAGCTGTTCTTAGCCAAGCCTTCGTCATGGTCTGTGGTGTTACACAACAGGGAATGGGCGACCCACTCTCACTCTCATCCTATTACTATGTGATGGTGATTATGAAGCCCAATGTGGGATAAAGTGTAGAACAGGTTTAGCTAGAATTGCAGGTTTGATGCCCACAGCTGCAATTCCATAGCATGAAATGCAATACGGAAGGAAGGAAAGAGAGATGTGCACCGGTGAAGAAGACAACAATAATGTCACACCCTTGCCAGTTACGTCACGATTAACAATAAAAAATAACATCTTCTCTGTTCCAGCAGTTGTCATATTGTGGAACTATTGTGAATTTTTGCTTTTTCTCTAATGCTATAAACTGCCCTTGCTGCATTGTGGGCTGCAAATCTTTTGATTGGTGACATGTCAAGAAACTTGGTGACACTGGGTACTTGTGGAAGGCAAGATGTGAGTGATGCTTCTGCAGTACATAAATACACATCTAGCTGTCGCTTATGATCAATGCCATAATCTACTGTTCATGGCCATAATCCCCCCCCCCCCCCCCCCTTGAAGATAACACTATAACTTAGCATTTACACTTATGGGCAACTGTAGCTAAAGAGCTCTCGTTGCCTCACCAGGGTGGTTTAGTGGCTATGGGACTCGGCTGCTGATTCGAAAACCGCAGGATCTAATCCCGGCTGTGGCAGCAGCATCCTGATGGAGGCAAAATCTTGAGGCCCGTGTACTGTGCAATGTCAGTGCATGTTAAAGAACCCTATGTGGTTGAAATTTCTGGAGCACTCTACTACAGCGTCTCTCATAATCATAACATGATTGTGGGATGTAAAACCCCAGAAATTGATCAAAGAGCTTTTGTTTATCCACATACTTTCAGCATGTCGAAATTAATGGCGTACCAAAGAAGAAATAATTTGCAGCCAGTAGCTGGAATCTCCACAGCAACAGGCGGCGCAGACATAAACCATGTACCCGCCACCATGGGCTTCAAAACAGCTGGCACACCATTGTGGCTGTTGCATGCCACATTCATATTGCAACTGTCACGAGAGGTGCAAACATCGCTAGTGTGAACCTTACCACTCGGCGAGTTGAAGAGTAACAGCAGTGCTAAAGGAGACACGACCCTAAAAATTTGTAGCTGCCTTGGCACTAGGTGCTCCACTTAATTTATTGTGTAAATGATTTGATAATGCTGTAGCCCAATTGGCAATACAATTTTAAAAAACATTATCTAGACTAAAATTATTTGACATCTCATGAATGTAATTTGTTATAGGCTGTGAGGGTTAACGTTCAGTCGTGTGGTGCATACCTGCATATCCTTGGCTGAGGAATGCAGGTTATGTGCCACATGTGGTCATGTTATTGTTAATTATGATATAAATGACAAGCATATCATGTTCATGTCATGACCTATTGGTCATGTTGCAACATTTGTGCCCTGCCATGGCAATTTCAGTATACACCAAGTGAATGAGACAGCCTCGCCAGCTAGGAACCACTCGTGTTGACACTGACGGCGTCGGTCACTGTTCATGCTTGCAGACGTATGCAAGGCTTTTAACTTAATAAAATTCACTTTGCATGTTGCAAGCGATCAAAGCAGAGTATTGAAGCTTGGTTAAGGGACTCGCTACCTAGTATAGGAGGAATAGGTGGTCATCAGGATGAATGAACACCTTGTCTTATGACCAGCATTACACTGGTACAGCAGCCAGGCAAGGTACTATGACCTACAGGTCCCGTAATTTGAGAGGAGCTCGGTGTTTGGCATGATGTAGCCAAAGTTTGTTACAGGCTGACACATGGCACACTTACGTCCTGAAATATATGAATCACAGCTGTCGTGAAATGACCTAGGATCAGCTCAAGATCTTGCAATAGTAGGAACAGTGTTTCACCACATATTGTTGCCCTTGTCATGGCATTTCAACAAATGGGCACAGCTTTCTTAATTTTAAATGTGAAGTATTTCTTTGCAAACTTAAGTCACTTATCTGTCTGTGTAGCTAGCTGCCTATGTCTCTGTGCTCTCCTGGTTGTCTCGTTCACCTGGTATGCCCCAATATTTGGGATGTAGGGCATAAATGTAGGATAAAGATGAATGACTGATCCTTACATCACTAACATGATATGCTCGTCATGTATATCATCAACGATATGACAATCACAAGTAGCTCACATCCAGAGTGCTCAGCCCATGGTGTGCGCGTATGTGCCAAAAGTGTTTGAATTTTATAAAGCCTGTATCAATCAAGAACCAACTAAATCCACATATGAAATGCCGCTGCTGCGGGGATCGAACCCGCAAATTCAAGTGGTGTCTGAAGTTTACTGCACCTCATATGGTGCACTGCGTCCAGGATCAGCTCACATTCTTATGTTCGCGGTTGACACCGGACGACTAAATTAAAGAGCAAGAAAGGAACACGGTTTGTGCTCACTTGTGTTTGAAATATAGACATAACAAGCACACTGACACACATGCAACTTACCAAATGGTAAGGGGGCATTGAGCACGGTCCCTCAAGGTGCCAAACAAGCATGCTGCCATTAGGCTACGGTGGCTCCTCCCACGCGATATATAGAGTAAATCTATTGCACCAACAGTTGCAATGATGGTGCTTGTGAACTGTGAAATGCACTTCTAATGTGTGATAAGTGTATCATAGTAATACATATGTTCTGCTACCATTGAATATGCTTTTGTGAAACTGCTTGATCCCGTAGGAATATTTCAATGAACAACACTTATGATAGCATGTCAATCACCATTTTTCTTCGAAAAAACAGATGTCTGTGCTTTGGGCTAAAGCAAGTGCCAACACCACGTCATACCATGAGCAACGGTGCTGTCGATGTTCCTGGTCAGCAAAGGGGTCGTGAAAAGAATATGGAGATGCCCGGTTTTAATTTTCACTGCTTCAATATGCATTCGACAAGCTGATTCCGAAGCGAAATATTCATTGCACATTTAATAACGTCCGTTTTAAACCCCAGCATTCTTGCACTCTCAAAACAACTATGCGACACTGATGGCCGGCATGGTACTATTCGGTGACATTTTGGTAAGATATTTTTAAGTGTAAAGGTGTAGTGAACTCGCATTTGCTCTAAAAGAATTGATTTACTCGAAAGCTAGAAAGAAAGAAAGAAAATGCTTAGAAACCATGTGGTGCCGCCATTCGGAAGCAAGGCTGCAGTATGGTTTGTTTTCCCTTGGACGCCGAGGGCATGTCAATCTCGGAGGCCTGGTGGTGACTAACATGACGTCAACTGCCGAGTTGAGGGGAATGCACGCAGTGAAACTGAAACTGCCTTTTTATTGCTCTAAGTCAACCCACACGATGAAACTGAACAATGCATATTGTTGAATGGTGGGTCAGGATCCCGAATGCGCACTTACTACAAAATCTTCAGAAAAATTTTCATGACCGCTTTAAGTATACTCAATGAGTGGGTATTCATGCAAAGCATAGAAGCACCTACTCATAACACCTAGCTGAATGCCAAACTATTTGTTATAGGCAATTTCCTGGCCGACTGTTTTGCATGACACCGATTCCCACAATGCGTGGGATCTGCAGAATTTTTGTACTGTGGTATGTGTTGCTCTTTCCATCCCAAAGTGTAACTCAAATTGATCATTTAATGTGTTTGTAGGTACACACTGACATCTTTAATGTGGCTCCATGCCATCTTCAACTGGATCGAATTAGTACAATGACATATCTGTCGATTTGGAAGACACATTACAGCTGCCTCTGCTGCGACAATTTGAAGAGATAAGTGTTTTCTCTGTATATACATGTATGTGTATGCTCTATTTAGTTTGAATGCTGTCTGTGCTCATTTGAAGTTGAAGTTTATTTCACCACATTTTTACATTATTTACATATGTTTATAATGTTACATGAAATGAAGATACAATGTGGTGCGGAATGTGGGAAAAAGGCTGCGATATAAACGCAGCTTGACTAGCCCCACATCCCAGCAATACATGGCAGCAAAAGTGACAGCATTTGTGAAGTCATATAAAACAAGTAAACAGAAACAGATATCTAGTTAAATTGGCACAATAAGAAATAACATTTGTGTAGCACATGTGAACATGTAACATTATTTTTCTTGAAAGGGTATGGTTTGCTCAATTACACGATTCTTGAGTAAAATAAAATGTGAAGTGATATCCAGAACATTGGTTTTGCAGCTTATTGAATTCAGTGTTTATGTATGCCATTGCATAAGGCTTTTATGGCTGGGTTTGTCATTTTTTGCTAACCCAGAATTTCACTTTAATGTACTGTTGAAATAAGTTTACCATGGACTCTACTTCTGACGGGGGAGGGGGTGCTGAGCTTTTTTTAATTAATGATTAGTACAGGAGGTCTAAGAGCTACAAAACTAGCCCTGGGACCCTATGAGTAATTAATATAGCAAATTAGCATAATACTGGAAACAGAAAATAATTTGAATCCTTTCACTGCTGGTTAGGGTTGGTTCAGGGTGTTACCTTTGATTGATTTTTGGGGTTTTATGTCCCAAAATCAGCTGTGATTATGAGAGATGCCGTAGTGGAGGGCTCCAGGAATTTTGACCACCTGGGGTTCTTTAACGTGCGCTGACATCGCACAGTACACGGGCCTCAACATTTTGCCGCCATCGAAATGCAGCCGCGGCGGCCGGGATTCGATCCCACAACCCTCGGATCTGCAGCTGAATACCATAGCCACTAGACCACCGTGGCGGGGCAGGGTGTTACCTTTGGCTATTGTTGTGCTCACTGTCATGCTGTGAAGCATACAGAGTGTGGCAAGGAGCTTTTAGCCATTCCTCGTTACTGCACCCCCACTCATACACACATGACAGCTCTGCCATCCCCTTATATAGCTTTCTTTCTTGCATCCCTGCTGTAACAGTTATTGGTTATGACAATGTAATTTTCATGGAACTTCAATATTATAAGTGGGTTGGACTGTGCTACAGAAAAGCTGCAGAATTCTTAAAATGGAATATGAAAGACCAAGAAATAATTATCCTGAGTTTATCGTGATAAACATGCAGCTGTATTGAAAAAATGCGGTTACAATATGTATTAAAAGAAGCTCCAGACCTGTGCAGAGCATACAGCACTGTCCCAGCGCGAGCTGGACTGTGCTGTATGCCCTTGCACGCATACACCTTACACTGTAGTAGTGCATATGTAGCTAATAATGTTTGCGTATGGTTTCACATTAAACTAGGCTCCATTGTAAATTTTGGCTATGTGCCATGAGTTGTATGCCAAGCTGTCCAGTGAATGCTCTACAGCAAGCTTTTTTAAAATGGGCCTAGAAGCAGCTGAAGCAGCCACAAAGAAATGCAAAGCATTGATGCCAGGAGGCAACATAGGTACTTTCCCCATGCAGAGGCTCCCCCTGTTTGCCTCAACCAATGCAATCCAATGACACTGCTCTCCTGCTTTCTCCCATATGAGACATGCCTCCTTTCTTGTCCCTACCCCTGCCTCCACTTCCTTGTCTCCCTTGATGCTGTGCAGTGCATTTCCAAAGATAGTTCTGTGCATCGCATCTGTGCCACATTGCATCATTTTGCTTTACATTCCAATGGCTCCTTTGTGGAAAAGATGGGTTTTCATCTGAACTTTGTGCTGTTTTTGGGACACATGTGCATCAAAGCAATACTTTGCAGAAGCAGTTGTCACACTTCCTCCTAGGAGCTAGTGCTGCATAGCTGCTGTTTGAAATTGTTGGCATACTGTTGGCACCATTGTGTTGCTGCTATTGTCACACACAAAGGCACTGGCCACCTTGGTAACGTTTTGCAAGATGAGAAAACTATCTGTAGAATATTTCGTATAACATCATTTACCGCAGTGTGTGGCATCCACATAATCTCTTCCTAGGATCAAGCCAGAACTTTGCACTTTTCAGGCTGCACTATTTGGTAAAATAATTGGTATCACAACTTTCCTGGTTAATCTGGACTTTGGTTTAAATTAACTGAAATTTGGGCAAGTCTGTATGAGTTCATAATGGACAGAAGCGCAAGGCAAAACACGGACACTAGAAAGAACAAGACAAGACGAGTGCTTGTCTGGTCGTCTTGTCTTGTTATTTTTAGTGTCCATGTTTTGTCTGGCACTTTTATCCATTATGGACTTTGGTTGCCAGCAGTGAGTAGAGCCAGAAGCACATTTTCACAAGAAAGTTAGTTTATACTGAGAATGCTAATGTAACGCAATCACCATTAGGAGCAAAAAAATAAGTCATGATAGGAGAGAAGGCTACCAACTTCTTTTACTTTGAGGACACCAGCAAGCCAATACTATAAAGGCAGCATACAATTGAACCCACAGAGAGCCTGTCCAATTTTACAAAAATGATTTCATCATTGATAGAAACATACCTCGTCTTCCTATGTGTATGTACACTGAAACCATATGGTATAATAATACACAGGTATTTAAAAGGCTGATAAAAACAGCGTGCAGCAAAAGAGTTGGTGAAATTAAAAATGCCCTACAACAAGTGATTGAAACGTGGTTTCAGTACCCGTACAGCATGAAATAGTTTTCTTAAAAGCAAGGAATGACAAGAAAACTGATTTAAGAGAAACCAAAATGAAATTTAAGAACTAATGTGTGTTTGCAATAAAACCTTGAGTGCATTCTTCCTATCGTCTCTTTTCTGTACCTAATGGTGATTGTTTCACATGGTACATTAACAATTAAATAAATCCACTTTTTTTTCTGTTTCAACTCCCCCAATGACAGAAGTACACACACACACGGTATTGCTCTCTGTTTTTTGGTAAGATGAAGCAGGCTGGCATGGTATGCTAAGGGCAACATTTGAGGATGCAAATTTTAGAATATTAATCTTCTTTTGAAATTCTAGAGAACACAAAGCACAAAATCTTTTTAAATTCCCCAGAAGGAAACTCCTAGGCCTGTGTAGAGGATGCAGCACAGTGGCAGTGTAAGGTAAATTCTGCTGCATGCTCACTCATTCTTCTCTTTCATTCTTATTCTACTCTGCTTATCCTCCACCTCTTCTTCCTCTTCCACTGTCTGCTTTTTCTGCTTCTTCATTGTCGTTACTTTCCTCTTCTTCATTCTCTTCTTATTACCAGAGTCATTCTTCGTCGTCCTGTCTTCTTTACTTCTTGCTGTCTTTTTCCTCTTCTTATTTGTGGTCATATTCTTCCTATTTCTCTTTGTTGTAGTCTTCTGTGCATTCTTCCTCTTCATGTAATCTCATTTCTCTTCTCATTTCCCCTGCCTCCTCCCCCTTTTTCCTTGTCTTCATCAATTAAACTACAGCCAGTGACTGACAAACATATGACCCCCGGAAGCACCACTCCTTCCACATAGAGCTGTGGCTGCGAATGACAAGATGCCCAACTAAGTGATGAGAGTCAGTAAGGGTTGTAGTGGCACCAAGCCCGTGGCATGTGGCGAGTTGCGCGTCCACGCTATTAGATGACGCCACCATAGAAACGATTGCAGCGAACCTGATATCCGCAGTAAACAAAAGTCAGCTAACCCTAATAGAAAGAAAACTGCACGACCACAGTAGCAAAGAAAAACTTGGTCTTTAATAAAAATACTACCAGCCACGAGCATCATAGATTATCATTTGATAGAAAAGTTTTACAAACATGATTCGGCGCGTCTCCGCCAGCGCCACCAGCACCAATGCTCGCTCGTTCGCTGCAGACGACTCGACGACCGCGAGTGTGCTGTAGAAATGCGAAGGCGCGAACTACTGACAGCAATTATGGCGCATATGTACTGCTGCGCGAAATCGTGTGATGCATCTGGCAGGAGCAGCGAGCACTTCTACACCATTCCGGCAGAGAACAGGTATTTATGCACTTACTATGTTCACAAGCCAGGCAACCGCGAGGGCAGACGAGCGGGCCCTCGCCACAATTCGTCTAGCTACAAACACATGCACCATGTAAATAAACAGGCAATTACACAGGAAAACAGTGCTGGGACAATTAGTCACCAGAATGCAGAAATCGTCGACAGAAGTAGCGCGAGCAACCGACCCGAGCTCGCGAGCACCATGGCGCTACCATATACCTTAGACTCCCTTTTGGATTGGCTCGCCTCAAGCAGGATTTAGCAATCCAATCGCTTACCGCGACTCCGAGGTGCTGCCACCGTCGCAAAAAAACAAAAACCGTCTCCATTGGCTCTATGGACATGCCACCCCCTTGGTGGCACCGCTCCTGTTGAGCTGGGCTCAAATCTGCATAGGCATGAATTTTTTTCTCATTGAAGTTGATAGTGACTACAGGCACTGGTGGCTATGGACACACCGCCACCAATTTCAGCTATTGTAATGACCCCATAGCAGCTTATGCTGTAAAAAATAAATCACTATACATGTATGTATGTATGTATAAAATGATTGTAAATTGTTGTGTCATGAACTGTCTTTAATTTTGTCAAGATGACCTTATGAACTATTACACACCAGAAAAGATTTGCATGCACTAAGTAACTTCGTGGCTTTCTGCCCAAGTACACAACAATGTTTAGCTTTCGTAGTCTGACAAGCACTTGTACACTTGTTACGTGTAAGATAGGCCGTTGGCCACAGGTATAAATAGGACGCATTTCTGGGAGAAAATTAGCCTTCACTGTTATAGGAACTGGGTTTGATTCCCATTTCAGCTGGGTGCTCACCGTTCCTTTTCTTTTTGGTGACAAGTGAAAAAGTACGTCAGCCAGGTGCTCAGTTGTGTGTGGGTATTTGTGTAGAAAGGTGGTCCCATAAAGGTCTTTGAAGGTCGCTGGGCATGCAATGTTGACCATAGCCTTAATGAAATGGTTGAGCATCTGCTGCTGCTGTAAGAGGTGCGTAATTGCTGCTACTGGGTATTTACCAGTAAATTAAGTACAAGTGGGCTTCTGCCCCGGTGCTTGGCAAATCAAGTCATTTGGGAGGGTATCAAACTAGCAAATGCAGCTTGCAGTCGAAACCCTTGCTTTCTTTTCCCAAATTCACCTGTTCTCAGACATTTTAATAGATTTCTTCACCATGTTATTAGGTAAGCTTGGGTATATAAAAGAAAAGAAAAAAAAAAGCTGTCTGAAATGGTATGGTGAGGGCCATGGAGCATGCTACACTACTTCGCATACTTGAGCTTATAGTAGTGTGCCATAAGCAAACCAAGACTAGCATAAGCTGACATAGCCTTAATGTTGAGCCTTTTGAAAACACAATGTTGGGCAATGGTACTGTTCATTCCTAATGCTTAAACGCTCGGCAACACAGAGCAGCAGTTCACTGTGCAGTGCTTGCATGTCTAGCATTTAGCTTGTGTCTTACGTATGATATAGTAGGCTATTGGCCACAGATATATAAATACTGACACCTCATTTGTATTGGGTACCAAGGTATAATATTTGATATGAAAACTTAGTTGTTTAATTTAGATTTCAAAACTAATGAACCATCCTTGCTAATTAGTTTTGGAATTGGTACGTACATGTGTGCCTTGCATGCGGTGCCATTTTGTAAATGCTCAACAATGTGCTGAGAGAGTGCACAAAACTTCTTCCCAATTTTCAAACCTGGTTTTCTTAACTATTTCCGTACTAGCTGCCTTTGAGGAAACTGATCAATTTGATCATCAGCCTTTTCACACAGTGTTAAACCATCATCATCAAATTTTCAAGAGGGCAATGCTACACACCATATGAAGTGGATTGATCATTACCTTTTAGTCATATTTATCACCTCTTGGTACCCTGCGAGGCTTTCAATACCAATTAATACATCATGATTTTGACAAGGTACAGGTTAGAGAACTTGGAAACATGAAACTAGCCATATATTTTGTGTATATCAGATTTCTTTCTTAACTCTCAGTACTTGCAATAAAAGCCCACATTATCAAACCATCATGAAATTTTCAAGAGGGCAATGCTACACACCATATGAAGTGGATGGATCATTACCTTTTAGTCATGTTTATCGTCTCTTGGTAAACTGCGAGTCTTTCAATATAAAACTTAAATAGGAGGTGAAATTTTGCTCCCCCTAACGGAGTTACGGAGAAACCTGTGCATGCCTATGACAATAGGTGCATACTTGTTCTCACAATAAAGCTACAGCTTTCCCACATATCATGGGCATCAGTATGACTAACGTTTGTGTTACCAATTTATACATCATGATTTTGACTAGGTACAGCTTAGAGAACTTGGAAACATGAAACTAACCATATATTTTATATCAGATTTTTTTCTTAACTCTCAGTACTGGCAATAAAAGCCCACATTATTCTTTTCATAGGATGTTTAAGTACTCCCTCAGCAATTACTTCCGCTCTGCTTCCATTCAAAACACTAATGACTTCACTGCAACATGTAACATGGCATATGTTGCATTGGCGTGTAGTGTCCCTGTGCATGCTCCCTTTGGTGGCGTATACAAAACACCTATAGGGGGAACTTGCACAGGTGCACTCTTGGCCATGTGACATGTGATTATTACACAAGATGGCCAGATGAAAGCTGCTGGCATGAACGGAAATGAAACTGAACTGATACACCACGACACAAGTTTGGACTAATATGTCCTGAAATAATACATTAAAACATGCAGAATATTCAAAATGACTGCATTTTTGGCAGTGAGGAAAGGGTTAAAGAAAGGGTTAAAGGTAAATAAGGTTGAGATATGCACCTTTGAGCACTGAACTGTTGTGTTAATTCACCGAAAAATAACGTAGAGTAGGAGTGCGCAAGACAGATGCACCTGTGCTCTTTCTTACTGTGTCTCTTTTGTTGTCTCAGTAGTACAATACCTAATATCAGCTCAAATATATAATTCTTCACGGACCAAAAGTCTAGGGTTCTTATGGTGACTGAGGCATATGGCCCTGTGGTATGATGTGTGGTCTAGTTTATGAGACCATACACGTTACTGGGTTTATGAATTACAAGATTAATCATCAGTGAAAATTAGGCAATGCACATTGGTCACTGCTCGTGCATTCTAGGTTTTTTGCAGATTTGTTTTAACAATGTGCAGTTGGTGGACTGCAAGCTGATAACAATGTTTATGGAATAGGAATGCTTCTCAACGGGTGATTGTTGAATTACCAGCAAACAATGGGCACTATCTCACCCAAGCACTCTGCTATTACTGAAGTTGTATTCAGTATAATTGAGCAGTACCTTTGGAAAATAGTAGAAGAAGCAATGTAAGAATTTGGTACAGATATATTTAATTTTGCCTCAAATAAATTCATGGCTAAGGCACAAAGGGCTTCCATCACAAACTTTCTTGACCTTCATCTCAAACACATCACTTTGTCGTCTTCACATCAGGAAGATAACCTTCAGGCTTCAGTGGATCCCTGGCCTGGTGGTCCTGAGGATCCTTAAGTTTTCCTTATAAGAAATGTCTTTTGGCCACCATGATGAATAATGTCAAAAAAGGAGGTGGCTCAGAGCAATCAACAATGTAGGTTTGCATTTCACTGCAAACCTCCAGCACAGACATGTGGTAAGCCTACCTGCAAAAATGTCATAGTATATAAGAGAAACATCCACACAAAAGGCTGCACATGATACCAGTTGCGACTAATGCAGTGGCCTACATGAACTTGTTTTGCAGCAATGCACTTTGCTAGTTGATGATCATCACATGTGACATGTGAATAGCCTCTTAGATAATAAACAACATTTTTATTTAGGTTGAAAACAAAATGGGGAATGGGTGCAGTGGGCAGCTTTACTGCTCACCTTGAGTCATAGTACAAGGCAGTCCCACATTATTAAAGCAGGGAACATGAAACAGCCCAGTCCACTCACTTATAGGGTTGCCACCCTCCCCCCAAAACAAAACTGGCTTGAATTCATGCTAACGAAAAGGTGCCATGTTAATCTATAACATGGTCATTTATTTTAACACGGGTTTCCTAGAGGTAAATCAACATAATGTACATGTATGCTAAAACACAACACTGAGTTAAACGAGTAGTCTGCTGGTTGGCATAAAAATACCAGTGAGTTGAGTAACATTTGCACTAATGAAAAGTGACTGAGGTTTTCTTATGTTCTGAATGTGCTGCACTGATAAATAAATGCAATGCTTCATGCATAAACATCTCTTCTTTGCATCTGAATCCACCTGACCAGTGACATCGTATATCCTAACAAATCTTAAACATGTATATATTGCGATATGATGGCTGAAAAAGTGGCCATTGATAGCCGGTCTTAGGTGTGCACCAGCAACCGGCCTGTTTTCTAAAAGACCGGCTAGGCTTGTCAGAAATCGGGCACGTTGCAACCACACGAAGTTATCACGCTGTTCCCATTATCAACACTGATGTTCATATTGTTACCGTGTAAGATGGCAAATCCATTTGTCTATAATGCTGCTCCCATACTAATATAATTGTGCTTCTTTTTTATCATGCTTAAAGACATGCCTCACAAGCAATGATGCCAAACCTTGTAATAAATAATGCACCTTAAAAAACCGTATAAGGGCAAAACCTTTTTAATGGTAAAGTGAAAACACATCGGTATGGCCATGACCAAAAGCCGCCAATTTAATGCATGGGTACTTAGTTTTTCAGGAAGCAACAAGTTCTGTCAGTGCCACATTAACAATAGGCTCAACAATACGATGATGCATCTTAAGTTACATGATGAAGCTCATATAAGATTATTACATGCTTTGAATACTCAACAGGATTAAACGACATGTCTCCAGGCTCAGCATCTTTTCATCGATCTTGTGAGTTATTCACAATGCTCAACTATGAATTTTGGTACAGAGGACTCTGCTTATGGCTCGTAAATAAGTAGATGGCATGTCTGTTTCAACATCTGACAGATGTTTCTGGAAACAAGAGAAGCTAGCTCTGGATCGTCAGGCTGGGCTTACCCTTGCCTAAGTTTAGCTCAAGTTCTGCTGCTTCATCTGGCGACCAGGTTAGGTCTGCCGGCTGCAAACCCTCCACTATGGTACGCTACCGCCAGCAAATGGAACCATGTGTCCCACAAATACTTCCCTCTGAGCGAGCAGCATTTGCATCTAAACTTCTCAGCAACATACACAGCAGCCAGTCAAGAGGCTGGCAATCATAACATGCCACTTGGAGGACGCAAGCATGTCAGAAGGTCAAGGTGATAACACACAATAAGGCAATTCCTCAGAGCTAAACACATATTAGAATATGGCTCACTACCAGAATGACACAAGAAGGCTCCAGAGAGAACTATGATATGAAATGATCAACATTTTTTTTCCTCAAGAGGCCTCTGAAGGAAATAAGCAACGTGACTGTGGTCTGCCTTACAACAAAACATGTGACTGCTCAAGGTGCAAGATTATCTGAACAAAGTGCAGTTCTGTATGTTCATCTGCCAGTGCAAATGACATGTTTGGAGCACAGACTTCTGGGTTCAAGCGCAGACACTTACATACAGGGGCAGAGGAAGCAGATGCCATGAGCACTTTTGGCCTCTGTTCCTGTGTGTACGTGGGTGTGTTTGACTGTCACAACCTATCACCCATATTGCAGAATGGACCACTTGCAAAAGTACCACTGTCCATGCGCCAGAGCCAGCTGTGTCTGCTTGGTTGGAAAACAAACGGGCTGCGAGTGCTATGCGCCTCATGCCTCAAGGATCCTCGAGCTTAATGTGCCTGCAAACAGCGTGGCTTTCAGCTCCACAAACCATCTTTATGGAAGGGAAAATGGTAATTCTTTCAAATGTCCTTCCGCAGATGTAAATTGAGAAAGAAAAGTCTGTGAACAGCAGTGGCGAAGCGAGGCGCACCGTGCTAGCCAACCACATTGTATGATCTGTGGCACGCACTTTGTCACTGGAAAGCACGATAAAACATTCATGTTTTTTATAGCGATTGATTAGGTTTGCACAAATACAAGCCAATTATGGGCACTGTGCAGTTGTGATGAACAATTCATCTAATACCACACTAATTAACAAGATTGTACACATCAGTATACTGCTAAAAAATTAGTGTTGGATATAGCGTGTCATAACCACAGTATGATTATGAGGCAGTTTGCATAGCGGGGAACTCAATCCAAGTTACTTTTGAGAGGGATGTTCTTTATAATGTGTGTACTTATATCTAGGTACACGACCATTTTTTGCATTTTGTGCCTATTGAAATGCAAAATGCCCGTCAGGCGGCAATGTTAGTGGTACAACGAATTACCTGCTAAGCTAGCACATGGTTGCATCTGAAATTGCAAGGTGTGTGATAGTATCACACATTCATAATAAGTAATGTCGCCACTTCCACGAATGGTGCTGTCACCAGATGCCTAACTTCACGAAGGCTGTGGAGTGATAAAGCCAAAAGTACAGGTCTCCTGTGTTTCTGTTAAGTTTAATGTTCTTTAGGCAACCTCCTTTTCTAAAACCCATGCATGGTGTGCCCAACAAGTGCACCAAATGCCAGTATGCAGAAAATGTTGTGTGTTGTCGCTCGTGTTCTGGCACCTCGAGAAGTCAGCCATATGACCTGTCTGCAAAAAATGGCAAAGGAGTGAAGGCCTGTAATCACATTTAAGGAAGGTAATATGCATAGGCGAGTGCAGGGTTTTCCACAAGGGGTGGCCGAAGGTTCACTGTAGCGGCCCCTCCTCCTCCCAACTCTCTCCCACTACGGCCATTTTGTTCAAAACGCCGTGCAGTATGAAGGTATGGGGCAGATTTGGCGCACCCTTTCAGGTGATTAGGGAGGGTGGCCGATAGCTGAACACGCGCCTGTAGTACATGCGCATTGCTGTTTCCGGGAAAAAGCGCTAGCTGTCACTTGAAGGTGATCATTTGAAACACGGGTTCGGCGCATAGGCCGCAAATGTTGTTTTGACACGCTGCCATCATACCGTGCCGGCGGATCGGCGTCTGGTCTGGAAGCAAGGTCGGATGTATGGACGCCTGTTGCCAACTTCTGACCGACGTGGCTGGCTGCCGATCTAAGGCCAACCTCTCGCGAAGATGATTCCCCAAATGTCGGCCGACGAGTCAGCCAGTGTTGCTTGGGTAGGCAGAATTACTTTTACAGTGTAAGCTGTTATGAGATCACAACAACAGCCGTTTTTGGCGCCGTAGTCGTCCGCCGCCGCCGGTGTCCGTAACCACTATCGCGCTAATTTTAGAAAAAAATAACCAGGACCGAGGAAGATTCAAACCCACATCCCTCTCCGTGGCAGTCGAGCATGCTTGTTGGGCTTTGAACCCAAGTTGGGGTTCAACCCCAGCCCGGGCTACCAAACAAGCACGCAGTTTTTGTTGGTTATACCACTCCCATAACCTAGCATTACCACTGGTGAACTTTGTGTTCTCGGCCATAGTTGTGGTACTAGCAGGTGGTATTTCAGGACATTATGTGTTTGTAATTGTGGCTGTGGTATCACCGATGAAGACGAAACAGAACATTGGATAGCCTTTATAGCACTTGGGCACGTTGTGCTCTCAGCCATGGCTCTGGTAGAAGATGGTGCTTCAGCACATTATGTGGTTGCAATCGTGGCTCTGGTTTCATCCACGAAGATGAGACAGTAGAGGTTGAGGCAGCCCATATTACAGGGGGTATTGGGGTGCCTCAGCATACATCTTACTATGTATTCAGCAGAACAAGATTTCCTATTTCAAGCAAGAAACTTTTCTTAATTAAGCACGAAATATTTCAAGATATCATTTGTTTTATAGTCACCAGCTGTGGTTTCATTGATGAAGGCAAGAAAGTGAGAGGAGGAGGAGGCGACAAAGAAGTTTGAAAGAGAAGAATGAGCGAGCACGCAGCAAAGTCGAGCTTACGCTGTTACTGCGCTGTGTACTCTACACAGCCCTGGCAATTTCTTTGAGGAATTTGTTTACCTCCTTGATTGAGAGGGAAATAATAAAGTAGAATGAACGTATTACATTGCACAGCACGTCTGTTTTCTTTCTTTGATCAGTCTTTTGTCATTCCTATTATGGACGTCTAACCAAAACAGTGAATGATAAATCTTGCTGAGACTGCTGCGCAGCTCTGATCACACCTTAAGGCCAACTCTGGTGGTTTTCTGACCATGACAAAGTAGTGGCATATTTAGCTTCTGGAGACCCCCCTGTCACCCATATGACAGCATAATTGCCCCTAGAATTGGAAAATAATTTTAAATAAGCAAGAAAACACGAAAACAAAACCGAAACTCCACTGGGCAGCCAAGTGTGCCCCTTCGAGTGACGTCACAAGTGTCTAGTCAGTGGGAGGGTGCGTAAAGGCATGCCGGTCGCGACAGCGTGAAGCTCGAAAGTGCTGAAGAGCAGACGCTCAGCTGATTCGCGACCATGCCAAACCATGTCTTCAAGCAACAATATGAGCGGCGCCAGCTCCCCGGATCTGTCTAACAGCGATAGCTGCGGATCTGTGGAATACAACAGCAGCGAATCGCCATTTGCATACGATCCGCCGCCACGGGAGCCAGTTGCCGACCCAGCGCAGCGCATCCTGCTCCAATATGTAGACCAAGGCCTTAGCTGCGATCATGTTGTGCGACTGTTAGGAAATCACTCACGGAATTGCTACCCTGTCACAGGTGCACTTGCAGTGAATGCCAGACCGTCCTTAGGGACGAGCAGATATGCTGCTGCGACATCGCAGCTATTCGGCCCCTGCTGAGTACAGACGAGTGGAGTTGCATAACACAACATCGCCTGTTCTCTTTGTTGTGTTTGGATGAAGAGCTCGTTGCAGTCAACAGGCGCCAGCTTAATTTTTACAATCCCACGTATCTAGAGTACACCGACAGGAACAGGTAAGTAACACATTACATTTATTCGGTGTGTAAAATTGTGCTGCAACTTTTTTTTTCTTGCATTTAAAACAGCAGTGAATTGACACGTGCACCAGCAACATCGCTCCACGTGAAATGTGGCATCAACACTTGCCCCAACTTACGCCCGTTGAGATGTGGTGTGCGATTGCTTATGGGTACCCAACTCGCACTCTCACATGCATGCGAGAACGCATGTTTAGCAGTGGTGGAAAGGCTGTGGTGGTGGAAGCAATTAGATGTCCTTCGGTGGTATCACCCTCACTGAATTGGTGGCACTTCTGCTGCAATAACGCAAGTAAATGAACTCCTCGCACATTTTCTTTCTTGTTTCTTTTTCCTATTCTGGCGTTATCGTTTAACACTGAAGTATATAGCACATTAATGTATATAATGCTTTCATCTACATGTGTGTGCGTGTGTCAGAGTTATCTTTGGCCTCTTCTCATTATTCTTTCTTTTTTTTTTTTAAATGAAGAGATGCATGTACAATGCCTGCCCCGTCCTGAACCCCTATGAAATCGTAACAGGCAATGCATTTATCATATGAATTTAGGACATAAAGGGTTGCATTTGAGCACCACCAAGCACATTTTTCACCATCCTAAATAAGAAGAGAGGCTGCATGAGCACTGCATTTGTTTTTAACATGTGGCACCTTTCTTCTCACTGCTTCAGGTCTCTTAGGTACACAGCCTACAGGCTGTTAGATTGGTGGGTCTGGAGTCGGCTGGTGCGAGCAAATCGTCAACCAACGCCTGGTTGTGTGCTGCGGAAAATAAGGAACTCATTTCTGTCAAGCAGCTACGAGACATTTTCCTTGGTATAGGTGAGCACTGTTTTTGCAATGAATTACATGTACGTTTATATGTGCAAAAAATAAACAGACCAAGTAGTGTATTTCTATAGAAACTGGCCGCTATAGCACAATTGACCACCGCAAAACAATGCAAAGCACTTGCTTTTTCTAGCTATTCTGATAGCATTGAAAGTCAAAAGCATGTTTAGTCCCAAGGTGCACTAGTTCAAACAACTGTTAATGACAATAAGAAACTGACGTACTACAGTTTACTAAAGCTTTATTTTGGTCCAGGTGGCCCATAATCTTTCATCAAAGTTATGTGTTCCATATATATAACCCGTACATGGACAGTGTCATGTGACCAGGTGCATTTTTGTCACTTGCTGTAAGCCACGCAGTGTAAAGGAACACACAGCACAGAAATGCCCATCAAAGATGAAGAGGTTTAAGAAACGACAAAGTGCTTCAGCTTGCACACAAAGGCCTTGCTCACAAACAAGTGGCTCAACAAAGTAAGCTTTTGTATGTTTTAGTACATGACTGAGGCAAGTGGCATATGCAAGTGGAAGACTGCCATCATTGCCATTCAATGCTTTTTTTGTAGTCTGTATAATAAGTGGTTCCAGGCAATGATGGTAACACTAGTTTATTTGGATAATGACACTTGCTATAACCTAATCAGCGTCATGATTACAAGCTTCCATTTGTTCCACAAGTGCATTGAAGGTAACATTATCTGTGAAGTCAGTCATGTGATTTTTAGCTGTCTTCCAAAATTTCCACTCTTTCTGATATAAATGCAGTTACAGTCTGTGCAGGGAATTCTATAAACAATGCCTGGAAGCTTTTCTTGCTTGAGGCAGTCTTTCACACTTAGTTTTACAGGAGGGGACATGCAACACGTGCATCAAATGTCCACCGACCTCGTGCCAACGTCTCACTGGCCCCTGATGCATAGGGAATTGCTGCGCTGGCTAGCGGCCGCACGATGCATGATAAAACAGTGTTGCATGTGCACCATTAATGGAGAGAGTAAAGCTAAGAGGGTGCCCACAGCAGGAAAGCTTGTGCCGCACCTTGGACAAATCAGAGGCATGGTGATCTTCACCAAAGCAAATCTTGTTTGACCTTTGTATCAGGGAACAGGCCAAGAGTTTGTGGCATGCCATGTGAAGAGACTGGTAACATAAGATGTGGCTAGTGTGCCTCCTTCATGAAGATACCACAAGGAAGGCGTCCATTTTTCCTCTCTACCAGCACATCTGGAAAAGGAAGATAGCCAGAGACCTCCATTTCAGATGTAAACTGAGTAGATGTCTGTATGGTGTTCAACTGTGCCATGAATGCTTGTGAAGCTTCCTTCTTGATGATGCAAGAGCAGTCATCAATATTGCAACAGAAATTCCTGGGGGGAAGTCAGAGGCCATGTGTCCACTGAATCCATGGCAGGGTTTACGACCACAGCTGAAACTGAAGTGCTCGTCGCAGTTCCATGGACTTATATGTAGGCTACATCCCAAAGCACAATGTCTGTGTTTTCAAAGCAGAACTTCAGTAGCTTGAGAAGATTGGGTACACTTATGGGGCATCTATCGGACAGTTAGGCAGCCTCACACACCACCACTGCCAGACCCATGCGAACTGTAGTCAAGTGACCTCACATTGAAGGAAACTAATATTTTCTTGCTGTCAGTTGTGATGTCATGCACATTTTCAATGAAGTCATAGAAGCTGCAAACTAAAGGAGCTTTTTCCAATGAGAGTCATCACTATGCGAAGAAGGTAGCCAGAAAACTTGTACAGTGGGGAATGTGCTGACTCCACAGACACATAGGAATGCCTGGCTTATATGAACCTCTGTCTCTCTCTCTCTCTGCTTTCCTTTTCGTTATGCCTCCTCCTGAGCAGATCAAGTATAATGGAACCACCGATTTCAAGCCGTGTAGTGTCACACACACACACACACACACACACACACACACACACACACACACACACACACACACACCAGGCCTGTGCGGAATCGCAGGACAGTGACAGCAGTAAGCTGGAAGAGTGACCTTCTCAGTGGCCATTGTAAATGCTTGGGGATTTGGCCAAGTGATCAGGCCATCAGGTGTATCGAAGAGCAAAGTCAGATTTGTTTAGCAATTGTGAAATTTGCAACTGAAAACAAAAGAACTTTACCTTAATTTTCATCATTTGTGCTTCGTAAAAACACACATATAAAAGTACTCTTTAAGTCGAAACAGTATTGGCCAATCTCCTGCATTGGGTATGTGCCAAGTTACAGAGGAGGAGAAGAAAAAGAAGAAGTCAGGTTGCTGTTGGGGTTGCGCACTTTGCCTGTTGTGTGACGCATGACATAATACGACTAAACTGCTTCACGAGGTAGCGCTTTGTAATAATGATGATGGTAAAGTTGAAGAAGATCATTTCATAATGATGATGTTGATACTAATGCCTCTGTAGTGGGTGCAGACCTACAAAGCATGTACCACTGTGTAGAGCTATAAAGCATGCACCCCTGTGTTCTTTCAAATTATTCCTCGCACTCGTTATGCAATCCACTTTCCTCGACGCGTAGTGGCATATTACTATTTTGCCACGTAACATTAAATTTGTTAATGAGATTCCTCAGCAGGCATTATACCAGCTTAGGTCTTTTAGCGATGATTTTTCAAGCACACGTGTAGCTCAGTGGTAGAATGCCCGTCTGCCACGCAGGCAGATGTGGGTTCGAGTCCTCCTCAGTCCTGGTTATTTTTTTCTAAAATTGGCGTGATAGTGGTTACGGACACCGGTGGCGGTGGCGGACAACCACGGCACCAAAAACAGCCCTTGTGATACCATATCTGAAAACTTGGCAGCAAGTGCATAAGCACCCCATCTCTCGCTCTTTTTGATGCGGAATTTAATTTTCATGATGCGGCTATCGGGGGGTTACATTGCTAAGCAATACATTTGATTGGGTTCTTGTGCTTTCCTGGCTGTCTTTTGTGCTTGCGTTGTTGACATGTTTCCCTCCCCCCCCCCCCTTTTATTCTTTTGTCCCCCTCCATTTCCCATGCTTCTTTGAGGCACTTATAAAGCGCGTCATTTTTCCAAAAATAAAGCCAGTTGCTAGTCTGCGCTCGTGTGTCCTTGTCTCTCTTCCTGTGTCGTCTGGTTGTGCCGGTGCCTTTTAGTTTCAAGAATGTACCAACTCACCCAACAAGAGGTTTTGATGATCTTATAACAGCTTACGCCGTAAAACCACACAGGAGAGTCTGGGTTCGGACTCCATGGCCCATATTTGTGGAAGCCCCCTACTATGCCCAGTGTAAGGAGAAAGAGTCCAGCGACACAAGCTGATGAACAGTGATTACTCACAGTTCATGACTGGACAATTGTTCTCAGCCAGCTGTTCATGGCACAGTCTTTCTGAGGCACTAATTACTGTTACAATGGTAGAGGACAGATACTGTGCAAGCCTTTGCACCTTCATAATGCTGAAAGTAGAGTCTCGAAAACTTACTCAAGGTCACTGTCGTCATTGTTCAGCTCATCACTGTCATTTGTGCAGTCACTGCAAAGTGTTCAAAGGAACATCAGCCAAAGAAGCTTTTCAGATGAATATGCGAATGATCACAATACTTACCTACCAATGCAGAAAGTGGTAAGAATTTGGAGACATAGATTATGAAGAGTAGCAGACCTAGAGTAAAGCCCTCATTCACGCCTTGGACAGATGTTTTTACGCTAGATAAACTGCACTGGCCACTAACAAGCTGATGCCTATACAGTAAATACAATTTTGAATATATTAAGGAAGGCTGAGTAACACCATAACCTTCAAGTTTGTCAAGAAGGATATAACAATTAAAAATGTCAAAAGCCGCACTAAAATTTAAAAATATAAAACTGACATGACATCCAGAATAAATAGCATTTTAAATAAAATCTGTTCAAGAAATTAATTCATTAAGTTCCGGAGTTTTACATGCCAAAACCAAAGTTTGCTTATGACGCATGCCCTAAGGGGGGAATGCGCAAGGATTGGGATTACCTGGGGCTCTTTCACGCGCACGAAAATGTAGGCACACAGGTGTTTTCACATTTTGAACTCGTTGAAGTACGGCTACTGTGATTGGGATTCAATCCCACAACTCGTGCTTAAAAGCTCAATACCGTAGCCACTAAGCAACCACAATCGGTTGTCCCCAACTGAGAATTCATTAAGATATTAAACCTGTATACGTAGCTTTTAGACATACTGCCAAAGCTGTTGTGTAATTTTACTAACTGCAGATAACAGAACTGCAGATAACAGAAACGAGATAGCAACTGGATATGGAATTCCTATCATCTCTCTTCTTAACAGGAATTTTGTGTGCTTTAATTGTTGAGAAAGTTAAGAAAAACACCTTTTTTTTTTTAAATTAGGCTTACGATGAAGGTCAGTGTGTCACAGAAAAAATTGAGCCACTATTTAAAGATGGTGAGTGTTCACGAGGTTTTGAATCACAGCGAGCACCTTGTGTGCTGTGCCAAGAAATAGATAACAGAAACCAACACGTTTCAATTTACAATGTGAGGCCATGAGCTATCAATTGTCACATCATGAAAATAATCACTGAAGGCATTTGAAATATCAACTGGATCAATGTAAGGTGCTGTACTAAATAATGTTCCGTGCATCCTTGTTTAGAAAGGGATTCAACAATTCTCATTGTTTTGTAATGTTGTTCTCGTAAAGTGTAAGCTCGTAACTTCAAACTTACAGTTAATTTGAACTGATTGCCTGGGGCAGGCACAGCCCTGTATATTTTAATGAGAGGAAACTCCTGATAATTTGAATTCACACTGGGAGTTTCTTTTTATGTACACTGCTCCTTGCAGAAGAAGTTGGCCCAGAGTGATTGCAATATGTTACAAAACCAAACCATATTACTGATGCATATTACCAATTAAGTTTATTTTGTTAGTGCTGACCCTGCCATGTAAACAAACGTGTTTTGGAGCATAAATAGCTTTATATATTTCAACATAAGGCTTGCTGCTCACATGAATTCATGGTGGTGCTTGTTTCCAGTGTATAACTGACTGATAAATTACCTTCATTTGCTGTTCGAGCTCCATGAATCTAATTTGTGAAATCAAGGTGTGAGACCAAGCTAGTTGGTATCCCAGACTACGTGAACAGTGCGGAAAAGAGATAACCTTGTCGGTCCCTCGTCGGCCCCTTTGTGTTTGTCTCTTTTCCACGCTATTCACGTATTCATGGTTTGTGAAAGCACCAGTCACAAATTTGTGTAGCAGCACCTAATTTGTAATAACAAGTGCAGACATGGCTCCTTTGGGTCCAGGCTGAGCAGTGTGGCACAATGTCCATTCATTCTACTGCCCACCTGCCAACTCCACTTAATTAGAACAATTTGAGTTTGAATTGACAACCTTTTACTGTATTATGCAAATTCACAATAATTCTCTATTACACTCATTAGCTGGTTAGTTGAAACAGTGCAGTAGCTTTTGAAGCATAAATGTGAGGACATGTGAAATGGCTGGCATTTTATCATTCTATACATTCTTTGCGTGCTTCCCTCGGCCAACCAAAGATTTTGAGGAGACATGTAGTACTCTAACATTGCATCTTACTTGTGTGTGCCAGACACACAACATTTTTGATCAAAGTGCAAGATTCTTTAATAGCTAGTTTAGTGTCACACAGAAATTTATTTCACACTGCTGGCTCTCTGAAATGATTTGTAGAGGTTATTTTAGTTACGACAGTTTCCATGCCTAAAGCACTTCAAGAAAAAAACTGGTGTCAATAACGCTCAGAAAGAAACAGGACACTGATGTAATTACAGGCATATTGCACGTCTTTGTAACAGCAGGCATCAATGCCTTCAGTACCATATCAAAATTTTTTAAGCTGCAGTGTTTCCTGAAACAGCCATGTCTCAATTTGCTGGAAATTGCATCAAGTTTATGTTCATGTTCTTGGAAGGCTTACATCAGCTTACTGAGCAGAAGTTATGCGTCAACAAGGTACATCTTGAAGGCCAAGGTGTGTGGAGTGTGAATTATAAATATAGGACAAATAAGTTATTCTTAGGCTTACATGACATCTGAGTCCGAGTCACCACAGCCCGACACCTTGTCGCTCAGGTAGTCACCCCTAAAAAATTGGCAAAGGTGCATACAGCCAACTGTTATCTACAATCACTCACACCTGTCATAGAAAATATGAATCGGGAATCGGTTGCACACCTGTATAGATGAAGTCTGGTGCATCAACATCACGCCTCGGCATTGAGCACAGAGGCCCCAATTCTATTTCGCCACTGTATACAGGCCCATCTTCTGTTTGACCAGAGCTGTCACAAACAGGAGTCCATAATGGGCTGACCTGGACTCCTGCAGAATAAGAACAAGCTTTTAAAACCCATTCATCGGCAGTTAATTATTTTCTTTTTATAAGGAAAAACAGATAGCAGTTATGCTCTCACCAACAGATGGGTTCTTGATCCTTGTCTGCGCAGACTGACTTTGTGCATGAGGTGCTGTTTGGACATAGACATCACGCACCTGCAGCTCTGCTTCCTGCACATCACTGTGCTGTGAGGTGGTAGCTGCTTTGCAACTCAACTCATTCTGATAGCTACTCCCGGCATGGTGATCCTCTGGGTTTGCCATGCCAGGTGCATCTTGGACGTCATGCTGGTATGCGAAAGAATTGTAAGCAGTATAGTGAGTAGGTGGGTGAAACAACTTTATTTTGTCTACAACAGATGCGAGTAAACTCAATGTGTAGATGAAATTCTAGGGAAGCTAAACATAATGCCACTATCTCTTTTGGCTAGAACATAACAGCATGTATCTATGGAAGTACCTTCACTAATTTCAACGGTCCACATGTCTAATAAAGTGACTGGAGCAATCTGCTGCAGGTGCGCAAGCTATATTTATTCCAATGGGGCTTCCTGTAAAGACTGCCATTCAGTGTGACGTGGTCGTGAACAACTTCACTTCAGTACAGATTTCCTTGTTCTATAGCACACTACACTCAAGCACTATGTTGAAGTTATCATGTGAACATGGCACATTTGTAATAATGTGCACAAAAAGGCAAATAGGCACATTACCATTTCCTTGCTTTTATGAGCTGAGAACACAGACACCCTGTATCACACACACCCCAAGAGCAGAACATGAAATATACTTTGAGCTAGAAAGTGTGTGTGTGTGTGTGTGTGTGTGTGTGTGCGTGTGTGTGTGTGTGCGCGCAAATTAGCTGTTTTTTCGAGTGACGCTGCGAGTGCAACTCGCTTGACAGATTAGTAAGTAATGCGACCAAACCACAACAGCAGTGAATTTCATGGCATAACACGTACAGCAATGCCGTCCACTGGAGGTGGACAAACAGCCTCCATCGAGAAGGGGCTTCCACATGTGCGCACCTTTGATCGCGATTATCCGTGGCGATCGTGCGCTAAGCTCAACAAACTTGATCAAGATAGTTTCGCTATGCAGCAGCCACAACTTTCGATTTCGCACGCAGAAGTTCCATTCAGATCAGGCTTGATGGTAAACGAACGAGCGTGAGTGAGCGATACCAATGTGAGTAACATACTCGTGCGCAACTCATTAAGGGCACTTACGGTAGCACGCTACCAACTGATATTTACATGATCATTTAAAATGTACACGTACCTCCGCTCTCCTTTTGACGGCTGTTCTTCGTGGTGCTCGCGGCTTGCTCTTCGTTGTCTCGTCGAACACTGTCGGCACGGCATCCGCCTTCAAATACCTCCGAAAGTTTGGTTTTGCTAACCCGAAGACTTCCATCAGGCGACCACTATCCTTGTAAGCCTCAGGCGCGAAATGATCAGAACACACGGCCGCGTGTCTGCTCGGCGTCCAATTGTCGCGCCGGGTAGCACTGATCCACCGCTCGCGAAGTGCATCGTCGCGAGGAAAGTTGTGATAACTTCCCTTAGTTGCTTCGCGCTGTGAGAGTGGTTTCTGCAGCCAACAACGCAACACCACTTGCCACCCGAGATCACTTTACCATCCACAAGGCAGCAACTTGTCACGCCAAGCTCTAGCTCACGATCGTGAACTCATCCACGCTTTCGTCGCTGTCAGGCTGTCGTCTGCACAATCCCGGCATGCTCTGCGTTGGACACTTGTAGCGTCATACCCAATGTGGCCTGTAACTGATGGGGTGGTAAGGTAGGGTGTTCGGGTCAATTAATTAAATTCATTTGCAAGGAATATGTGCAACTCTCAAGCCTCATTTTCTCAGGACATGATGTAAGTGCGCAGAGTAATGTACCCAGCGAATTTCAACATCCGGTGACATGAAAAATCGCCGGAGTTGGCCTTTAAAGGGGTCGTGAAAAGAATATGGAGATGCCCGGTTCACTGCTTCAATATGCATTCGACAAGCCGATCCCGAAATATTTCCGCGAAATATTCAGTGCACATGTAATAATGCCCGTTTGAAACCCCAGCGTTCTTGCGCTCCCGAAACGACTATGCGACACTACCGGCCGGGTTACTTGAAAGCTAGAAAGCTATGCGACACTACTATCGGGTTACTTGAAAGCTAGAAAGAAAGAGAATACTTAGAAACCGTACGGTGCCGCCATTCGGAAGCAAAGCTGCAGCACGGTTTGTTTTCCCGTGGCCTCCGAGGGCGCGCCAATCGCGAAGGCCTAGTGGCTACTAACATGACGTCAACTGCGGAGTTGAGGGGAAACGCGCAGTGAAACCGAAACCGCTTTTTTTATCGCTGTAAATCAACCCACACGATTCAACGGAACAATGCATATTGTTGATTGGAGGGTCAGGATCCCGAATACGCACTTAGTACAAAATGTTCAGAAAACATTTCACGACTCCTTTAAGTGGGCTGAGGAGGTAGTGGAGGCCAAGGAGGTTCCATTAATTAATATATAACCTCCTTGGTGGAGGCCCATAGAGTTTCCTACTAAACTCTATGTGGAGGCCTACTACGACTAGTAGACTGATGTCTGCGTAGACCTCCTTCTCTCCCCCCCGCCCCCTCCCCTAAATTTATTAAAAAGAGAAATAAAGTTATTCATTCATTCATTGCTGAACATCCACTGAAAGTGGCCGAAAGTGTAGCTTGAGGGCGAATATGTTGAAGTTTAGTTATATAATTATTTTTATTGTTTATGTAATAGTCTCTCAACGGAACATTTTCTTCACGGTTTCCTCCTTACGTTTCACTATATCGCGTGGGGATATTTTTATAATTTTTACCGTGCCAAAATAAGTGCACGAACAAGTGCTGTTAAAAAAGAAAATAAAAAGCACCCAAGAACAAGCGTGGTCGCAATGTGAAATTTAACATAAAGAATATAAATGGGAAATGTAATTTAAAAACTGGTACAGAACAAATACCCGACGTCGAAATGATATGTCACTGACGGTCCTATGGGAGAGATTACGTTTAATGGGGCAAAGGATAAGAAAAGAACAGTGAGAAAAAGGGAAAGAAATACGAAAGCAAGAACCTCCTCACTGTGTTCGAGAGGCAGAGGAATGCGAGATGAGCAGCAAACGAAAACAGAACATATAAGCGTTTGCTACCAACCGAACAGATCGGGAAACCACTTCAAAAGCGGACACTGCCATCGATCTATGGAAGTATCGGTTTCGTATGTTAGTTTTCCCCTTTCCCAATGAATACTGTAACATATCAAGCCGCGAGTGTGAGAACTATGCAACTTTCGGTTTCGGTTTGGGGCCGGTGCATTTGGAATGCTATCATCATCATCAGCCCATCTCATGTTCACTGCAGGACGAAGGCCTCTCCCAATCCTTTCCATTGCCTGTCCTGCGCGAGCTGGTTCCATTTGACGCCTGCGAATTTCTTGATTTCGTCCCCCCATCTTACTCTCTGTCGTCCGCGGCTATGCTTGCCCTCTCTTGGTATCCATTCCGTCGTTCTAACTGTCCATCGGTTATCTATCCTTCTCATCACGTGGTCTGCCCATGTCCATTGTTTTCTTCTTAACCTCGGTTATTATGTCGGCGACTCCCGTCTGTTCTCTGATCCACTCAGCTCTCTTTCTATCCCTTAATGTAGCGCCTATCATTTTTCGTTCCATCGCCCGCTGCGCAGTTCTTAAAGGGGCCCTGCGACACAAATTGAGTAGGGCGTTTTTATCACTTATTCTAGAACTGTTGCACGCGAGGATGGCGCAGCGAGAGTAGAAACGCCGAAAGCAGAGTGGTTATAATTTTATTTCAGCGAACAAACCGCCCAAAATCGCCTTCTGTTTGAACTGAGGCGACACATAACGGAGATTTTTGTTACAGGAAGTGACATAGAGTGACGACATAGGAGGGGCCAGGCCGGGCGTTCTGATTGGCTTGACGCTTGTTACACACGTGTGGTGTCTGCTTGATCACGCTATTCAGTACCAAAATGTACTAAAATAGTTTTTATGCTTCTTACGATAGAGAGAAAGTATCTGACATTACTTGCAAAACGACACCAGGTGTGTTGACGGCCGGACGCTTTCTGCGCGCGCGCGCTCTGCTCCCGGCGTCTTCCGGTGTCGCTCTACAAGACGCGCGTTGCTATTGGACGTCTCTACTGACGTCAGCGGGAGAGCGAAATACGAAAGGGAATGTTGGTTTCATGCTGTCTGCTCGTGTTTTGAACTTCAAGGGCTAATAACTCCAGTTCTAGACCACCGATTTGCATAATTCTTGTTGTGTTCATCTCATTCGATCCTACACACACTGCAGTACTGCAGACGGCAGTTCGAAAAGTGTCGCAGGGCCCCTTTAACTTCCTCTCGAGCTTCTTCGCCCCGCCACGGTGGTCTGGTGGTTATGGCACTCGGCTGCTGATCCGAAGGTCGCGGGATCGAATCCCGGCCGCGGCGGCTGCATTTCGGTGGAGGCGAAATTTTGAGGCCCGTGTGCTGTGCGATGTCAGTGCACGTTAAAGAACCCCAGGTGTGGTCGAAATTTCCGGAGACCTCCACTACGGCGTCTCTCATAATCAGAGCTGGTTTTGGGACGTTAAACCCCACAAATCAATCAATCTCGAGCTTCTTCGTAATTCTACAAGTTTCTGCCCCGTATGTCAGTACTGGCAAAATGCAGTAGTTATATAGTTTCCGCTTGAGTGATAGTGGTAGATTTCCTTTCATGAGCTGGGAATGTCTCCCGTAAACGCGCCATCCCATCTTTATTCTACGGTGGATTTCTTTTATATGGGCGGGTTCTCCTGTCAGTAGCTGCCCTAGATATAGGTATTCTTCTACGACTTCTGATGTCTGGTTTCCGATGATGAAGCCACGTTTTTTCGCCGTGCCACTTAGCATTATCTTTGTTTTCTGCATGTTCATCCTTAACCCTACTTTAGAGCTTTCTCGGCTTAAGTCTTCAATCATCTTTTGTAGTTCGTCGCCATCATTGCTAAAGAGAACTATGTCGTCTGCAAATCTTAGGTTACTCAGATATTCGCCGTTAATCCTTAGCCCTGTCTCGTCCCAGTCTAGCCTTTTGAAGATTTCTTCCAAACATGCGGTAAACAGCATTGGAGAAATTGTATCTCCTTGTCTGACACCTTTCGGTATTGGGATTTTTCTGCTTTTCTTGTGGAGGAGCAGGGTAGCTGTAGAATCTTTATAGATGTTGGCTATTATGTCTACGTATCTATCGCATATTCCTTGTCGGCGTAGTGCCTCTAGGACTGCTGGTATATCTACCGAGTCGAAAGCCTTTTCGTAGTCTATGAAAGCCATATATAGGGGTTTGTTGTATTCCGCTGACTTCTCGATTACTTGATTTATCACATGAAAGTGGTCTATGGTGGAGTATCCTTTCCTGAACCCTGCTTGCTCTCTTGGTTGATTGAATTCAAGTGTGGCCCTTATTCTGTTTGAGATAACTTTTGTGAAAATTTTGTAAAGTGCTGAGAGTAGACTGATCGGCCTGTAGTTCCTCGAGTCTTTAACGTCCCCCTTCTTATGTAATAGTAGAATATTAGTCGGATACAACTCAAGTCTGCGGTGAAGCCCCTCCCACGCCCTTGTAACCGCCAGCCACTGTACCTCAGCGAAGCTTCAAATAGTTCCTTTGTACTTTCTATGTTACCAAAATAAAGCGGGGTTGGTAGCAATAATGTATAGGTGCATACAATTTGATGTCTTCATTCGTTTATTAGAGTGGAACACGGAAAGGACAATTCTTTACTGAGCTGAAATCAAGCGCTTGCAGTGCAAACACCCGGCAAGCCACAGTCTCCGCCAGCCGAGTTGTTCAACTCAGTTCAGTGAAGTTTCACAAGGTAAAGCGCGCTCGGAAGCGAAATGAACTGTATCGCGGCCATTTGCAGATGGAAGCGCTGAGAGCCCACACATGTTTGTCCATACTTCTCCAGCACCTTATGGCTTATACCAAGGTCCCTCAATACTTTTTAAGTATTGAGGGACCTTGCTTATGTACCTATATGAAAAGACTGAAGAACAGCAGACGCCCCGCAGACAACAAAGGCATAAACACGGCGCCATTTTGAAAAGGTCGCAAGACGACGATTTTGTGTGCTTCTGTGACTGCCTGGCGGAGTAACACTATACGCCTCGTGCAAGCCGACGGAAGCGCTACTGGTGGCGACCCTGCTAAGTATTCGCGGGAGAGTAGGCAGCCGTGCGCCGTAGCTTCCTACGACTTTGTTCGCGTTCGCCGTTTAGTTCGCGTTGTCGCAGCGAAATAAGCAACTTTCTTTGCATGTGTGGGGTGGCCGAAGCTTCAAGAGATGTCGAATAACAAAAGCCATCCAAACACGACCTCTTCCTGTACGTAGGCGTTTAACCAGAATTTTGATTTCGCAGGGTGGGAGGGGTGTTACCCATGGCGTTAACGAAAATGGAGGGGGGCTACCCACCTGGCTAAGTTTTAAGGGGGAGGAGTGTAAACAAAAGCCTGCTTGTACGTTTAAAGTGCTCACACAGAAGTCTTGCCCTATTTTACGAGTTACACCAGCTCTAATAAGACAAGAAACTCATGTGTGCTCGGTATGCGTGTGCCCCACCACTGTTACTAGAAGAAAAAAATTTATGTTACAACAGTGGCAGTTCGGGCATGTTCATACACCATCTTGAAAAGTAGAAGCACGCAGAACACACGGACGAAAGAGCATGAAGAAAGTTTGAAACCAACACAAGACTAAATATAGCTTTGGTGCGTGCTGAGCATTTCATATACGGAATAATGGGAAGATGCTGGACCGCAAACCACCATGATAATGGCAATACTTGCATAGGCACATAAAGCTCTAAAACAATGTGGTGCACTGCAGGCCCACAGAAGACGCATATATGACGAAATCTCCGTAAAGTGACGAAGAAATTCAGTAGCTGTTTAGTGTTTACATGTTTCTACATACATCTTGACGATAGAGCGAGCCCCAGCCTTGCTGTCGCTCCCAATTAACTTGACCAACCCTTCGCCGCTTTTCAATATATCATGCGCCTTCTCTTTACTCAGCATCCAAAACACAAAAATTCTCACGCAGCTTTGTGCGCTTTCAAGAAGGTCGCTCAGAAAATTGCAAGTTTTGACGGCTGCAGCAGGTAGGGTAGTTCGACGAACGCGGCGCTAAATGGTTTTATCCGCTGGCAAGTTTGGCGATATCCATGAGGAGTGTACGCAGGTTCATTAACAATCTCTCAGTTGCGCTTCATAAGGTGACTTTTATGTCAATTATTATGCGATTATGTCACGTATGTAATCAGTGCTATCAAGATCGCTACATAACGCACGCCAGCATCACGTATTGTTTGCTTCATTGTTTGAATTACCACTCTGCTCAAATTATGTGTGTTTATTATTAAGGTACAGAGACGGCAATGTGGCAACGGTGCAATTTAAAAAAAAGAAGGAAATACAAGGCAGCTACTTCGCACGAGCTCCACTTCGAAACTGGACTTTTTCACGGTGGTCGGCGGGATGCACCTGACAATTATATGCGGACTGGTTTGTCCTAAATTGTGTTAACGGCACGCGCGTGCCCACTTTCACAGAGGCCCGATTCTTTCCTGCAACTGTCACCGCAACAGTAGGTGTCCGGCACGCGAACGAAGGGGAAATCGCAGCCGCGTTCCTCGGCCATGCCCATGCCTCCCAGCGCTGCAAAAAGCGTTGTCGTCTGCTCGGCCTCCCGAGAGTACTGTCGGCGGCGCCCGCTAGGTGGCCATCAGTGGCGCCTCTATAGGCGGTGCACCAGGCGTATAGTGCCTAGAATATACTGGCTAGTGTGCTGAGCGGAGGGGGTTCACAATGGGAGGCAGTGGCAGGGTGGGTGATGCCTTCCTACGTTGGCCGGCAGGCGGCGCCGCTGAAGCAAAGGTGCCGGTCACGTGGTGCAGGTAGTGCCGGCCCGGCGCGGCCGCAGTTGTCACGTGGTCGACGTGTCACGTTGTCAGTTGACTCAGTCGTGGCGTCGTGGCTCCGTCAGTGATTCGTGCTGTCCGTGCCTCGTGTTTTCCTGTTTTGGTGACGTCCACGCTGTGTTTTCCTACCTTGTTCGCATAGTTTTCTGTGTCGATACTTGTGTGTTAAACCGCGCAGTCTTATGATGCAGCGGGCGAAGTATCAGGGCAGGGAGAAAACGTGCTTCGTGCCGCTTTGTCGGAGCGGCTATCGTTCGAACCCGGACAAAGTGTCGATGTTCGCCGTGCCGTCGGACGCTTCGCGACTTGCCGAGTGGGACATGGACGCCACATGGACTATGGTGCCTATTCTAGGCGATGTGCATGGACATTTGCGATTACTGTTGACCCGCTCCGGGGCGGATTTCTGTTCGCGATTAAGAATTATTGTACCGACACGACCTGACTACACGGCGCATGTTGAATGTACACTCAGTACGATCACGGCTGAAATGTGTGAATCGCATTTCTGCCGTAGGATATTCAATTTGACATTTCTGTTGCGCTAGGATAGCTTTGCGCCGAATAAAGAAAACTAGCAGACGACGTAACGTACTAGGTACGTGTTAAAAGCACCGTAGTATTGTAGTGCCATGCCAATTGAGGATTCTCTGCAGGCAGCAATTTAACGTTCAGTTTCCCTCCGTCCGGTAGTGTTGTCACGAGTGTCCTAAAGGCAACGAAAGACACTGAATTCGCAGCAGAAATCGCGCGCTGCTACCCAGCTGAAAGCGGAGCCGCGGGCGACCGATACACCTTAGAGAGTTGCAGCGCCGCCACGCGGTGACTGGGGGAAGGCATCAGCGCAGCTGCCACGCCAACCGGCGCGCTCAGCACACTAGCCAGTATTCGCAATGTCCGCGAACTATAGGTGGCGCGCAAGTCGAGCCAACATTAATTTAGCCAACATGGCTGTCTGGAGGAGGATAGACTATCCGCATGCCCGGAGTGTACGCCGTTCGCCGCGTGTCGTACAGAAGCTTCAACGGGTTTTTCACCATGTCCGACACAAATTAGCGTCCTTTTGCGAAGCCGCTTTCATTAGTGACTATTTTGGAAACTTCTGTGAAGGCAGAGCTGTTGAAATCAGCCTCTTACGTGGTGCCCACAGCACGAAGTCTGCACACCGCGAAGAAGTCGCAGTGAAATGGCAGAAAGATGTTACCAAAAACTGTCACTTGCGGATCCAGAGGCGTGCCGTGCGCCTCTTCGCGTACATCGCGAAGACACTCGCAGGATCCGTTGAAAGTACACGCGTGCAAACTGCCTCGTGTCACACGGACGAAGCTTGTCACTGTAGATCGCAACCGACTGGGTGATATTTTTTTAACCGTATTTTCTGCACAGTGAGCTGCCGAAGTGAGTAAATAGTGGCGTCACACGGGCACATGTGATAGCGACTGGGATCGATCAGGGTTACATTTCTTAATCGCGATCAACGGTGGTCACTGCTACACGGTCCAACGTAATCATGATAGAGTTTAGCGCTGGCGTGGGCCGAATCGGGAGTTCAGAGCCGAATCGCGATGCGCACATGCCGATCGTCTTGAGATCAGTGTATCATGCTTGACCGCGCGATCAACAGTGCACGCGTACCAGCACCTGTTCCAGATAGAGCCAAGACAGGATCGGCCTAGATCGTGATCAAAAATGCCCGTTTAATGTGAATCGATGTTAGCATTGACTGAAATATAAACATTCGTTGTTGTGTGCGACTGCGTGTAATATTCTGCGACTGCGTGAAACTGATTCGTATCCGTCGCGAGGCCTGCTAAGTCACTTCAACACGGACATCCCGGCAAATTGTCCAGACTGCCCAGAGCCTTATTGCTCGCTCTCGCACATGCTATGGCAAATTAATGTACCGCGTTACCAAAGGGTCCTCTTTCCAGTGAGCCCGAATGGGAAGAGGCCCTCAAAAGCCCGGACCTCAAAGTTCAACTCCAGGCCGTCCAGAGGGCCCAAGAACTGGCGGAGCGTCACAACGTTCCCGTCCCGACTTGGGCGTCGCCTACGGTTTCGGCCCGAGGAGCTCCTCGCGTGGGATCTCCAACGGCTTAAACTCCTCAGGACCTTAATAAAGTTCTTGACTGATTGACTGAATACCACGCAAACAAGCAACTTTGCGGCTTGCAGTAATTCGCAGATGTCTCTTACATTTAACTGCCGCGTTGCCACGCTAGCAGGTGCGCTCATCTACTGAAACGGCCTTCTCACTATAAATGCAACATAAAGCCTGACCACTGTGCGGTTTAGCCAAAAAGCGAAAGCAATTGCCGCCTACCTATATTGCTCCAGAAGAAATTACCTGGAGTGAAATGTGCGCTGCACGCCCTCATCGGCGGCGTCACAGGCTTTCCGATGTGAAACCTCACTATCCATTCCTTCTATCGCAACGGATCTTAGAGGGAGGAATGCAGGGTTATCTCGTTGTGAACAGCTCAATTTGTGCACTCGGGCACGCAGCACACGGGGTTACTGTTGTGCTTTTTGCAGATCACGCGCAAATGCGTACACAACGGTGCGGCGGCGATGGACAGTACAGCGCGTCGTCTGCCTATCCTCCTCGTGGCATTTCTGCCGTGCGCCGCGGTGCGGCGTGGCAGTCTACGGACAGTGCGAATATTCTAGGCACTATAGTAACACTGATACGCGGGGTCCGTCGGCCCTTGTTGGCAGGTGACCAGGCTCGAATAATTTATGCGTTCTTTTTTCTTTGCTTTATGCGTTAACCCTTCGCGTTTGCTTTTTGGTTAGAGAGTTTTAGTTTGTCCGTAAACTTCTTTACGTTTGCGGATACCGGTTTACCGTGCGTGTTTACGGTGGATGGATGGATGGATGGATGGATGCTACGAGCGTCCCCTTTGTAACGGGGCGGTGACATGTGCGCCACCAGGCTCGTAGAACTTTCTTTTTTTCTCTCTCTCTTTAACTTTTCCTCATGCCTTTTAAATGTACTTCAATCAAATCGATCATACTGTCGCGAGAACCGCGTCGCGTAGAATGTTTTCTTGTTATTTTCTTCTTTTCCGGCTACTTTTGTACAAGGGTGCTCTACTAAACGAGCCCGCACACCGCAGGGAGCATTCCGGGAGACGGGACGCCGAGGATGAGGGGCATTTGTGCGCGCCGCGGCCAGTTTCTGGAAAGCGTTGTTTGTGTTGGTTTTGTGGCGAGGCCGGATGCACGCGATCGTAGAGCATCGATCGTTACCGTCGACTTGCCTGACTTGTCCGTGTAAGCCGGTTTCCTATTGGTGGGAGGCGGTGGTGGTTCGAGTCGTCCGCGTCGCCGTGGATGCTGAAAAAGTGCTATTTAAGCGGCGACACTGGCCTTTTTTGGGAGAGCGGACTCGGGGACCATGACGCTCGTCACCACCGGGGGACAGTCCGGCAGGCCGACGGGGTATGATACCATTTTCTCTGTTGTATAATTTTTGCCCTGTGTGTTTTACAACTTCAAGATGTCTTAGCTAAATAAACCCCCAATGAGTGCTCTCCCAATTCACCGTGTCGACTCCTCATCCCTTGCCTGCGCGGAGTGGCTCCCACGCCTCTTCGTCTTTCTGACCTTCCGATGCGTCTAACATGAACGGCCCCGACGTTTCGCTACAAAGTGGTGGAGGTGCGGGGTAGCGATATTCCCGCTCTGAAATTATGCCCCGAGTCAATAAGCATCAGGAAACTACTTCGGACTGCTCCACTATGACGGAACTCCCTTCCTTTCTCTCTGCTATGGCTACCCCCCAAGCAAAACCTTTCGTCGGACCGCCAGTCTTCAGAGGCGCGCCAGAGGAATCTGTTTCCGAGTGGCTACTTTGCTACGAACATGTCGCGTCGCTGAACAACTGGGACCAAGCCACGAAAGTTAAATTTTTATATTTGGCTTTAGACGGCGATGCAAAGAAGTGGCACACTACTCAGATTCTTACGGGTGCCCCTAATTCATGGGAACAATGGGCGACCTTATTGAAAACGTCATTTACGAGTCGTCACTCAGTCGAGATCGCCCATTTGCGACTACAAAACAGAACTCAGCTGCCGTCCGAAAGCCCGGAGCAGTACTACTATGACATCGTGCAGCTTTGCGCAAGGGTCAACCCGTCTATGGCAGAAGATGATCGGTTGCGGCACCTTATGCGCGGTTTGCGTCCGGATGTGCAGGAAAAAATGATCATCGCAAACCCGGAAACCTGCGCCGCATTCCTCCAAATTTTACAGCGCATAAATTACGCAGCTTTGATGAGCCCTGCTTCTTGGTCACGGCCGATCGACACCCACTATCCTAATGGATTGCAGTCGTGGATGAAAAACATCGCGCCTCCGGTAGGGATGGCATCCGCCGCCGCGGCAGTACAGCCTACTCCTACGTGTGTCGCCACCTGCGCCGCAGCAGAACTGCGTTGCCCGCGGCAGGCTGCCGACCGCGAGGGAGACTTAAAGGCGATTGCAGACTCCATCGCCTTGTTATCGGACCGGCTAAGAAACATTGAAGACGAGATGCGTCGCCCCCCAGTGCCTTGGCCACCGAGAACATCCCGTGCCAACGACGGGCGTCCCCGATGCCAGATTTGCAGCCGCATCGGCCACGAAGCACGACAGTGCTGGCAGCGCTTCCGGGACGACAGAAATGATCATGCGGAGTCTCTTGGCAATCACGATAGCCAGCGTAACCCTTCGGGAAACGAGAACGGCCGGGCCTAAGGGGCCAGCCCGGCCGTCCCATCGGCACATTGTCGGAAAGCCAGCTTCACGCAGTCCCCACACGAGCCAATGGTACAATAACGTTGCGACACCGCCCTGACCTTAAGAATGGAAATGCCGACACGCTTTTCCGCCTTCCTCACGACCGCGTACCAGTAAGCGAAGAAACCCTTTTACCGTTGCTGGTTTTGGGTCAGGCGGATGTTGGAAAGAAGCAGAGGGCAGACCCATGGATTAGAGCTGTTGTACAGCACCTCGAAGAACCGAGTGCGCCCGTTGTCAGGAATACCAAAAGAACGGCACGGAGTTTTCGGTTAATCGACGGTGTACTGTATCGGAGGGCGAAAGGCTTTGAGAAAGATCGCGCGGCTCTCGTTGTCCCCAAGTGCTTGAGGTCTGAGATATTAAGGCACTGCCATGACGACTGTACGGCAGGCCACTTGGGTGTCAAGCGTACATGGGAGAAGTTGCGTTACCGATATTTCTGGCCGAAGATGTTCGCATACGTCAGCAAGTACGTTCTCTCCTGCCCTGACTGCCAGACGCAAAAGCAACCGCCGGGGAAGCCGGCCGGTTCCCTCCAACCAATCCCGGCTGTAGGTCGACCGTTTCAGCCGTCGCTACCGGTAAATATCGGGTCGGGCACACAACGTGGATGCGACTACACCCTGGATGCGGTGAAAGTGGCTCGCCGGCTGCGGCAGGCTCGAAAATTAATGAATGAACGGGAAAAGCGCCAGCAAGAAAGGAACAAGCGCAGCTACGATGCCGACGACGCGGACGATGAGTCCGGTGCCGATCACGAGGTGCGAGATCCAGGTGGTGATGTGCGCGAGTGCAGTGATGACCGCGAATTCCATCAGGGTGAAGTGCGCGAGCGCAGTGCCGGGAGTGATGTCCACGAATTACACCCCAGTGTTGTGCGCGAGTGCGACGTCAATGGTGATGTGCGCGAGTGTGGTTCGCGAGCGGACCGAGAACTTCGTTTGCGTCATGGTGTGTGCGAATCAGGGACCAGTGATAAAGTGAGACAGCGCGAAAGCTCAGACTCTGAAACTGAACTTTACAGCGACTGGAAGACCTTTTCAAGCGGCAACAACGGACAACGAAATGCCGCCGCTTACGACACTGATACTGACTTGTATTACAGTGCCAGCGAGTGAACTTTAGTGATTTTCAGTCTCGCGATTCTCCATTTGTTGTTTTAAGTTTTCCACCTTTTAGATGTATAACTTTTCTGAAACGAGTACCTCCCGTAACTGTTGTATGTAAAATTGTTTTTTTTTTTCGTACTTCTTTTTTCGTGGGTTGCAAGTAAAACGAGTGGGTCACTCTTTTTCGTAGGGGGGAGGTGTCGCGAGAACCGCGTCGCGTAGAATGTTTTCTTGTTATTTTCTTCTTTTCCGGCTACTTTTGTACAAGGGTGCTCTACTAAACGAGCCCGCACACCGCAGGGAGCATTCCGGGAGACGGGACGCCGAGGATGAGGGGCATTTGTGCGCGCCGCGGCCAGTTTCTGGAAAGCGTTGTTTGTGTTGGTTTTGTGGCGAGGCCGGATGCACGCGATCGTAGAGCATCGATCGTTACCGTCGACTTGCCTGACTTGTCCGTGTAAGCCGGTTTCCTATTGGTGGGAGGCGGTGGTGGTTCGAGTCGTCCGCGTCGCCGTGGATGCTGAAAAAGTGCTATTTAAGCGGCGACACTGGCCTTTTTTGGGAGAGCGGACTCGGGGACCATGACGCTCGTCACCACCGGGGGACAGTCCGGCAGGCCGACGGGGTATGATACCATTTTCTCTGTTGTATAATTTTTGCCCTGTGTGTTTTACAACTTCAAGATGTCTTAGCTAAATAAACCCCCAATGAGTGCTCTCCCAATTCACCGTGTCGACTCCTCATCCCTTGCCTGCGCGGAGTGGCTCCCACGCCTCTTCGTCTTTCTGACCTTCCGATGCGTCTAACATGAACGGCCCCGACGTTTCGCTACAATACTATAGCAAAAAAGGAAATTCATAGCCCAGTTCCCTGGCCCTTATGGCAGAAAGTCCATATTTTCCCCTATAATTATTTTTGTCCGTTCTCTCTAGTTTTCTGCCACCAGTATTCTAACCGTCTCTTACTTATTTCAATCGCGGCTATGTTCAGCTTCCCGTTGTTCGCCCTAAAACCAAAGGCTTCCTGTAGGGTGGTGCCCAAATTTACACCTGGGGGGACATTTCCGCATTCAATCAGAACATGATCCGTTGTTTCCCTATCTTCCTCACAGCATGTGCATTTTTCTTCTTTGCTGAATTTCGCTTTATAAATACGCGTTCTAAGGCAGCCCGATCTCGCTTCAAACAATAAAGCGCTTCCTCTTGAATTATCATAAAATGCCTCCCTCTTTATTTCGTTTTTGCCCTCTCGGTAGTTATTCAGAGTCGGTTTTTTTTCCATCGCTGCCCTCCAGTAAATCTTTTCCGCCTCTCTGACTTTTCCCTTTAAGCTCTTCGTTGTCAGTTCTCTTAGAGCCGTATATTTACTGGTGAGCCTCCTAGTTCTCTTTCTCCACTGCGTGTCAACGCTCTTTCTATATAAATAGCGGAACACCTTCACTGCCCACCTACTCGATCTCTTTCATATTCCTTAGCCTCTCTTCAAACCTTCTTTTGCTCTGCGCTTCCCTTGCCTCAAAACTCGCCCATCCCATATCGCCCTTTACAGCCTTGTTTGTAGTGTTCCCGTGGGCACCCAACGCGAGGCGTCCCACAGTTCTTTGATTCACGTCCATTCCTGATTGTATCTCTCATGGCCTCATGCACACCACTGAGTTCCCAAATGTAAGCCCTGGTACCATTACGCGTTTCCACAGACCCCTAAGCACCTCGTACCTATTGTATCCCCATAACGCTCTGTGCTTCATTATTGCAGCGTTCCTCTTTCTCTTTGCTGCCAAGGCTTTTTCTTGTACCTCCATGTACCTATCACCCTCATTTACCCATACGCCAACGTACTTGTATTCGCTTACTCTCGGTATTTCTTGGCCCTGTATGGATACTGCCTGGTCTTTGGGACCATTGAATACCATCAATCCACATTTTTACACTAAATCCTAGTCCTATCCTCGCCTTCCTTTCCGCATGTATTCACCAGCCGTTGTATATCATCTCGGACTGTCCGCGAATAAGGCAATATCGTCAGCATAAAATAAACCCGGAAGCATCTGCTCAATCATCACGCCGCCCTGTTTGTGTGACAGATTAAAACCAATGTTGCTATCTCTTAGCGCTTTTTTCCGTTTTAACCATGTACAGCATGAAGAACAGCGGCGACAAAGGACATCCCTGTCTCAGCTCCTTGCTAATATCAACGTTCTCTATGCTACTGACTCCTTCCCATTCTACGCAAACTGTATTTTCTCGATATATTTCCCTCAAAAGCTGTACACAATCGTCGCCTATGCCCATTCCTTCCAAAATTTCCCACAATATTTCCTGATTAACATTGTCATACGCTCCAGTGATGTCTAGAAAAGCCACATACAACGGCCTCCTTTCTATTTTAGATATTTCTATACACTGAGTAAGAACAAATAGGTTATCGTCTAAACGCCTGTCTACTCGAAATCCATTCTGAAGTTCTCCCAAAATATTGTTACCTTCTGCCCATGCTTCTATTTTTAATTTTACTGCTTGCATAGCCATCCTGTATAGTACCGATGTAATGGTTAGCGGTCTATACGAGCGAATGTTATTCTTTTCCCCCTTGCCTTTATAGATTAAGTTCATTCTACTTTTTCGCCAACTGTCCGGTATTTGCCTCTTCTGTAAGCATTTTTCTACGGCTTTCAATAGTGCTTCTTTAGTGTTCTGTCCTAATTCGTTAATGAGGCTAACGGGGACCCCATCTAAACCCAGAGCAGTGTGCTTTGGAATTTTTCCTTCGGCCTTTTTCCAGTTGAAATTCTCAAGTTCTAGCTCTTCCTTAGTTTCGCTCACCGTCATGGTTTTATCCACTGGGGGAATCTCTTGGACGATCTTTTTAAACGAACCGGCTGTTACCTTCTGGATGTAACCCAACGCTTCGTACCCTTCCAATTGATTTCCTTTCTCATCAACAATATGCTGCTGCAATGTGGCAGACCTTTTACCTAGCGCTTTTATGTGGTTCCAAAATATCCTAGGCGCGCCCTTCTTTTTGTCATGAATTTCTGTCACCCAGCGTTCGCTTTCACCTTTAATTTTTGCCTCAACCAATTTCTGTACAATAGATTTTTTCTCTCAAAAGCTGTACACAAGTACTGCTAGCGCCACCTATCCACGGTTTGCTTAACTACAGTGCATTCGATTTTCTTTTTAGTAGCGTGAACGTTTTCTTCGAAAGAGGTAATGAAAGTACTCAGAGTCAATTATTCTCTCACGTCCAATGCTTTACGCTAGGAGTCAAGCAAAACGGGCAAGCAACAATAATAATAGCTTTTTGTGTGCCTGGTTAGGTTCCGCATCATCAGGTGTCGCCAGGAGGAGGAGGAGGATAAGGTCCCTCCATAAATTGAGGGACTTTAGAGGAGGAGGAAACAACTTTATTGACACTAGGTCAAGTGAGGGCGGGATAGGGAGGGTAACGGGAAAAGGAAGACGGTGGGCCCTCAGGCAGCCCTAGGTGGCCGAAAGTCCTTGAGCCTCGGTGACCTCTATGGCCCACCGCACAATCCGGAGTTGATCATCCGGACGTGAGCTGCGCAGAGCAGCCTCCCATCGCTCCTGTCGCTCAGTCCCTTCAAAAGGAGGAGTTGGTTTGTTGGGGCAATTTCGATAAATGTGGTCGAAATCAGCTCTCGGACTTGGGCAGACAGCAGCGCTGCTGGTCACTTACACTTTCCCGTTAAACCGGTATCCGTAAACGTGAAGAAGTTTACGGACTCTCTCTATTCTTTGTGGCTCCCGTGTGCAACACACTTTTTTTTTCATTCTTCGGATTCACCATTGCAAGAGCATTGCTGCCCCTGGCGCGACGAGCAAATCGGGGACATACGTGGACGACGCCTTGTGAACACAACTATTTATTTTTGACTCTGAAAGTGGCAGCCCACATGGTTGACATTTCGTCTGTAAAAGCGACCTTCTAGCACTGTAGTGGCACCAGGGCGTATATTTCCAGTTGCGGCACGAAGCTCTATTGGATGGTTTCGGCTGGGAAACATAAATCACTAGGGTGCGCCACTTTGGGATTTGAAGTGTATAGAAAAACTGTGAGAATATGCGAATTTGGGCGAGTGTTGTAGGAATAGAGTTACAAAGAGGCTTGATTTCCTTCCTTTAATTAACATCGCGTTGCCCCCCCCCCCCCACGGTGGTCTATGGCTGTGGCTATGGCACTCGGCTGCTGGTTCGAAGGTCGCGGGATCGAGTCCCGGAACCACTGGAGGTCGAAATCAATCCGAAGACCTCCTATGGGGCTCACCTCGTAAGCTTATCGTGGTTTTGGTACGTAAGATTACGTGAATTCTTCTCTCATATCTCTCACACGCACATACATACATACTGTGGGGCCGGGTCCGCCCGACGCCATGTTTGCACGAAATTCCTCGCGTCCCTCTCTCCCAGCTGGAAACGCGGCGGCGACCCACACATGTGTAGGGCTGGCCGCTCGCTCCATATGGTTTAAACTAGGCTGGCCATTGGGCAGCAGAGAAATTCCTAGAACGTTTGCGCCGTGTCTGGCGTTTCTGTGTTTGGAGATGCATCGGGAGAACACGCTGTGGGACTTGGAGAAGTGCGCACGTACGTTGGGACCCGCCGGCCGTACCAGGCCTGCGGTCGATTGGCGTGTATTCTGCGAGCCCCAGCGACCACGCGGGCGGCGACCTGCGACCGACCGCTCCTGTCTGTATGTTCTGCTGTCTATTTTCCTTTCCGAGGGCTCGCGGTCGCGGGTGCGCTAGCCGGGGTTAGGACTCTCCTTCCTTGCATGGTCCTTTGTGTATTTTTGTGTGTTATTGTGGTTCCGTGTTGTTCCTGTTACGGTCTTGTGTTCGTGTGGGCTGAATTTCGCTTTATAAATACGCGTTCTAAGGCAGCCCGATCTCGCTTCAAACAATAAAGCGCTTCCTCTTGAATTATCATAAATGCCTCCCTCTTTATTTCGTTTTTGCCCTCTCGGTAGTTATTCAGAGTCGGTTTTTTTTTCCATCGCTGCCCTCCAGTAAATCTTTTCCGCCTCTCTGACTTTTCCCTTTAAGCTCTTCGTTGTCAGTTCTCTTAGAGCCGTATATTTACTGGTGAGCCTCCTAGTTCTCTTTCTCCACTGCGTGTCAACGCTCTTTCTATATAAATAGCGGAACACCTTCACTGCCCACCTACTCGATCTCTTTCATATTCCTTAGCCTCTCTTCAAACCTTCTTTTGCTCTGCGCTTCCCTTGCCTCAAAACTCGCCCATCCCATATCGCCCTTTACAGCCTTGTTTGTAGTGTTCCCGTGGGCACCCAACGCGAGGCGTCCCACAGTTCTTTGATTCACGTCCATTCCTGATTGTATCTCTCATGGCCTCATGCACACCACTGAGTTCCCAAATGTAAGCCCTGGTACCATTACGCGTTTCCACAGACCCCTAAGCACCTCGTACCTATTGTATCCCCATAACGCTCTGTGCTTCATTATTGCAGCGTTCCTCATTCTCTTTGCTGCCAAGGCTTTTTCTTGTACCTCCATGTACCTATCACCCTCATTTACCCATACGCCAACGTACTTGTATTCGCTTACTCTCGGTATTTCTTGGCCCTGTATGGATACTGCCTGGTCTTTGGGACCATTGAATACCATCAATCCACATTTTTACACTAAATCCTAGTCCTATCCTCGCCTTCCTTTCCGCATGTATTCACCAGCCGTTGTATATCATCTCGACTGTCCGCGAATAAGGCAATATCGTCAGCATAAAATAAACCCGGAAGCATCTGCTCAATCATCACGCCGCCCTGTTTGTGTGACAGATGAAAACCAATGTTGCTATCTCTTAGCGCTTTTTTCCGTTTTAACCATGTACAGCATGAAGAACAGCGGCGACAAAGGACATCCCTGTCTCAGCTCCTTGCTAATATCAACGTTCTCTATGCTACTGACTCCTTCCCATTCTACGCAAACTGTATTTTCTCGATATATTTCCCTCAAAAGCTGTACACAATCGTCGCCTATGCCCATTCCTTCCAAAATTTCCCACAATATTTCCTGATTAACATTGTCATACGCTCCAGTGATGTCTAGAAAAGCCACATACAACGGCCTCCTTTCTATTTTAGATATTTCTATACACTGAGTAAGAACAAATAGGTTATCGTCTAAACGCCTGTCTACTCGAAATCCATTCTGAAGTTCTCCCAAAATATTGTTACCTTCTGCCCATGCTTCTATTTTTAATTTTACTGCTTGCATAGCCATCCTGTATAGTACCGATGTAATGGTTAGCGGTCTATACGAGCGAATGTTATTCTTTTCCCCCTTGCCTTTATAGATTAAGTTCATTCTACTTTTTCGCCAACTGTCCGGTATTTGCCTCTTCTGTAAGCATTTTTCTACGGCTTTCAATAGTGCTTCTTTAGTGTTCTGTCCTAATTCGTTAATGAGGCTAACGGGGACCCCATCTAAACCCAGAGCAGTGTGCTTTGGAATTTTTCCTTCGGCCTTTTTCCAGTTGAAATTCTCAAGTTCTAGCTCTTCCTTAGTTTCGCTCACCGTCATGGTTTTATCCACTGGGGGAATCTCTTGGACGATCTTTTTAAACGAACCGGCTGTTACCTTCTGGATGTAACCCAACGCTTCGTACCCTTCCAATTGATTTCCTTTCTCATCAACAATATGCTGCTGCAATGTGGCAGACCTTTTACCTAGCGCTTTTATGTGGTTCCAAAATATCCTAGGCGCGCCCTTCTTTTTGTCATGAATTTCTGTCACCCAGCGTTCGCTTTCACCTTTAATTTTTGCCTCAACCAATTTCTGTACAATAGATTTTTTCTCTCAAAAGCTGTACACAAGTACTGCTAGCGCCACCTATTCACGGTTTGCTTAACTACAGTGCATTCGATTTTCTTTTTAGTAGCGTGAACGTTTTCTTCGAAAGAGGTAATGAAAGTACTCAGAGTCAATTATTCTCTCACGTCCAATGCTTTACGCTAGGAGTCAAGCAAAACGGGCAAGCAACAATAATAATAGCTTTTTGTGTGCCTGGTTAGGTTCCGCATCATCAGGTGTCGCCAGGAGGAGGAGGAGGAAACAACTTTATTGACACTAGGTCAAGTGAGGGCGGGATAGGGAGGGTAACGGGAAAAGGAAGACGGTGGGCCCTCAGGCAGCCCTAGGTGGCCGAAAGTCCTTGAGCCTCGGTGACCTCTATGGCCCACCGCACAATCCGGAGTTGATCATCCGGACGTGAGCTGCGCAGAGCAGCCTCCCATCGCTCCTGTCGCTCAGTCCCTTCAAAAGGAGGAGTTGGTTTGTTGGGGCAATTTCGATAAATGTGGTCGAAATCAGCTCTCGGACTTGGGCAGACAGCAGCGCTGCTGGTCACGTACACTTTCCCGTTAAACCGGTATCCGTAAACGTGAAGAAGTTTACGGACTCTCTCTATTCTTTGTGGCTCCCGTGTGCAACACACTTTTTTTTTCATTCTTCGGGTTCACCATTGCAAGAGCATTGCTGCCCCTGGCGCGACGAGCAAATCGGGGACATACGTGGACGACGCCTTGTGAACACAACTATTTATTTTTGACTCTGAAAGTGGCAGCCCACATGGTTGACATTTCGTCTGTAAAAGCGACCTTCTAGCACTGTAGTGGCACCAGGGCGTATATTTCCAGTTGCGGCACGAAGCTCTATTGGATGGTTTCGGCTGGGAAACATAAATCACTAGGGTGCGCCACTCTGGGATTTGAAGTGTATAGAAAAACTGTGAGAATATGCGAATTTGGGCGAGTGTTGTAGGAATAGAGTTACAAAGAGGCTTGATTTCCTTCCTTTAATTAACATCGCGTTGCCCCCCCCCCCCCCCCACGGTGGTCTATGGCTGTGGCTATGGCACTCGGCTGCTGGTTCGAAGGTCGCGGGATCGAGTCCCGGAACCACTGGAGGTCGAAATCAATCCGAAGACCTCCTATGGGGCTCACCTCGTAAGCTTATCGTGGTTTTGGTACGTAAGATTACGTGAATTCTTCTCTCATATCTCTCACACGCACATACATACATACATACATACATACATACATACATACATACATACATACATACATACATACATAGAGAGAGAGAGAGAGTTTCAGTTAACTAGCGTCAAGCTTTAAAGAGTCCACGTATGCGTGACCAGGACGAAATGAACTTCGTATCGCTCTTGCTGTCATCTTGACCATTTCAAATTTCTTAATATTACGCTGGGATATTATTATCAATAACGAATTGCCGCCCATTGCACTGTTGCTTTAAGTGCAAGACGTCTAATGGAGATGTTGTAAAGTATTATGATTGATGATGATTTGTGGGGTTTAACGTCCCAAAACCAGTTCTCATTATGAGAGACGCCGTAGTGGAGGTCTCCGGAAATTTCGACCACCTGGGGTTCTTTAACGTGCACTGACATCGCACAGCACACGGGCCTCAACATTTCGCCTCCATCGATTTGCAGCCGCCGCGGCCGGGATTCGATCCCGCGACCTTCGGATCTGAAGCCGAGTGCCATAACCACTAGACCACCGTGGCGGGGCATGTTGTAAAGTATGTTAATGACTCATGAGTGTCCACACAATGAATATCAGTGCTAATTGGGAGAGTGGTTAGGATGCTTACAGGTTTTTATGAAAGTGCGGGAGATTTGAAAAAAAAAAGTATTATGTGACAGCGCTCGTACGAAGCAGCGTTATGGCCCTCAAAGCATCCACTCAGACTAGGCCGCACTAATTTCACCACAAGACAAAAAAAAACACCGCTTTTGCGATCTATCTATCTATCTATCTATCTATCTATCTATCTATCTATCTATCTATCTATCTATCTATCTATCTATCTATCTATCTATCTATCTATCTATCTTGTAACGACGCGTGATCAACGAGCACGCGGAGCCACAGGCAAATACACTTTATCAGTGGTCAAGGAGAGCAGTACGTCTTCTTCGTTGCCACGCGCGATCAGCCTAAAAGCTCGCTCTACTTCGACTTCGTCCTCATTAGCACATACCGGCGGCAATATGTTTGTTGCATTTGCTCCCCCTTATAAAAAATCATCGTCCCGATGATAGAAACGTGCACAAGAGCGACACAAAAACGACTTCGCACTGTTGTCAGTTCTCGCAGTACGGCTTCATACGAAGCACGTGAACGACTTCGGGCAAGTTCCGTCGGCGGGTTGGGGAGTGTGAGCTGTCGGGAATGGCTTCATAGATCACGTTACTGATGCATTGGAGAACTACGCAAGGCGCGAAGTATCCGCGCAGGAGATTTTCAGAGAACCCACGCCGACAAATAGGTGTCCAGACCCAAACTCTGTGGCCTACGTTGTATATATATGTTGCGGGTCTGTGACGAAGATTATAGCATCTGCATGGCGTCACAGTCCTGTTGCTCGTGGATCCGCAGGCGTGCGAGATGCCTAGCATCTTCGGCTCGTTGGGTGATTTCATCAGTAGTCGTGTCGTTGTCACCAGGTTCATGAGGAAGCATTGCGTCCAATGTCGTCGCAACCGTCCAATGTTGTCATAAACGAGACTGAAAGGTGTCTTGCGAGTGGTTTCTGGACGGACCGTGCTTGTATGCTAAAGTGACATAAGGTAAAATCTCGTCCCAGTTCTTGTCATCTACGTCTACGTATACGTGCTTATCATGTCAGCCAGTGTTCTGTTGCGTCGCTCCGTCAGCCTTGCCTGGGAGTAGTAGGCCGTTTTCCTCCGGTGGGCTGTTCCACTTAGCCGTAGTATGTTGTCCACAAACTTCGCCATGAATGCTGCGCCCTTGTCCGTGATCACTACGGCACTACGGCGGGAGCGCCGTAGTGATCAGTGGGATCCTCATGGGCATTAGGGAAGTGCTTAAACTTTGGCCGGGTGGCTGAATCGTGTGACATACAAACAAACAGAAAGGCAGACCAAAATTTCTGCGTTCAAGTATCCCAAGAAAGACTATCGTCTTTAAAAATAGTGCCGCTTCGTCCGCTGTTTCCAGTCTAAGAGCACCTGTCTCGGCGTATCTGGTGAGGTAATCCGCGTGGCGACAATGATCCACCTATTGCCGCTACTAGACACCGGGAAGGGCCCCAGAAAATCCCTGCCCATTTATGCAAATGGTGTGGTCTGTACTTGCACAGGATGCAGTAACCCGGCTGCCTATACGGAAGGGTTTGCGGCGCTGGCAATCGATCGCATGTCTGAACGTAACGTTTCACTAGAGCAGCAAGTCTTCGCCAGTAGTAATTATGCCGAATTCGTGCTAATTTGCGAGTATAGTCCAAGTGCCCAGTGCTCGGCTTGTTGTGGCAGGTATGTAGGATCTCATTTCGAAGTGATGAGGGTACAAGGAGTAAGTAGTTGCTGCCGAGGTGAAAAATTCTTGTATAGTACGCTGTGGCGCAAGCAGTACGACGCCAGCCCTCCTGCGAATATCCTTGGGACTTTCTTCGTTCGACCTTCCAGGTAATCAATGAGCGGCAGCAATTCAACGTCGTCTCGTTGCTGGCGTGAAAGATCAACAGTGCCTACGATTCCTAGAAAAGCGATGTCGTCATCATCTTGTGGTGCCGTCTCAACAGTGTTGTACGGAACGTCGTTCCAAGGAGCGACGTTCCTGGAACGAGTTCCTTTTGGGAGGAACGAAGGAACGCCATCGTTCCTTTTAGGGTCGGTGGAACTGCATGCGATGACGCGTTACATTTACGATGGAACGGATGAGGGAACGGCGTTCCTTCTATACACGTTCACTGCGCCTGCACGACGTCAGGGTATCCAGCTACTCCTTAGCGGTGGCCGCTTACTGTGGCCGCTGGACAAGTAGTTACCGGCTGTCAGCCAGCCCTGTATGAGAGTACGGCAACGCGGGAGGAACTGCATGCAACCGCGAAGTTCCTTTCGTCTCTTATGACCCCGTCGCCAGGGCTCCCTCCGAACTAAAACAGTGTCAACGCGTGCTTTACTATATCGCCTCTCCTTGGATTGATTCCGAGAAAGCGGTTGTGGCCATGGTTGTCCATACTTGTAAGACATTTTGTGCGTCAATCTGTTCAAGGTATTTTAGGTAAACTGACGGACCGCGCCTTAATTTAGCGTCAGCAGCCCTATGCCTTCGGCAAAGAAACGAAAAGCTTCTCATACACGTGATCACGCTAACGTGTGCTGAAAATGCTTACGCGCGTGCGTGCGTGTTTGTAATGCTGAGCGAAGTTAACATCGTTCTAACCCGGATCTGGTTAATTATGTTCCTTGATGCCCAGTTTAATTGTTTCTAATAAAAACTAGTTTCATTGCCACGCGACCAAAGGGCTAGCTACACAGGAATAACCAAACATTTTAACGCACCGCATACCGTCCACTTTACTGGACAGCCTCATTTGCTGTATCAAAATGTCCTGTCAACCATGCTTGACTGGTGTGGGTCATTTCTTTTTTTTTTAGTTGACGTTCCGTCAAATTATGCACGTGAGGCTATTTATTTTCTTGTTCATTTCCTGCACCACAACAGCATTTCGCCCGTGCATGAACGTCGGTGTGACTACGAATTGAACAGGCAATTAATGTTTATTCCTAATGCCACGAAGAAAAGAAGAAAACAGTCCCGCGTTATTCAATTCTGCGGTAAACGCACAAAAAGCAATATTAAAATTCCTCACACCGACATACGTTCAGAGGAGCCATAATTAACTACAATATATATATATATATATATATAGGCACATAACTCTTCTCGCCATAAGGCGAGCAGAGCTGTGGTTCTTGAGTGGAAGATCAAGATAGCTGATTTCTGAATAGTCTATATCTTGTTTGGAGCCTCACGGTGCGGTCCCCGCAGAAACGAGGACGACGCATGCACAGGGACAGAAGCTCGTGGCTGACGAGCGCCATGCTCTGCGCAGAGCCGACTTCTTCTTCTGGTCACCCCAGAGTACGACAGCGCTTGCGCATTTGCCTCGTAGTGTCTCATCAACTACGGAAGCATGTCCCGCCGTGGTGGTCTAGTGGCTGTGGCACTCGGCTGCTGACTCGGAGGTCGCTTGGTCGAGTGCCCGCCATCGCGGCTGCGTTTCGATGTAGGCGGAATTTGCTTGAGGTCCGTGTGCTGTGCGATGTGAGTGCACGAGGTGGAATATTCCGTAGCCTTCCACTACGGTGTCTCTCATAATCATATAGTGGTTGATTGATTTGTGGGGTTTTACGTCCCAAGACCACCGAGGTGCTGTAGCGCCGAAAGCGCAGTGACAGAGCAGCGGCTACCTTTCGTCGTGGATAGCCTTTTTCCGCCGACTACTTTTCGAGCGTGACGCCAACGCGAAAACTGCTGCGTTAAGCGCCACAGTGTGCACGTCAACGACGTTGACGGTTCAATGTGGCGCAAGTAAACATGATTGATGCCTTTATCGCGCGGCATTTCCTATCGACTGTGTCCAGTTATTACGTGAACTATTTCAGTTACCACAGGGGGTTCATTAAGGAGGCGATGTGTAAACTTGGGTTAATCCACGTCAAACACTGTAGTACCAGCGAAGAACCCATAGTAATGGACAAGTTCACCTTGGTGCACAATAAACATTCAAGTCCTTATATGAAAGAACATTTCACTTTCATGTTGCCCCGCCACGGTGGTCTAGTGGCTATGGTACTCGGCTGCTGATCCGAGGGTCGCGGGATCGAATCCCGGCTGCGGCGGCTGCATTTAGATGGAGGTGAAATGTTGAGGCCCGTGTGCTGTGCGATGTCAGTGCACGTTAAAGAACCCCAGGTGGTCGAAATTTCCGGAGCCCTCCACTACGGCGTCTCTCATAATCAGAAGTGGTTTTTGGACGTTAAACCCCACAAATCAATCAATCACTTTCATGTTATGCCGATTCCTCTGATAGACTCATCAGCCGCATATTCTTCTTCTGACCTGTACAGCGTGTTCTGTTTCAGTATACCAGCTGTGCTGTCGACGTTTTCATCGGCCTTTTTTGCCATTTCCTCGAGAAGACATCCGCTGCAGCGCTGAAAGCGCTTACCATGTACGCACTTGTACGAACAGTTGGAGCACCAGTTCTTGATTGCCCAGCGCTTCGATGCATGCCTCCGAGCCTATTATTTTTCATTCTGTAACCGATTACGGGAATAAAGTAGCTGAATCACAAGGTTACTCCTTCAAGGAAGTCATTGAAACGTGGCAAATCTCTGTCGATTATAAGTAATTCACTACTTGCAATGCGTTACGTAGAAGTCTGGTGTACTGTGGAGCGAAATCTTAAATATTGTGCCGCCAAGTTGTCAAAAGCAGTCCACCAGCATGGCGCAATATATCATCGACGTCTATCGGTGACGCCCCGTGCATTGGACACTTCATAAAAGGACAACAGTACCGTGAAAAAAAGGAATGCCCAAGTGGTATGAACTTGAGCGATTTATTTTTGCACGAGCATCGATTGAGTGCGGTTTTACGTCCCAAAACCATGAGACGATTATGGGAGACGACGTAGAGGAGGGGGCTCCGTAAATTTGAAACATCTGGGGTTCTTTAACGTGCACTGACATCGCACGGGCCTCAACATTTCGCCTTCGTCGAATTGCAGATGCCGAGGACGGAATTTGATCCCACGACCTTCGGATCAGCAGCCGAGTGCCATAACCACTAGGCCACCGTGGCTGGGCAAGTATACGTCAAGGCGAAAGCCGAGATCTTCGTTAGTCGAGTCCACAACCTAGGGGTTCGAACCAGGAACCTTTGGCAGTCTAAATTCGCGTGAATGTCATCTGGCGTTGGTTGTAAAGGTTAATGTTCGGTCATTTGTTGCTCGCACCAGCATATCCAAAGCAGGTATGAGCCACACGTGATTTTCTTATTGCCTATCGTGACGAAACCGTCGAGCATGTTTGAAGGACCTATCAATCATCTTAGTCATGTATTTGTACCCTTCCACGCCAATTCTGACATATGCCAAGTAAACTAAAAGAGTGTGTATACGAATTTGCACCTGATTTTTCTCCGACTGGTTACTTAGCGCAACATATTCAAGAGGACTGAATGCAGTACGAACAAGCCCGATTCCACACTCTTTTCGCCGAGGTTTCGTTGCAAGGTCGTCAACGGTCAACCTCTGCGACATAGCAATATGTAGCTTATAGCGGCGTAAAATGAAAAACAAATTCTCCATTGTCATTTCGAGGACCGCTGGGAACATCTTAATTGCTGTAGCCGACCAACATTTAAATAGTTTATGTAAATTTACTTATTTATGCACACAAAACGCAAATTAGTATTTACCTAAAGGTTTATTATGAGACACTGCCATGCAACAATAACAGCACCATAATTTATAAAGGTATCAATTAACAATATATTCGTGCAGCTAAAATAAAACCACGGATGTCATCATTGTCCTGGGGCGGTATCTTATAAGGGTTCCAAAAGTGGACTGGTCCACTTGCTCGCGCGTGATTGGGTGAAACCGCGATTGCGTCAGCAAAAGAGCGATTGCGACCAATAGGGCGAGGCCAAGTGAACCGGTCCACTTCGGGAACCGTTATAAGATATCGCCCCTGCTTTCTTATGCCCACTGACAATAATGATGATGATGTTGATCGACTTTACAATAAAATTCGGGCGGCGTACACATTGTAATACGGACCAGTGTGGGAGAATTTTTTTTCCAAAAAAATGCAAGCATGCAAATTTGAAGTCCTTCTACGGCTCCAATCTAGGCAAACCATCAACGTCGAAACGAAAAGTACGAATCTACTCCAGCCACTCGGTGATTCGGAGCACGGCCGGTCTGGACGCGCGCGCTCGCTCTCTCTTTTACGGCCTGCGCACGGGGGGCTGTTGCTACCTATCGCCGCAACTTGGCGGGGGCGCTCCGAGCCAACCCGCTCTAAACCAGCTCCCGGCCGTTGCAGAGGCTAGCGCGCGCTGGGAATGCTCGGCCTCAGACTTGCCGTGTCACTTTCTGATGCTCGTCTATATGCTATGCATGGTACCAATGTGGTGAGAATACGGTAGCAAGCATATATATGGCAACTCTGGTGCTTTCCGCTTTTCCGAGGGAGAGGCACAAGCCACTGATTCGCCGGCTTCTGCTGCTCGTGAGAGCACTTACCGATGCGCGTCGCGCTCAGAAGGCTCGGCCGCATTATTCGTCACCGACCGTCAGAACAAATGACACGAAACATTCTTTTTTGAAAGAAATTGGTTTCCAAAACGTTTACGTCAAATGCACATATGCCAACCATTAATGTACTTGAAAATTAAAAAAAATATGGTCATTTTTATTCAAGCTGTCGCAATTCTTGCTTTATTATTAAAATAAATACCTCGAAAAGGGGAAAGTCACACTCCCCACAAGTAGCCGTGAGTCGCAATCACAGCAGAAGGAACATAATAATAATAATAATAATAATAATAATAATAATAATAATAATAATAATAATAATAATAATAAACTCGCACCACACCACGCTGAGTCCCTGCATGCATATAAATTCCCAAGCTCTCACGTGTCCAGACGCGGTCTTCAGCGTGCAAGAGATGAGAAAAATCTTTTTATGCAATAACGTACGCCGCAGGCGAAGAAAAATAAAGAACTTTCACAAAAACCGTTCAGCATCATACAGAATGTTGTCCTTGGTACTAAAATAATATAATGCACAAGAAGAACTGAAAAGAAAAAGAAAGTACTGCTGGTAAAACACTGTCGTGATGCTTACAGCTAGTTTAAAGTAGTCACATCGTTCGCAGCCGGAAATGTTTCCGCGCGGGCTTGTGAATATAGCCAGAAGGCTTGTCATTCTGATCTGTTAACTTTTTTGTGTAGTTCACAAGAAGAATCCGGAGAAACTTTTCAGAGATGATGTGCTCCGACACTGGCGTGACTCTTGTCCACACCTTCCGGACAGACCAGAAGCGGCGAATCTTCAAGATATGACTGAACAGTAAATTGCAGTGTCTCGAGGATTTTCTTTCGGTAAAGATATTTCACTGCCTTCTCGAAGACCGTCACAATCTCATATGATGGTTCCGGGAAACATTTTTGACAATCACACAATTGAGCGGTTCGCCACAAGGCTGAGAAAATCCGTCTCATTGTAGAAACTAAGCAGAAGGACGCACTTCGGGACATCTGCATCAGCATGCCGTCTATCATCCGAAAACTGCGTTATGTTTATGAAGGACGCCGTGGTGGAAGGCTCCGGGAATTTCGACCACCTGGTAATCTTGAGGGTGCACCTAAATCCAAGCGCACAAGCCCCAAGCATTTTCGCCTCCATCAAATATAAGATGGTCAAGTTTGACCAACCAACCAACCCATTCTTGTTGCTAGTAGCACTGAGTGCGCCTCTTCTTTTGCCGAGTGCATGAGTACCTATAAAGCCAGACTGTCCCCACACGCACCTGTACTGCTTCCACCACTTTCTACATGCGGAAAAAATAATTAGCACGGTAAAGTGGCCGGGAACAGCTGGTTTACTATACGAAGCGCATGCAGAGCAACGCGCTTTGGGGGGTTAGGGTTCCTCGATGCGCGCTCTCCCCTCCGCCGCCTTGGAGGTGGAGTCATTCTGTGAGGGGGTGAATGCCGCCTTCCGATCGGCGGCCGCCATTGGGCTCCCCCCCCCCCCCCCGCCTCGTTAGAGTGTGCTAGCCCCGTCGCGTCTGGTTTGAGTGAGACAGGTGCGCGGCGTTTTATAGCGTTTTCTCGGGCATAATGCCCGGGTGTTGCGTGCCACAGTGCACAAACCACTCGCGAAATGGCTATAGGATGTTCAGATTTCCGAATGATCCGAAAAGGCGACTCCTGTGGAAACCCGTTCCTAACGCGTACGACATGAAATACGCTTTAAAGCTTGTGTGCATCAGCCAGTTTTTGCACACGCCAGCGAACTCTAGTTATGAGAATGACGACTCTGAGTACCTGGTTGACATGATTTCCCAAGGGAAAAGAGAGTGTCGAGGAGATGCTGAAGAGGAAATTGATGATGGGGAAATTCTTTTCATTGAAGCGTTGACTTCAATAGAGTGCAACATTTTACATCATATAGGTGGATTCCTTGTGAAAAGAATATTGAAGAAAACGGACTGCGAGCAGTGCAGGGCTGCAATGCAAGGCTCGGCGAGCCATGAACACGCATATTTAACTGCACTAAAGGAGTATGTTCAGGATGGTGAGAACTTGTGTTATCCGAGCGGTGAGGTTATGAGCTCGCTCATATCTTGTGAAGAACACTTTAAAGGAATCACATCCTGGACAGACAACCTGTTCACCCTGAAGTCCCCTCTCAAAGCTGTAACTGAATATTTAATCAAGAGGACCAAGTGCAGTGTGCAGGCATGCCAGCAACACAAGGGTTCTCTGGAAAAAATCTTGATATCAAGTTATGCACGAGTAAGGCTTCGCATTCACCTGCGCCAGCTCGAAACAGCGAGAACCAGTGGGAGTGGAAGCAAGACATGCGCTGCGGTTAACTTGCAGTGAGTTGTAGCACTTGTTTTTGAAATATATTAAAGTTATCGATGAAATAAACAAGCTATGGCATCAGAAATTGCCGTATATTGAATGCAATTTGCTTTCTTATTGTTGAGAAGCTGTGTGGTCGCTTCATTTTAACGATATCGACGAACGCTTTATAACAGTTACTAATTTATAATATATTCCAGCGGAAAACACGCTAAACCTGGTTTGATAGTCAGTGTCTGCGTGCGAGTCATGATTTAATGCCATAAAAGCCGTATGTAGAGCCCCAAATAGTATGATATGTATTCAACAATTTTTTTGCCCATCTGCTATTTACAGTAAGGTAAAAAAGATGAAAACAAAATTCAGAATACTGTGCGTTGCAGGGTGCGGTCCGTAAATGGAGTAGCTGATGAATAATTCGAAAACTAGATCTGAAAATATGGTGTGCAATCACAGTTTTTCTCTTTTCTCGTGACAGCACGTTGTTTTTTTTTTTGTTCTTTTTTCGACCGGCAGGCAAACTGTTTTTACACTTTTGTGGAAGGCACAAAACACACAGACACAATGAAAGGTTATGGGACTTGCGTGCGTGTGTTTCGCATCTTTAACCAGTATAAATAGTTACCGACTAGCCCAAGAAGATGCTAACTGAAGGTGTTAACGTGGCTGGCGTGGACGGTAGTATTCTGCTGCGAGCAACTCCAGCTGCTAATGTCGCTTTAAAAATAAAGATTAGAGAATAGAAATCTGAGACCTTCACACACCCGATACGAAAACTTTGTATTTTTGTCATGTTGTTTGAGTACCACTCGTTTTGACACAACGAACTCTGCATGCAGCCGCGCGACGCCCGTTGGCTGCCTATCGTGGCTATAGGTGGCCTGCGGAGAGGGCATCCTAATGGCGGACGCCGTAGCAGACGACGCTGTTGTCTCCACCCTGCAAGGGGGCGCGCGCATCGAGGAACCCTATGGGGGGTTGGCTCGCGACGCCCTCGCGCGGAACGCGCCGTCGTCCTGTATAGAAACAGATCCATTGTAGTCGTGGCAGCTGCTCAGGCAGTAAAAGAGAGAGCGAGCGCGCGCGTCCAGACCGGCCGTGTTCGGAGAAAGACGACGTGTTGTATCGGTGCGCGAGAATCGTGGCGTTGGGACGTTCCTGTTGTCCGTGTAAGTGCTCATAATTAAGCCTTCACTCAGTTGCCCCGTGATTAACTTAGCAGAGTGCAAGTTCAAAGGTCACGAGTCAATCGCTTCAGCATGGATGCTGGGACATCAAAACGAGCACACGGCCAAGATTTGCAAGAACTGGACGAGTCTGCAGCTAAGCGCAGGCGACTTACGCCTTCATCTGATTCTCAAGCAGCTGCTACAATGATGTCTCACCAACACATGGATTCTTCACCACACGCCGGCCTCGAAGACGTAAATATGAATGAGGATACGCAGTGTCTAGAGCATCACCATCACGTCAACCTCCAGTGGTCAGCGCCCACTTCCAGGCCCCCGGAAGGTACAGTGGGTTCTTTGCCTCAGCTTGTCTCGGTGGGAGAACGCCAGCCGCCCGCTCGCAAAAATCGTATTCCCTTGATCAGTCATCAAATGCACCTAATTTAGCAGCACTTGATCGAGGAGCGTGACCACCCCATGCTCGAGGACCTTGACGGCCCAACCTCCTGAGCAGCTCTGCAGATTTCTTCACGCACCACGAGGCAGAGAAGCATCGCGAGGCAACCATCAGCCCAGCACTCGACGTAGTGTCATGTGCCTGAAATCGCAAGAGAAAGCGGACATGCGCGAGCGTTGCATTGAGTGGAGGCCGCAATAAAATACTCTGAAGGTGCGCATTTTGTATCTTGTCTAGGTGTTAAGGTGTTTATTGGGTGTACCTAAGCGCAGTGCTGAGGCAGCAGTCTAATCTGGACGGGCACGTGCTCCGAGCGCGAGCGGCGTTTTTCAGCAGAGCGCTGAAGAGCAAGCTCCGCTAGAAAGCACTGGAGAGGATGGCCTGCTACGACGTACATAGGCAATAATAGGCTTCTGTACATAGACAATAACAGCGGCAGCTAGACTTGCAGCGTCGGAACGTATGTACAGCCATTAAGAAAACGAAAAAACAGCCTAGTCCCACACTGAGAAAAGCCGTGGCAACAGCTAAGCCGGGCTTTTATCGTTAATCGCGACGTAACTTCCAAGGGTGTCAAGTTTACTATCATTCATCGCTGTTGCTATCACTGTCACGCGTAGCAGTGGGCTGATGGCAAGGGTGTGTGCAGAGGGCAGGAGCGGGTCCGCCTTTTTATATTTTTGTAACGCGAAACAGGAGACGGACTCTGTTTCTTTCTATATAGCCCTTCGCATCAGCGCTATACTGTATAGCAGAGGGTTAAGGTCAAGTGCTTGGGTAGTGGGTCGAGGGCAGGAGTGGGTCGGCTTTTCCCTCTTGCGTGAAAGCGGACGCGGGGACGGACAAGAAGGGCCGTAAAGAGCTCCGCTGATTAAAAAAAAAAGCCCGATCTACGCCAGAATTGACTCCCAGAACTCTCCGTAGGTTACGAACGTTCTACCAGTGAGGCAGCACTAGTGAGTTTTAGTATATCGGAAAGCAGCAAACGCAAAGATTTAGCGTAAGGTTAACGTTACCGTGGAACACACCGCGCATGCGCAGAACGTTAACGTATACGATACCCTTACGTGACTTGAGCTTCGCCCCTGAGGGCTCCATAGCCTCTGCGCATGCGCAAGCTGCGAGGAGGAAACAGAGGAGGATTGTTTTCTGTTGCCGGATGTGACGTTGCACTGTTGCTTATTTTTTGCTTTTTTGAAATCCGTACTCTCGAACCACGGCTAGGAGGGGCCAGGCTGGGCGTTCTGATTGGCTTGACGCTCCAAGGTGCTTGTCACACACGTGTCGTGTCTGCTTGGTCACGCTTTTCAGTACCAAAAAAATATACTAAAATAGTTTTTATGCTTCGTAAGGAAGAAAGCAAGTATCTGACATTACTTGCAAAACGACACTAGGCGCGCTGTGCAATGGTTGGCGCGTCCATATGGCACGTACGTCCACTAAGCACAGCGAGAGTTCGACGCGTGCCGCCGTATTTGGACTGCGCGTCACGCCATCTGTTGCAGGCGCGGCGAAACAACGCGCTGAGCTACCACACGCCAATAGGATGGATTTGCAGGCTAGTTGGTCACACGCTCCCGGTGTCTTCCGGTGTCGCTCTATAAGACGCGCATTGCTATTGAACGCCTCCATTGACGTCAGCGGGAGAGCGAAATACGAAAGGGAATGTTGGCTTCATGCTTCTGCTCGTGTTTTGAACTTCGAGGGCTAATAACTCCAGTTCTAGACCACCGATTTGCATAATTCTTTTTGCATTCATCTCAGCATTCGATCCTACACACACTGCAGTACTGCAGACGGCAGTTGAAAAAGTGTCGCAGGGCCCCTTTAAGGTGTTTATTGGGTGTACCTAAGCGCAGTGCTGAGGCAGCAGTCTAATCTGGACGGGCACGTGCTCCGAGCGCGAGCGGCGTTTTTCAGCAGAGCGCTGAAGAGCAAGCTCCGCTAGAAAGCACTGGAGAGGATGGCCTGCTACGACGTACATAGGAAATAATAGGCTTCTGTACATAGACAATAACAGCGGCAGCTAGACTTGCAGCGTCGGAACGTATGTACAGCCATTAAGAAAACGAAAAAACAACCTAGTCCCACACTGAGAAAAGCCGTGGCAACAGCTAAGCCGGGCTTTTATCGTTAATCGCGACGTAACTTCCAAGGGTGTCAAGTTTACTATCATTCATCGCTGTTGCTATCACTGTCACGCGTAGCAGTGGGCTGATGGCAAGGGTGTGTGCAGAGGGCAGGAGCGTGTCCGCCTTTTTATTTTTTTGTAACGCGAAACAGGAGACGGACTCTGTTTCTTTCTATATAGCCCTTCGCATCAGCGCTATACTGTATAGCAGAGGGTTAAGGTCAAGTGCTCCGTAGGTTACGAACGTTCTACCAGTGAGGCAGCACTAGTGAGTTTTAGTATATCGGAAAGCAGCAAACGCAAAGATTTAGCGTAAGGTTAACGTTACCGTGGAACACACCGCGCATGCGCAGAACGTTAACGTATACGATACCCTTACGTGACTTGAGCTTCGCCCCTGAGGGCTCCATAGCTTCTGCGCATGCGCAAGCTGCGAGGAGGAAACAGAGGAGGATTGTTTTCTGTTGCCGGATGTGACGTTGCACTGTTGCTTATTTTTTGCTTTTTGAAATCCGTACTCTCGAACCACGGCCGCTCGATTAGCAACGCACGAGGTGCGGCCTGCTACGTCGCGCGGCGAACAAAAGCGGAGCTGTGAAGCGAAAGTTGACAGTTTTCGCCGCTTTTTCGGAGGGGGCGCCACCGCTACGGGACAACTAAGGAAGGCGAGGCTCTAGGACTAGGATTTAGTGTAACCAAATGCGGACTGATGGTATTCAATGATCCCAACGACCAGGCGGTATCCATACAGGGCCAAGAAATACCGAGAGTAAGCGAATACAAGTACCTTGGCGTATAGGTAAATGAGGGTGATAGATACACGAAGGTACACGAAAAAGCCTTGGCAGCAAAGGGAAAGAGGAACGCAGCAATAATGAAGCACAGAGCGTTATGGGGACACAATAGGTACGAGGTGCTTAGGGGTCTGTGGAAAGGGGTAATGGTACCGGGGCTTACATTTGGGAACTCAGTGGTGTGCATGAGGCCAGAGATACAATCAGGAATGGACGTGAATCAAAGAACTGTGGGACGCCTCGCGTTGGGTGCCCACGGGAAAACGACAAACGAGGCTGTAAAGGGCGATATGGGATGGGCGAGTTTTGAGGCAAGGGAAGCGCAGAGCAAAATAAGGTTTGAAGAGAGACTAAGGAATATGAAAGAGAGTAGGTGGGCAGTGAAGGTGTTCCGCTATGTATATAGAAAGAGCGTTGACACGCAGTGGAGAAAGAGAACTAGGAGGCTCACCAGTAAATATACGGCTCTAAGAGAACTGACAACAAAGAGCGTAAAGGGAAAAGTCAGAGAGGCGGAGAAGATTTACTGGAGGGCAGCGATGGAAAAAAAAACGACTCCGAATAACTACCGAGAGGGCAAAAACGAAATAAAGAGGGAGGCATTTTATGATAATTCAAGAGGAAGCGCTTTATTGTTTGAAGCGAGATCGGGCTGCCTTAGAACTCGTATTTATAAAGCGAAATTCAGTAAAGGAGAAGAAAAATGCACATGCTGTGAGGAAGATAGGGAAACGACGGAGCATGTTCTGATTGAATGCGGAAATATCCACCCAGGTGTACGTTTGGGCACCACCCTACAGGAAGCCTTGGGTTTTAGGGCGAACAACGGGAAGCTGAACATAGCCGCGATTGAAATAAGTAAGAGACGGTTAGAATACTGGTGGCAGAAAACTAGAGAGAACGGACAAAAATAATTATAAAAAAATACGGACTTTCTGCCATAAGGGGCAGGGAATTTCCGTTTTCCCTCGTATGATCGATTTGATTGAAGTAAATTTAAAAGGCATGAGGAAAATTTAAAGAGAGAAAAAAAAAGTTCTACGAGCCTGGTGGCGCACATGTCACCGCCCCGTTACAAAGGGGACGCTCATAGCATCCATCATAGCATCCAACTCTCCCGGCTCTCGCCGCGCGGGCCTCTCTGCGAACCAGTACGGGACGAGTTTTCTGTGTGTGTGTCGACGAAATTCTGCACCTCGCTCGCACGCCCTGTGGCTACAACGTGTCGAGGTGCTTCTATTGTGCCATTGCCTCCTATAATTTTGGTCGTGCGCGGCATTATGCCGAGCAACTGTTGCGCGCCGCTGTGTGGCACAAACGCAAGGAAGGACCCTCAGATACGGTACCACAAGTTTCCCTGCGACGTAGATCGCTGTAAAGAATGACTAAAAAATATTTCTCGACAGGGAATAACTGGAAAAGGAAGCGTGTGCGAGCCAAATGACAGGTCGCTGGTGTATACGTCGCTTCCCTGACGGTTACTATAAGTCCACGAAGCCCAAGCTATTGCTTCCAACGGCTGTTCCGACGGCAGTTCGTGCGCTTGTCATCAACACTTCTACCAAATTGTGATATGTCCCGAACTGACGTGTGACAGGGGTGAACAAAGCCACACCGAGGAGACCTGTGAGGTGTTTCTGAGCAAACTGCTGCGGCAGACAGGGTTGGAGACGTGAACGCAACTGCTGAGCGGATCAAACTCGCTTACAAGCCTCTGTTACGGAAGATGCGACTTTGATGCAACGAGTCGCCTTTCCGTGGATGTATACATATTGTAACTTCTAAATAAAGAAATGAGCCTGACACCGCCTTCCTCGACTTTTTTTTTTTTTAATCAGCCAATCCGAACTAGTTCCGTCCTTACATAGAAATAAAAGCACGCGTCTACAAAGCGGCTGAATGTTCATTTAGTCGTAGATGTCTGCCTCATATTTATAAAAAGCTGGAACTAAAAGACTATATAAGAACATTATTTGGCCAATTCAGTAAGTCATATGCAAGCATTTGTAAGAACGTCTAATAAGACGAAGATCTTGCATTTCAGCCAAGAACGCCGCGCCATTGCTCTATCGTGTTTATTTCACAGGTAGATTTTTAGTAGCAAATTTCACAGTTTGCCGCTTCATACTCCTTTGCGCACATCTCGACGCACATCTCGACGCGTAGTTTCATGCGAGTTCATGGTCGCACACAGGCATTTAACTCATCACCACTACCTGGAACCGCTGCACACTGGAACGGTCTCTCACATATTGTATCCATTCCTAACCGTGAAAATTCCGTGATAACCTAATTTTGTTGAGCTTTATCATTGTATAACGTTCTACTGCTTGTAATATTTGTCTTGTTTCTTTTATATTTTCCCTTTATTTTTATTTAATTTTTGTGTATTTTTCTGTTTTGTATATACAAATGCCCCCCTTGCTCAATGCCCTTCAATGGGTCTGTAAGGAATTTTGAATAATAATAATATTAATAATAATATCAATAACAGGTTTTTCTCTCGAGCAAACAAGCGCATCAAGCGAAGCAATTATTCAAGCAAGCGATAAGGAACTTGCCAGTTATATTGAACGGTGGTCGAGTGTCGAAGCCTGCTGCATATAAGTGCGCGGTTCGGGCTCGTGCGAGTCCATCAGCAGCCCAATGCCCGTACCGTTCTTGCATTCAGCGTAGAGATCTTATTTTGACAAAAAAAAATAAATGGTTGTGCGTGAATAAAATGCAAACTCTCCGCGCACCGCTGCGCGAAACATGCTGACCCAGCGGCTCCTCCCGCGCGCGCTTGTCCCGTAGCAGTGGCTCCGCTGCGGCGGCGCGGAGAACTAGGCTCGTCACGCAGGTTTCGGGCGACGTCGCAGGCCGCACCACGTGCGTTTTTATCCAGCGGCCGTGCTCGAACGCACATTAGTTCTTGCTCGCGCCGGCTCGAAAAAAAACGAGCACATTTCGCGCCCTTTTTCGAGTGCGACTACGACGGCCGCCGTGCTGCTACAGCATCAGAGCGACCCGTTGTGTGCAAGCCCTATAAGTGCAAGCTTCGTAAGAAACGCAGGTAAGTGTGCCGCTGAGAGTTTCGTGCGGTTAAGCCCTTGTTGTGCTCCAACTTCTGCACGCTCATGCGGTTTCGAAATTCCACAGAGCACAAAACGGCTGTCGTAGGTCTCGTAAGATGCCTCCGATGAGCACTGCACTGCACTTCTTACGCGTTCCTCTACGTTCTTTAAGCATATATAACCACTGTTAGTAATCAGAAGCGTGCGTGGGCTGTCGTAGTTTTGTATCGACGTGAAGAGATCGGCGGTAGCTCCTGCGCGTCAGCGAAGCAGTTTAGGTGAGAGTCGTAATTATGTGCATATGTTATTTTCTTCAGCCTTGGATTATATAATACCGCCCCATGTGTATTTACTTCTGCGTTGGTGGTTACTGCTGCACTCAACCGTGGCAATTCGCAATGCCCACGGACTATAGGGGGCGCACTGGGCGATTAAAGATGGCTGCCCGGAGGAGGGTCGACCCGTCTGAAGAGCGTCTGCTAGCATGTAGTACAACGATAGGACGGCGGACATAAGCCCCGTAGCGCTTTTCCCGGATGAAGTCACGAGCTGCACTGACGCGTATATCAGACCAGAATACTTGCTTAAATCACAGACATCACCAAATGCCCGCAACCTTAACATTTGCTGCGATGTGAAGGTCTGTTTCAGCCCGTGAGCGTGCACCAACGATGTGTTGCGAGATCCTGTGCGTTCTAAGGAAAGCCAGTGCGTGTAACGGAATTGGCGTATGAACTAGACGACGCTCCGAGGTACGTACCGAGCCTGCCTGGCGTATTTCGTGCTGTAGTGCGCAGCTAGCAGCTAACGCTATGGATTTGCTGCTGGGCACCGCGCTTTGAACGTGACGATCCATGGTTTGAAAACATGTAGCGCCGTCACCATTACTTTCGCTGTCAGGAACGCGGACATAGCAGTAAGCAATAGCGTCTTTGTGGCGTTGAACTTCTCAATCAGTCGCACTTGGGCAGAAACCAAGCCTCAAGTCGACATTTACCAGTCGGACGCTCCTGAATCTAGTCCCGTTTTTGCTACCGCGGCCCACCGATCCGATCGCAGCTTTGTGCTACCCGGATGCGCTATCAATCGAAATCCACGCATCAGAATCGAACTTATAGGTCCCACCTGAGTGCTGTCGTTTCAGACGAGAGTTGAATGAACTCAGCCAAATTGATTCAATTGTTGGATTGCATGGCAGCGACGTCGTTCTCGATCGTTATCATGAGGTTCGATTGCGGTGAAAAAGGCCCGTGTGGGCAGTGGATTCGTATCCGTTACGGCAGCTGTTCCAACGCATCGCGGGATATTTCTTTGTAAATTCCCCCGGCGAACCGTATCAACGTTTCAATTATGTCAATTTGACGAACTGGCAAACTCTTACGGCGAGCCATGTGATTGAAATTCACATTTAAGGTGTCGGTTACGGTAGTAAGATGACGAAATCTGCTACTGTGTGCGTGGAAAAAATAAACACACAGGTCCCTTGCCCATTACCTAAGTGAAGTTGGGGCTAAATACAATTGGACGCCCCAATCATAGCATTTCACCTCTCCTTAAGGCACTTCATGTGATTTGCACTTCACATGTTTTTGTTAAGAATGTGTCCCTGTTGTCCCGCTGCATGCACTCTTACTGCGCAGTCTGTATACTGACATCTGTTGTCCTTTATGAGCAGCAATGTAAAGTGACACTTTCTCATTCAACTCATTAAAACTGCTTTGGTCAAATTCCACTCTGAATGGTTGCTTTGAGTCCTGCTCTGCAACATCAAGATCAGTGTTTGTGCCAGATGTGCAAAAACATTTTTTTTTGGCATTTCTAATGTTCAAAATTATATTGGGTTGTGTTAAAATGTGCACATTTAAACTAGCCTACAAGCTCATTTTTATGGCCACAGGGCAGTTTTCTGCAGCTTTACCTTAACAGAGATACCTAGTGGGTAGACGATGATAATCAAATCAAGTTTATTTTCATTCTTTCATACAGAAAGGACTGTGGCAAAAAGCTCTCATTGAAACACTTGACTAGTTCACGGCACCGTACAAAAAGAAAATGTCACAGCAGTAACAGCACACCGATAAGTAAAAAAATAATAATTTGAAACTTCACAGTTAATGTACAGCAAGGCATGCACAATAATGAAGTACAAATGTAAAACTTATACTAGTCGTGCAAGGTGATAAAACGACTTATTTGCAGAGAAGTACTGCTAGAGATAAGAACATAGTGCACGGGATGTCCCGTCTTTGTCAGCCAGCCTGGCACATTCATTACCATAATAGTAAACTGTCTCATGACAGCAATACAGTAGAAATGCTTACGAATGGCTGCGGCAGTGGTAGTGTGGTTGTGGTGCTCGGCTTAATTTTAAGAAGGATGTGTGCTCAATCCTAGCATGGTCGTTGCCTTTTCAATAGAAGTGAATATTCTCGAGGCCCCTATGCTGTGTGCTATCAGTGCACGTTAAAGAACCCCAGGCGGTCAAAATTTTCAGAGCTCTCCACTACACTGTGCCTCAGTCATATTGTGTGTTGGCATGTAAAACCCCTGCAATTATGAACATGTTTAAGAATCCACCACTTCAGCACTGACACGTAATTGTACTCTGCAGCTGCATCAAAAAACTTGAATAACTGTCAAGAAAAAGCTGTATTTTTTTTCCATGTTAATGATTTTGTTCCAATACAGGAGGGTTTTTCGTTGAGGGGAACAGTGTGTGTGGCTTGTGCTCTGCTGCAGCTACCTGAAGTGCCCACAGTTGGATGCAGGATGAAAAATGTCTGCTTGTGGCATCACCTCTTGATGCTTGAAATAGCCAGGCATAGCTTACTCAGACACAAAAATGACATACGAGAAAACAAAAAAGGGTGGACAGGATGTGTGTGCTTGTCTGTACAAGCTTGTTTTTTGGTTTGTCATTTCGGTGTTTGAGCAGCGTGCTGAAATAGCCAGCTATGCTCAACCAGGTAGCCCACTACATGCTGGACCTGCACCCCTACATGGCAAAATGGCTTCTCTTTTCGGTCAGTCTACTGCTTCTAACCACACATATTTGATACAATAATCAATTGAATTGCTCCTCTCCACTTGTTGGCACCATGAGGAGCCGGCACACCGCTTTGACTACTCACACGCATGTTCCCTTTCGTAAAAACCCCCTTGTGTACTAAGCAAGACAATGTGAATCAAGGATGGTTGAAAAACATGAACCACGCCATGCAGTGCTGACTAACAAATGACTTAATTGTGGCAAAAGACATATGTAAATACATGCAGAACATTGTCATGTCACAAGCAAAAGACAAACCAAAATAAAAAAATACTGAAATAACCATATAAACATAAAATAATAAATGGAAAGGTCACCATTACATGATACTCTGTGCATATGGCAAGAGTGGTAATTCATGGTGTGTTAACAGAAAGACACAATTTCATTGTCTGAGAGTACAAGAGACCAACACACACTTATCTTTTAACAGTGCAGTGTTATGGGCCTCAAAAATTTCACGTGTCAATTGGATGTTGCTTCTTGCTAGCATGTCACATTTTAAAAAATGGGGGCAACAGCCACAATCTTGCAGTGAACACCAAGACGACCACTGACGGCACTAGTTACGTTGTCATACTCATGAAGCCTGTCATTAAGCATCCACCAGTACGGCCACGTTAACACCACGTTAATATTTAACACACTGGCGTATCCGCATCACTTTGTGAAAGAGTTTATATAGGCAGGGTATTACAGTGCATCTGTGAAGCTTGCTTCTGCATATTGTTATTGTTACTCAATCATTCATTACATTTACACTAGTTCATTAATTCTTTCACTATGTTATGTGCAATTGAAGCCAGCATGTGATAAGGACAACCAGCTCCTATCAGTGCAATTACCCGCGGGGCCAGTTGGTGTGCGTTCATAGTGGTACAGCGTAAGTAAACGAGACACAAGAAGGGGAGAGGAGATAAACCTCCTCTTCTTGTGTCTTGTCTCCTCTCTTCTTCTTGTGTTTCGTTATTTATGATTTGCCACTATAGATGATCACCTGTGCCTGATAAGTATACTCATAGAGTGCATGCATGATTTTTTGAGTGTGTTGGACATGCACAGCTTAGTGTTTCTGCCTTTTATTAACTTCAAATGGGTGGCTTCATGATTGAGCTCTTCTAATGTACAGGTTACAACATAACAAACATAACATAAATGAAATATAACAAACATTATATACAAGGCATACTTTGCAAATTACTACAGATGTCACAGAAGTGCACAGTCATCCTGTGGCACATAACAATTTAAAACTGTCGCCTGACAACATAACAAGGATGTGCTCTTAACTACTTTATTCAGGTGTCTCTGCTGCATCAAATATTATGTAGAACAGGCATAGCATAAAAACATACCACCTGAAAGAGCTGCACACACTTGAACTTGTTTCCAGGCTAGTGATAACAACCAAAAAGAGCTGTACAAACTGCCCTCATCATTTGCCTTAATTGCAAGTAAATACTTGACGAGCTGACCTTATCAACTACGTTAAAAGGCCAAAAGGAATGCTGCTTGGTAGCATGGAAACTTGCTGAACAAAGCACTGAGGCCAGCAAATGACAGATGCAAGGAGATGTGCTACCTGCTTCCCAAACTATCACGGATTCTGCTCATCGAAAGTAGGCACAGAGTTGTGTTGAATGCCTGGAGACAGCGCATATGCCTGACAGCTCTTCAGGCTTACCTATCATTACTTCCTTATGCTAGTTCAGCCATTTTCTTTGGCCTAAGCTACCACATCCGCCAGCCTTTTATAGTACCACCCCTGCTTGCCAACATTTCAAAAAGACCACTTACTTCTGTCCTTACCAAACAATACTTATCACTAAATTCCTTTGGTGAAGCTATGGTGTCTACAATTGTATGTTTATAATTATGAGCACATATCTTTGCAGTAGTACCATACCTCTGAAATTTAACTTGAATAGCAATTACTCTGGTGTTCCATTTATGACGGAAATTTGTCCTCAATTTAAAGTGGGATTGTACATTTTCGTCAACTTGCTCATTGCCTCTGGTTGTTCCGAGTACTTGCTAATAAAAATAAATTGTTTCTCAATCGATCAGCACTCATGTAATTTTCATCGTCATAAGTTCTTTTTTCTTTTTCATTTCACTTGGTTCTATTGGTTACACTGTAAATGCATAGCAAAAGAAAAAAGCCACAGGATGACAGCTGTTGGAGCTTTTGACTCCTTGTGCAACATACGGCATCAGGAGAATGATCTTTTGGGCATCCAGAAAGTGAACGTTCCATTTTGCCTCCCATGGTTGCTTAGTAACACAGTGCCATGACTTGCAAATAATAATGAACGTGCAAAACTTGTAGTGTCACGATCATTAGGAAGTATGGCTCATGTGAAACCGAATGCTTGCTTTTTGTACGATCTGAAAGTTCTGCTTAAAGAGCTCTACACAGACATATTATGTACAAAATAAGTGTACATATAATTGGAATGACACACTACTCAAAATGAAGAGACAGTGTCTGAAATGCTTTTTGACAAGTTTTGTGGCAACTCCGCCACATGATAAACTAGAATGACTGGTGATGCAGCGACTAATATGTGATTTGTAGTGCACCCAGGATTTTCCACGACCCAGATGGTGCAAACATTTAGAGGGTATTTCTGCAAGTCTGAATGAACATGCATTACACAAATGAAAATGTTATCGCACATTTCACATTATTTATTGTGATATCTATTTTGCACTTGGGGTTTCATTATACAGCATGTTATCATACACACATTACACAAATGAAAGCGTTATCCTGCATCTCACATTATTTACTGTGATATCTATTTTGTACTCAGGGTTTCATTATGCAGCATGTTATCACATCGTGCATCCGTAGCCGTGTTTACTGTAGTGCGTTTGTTTTTGTTATACAAAAATCTACAAGACTATGTTGACATTGCCTCTATCTAAATGTAATAATTTCTATTTCATTTATAAATAATATCTGTTTGTGTGAAAAGACAAGTGTTTATATGTTGTGACATCACAGCGGCCTGCACTCATTGATGACTCATGACGCCATGTCTTTCTAAAACTTACCAACGTTTTGAATAATCCATTTTAAGTTCAGCGGTGCGTTTGTATTGTGCCTTTTTGAGTCCTATACTTCGTGCTGCCTATTTAGCCATGCTTTGTCAGAGCTACGAGCCTGGATGGTGTCCTTATGCTATAATTCAACAACGAAAAAGCCAAGGGTGGTGTCCCCAGAGGGCACGTAGGTTAGCATGGCTCTAGCACATGATCCATTGTCGAGAAAGCCTGAATGGAATCATGGTAATTGTCCTATCGATAGTGGCACGGACAACCAGGGAGCCATCAGCGGTGGCTCTTGCTCGTGCAGAAGCCATGGTGCACAAGGAGATAGAAATCCAGTGAACCCTACCGTCATGGCATGGTGTTGCACTGTGGCTGCCATAGGAACAGGATCCTTGTAGGCTGTGCCAATGTAATAAGTAAATGTGACAGTAAGCTGCCATGTCAGTCGTCCCTGTTTATTTCCCATTTGGTCTCCATCATTGCGGCTGCTCCAGTGCTTCAGTCAACTCCGGTGTCAACTGCACACGTCACCCTCACAGGAAATAAGGTTTCTATAACAACATTTCTTGAAGTGTCAGAAACTCATGCTAATTGGTTAGGTAATTTCATTTTTTTTTCTTTACTGTAGTGAATTGTTCATTTTTGATAGCTCAAAGGGCCCTGAGGGGGCTTCACATGATGGGTGGGTGTGTGCATTTCATTTAACATAGGTTAGTTCCTTGACAATGTGCTTGAAGTGAAGAGGGTTCTCGTAGTCAAGAGTTCAACAAAAATTCGTCTGGTCAGGCAGTGCATGAGGGGATATGCGGTCACTGACCAAGTCCGATGTCATCTCAAGAGGGTTCTCATGAAGCATAGTTGAATTGGGGAGGTCATTCCAGTCTCTTGAGGTTTGCAAAAAGAATGAAGATGAGCCATGGTTTGTCCCGGAGGAGGATACACGGTGTGGTCGGGTTTGGTGCAGTTTGAATGGCGAATGACTGGCAAAATGTTTGGAGTCCGGGGACGTACATGGGAGAACTTGTGGAATACTACAAGACGGGACACTTTTCAGTGAAGTACAAGGTTAGGTAGGTTAGCTTGCAACATTTGCTGGTACGGAAGTGTACGAGCGATCAGAGGAAATAAACCGTGCTGTGCATTTTTGAATTCCTTACAACATGTTAATATGGTTAGTTTTGTGGGGATCCCAAACTACACATGCATTTTTTCTAGAATCGTTAGCCAGGACTGTTGTACTCCTTGGCCACTCAGTGATTTGAACATTATACAAGTAATTACAAAAAGCCAGGAGATGGTGCAGCTTTACAGTTTTCAAAGCCTGCTCTCCTGAGAGACTGTGTGAAATAAAGCAAAAAAAAAAGCCAAGTGATAAGTTTAGAGAAGCCAATGACTTTATTGATAAAGCTTTGAATAGATGTGCCTGAATAAGGGCTGTAGGCAAGCTTGTGTGCTTCCATGCTAGGTAATCAGAACAATCTTCCAGTAAGCTCTCTTGTAAAGGCTTTATTAAATGAAAGCATGTGTACATATATGAAGAATAAAAGCAAGGCTGTCAGATTTTATGTACTAGTTTACATACACGATACACATTCTAGTCATGAACACATCCACAGAGTTTAACCACATTACTTTCTGAAGTTAGTAATATATACCTTGAGATTTCCTTACAGATGTTACTGCGCTGTTGCAGCTGTTTGAACCGCCTTTTCACAACTAACCTGTGACATTACGCCGCGGATGCAGCTGCCACAGATATTAGCAGGTGCCAGCAGCCTTCTTATCGTGAATGTCCGCATTTGGGAAAAACTGCGATGCTATATGCCAATCGAACAGTCCTGCTCAGACATCGCCATGCACAGTTGTCTCTTGGGTGTTCCACGTTCAGCACACAGAAAAATGAATCTCGAAATTTAAGCACGCATATGCATACTTTTCACAGCATCGAAGAATTTCTCAACAATAACGCCGTTCGGACGGAATTGGTAAAGTTTAGAAACACAGCGGCCTGGCTTGCCGCGACTGCACGTTTCGCTACTTTAAAGCGACGCACAGGTAATAAAAGACGATGTGCTGAGCAGGACTCTGAATCAAGTTCGCCCAGCTGGGTTTTATTAACATGGATATAAGCGAATGCCATCGGTCAATCACGCTTAATCTCCAACGGAATGCGACTGCTGGACACCCCGCGACACAGTCGATCTGTACTTGACCCCAGTACATATATGGGACGAAGAACGCGGCCCCGCGGATGACTGAACACTCACCATAAAGATTCCTAACAGTGCTTTCCTGAATGATAAAGCGCCCTATTTTAATGCGAGACTTTCCATTACGAAGGCCCTCATACTGCTTAGTTATCAAACACGAGATCGCGAGCTCACGAGCTCCCGCGACTCCCCCGCATGCAATGTTATGGGCTTCGATCGCGCAATAAAAAAAAAAAAAACACCAACGGATTATACGTCAGAGCGAAACAGCGTGAAATTCTGCAGAAAAGTTCAGACAGCAGTACTTCACTTACTACGTAGCTTGAAAAAAACTCGCGGAGCTGGAACATGTACGGTGTGGGCTTTCGTTGGCAGCGCGGCTAGCCCGAGAAGCTTCACCACGTATTTTCATGAAAGCTTCGCGTCTCGCAAGAAAGAATAAGGTTTATCCCGTCACGGGGCCCAGACTTATTCACTGCTGCACGAAACATTCGAGGTTGTCGCGTTCTTTTTCCTTGCCAACGCGCTAACAATCGGGCTGGCACACACGAACAGGGCAGCGGCGGCCAGGGCGGCCATTTTGTCGTCTGCTAACCCTCTACGGAGGGTCTCCTCCAATCCGTGAGGGTTCTCGGCTGCCAATACATACGGTTTGCACTCTTTCTCAGGTTGGACTGTACGCCAATACATACGGTTGCACTCTTTCTCAGCGTTTGTGCGTACTGTACGTGCAGGCCTGTACCTAGGCGCGCTGTGCGCTATTCGTAGCAATTCGCATCTACTTACAGCACCTCTTACGGTAACTTTTTGTTATTCAGGGGCTTAGAGAAGCTACTTCGCTGCTGCTGGTGCTAAGGGCACGACCGAGTACGAGTGTATGAACCTGCCAACATTTTTGCGTTCGTAATCGACAGTGTGAAAGTAAGACAAACAAGTGACACGGGCAGTGTGCTCACGTAGTCACGTTGTTTAAACCTATCTGTTTTTCTTGTCATGATGGGCATTTACTTCTACATCTGTTTTTCTTGTCATGATGGGCATTTATTTCTACATGTGCGATGTAAGTACCTCACACTGATATGTGTGCAGCGTTGGCCTACTTACTAACATTGTGCTTATGTTCGCTTTACAGCTTCTGCTCACATTTGCGGTGCAAAACAAGATCTGGCACTTGTCTCAGCCTTGTTTACAGCTGCTCCAAGGGCAGCTTGCTGCCGGTGTATAACGAGGTATGTACAGCCATCTGCTGAAAAGGCACTGTTGCTCCAAATGCTCAGGTTGTTCCAGTATATGTGCTGTCATATACGAGCATTATGATAATAATAAGTTGCCAGAAAGTGTAATACATATGCTCATAATTTTCAGGTTAAACAAGGCACAGTGCACGTTAAATGCATTTGATCACACAATGCAGGTGTAGCATAATATTCCAGAAAATTTGCTTACGCATTTCATGATGCAATGGTTGTAGGGAAATAATCTTGTCAGAAGCCACAATGATTGGTTTTAGCTCTGCTCCATTTTTGTGTGTGGCCACTCTTGCATAAGGGACCCTATCACTAAAACAAGCAATTCAATAGAATGCTATGACACCGTGGCAGTGTTTTTTAGAGGCGAAGCTCCTTAAGGCATGGGTCGTGCGTCCCCGATGTATGTAGTAGTAGTAGTAGTAGTAGTCGTCGTAGTAGGTAGCCACTGGCGCGTGCCTGCCGGAGGGCACGCCCTCGCCGCGAGCGCCGGGAGCCACGTGCTCCCCGGCAAACTTGACACTGCCCCGGCAAACGCGAGAGACAACGTTGGCGCAGGCAGCGTCTCCTAGCGAGTTTCTTGATTGAGAAATACCGACTGCTCGCGTTGGAGAAGCGTTCACCGGCAAAACCCATATATATATATATATATATATATATATATATATATATATATATATATATATATATATATATATGCACTGGATCTTGACTTGCAATGAAGTGCCGGTGGGAGATTTCACTTGTGCATTGTGCATAGTTGAACCGTGAGGATTCGTAGCATGCGCGTTAACTAAATTAATCCGGAACTCGGCACGATCTACGATGCACATCCCGAGCTTCGCCCACTCATCATCATTCACTCCGTGGATATGCTGTAATTTTTTTTTTTTGTGTGTATCACAATCTCAGTCACATATTCAGTTCAATTTCGGTGAAAAGGCTACGGTAGGACAGATTATTTCCACATCAGTGTTTGAGCATGCTATTACATGTGTGTGTGCAATAATTTCTTACAAAATGCAGTTGGAAGCGTTTGCCATCTTCTTGTTCCTCTTGTTTATCTGTCATTTACTGTTGCTGTGTTCTTGTATTTATGTATTTATATTGTTTTTCAGTTTGAATGTCTGCAGCTAAGTCGCATACTTTCCTACCATTGTCCTGTCACTTTTTTTATAAAAGTTGATCATCTTGCACACTTTCAAGTGAAATGTTTATCCCTTCTCATTATGGGGCCCAACTGTCCCAGGCTTTCCATTTTAAATGTGGGCTGTCAGTGCTTGCAATGCTCAGTTTTCACCAGACATGGGCTCTCTTGGTTGTACATTCCATTTTGTTCGCTCATTCAGCCATTTACATTTTTTATGCTTGTTCACATTGTATGTTTCCCAACTCATGTTATTGCCTGCCAATTTCTGTCCACTGTAGGATGACAGCTGCTCCAATAGGTTTTCCATGTCTTATGCCTGCCGAGGTCATCTGCAAGCTTCTGAATTTCATCATGGAACTCAATTCAGTGCCACTGCATTGGCTGTGCTCCATTATTACAGCGCATCGTGTAAGTATCATCAGCTACCGCTCGTGAGTGGCACTGACTAGCACCCATGGGGCCGAACTTAGCACACTTATGTAATTTTCAGGGACAACTGCCACTGACATTCACTTGGTAAAGCATCTCATGTGTTACACATAAAATATAAGACGCTGTTGACCACTTCTTGGCATTTATTTAATAGGGGTCATTATGTAACACTGTCACGACTTGGGGGGTTGAAGCATTAGCTCCTCCCAAGAGGTGGCATGAGGGTTGGGCCTCTGGTGACTGGCTTGCGCCAGTGGCCAGTAGGGACGAGACCAGAGCCTTTTCTAAGCGAGGAATAAAAACAATTTAATAAGATATAAAAGCCAAGTACATAATGATATTAGTGTATCCTGGTTGACGTTACACAAAATAAGAACAAATCGTCTCGAACAATACTAACAATAAGCGACATGCATTACAATTTCGACAGGTTCTCGCAACATGATCGACTGTCAACAAGATCAACTAACTGGGCTAGCAGCAAAAGCACAGAGAACGGAGTCCGGAGTCCACTATAAATTCAAAGCAACCTACAGAGACTGGGCGCAGTGACAGTCCTTCCAAACCAGCGACGCTTGCGAGGTACCTTTGAAGTCGGTGTGACGCAGTCAGTGGCGGGCTTCCCCTGTGGCCGGCAAGGCGTCGTATCTGGAAGCGGTGCTAGCTGTGTTGAACCTCGGAGCTGCTCGGCGCTCTTGTCTAGAGACCGGAGCAGACTGCTCAAGGGCAGCATCGGGCCATTTTTATAACCTTCTAGGGCTCTTCCTCTTCACTTTCGGTAGCCCCGACGCATGCCCGAAGCTGGCACGTACACTCTTGTTGCCATATAGTAGCTCATACACTCTTAGCGGTCACCTTCAGCAGCAAACAATTAAAGCACACACAAAACACCGCTCACGTATGCGCTGGTTGCCGTCGTGGTTCCCACTGTGCTGGGGGATAATTTAATAATACAGACAGATAATTTAATAATACACAGAGCATCGCTCATGTAAGCACTCATTACAACATGCTGGCGGTCACCTTGAACGATGTAAATCAAACCATACGCAAAACACTATCGGCGTAAGCCCAGAGTCTCACATAGCTCAGAAGTGTTGCTATGCAGTTCAGACTCCGCATTCTAGAGTAAGCCGCTTAATACTACACACAAGAACAACGGCTTCACAAGGCCAAGCCATGTTAAGACATAGGCGGATCTTATTTCCAATAGGATATCTAAAATGCAAGCATAAAGAAAAGACAGCGCCCTTAGGCTCTCCTATTCGTTCTTATAGCAAAAATGCGGCAGAAGCATGTTTCCACTTGGCGCTCATGGAAAAAAACTCTTTCCAAGCATGCTTTAAGACTATACATGCGCAGCATAATTACTGACATAAGGTGACTTTTGTGATAAACACCTTACGCCTTAAGTCATTAAAAGAATTCATTTCTTGATTTTCTCTCACAGCTAGTTAAGCAGAATTAGTGATATTTCTGATGGTGTTTCTTATTGATTCAGGCTCCCATATTATAGCTTCCCATTTCCTCGCCTAGCACTGTCATAGGCACATAGCTCTCTGGAATAAAGGCCTTACCATGTGTCTTGTAGCAGCTAGTACGTTCAAGGGACCATAAGGCAAACAAATTTTTTTGTTAGTATTGTGGGTGAGTGCTTAAGAACATCAGAAAGTTCAGTATTATCCCTGCTACTGCTATGTTGACCCAGAAATTTTGATAAATGCATGTTAAAGCCTGCGGCACCTGCAAGATATCCAGCAGACTCGGTGCAGCGACGTAGTTGAGCCGGTGGTATGCAGCAAGCCGGTAGGCTCACATAAGCACGTTTCACCCCAGGCTTCAAAGTGCCTCGACGTCCTCCTTACCCTGTGAGAAAAACCATCAAAGTGCGCTCCCACATTTTGTACAGCTGACTGGACTGTCGGCCATTAAAGAGAGGAAACGTCTAGTCGTCACTGGACCTGGTTCGGAAGGCAATTGAACAGTTCTAATGGCATGCCGACCACATAAGTATGATTTAACTAGCATTTTTCTCGGTGCAAAATAAGCACTATGTTTCTTGCATGGTTTAGAGTCCCTTTCAGAGGTTACATGGCATTACACTGCCTTTCAGTGCAATCCAATTCTGGCCAGATGCAACATGAAACAGGTGTTCTTCGACAGTGTGTTCTGCTTAAAAGTATGTTTGCTTCCTCTTTGTTCATGTATCATGTTTTGTAACTTCATTAGGCATTGCTTCACTTAGTAGCTTTCATTAAATAAGTCATTGAAAGGTGCTTGTAAGCGATGGCAAGCATTCTCTCCCTTACACTTCTGTATACGTAGGGGTGTTTGTTTTTAGGGTTTTACATTAAAGGGACTGTCTACCGCTCAGAAAATTTTTTAAGATAGTGGTAAAATTGGGCAGATCGTGCGTCACATTTACGGGAACGAGCACGCTTTCACCCCACAAAAAGGAATTAGGTTTTTAATTTTGCTCTGAAAGTGGTGCAAAAAACGCCGCTAGCAACACCCAACAGCGTGTTTGTCATTTTCCATGTGTACGAGAACCAGCCCACGCAGGCATACATATTCTGCTGAAAAACTATTATGTATGCCTTACAAGCGTATTTCACCCTATGAGACACCTTGTTACAGCGTGCAAGAGCAATTTGTTCTTTTTTTCTTCCCCGCTGCTTTCGGGGTGGTGCAGGTGGCGCTGCCTTCGAATTCGTCTGCCTGCACAGGCGCTTGTAAGCATGTAAGCTTGTAAGTACTGCGCCTGTCATGCATGTGGTGCTGCATGTACGAGGCGCACCCCCAGCGCGCCGACTTTCCCTAGCGCCTCTTCCTTCTCGTCACTTCTGGAATGTCGACCTTGAAACCGGTTCCTGTTGAGAAGCCTCCCGCACCCGAAAGGGTTTCCAGGGAGACGACGACGCATCATGCGGGGTAACCATTATTGCTGGCATGCCTACACTAGGAAAGGAGTGACTTTGTAGATAAAAAATTGTGTTTTAATAATTTCTATTCAGTTTCTAGAGAAACCACTGCACGCTGGGACACTTCGAAAGGTACGCTTTCTATTGAGCCAAAAAATGGGGGACCGATGAAGGACGGTAGAGGGTCTCTTTAATTCGGAGGAGTAAGCACTGGGTACTCTTTCTTAGCGTAAGTGGGGAGATTTCTTATATTTTTTCGTTGAGCCGTACCAAATTTGGCAAATGAGCTCTGTGTAAACCCACAAGGCGGAGTAACATTTTATGAAAGGAGAAAATTAGTATCCACCCATTTGTACTCAAGGCTACAAGGAAATCCATTCGGATTTCTCGGAAAGGAAAGCTTCCCATTTGCCGAAAAATTCGTCCCGGTTCGGGGTTCGAACCCGGGACCAACACATGTCCGGGGCACTTGCTCTGCCAATTGGCTAACCAGAAGGCTAGCGATCGACAGCGCGAGGGCACATCCATCGACAACTCGAAGTACATGGCATGGGACAGGCGTTGGCCCTGGGTTCGAGCCCGGACCAGGACGAATTTTTCGGCAAATGCGAAGGTTTCCTTTCTGAGAAATCCACATGGATTTCCTTGTAGCCTTGAGCTACAAACAGGTGGATGCTAATTTTTCTGTTTCATACCCAAATTTCCATTTTTGCAGGTTATGTTCACAAGTTTAAATTTATTAATGAGTGCCATGTACCGTCTACAGTGCTATAGGTATCTTGTAGAATTCTCAATATATCAGTGGTCACTTGAGCCAACAGGATGCAACTTTGTTGTCCTGTAGTGGGGCTGCTAGCACATCAAATCCCTTGCAGCATTAAAAATTCATTATGTGCTACTGGGAATAATTAATTTAACCTGTGAAGAAGAAGCGCCACTATCGCCAGTCAAATTGCCAACGCCAAGCTCGCTCGGCGCGCGCTTCTGGTTGCTGGCGTCTTCTGGCTGCCTTGCCCCCGACCCTGACCTTGCCTCAAGTCGAGTGCGACTGAGAAAAAACTGCGTTTGTGACTCCCGATGGATTATATGAATTTAAAGTGCTCCCATTTGGCCTGTGTTCGGCACCGGCAACGTTTCAGCGGATGATGGATACAGTTCCCGGCGGACTTAAATGGCAGACGTGCTTGGTCTGTTTAGATGATGTCATGTTTTCAAGTACGTTTGATGAACATCTAGAACGGCTCAAGCAGGTCCTCATTGCTATCAGGAAAGCAAATCTAACTATCAAGTCTGAAAAATGCTACATTGGTTTTCGGAAGTTAGTTTCCTGGCCGCATAGTCAGCGCCCATGGTGTTTGACCCGACACCGGAAAGCTAGCTGCCGTCGCGGAGTTTCTGCATCCCACAGACAAGAAGGCATTTCAGCAGTTCTTGAGTCTCTGCGCATACTACCGTCGTTTCGTCGAAGGCTTCTGAAGGATCGCTGAACCATCAACGAGACTAACATGCCAAGATGCACCCTTCGAGTGGGCCAAAGCGCAACAGTAAGCCTTCACAGTTACGAAACCGCCCGCAAAGAGCCCCTATACTGGCACATTTCGACTACAAGGCTGACACGAAAATCCACATTGATGCCAGCAACATGAACCTCGGTGCTGTCCTTGTCCAGTGGCAAGACAACACCGAACGGGTAGTAGCTTACGCGAGCCGCAGTCTTACGAACGCAGAGGTCAACTACTCCACAATGGAAAAGGAGTGCTTGGCGCTGGTGTGGGCTATCGCCAAGTTCCAGCCTTACCTTTACGGCAGACCTTTCCGCGTAGTAAGTGACCATCACTCACTGTGTTGGCTTGCAAATCTTGGGGACCTGTCATGCCGCCTTGCTCGCTGGAGTCTCCGCCTTCAGGAGTACGACATCACAGTGGCATAGTCCAGACAGAAGCACGGCGACTGCTGCCTCTCACGTGTGCCTCTAGCTTCAAAGCCAGGTGACATGGAGCAGGATTTCCCATTTCTCGGCGCAGTCGATGTAGTTGAAATGGCCGACTGCCAATGCGAAGACACTACGTTGCTGGCCATTATCAGATACCTTCAGGGTGCCGACGTTGTACCGCAACCTATGTCACGAGGGCTTCTTACTGCCTCCGCAACAACATTCTCTACAAAAACTTTGACAACAGCGAAGAAACGTATCTGGTTGTCGCCTCAGTTTCTCTGTGCGACGAAGTGATGCAGGCGTGCCATGATGACCCATGTGCCGGTCGCCTAGGATTCACGAGGACGTGAGCCTGCATATGCGAAAAGCACTATTGGCCAGCTATTCTCTTCCATTCAACACTATGTCAGAAACTGTCGAGATTGTCAGCGACACAAAATGCCGCCTTTAAAACCAGCTGGTCTTCTGAAACCCCTGGAACCTCGCCATGCACCATTCCAGCAGGTGGGAATGGATCCCTTGGTCCTTTGCCCACGTTGTTCACAGGAAACAAATGGATAGTTGTCACAACCGACTACCTAACACGGTATGCGGAAACCAAACCAGTTCCCCGTGCAACCGCTACAGAAGTCGCCATTTTTTTGTACATGGCATCGTCCTACGTCATGGGGTCCCTTCTGTCAATAACCAATCGAGGGACAGCAGTTACTGCTGAATTAAACCAGGAAATCATCACGCTAACCCACACGAGCCATCTGAAAACTACCCTGACCGATGGCTGAGGCCGATCGTCCCAAAACGGCATTCACTAGGCCTGATGGCTTATATGAGTTCAACGTGATGCCCTTTGGGCTTTGTAACGCCCCTGCCACGTTTGAACGACTCGTGGACAACACGCTGCATGGTCTCAAATGGTCTGTGTGTTTGTGCTATCTAGATGACGACGTCGTGGTTTTCTCGCCTGATTTTCCGACCCATCCACTTCGCCTCAAACATGTTTTGACATGCCTAACAAACGCCGGCTTGCAGCTGAACCTCAAGAAGTGCTGCTTTGCCATGCGTGAGCTGACCATTTTAGGCCACATTGTATCCAAACACGGCGTTCTACCTGATCCTGCCAAACTTCGTGCAGTCGCTGTTTTCGAAGCCTTACA
>CM023481.1:41355676-41805105 GCA_013339685.2 Hyalomma asiaticum | reverse complement strand
ACCCTCGGGTGTGGAAGGTCTTACGTGGGCCAAACTGGGCAGTGCGTGAATGAACGTGCAGGGGAGCATGCCTTGTCTCTAGAAAAAAGAGGAGCGAATTTGCCCGCACATTGCAACAAGTGCATGGGATGCGAGCCTTTGCCAAAAAAAGATCAGGATACTCGGAAGGAGCCAGACCAGAGTAAGCCATGAACTATTAGAAGCATTGTTTATTAAAGATCATCATCATCATCATCAGCTTGTCTACGCCCACTGCAGGGCAAAGGCCTCTCCCATGGATCTCCAATTATTTCTGTCCTGTGCTAATTAGGCCCAATTTACCCCCCCAAACTTCCTGATCTTATCTGCCCACCTAACTTTCTGCCGCCCCCTGCCAAGCCTGCCTTCTCTAGGAATCCACTCTGTTACCCTTGATGACCAACGGTTGTCTTGTCTTCGCATTACATGGCCCACCCATGCCCATTTCTTCTTCTTAATTTCTATTAATATGTCCCTAACAGGCGCTGCGTCCTCAATTTAAGCTGAACCCTCTTAGCCTCCAAGTTTCTGCCCTGTAGGTGAGTACTGGTAGGATGTAGCTGCTTTCAATCAAAATGGGGCTTCCATCTTGTGGTACCAGAACTGTGCTGTCCATTGTGGATTTCCTATTTCGACGGTTACTGCATTTTTCGACAGTGTTGTTGCCTTGGGCTAAGGCAACCACGTGGGCCACACAGCTTCCTTCTGTATGATGCATGAAAAATGACATTCTAATGCACAAATTTCTTTTAGTACCTGTAGTAAGCATGCAACATGTTTTCATCTTAAAGTCATAATAGTCAGTCCATTGCAAAAATGTGCGACAAGTATATTTATTTCCGACTACAGCACAACCAGCATAGCAGCGTCACATCCGCTTGCAGAAACTGTTGAAGTACAATGTACAGTTGGCATGGGAGCCAGTTTCAGGTACAAATTAAAATATAACATGCTTTGATTATGCACATTCACTGGTGCTACGGTCATCATTGAGTCCAACATCAAGCAAATGTACAATGAAAGGAACATGCGTAATTCGCATTTCAGGGCCACTTTAAGATTCACAAATTGGTTCAGAGCAGTAAACTGCTGCTGACCTAAAGGGACACAGAGGCCCTTTTATAGACATAGTGAGGTTGTGGTGCTATTTTACCATTTTTTTTTATGAACTCCAAAAGCAGATAGAAAACTGTCACAAGCTAAAGTGAACAGCTCTATCTTGACGTAAATGCGCTGTGGGTGCCACGGGCGGTATTGCAAACCTTGCAGCTGGACGCAGCTTGGTTTAGGTGCTTTGTGTCATCATTGTGTGGGCCTAGAAGCAGCTGAATGCACTTTGTGTACAGCCACTGCGTGTTTTTTGCTATTACGGCTAACTGTGGTTGTTAAGAGGTGTTCTCTATACAACTACATTGTAGTCACCCATGTTCGAGTATGTGAATTTCACTCATACAGTGCAGATGACAGGATCGTATTTGGCTGGAATTTACGCCTGTCCAACATGCACGCAGCAACAAGTGAATGTCGAATGATTGCATGGCAAGCAGGCTCCGCACAGGTATAGCACCCAGCATGTACTCGCACTCTGGAGACTTCGTATTATCATCAAGATATACAGCACAAACAACTCTACATGATTCTGCTTTGGTTAGCATGAATGTCATTCAATAAGAGCATTGCTGATGGGAGCCAAGCACAGGACAGCACTACACTGTCGTGATGGCTTAGCTGATAGCCACTGATAGGATGTGGTAGGCCTAGCTAGGTGCTAGTGCGACCAATGCCATTTTCAATCCAGCAAGAGCTCTTCAGCACATACCTTTGCTAGCAGGATTAACACTTGAATTTTTATTTTGCATTATTATTATGTGCAATGTCCTCAATGTTACAATCAGTCATATAGAAGCAGAGCAAGTAACTTTGCCAAGACAGCCGGTGGTCGCTGTTCTGTCTTCAAATCGCATTTCTCTACCTCTCAAATGGCTTGGTGCTGGACACTGCTTTTGTGAAAGTCGTGTGGTCTAGACATCACTTTATGCAACTGCAAGTTATTGTGATTGTGTAACAAACAAGGTGTAGTCACATTTACATCAGCAAGAAAGATTATCGGCTGAGGGTAGGCGAGGAGATTGGAGCAATGAGAACTGGCTGGTGCGCCACCTCTCTGGAAACACCAGACATTTTCTGCACCATATTGCTGGCAGCGAGATGTTCTGTATGCGAACTGAAAAAAATGGACTGCATTAGCCTGCCAATTGCATTAGAGAATGTAGTACTACGTAGTACTACTACATTCTCTAATGTAAATGGTAGGCTAATGCAGTCCATTTTTTAACGCAAGAGCGTTAAAGAGCTCGTTTTGCAGAAATTCCGGTGTTGGCACCGGCGTAATTGGGTTGTAAATGGAAAATCACCGTTGTCAGTGAGCAAAAATTTGAAGTAGATGCACAGAAAGAAAAAAAGCTAGAGCTGTACGAATAGCATGATTTTGCGTGTGAAGAGAATTCGAATATTTAAGTTGAAGTGCGAATCAAATCAAATAATTTTCAAATATTAAAAAAAAAATTCTATGTCAAATTATTCAAAATGTGCTGCTAAACAAGGGCAAAAAGATTTGTTGCATGATTAGTGTAGTTCCACATGTCATTCCTAAGTTCAGAAGGACAGTTCAACAGAGAACTGCGCAACAGAAAGCTGAGCGAACTTCACTGCAGTACAAAAGTGTTAGCTTTCCTGCTAATTCTAATACATGAAAGTCAGTTGAAAATATTCAGTAAATTAAGAATTTCTGTGGAAACCGTAAACACAATGCACACATTGCATCGCTGATATGAAGCTGAATAAAATCATGGGCATTAGAAATATTAAAGGCCAGCTGCAGTACCAATGAGATGCCAAGAATCTATTTGCAATAAAAAAATTACACCACCTCCCGCTAAAGGGGACCATGAGGCGATGCGAAGCAGCACGGGGGGTGCACACCGCGTTTGCATCGGTTTGACGCTAGCAGACGTTGCCTACGTCAGCGTTGTCTCTCGCGGGCGAGGGCGCGTTCTCGTTCCTTGCAAGCTGGTAAAGCATTCATCGAAGAAAGAGCATTTCCATAGTCAACGCGCGCCGTTCGGAGAGGAGGAATGCCTAGAGGAGAGGAGATGAGACAAGGATGGGAAGGAGGATGCGCAGTGCGGGTGCCGCACGGCGGTGGGAGGGAGTGACACAGCCCCAACATAAGCTGCTTCGCATCTAAAATAAAATGCCTGCAATTGGACCTTTGCTCACAGTGCGCTTCACTACAGCTAAAGCCCAACCCACACAAACGTACGGGTGGCTTTTTCACGCATGGTCACTGACTTCATAGGATGGGAATAGGTATATTTTTCAGAACAATATTTTTTTCGAGGTCTTAAAGTTCCTGCCAAATGAAAGTTGTCCACAAAAAAGAGAAATAAGGAAAAGAAATATTGCTTTGTGTTTGAAAGGTGGCTGGCGCAGTGGCACATGCTGAAACACCATTTTTATTTTGGTGAAATCAGTGATTTAATCGAACCAATATATTCTCAGACATGTGGACATTGGCGTCAGAGAGCCTAGGAACCAAAGTTGAGGCACGTGCCTTACAGTGAGCATCCTTGGTTACCCGCACGTTTGTGCAGGCTGGGCCGTAACGGGTTAAAGGAGTACTGACACGATTTTGCGGCGGTGCAAAATATACATTTTTCGTTTTCTAGTCATGTATTGTTAACGCCCTCCGCACGCGTATGCCAGGAAACACGTACAAAATATTTTGGTTTGGTTTTAAAGTTTTCGTCGAACAGCACTGCAAGCCAGCCCCAGCGCAATGGACACTGCGATGACGTATGAGCACAGTCTCTCAAATATCGCTGAAATCGCTGTCAGGGTCGCTGGACGACCGTGAAATTGTCGTTGTTTGCGTGCCCCACGTGTAACTAACCACAGACGACAGAGTTGCAGCGACGCTATCACGAATTGCTGTCCCTACGTGACTTAGACGAACGTCCGACTCTGTTGACACGTCTCTAGGAAACCGCCCCCTCGAAATCGAAACCGACAGTGGACTTTTAAGGAAGCCGTATTAAAAATATATTCATTGCATTGCGAGGCGCCATGATACTCTTTTTGGGGTTCTCCACACCAGCGCTTTCACTTACAGCAACAATACAAGAATGTCAAAAATTCGTGTCAGTACTCCTTTAAGTTAATTTACAGCACCCATTTTTACTTCTTTTGTATTTGAGAACCAGGCTGTGATGGATTGTTAAGTACACCTTTTCTCAGAAACGAAAAATAGCATTAGCATCAGCATTGGCGTACTAATTCCACATAATACTGGCAGTAATCCGAAGCTTAAAATCTAAAGCGTAAAATTTAACATATATACCACAAGAAAAAAAATACTGCACTTACTTGCCACGTATAGTAGTGTAGGCTGTACTACTTTTTTCAGAGCTATAATTGAAATGAAAGGGAAAATTATCATCCACCTGTCTTGTAGCACAACGCTACTAGGGAATCAATACGGATTTCTCAAAAATGAAAGCTTCCTAGTTGCCAAAAAATTCGTCCTGGTCCGGGGTTCGAACCTGGGACCAAAGCCTTACCGGGGCCCTCGCTCTGCCAACTGAGCAAACCAAAGATGTACAACCGTCGGCCTGAACAGTTTTGCTGTTAAAAATCCACAAGGACAATTCATTGATGGAGAAATTTCCCACCAAAACTGATTAGGATGACAGAAACAAAATATGTTTAACCTTATTATAAAAAAAAATTGCATGCACGTAGAAAAACAATTTTGAAAAAAGAAACATCTAAACAAAGCCTTACATCTATCATTATTGAATGTCTTTGAGCACTACTGCACAGTGTGTGGTATTTTTGGCCCATGGAATTAAGAAATCAACTTTTCATCGGCTTGCCCTACCATATCCCCTTAAATGTGCTGTCTACTGCTGTGTGGTTTTCTGCATGCACGCACACTATGTCACCATGGAGTTTCCAGTGGAGATAAACTGTGTGCAGTTTCTCTACAAGCCGAAGCCAGAATGCAGGAACGCAGAGCCACAAGCCAACAGATCACAGCAGCGCAACTATTGTTTCCAGAGCTGACGAAGAAGACTGCTCACGGGGTGGAGGTAGCAAGAGCAAACTAGAACAGGCTAGCACACTCGACCCAAGCGTGCGCTGTCTTCTTTGCTAGCTTTTCAGACAATAGTCACCACGGTTGATCACAAATTTGTGGGGGGGTGCGTTGAACAGGAAGCGGTACATAGTGCGGCTGCTCAGGTTGAGCGCGCTAGTGTGTTCTATATATCTTGCACTATCTGCATCTTCACCTGCTCTAGTCACACCGCTACAAGATAAAGATGTGCAGATGGCACCACAAGTGCAAGAAATCTCACCACCCAATAGTCACACATGTGTGTGACGTTCAATAGTGTGACATGATGGTCACACGTGCAAAGCTACCCTGGCACACTATGAAAGCAGGCCTGCTTCTAGCATGAACATGCCTTCAAACTGAACAGCAAAGGGTGCAAGCAACACCTTCTAGTATGAAATGTAAGGTCAGGCAAAACACAGAACAGTTTGTCTGCATACATCATATTGCCGGAGTTTGATGCCTTGTGGCTGCCGGCTGCTGCGCAACAGCACTGTGTGGTATACTACCAGCTATGCATGGTCCCCTTCATCACGACTGTCAGCAGCAGATCACCTGCATAGCGCACTAGAAATTTATCAAGCATGACAAGCCACTGCACGAGAGCGTGGCTGAAGGGTAACGTCACTTGGGGCACTCTGAACCTGAGCTAGATAGCAGAGCCACATTGTAGCCTTGCAGCTGTTGAAGCTGTAGTCCACTTACTTTTTTCGCCAACAGTACATCAGCTTTGTGGGAAAGCTGCTGCTAGTGCACCACAATGTGTTTCAGCTATCTGGCAAGGTCTGCAGGTGATGGCCAGTTGCCCTGTGGCAGTGCGCACAGCTCAGCTTGAAAACTAATGATGGTTCAAAGTCACTCCACAAGCACAATGACAAGGTCATACTTGAGTAACAAAACAAGCTTTACAAAATCTCGTGGCACCTCCACATAAGCACCAGTATGTTTGCACTTGCTGTTTGGTGCTGGCTTTTGAGCATATTTGTAATCTGTCCGAGCCCACATAGTTTATATATCTAAGTGTGGACAGGCATGTTTGCATGAATAGTGATCTTATTCATGCTCAAGGGGATCGAGCACACACTCGTTTTGTGAAGAGCTGAAATTCAAGAATGTTTCGAGCTTCTTGCCTAAGAAGACTGCAGTATTCTATCTCCACAAAACATGGCACTGAGGTACAGATGATGCTTGGATGAGTATAGTGAGAATATACAGTAGAAAAGTTACGGGGCTTCTCAAATATCTTAAAGACTGATAATAACCAGTTAAAGGTTTGGAGTCCAGTCCTGATATTCCTACTTGCACTTGTTAGGTTCTAACATCAGAGCTGTTTTGCTTAGGATGTTGATAGTACACCATAAACATGTTACGGCTGCTCAGTCACATATTTTCAAACAATACTTATGGGGGACAGACACATTCGAAGACCCACTTTTCAGAGATGCTGCTTTCAGTGCACACTGATCGAAGAAAGTAGTTGCTCCAGTCATCTGACATGTGAGGTGCTACAACATGTGAAGCGAGAGCCCTGCTAAAAGTGACTCTCAGAATGCTGCCCCTGGTGAGGCAGGGCTGCTGGTAAAGCATTGCACTCACTGGCAGCTATCTCATAATCCCTGTGATAAGCAGTGCTGGTGGGGACAAAACAAATCGGTTATGTGTTACATCACATTTGGTGACATCAAGCATTTCTAGGGTTTGTGAGATGCTCACAGATCCAATTGCATGGCCATTTTTTCTCAGGCTCCTGGAACTACAAGGCCATCGACTTCTTTTTTTTTTTTTGCCATTTGAAGACACCCACAAGCCACATATTTCTGTGGAGTTTGTGAACGGGTATTGTTTCGTTTCTAAATGTGAATAATAAATTCTTGTTTAATGAAAACTGGTGTAAGTCTACATTGGTTTGTAGAGTGCGGGAAGGAAGGGGAGTGACGGCAGTAAGCATACCGCTCCTCCTTGCCTGGTGCGAGAACGTGTTAGACAACATCTCGGTAATAAAACGCTAACAAACAAGGGAAGTTGCCGTACAACAAATAGAACGAACATCTTGGGGTGAAGCAAGACACTGTGAGGCCAGAAACTGAAAGGCAAGTACCGCGTTAGGCAATTACCGTGCTGCTGACATAACAGCCTCCAAATGTTATCTCTCGACCTCCGTGTTGTCGAGCAGTGATGAACGCATATCGAAAGTAAGAACAGTACATCTTTCGCATCACACCCACTAATCAAGTACTCACGTTCGTGCGAAGGCGCCGCGAAGTCTTCAACAGGAGAACTGGTGTTGTCTCGTGGTGCCACTTCGCGGAGAACATGACATTGTGATCGCATAGACGGGAAGGCGAATTATCAGTAGATATCCGTAACCTTTAACAGCAGAAGCGTAGTGATGGTGTCCGCGAGAAAGCAGACACCTGCGACCAAAGTATAAAAGCTAGTCTCTGATGTACGCATCAGTAAACAGTCTTTGTCTTACCACGGTTGAAGGCATCCGCGCATTTCACAAAGCATTCCCACTTTCTTTAAAATGCCCAAACACTGCATTTTTAGGCTGCACTACTGGATGTCTGGACCTTACCACCCGTTTCTACTCGTTGCAGTAGACAAAAGCTACAGAAGAGGGCTGCGTTTATACAAATATTAATAGCAAAGTAATCCGCTTTACTTGCGGGCGTATTAAAGCACATGTCAGAGTTGGGACGTTGCTTAAAGACAGAAAAGAAAGCTTACGAAAATCTAGATTTGTGTTGCCGCCATTCGCTTTCGCCTAGTGTTTATGGCGATGCGGACTGTCACGGATTGACATTGCCTCGTGGTCTAATATGACTAAAGATGTACGGCAGGGCCGCACGTGCAAGTTTCGAAGCGCTTCGGCCGCTCTCCAAGTACGTCGAAAGTTCTCGGCATTTTTCGGAGAAGACGTGGAGATGGCCCCCCTGAGCGGGGAAGCTTGAACTTGAAACATTCTCCTGCGACCCCGCGGCGTGGTTCTTGAAGACGCGAACAACGGTGCACCACCAACAATACGGGGCAAGACAGCGGGCAGCTGTTTGACGTGCACTGGCCACGTGCGCGCGGACCTACGCTATTGTTTGCTCGTCGGCCACCGTGTCCAAAGGGGACAAGTATGCATCCCGTTGTTGACTCGAAGGGCACCCCCCGCCACGCTGATGACCTGTCAATCGGGGGTGCAGAAGGAAGAGGCCCGTCGGGGACCACGAGAAAGGGTTTGGTCATCGCCCTCTCCAGTGCAGTAATTGCGAGAGGGATATTTTGGGCGGAGCCAGAAATGAAGTTTCGGAGCAATTGTCTCACAAACACGCCCCGATTCCGAAGACAGCGAATCAGGAAAAACATGCGGGTATTTAAGCGAGGAGCATTGAGGAGCACGGGGTTCTAGTCGCTTGGCTTACACGGCGTAGAAGCCGATCATCGTATCGCTCTAGAAGTTGTTAGCGTGGCTCTGTACCGGCTGGCCACCTAACCTTAGCCGCTTCGCCTAGTTGAGATGTGCGCTTACCGTCTGCAACGTAGGCATCGGGACTTCGGCTCGAGTTAGTTAAAACTGCTCGAGTTTGCCGTCAAGCACTAGCTCCCCGGGAACATCAGCGCCGCAACTCCATCGACCTCAACGCTGTGCCGTACCAGACTACCGCACCAGACCGTCGTGGACCCTTCGACGCTGCCGGTCATCAGCACGTATGCCTTCATGTTTATACCCCTGAACTTTCTCCTTGAACTTTAACTTTTGTAGATTAGATTCCTGAATTGTTGTCATTACCCTAGTTATTGTTTGTTAGTTTATTTTTCTTATTTGTTTGTTGTTCTCGCGCTTTAGTATTTTTGTCAAGCTCCTTAATCACTGTTCATTGTTAGTTGAGTGAAGTCTTATTTCGCCTTGTATTCTACGTGCCGCCCTATCACTATAGATTAAATTTTGTTGTTTTGTTTTGCAACCACGACTCTGATCCTTTCACTGTGTCTGCTTGCGTACGGAACGACCGAAACTGCCGTGGTTCCCTTCACCGACTTCGCGCCGGGGAGCTTGAACACGGCCCTGTAACACGGACACTGCTTTGTATCATGGAGCGATACAAGAAGCTTTAAATTAAAAAAAAAAATGCAATTACTTGCAATAGTATAAACATACGAGAAAATGCAAGAGCAAGAAACAGTCGGTGTCGTTTTACCGAGAAATTCGCAGCAGACGACAACGCTTGCATCTCCCAGGAGGAAGCTCTGACGTGACATTGCCCATTGACGCTGTCACGACGGTGATTTGTGAGCCCTCAAACAGGCTGTTCGAGGGCTTTCTCGGGGCATACCACTGCGAGAAGCTTTGCTTGCTTCTACTGATTTGCCTTTTAGGTGCTAATCGGGACATTCAAACCAGAAGGGACCGAGTTCGGCTATGTACGGAGTGCTGCAAAAGATAACGAAACTAGCGCGACTGCACGAGGGTGCCGGCAACGTACCTGCTGGTTTGCGCAGATGTCACAAGACTCATGACCTACTATTCATGCACTTGCGCCCTGTCATGGCTATTTTCGTTTATTCCACCGCGGATTATACTAAGTGAACGAGAACACCAGAAAAGCTCCAATACTAGGCAATACGTAACGACGGCTCGATAAATGAAATGGCTATAATTGGCTAAACATTTTTTTTTGCATTAGAAAAATTTACATAATTGCTCCACAAAACACCAGACTCCTTCCCGATTGACACCTTCAAGAATTAAACCAGATAAATAACCCCATCCTCCCAATTACACAAGTATAAAACCTTAAAATAGACAAACCTAGATGTGTACTGCATTATAATTATAATATTGTGCATAACAGGCTGTTCGAGGGCTTTCTCGGGGCATACCACTGCGAGAAGCTTTGCTTGTTTCTACTGATTTGCCTTTTAGCAGTGTCTGATTTCAATTAACTCAAATGACGGTGTGTACACAAAGGCATAGACTACAAGGGAGGCAGCACTGCCTCCTCCAGTAAAGTTCGCTGCTCACCAAGGAAAATTTAATGCCAGAGTGTAGATCGGGACAAGAGGAAAGGAGATAGTTGAAGCATTACAAGCAAATGCAGTCGAACAATTTCACGCGAAAACAAATTCTTATAAAATACTTTTGTCGCATGTAACCACCCGAGTCAGGCCAGCAATTCATAATAGCTTGTGTATTTCTGTGACATGAAAGCCCATAGAGCCATGTGTGCTTTTTCAAGACATCACAGGGTAGTATGCATGGCAAAAAGAGCACCCATCTATATGAAAAACTGGGAAAGTGTTAATTAGCAAACAAATTAGCAGTGCAATAACACAGGCTGCCTTACAACCAAGACTGACAGCGTGGAGCACCTAAGTCGAATGAATTGCATCAAAGGGCAGGGTCACACATATTCGGACAAAACCAATGGGTATGTAGGCCTGCGACAAGCGACAAAACCTTGCCTACGTTCAGCATCACCAGTCTGCACTTGCATAGGTGGTGTGCAAAGGAGGCCTACTTGCTTTTTTTTTGTTGTTGTCGTTGATGACACATACCCCTCCCTTTTCCCATGTTTCCATTTCTATGTTGTGAAATCAGAAGTAGTGGTTGTGAAGATGGGGGTACAGTATACGCATTGCTGCACCCCATGAATGTATTCGCTGTTGTGACGTCTCCAGAGTACACAAGGCAGCTTAGTGGCCAGACAGCATCTCGAATCAACGCAGCTGGGCAGAGTAGTGCCTCTTAGCAGCCAGACATAATACCGCAAGCATTTTGAAAAGCAAAGCATGACAAAGAAAACAAACAAGGCACTAGGCGTGTATTGGAGGGGTTCTCAAGATTCGCAAAAAGTGAAAGTGAGAGACCGTTCTCATGTGACGAATGCTGCTCGGCGAGCTCAGTGCGAAGTCAGCCTCCGTTGGTCGACGAAAAGGACTGGCTGAAGATTGAGAAGCTTCATCGTCCTGCTGGTACAGAGAGAGCTCAAAGATAGGGCATAATTTTGGCATGACACTATACCAAAGTAAAGCTTGCAAAATAATACGCTACTATTGTGTGCTAACGTTAGGTGCAAAATAAATATTCCTCAAATGGGAAAAATCTATTCTGAAGTCTCACACTTCACCTGATAGTTACATTACCCTGCCCACACATGGACACTAACACTGTGTTACAATTATTGTTTATTCTAACCTAATTGGAAAGCCACATTTTGGCCAACAGTATATATAAATCTCTATAAATAGCAGGGAAGCTCAATGGGTCAGTTCATTATTGAAATATAAGTGTAACAAATGATAAAATATGGCTTTTATGAACCACGGCGAAGAGACAATCCCTGTCGAAGTGCAAGGTTAGAACTAGTATGTATGTATGCATGTCTACATATATGTATATATAGTGAGAGGCAGAGAGAGGTGGAACAGCTTGCAAGCTCCTGGTGCCTTCCAGGAAAATGAAAACATTACGCCCCTGTTTTTACATGACCTGGGAAGTGTTGAGGCTTCCAAAGTGCTACTAGACACTGTGAAGCCTTGTACATTATCTTGATTTTCTTCCAGTATTAAAGTGCATTAGATTTAAATTCAGTACAGCCAGTAATGTAAATTTTTTTTTCAGACAGATACAGCTTTATTTTGTAGAATTGCTTCCCCAAAACACATTGACACGTCATGCGCACAGCACAGCCAACTTCCATTAATTGGGTGCCTGCTATTGTGTACATCTCATCAGTGCCTTTGTTTTATGGCTGTTCCTTTTAACTTCAGCAATGGATGAATTTATGAGATACTAAACTAGGCAAAGCAACTGAAATTCCCACTGAAGACTACAGTAAAACTATGAACAATAAAGACAAGACAGGATAAGCACGCATCCTGTTTTCCATTCATCTGTAAAAGCAAAACGCTGGCAATTTCCCAAGGTCAGTGGATCTCGATAAGATTAGCATGGCCTGTTCCTGCACACACGCATGCCATTTACGCCAAATAACAGGCTGAAGAGATGCACAGATTTCTTACAAATGGATTTCACTACTACCCCAGACCACCCTCACAGCTTGGTCACATATATCTCATATCTGCCTATGCACAAGAAGGGCACGAAAAAGTGTGATGTTCCCAGCTTAGTATGCAGTGCTAAATGTTGCTTTTGCTGGCTTTCACATTTTTTGTCTCCAGTGCAGAGATTAGTAGCAAATTATGTTGCACTGCTGGTGCATATACTTAACTCACCAGCCATACAAGCCTGTGCACACTACTATGTCACGTGACGGATGTGCTGCTCAGCTGAGTTTGTCTTGTGCTCCTCTACTCATTAAAAATTAAGAAATCCATCAAGCATTTCTATCATCAGGTACCTGACAGGAACATAAAATTGCCATTAACATGACACCATTAAAAAAATCATCAAAGTTGAGCCTCATGTGAGCCTAGTTGATGTATTTGTAGCTATGAGCTGGTGCTTAAAAGGCCCCTCTCTAGGCCAGATGGCAAATCTTGATTATCACTGGATGTTAAGTGCTCAATAAGGAGTGTTCTAACAAGAATTCTTCAAATTAGTCCATTACAAGCAAAGATCATTCACATCGATGCAAGCAAGATCCCTTCCATAGTGGGTCCACAAGCGATTAAAAAATTTTTTTTTTTAGTAAGCCGATGCGAATGTTGAGTTTGCTCACTGACAGACTCTGGCAAGGATCATGAGAAAAGGCATAGCCAAAATTTATTTCAGGTGTGGAGGGTACAATTCCCCTTTGTGTATGTTCATGCATGTTTGTAATGCGAGCATGTATATATGTATACATACAAACTAGAAACATTTCAGGGCGGGATGAACTCATATGTTCATTGCTACCTTAGTAAATGTTTAGTAAATAACAAGGGCAAGTGAAAGTGCAATACCCTAGCATATGCCCAAAACCACACACAGGTGCCCTCAGTCCATATATTTGCGTAATACTCGCAGCTACTACTACCGATGAACAGATCACTAAAAACGATGTCGAACAGGGAATCTTGTCAGAGCCAATATTTTGACAAGTGGACTTGTTTTCGTTAGGACAGCAACTGCCATGTCTTTGTCAGAACGTCAGGAGGTAGACGAAGACAAGTCCAATTGTTGAAATGTTGGCTCCAGTGGCATTCCCTGTTCTCCATAATTTTTAGCAATCTGTTGATCTATTCAAGCCTCCATCTTCCCCTGAGCTTCTCTTCTAGTTTGGAGTGCAGCTACTAACGTTTGAAAAGAAACGTCACAGGCACACTTCATTGGTTGGTGTCTTCAGACAGCAAAAAAAAAAAGGCAGCTCTTGACCAGGAATTCCATGGACTTGATGGGAACCTGAAAAAACAATGGCCATACAAAAGTAGTTTTGAGCATCTCAAGAACTCGCTAGAATAGCTTGATATCAACAAATGTAATCCGACGCAGATTCCATTTATTTTTTGTCGCGACCAGTGCTGCTTGCACAAGGATTATGAGACACCTGAACAAATTGTCATGGCATCTAATGCTGCAGTATTACCAGCAGCCCTTCTGTAACAGGGGTAGTATTGCGAGAATCACTTTTAGCAATGATGTCACTTTATGTGATGTAGCACATCATATGTCGGATGACTTAAGTGACTAATTTCCTCGATCAGTGTGCACTGAAAGCAACATCTCCAAAAAGAGAGTCTCGAAATGTCCCCCCTAGCTATTATTTGAAAATACAAGACCAGGCAACTTTAGTCTGTTTGTGAGGTGCCATCGACATCCCAAGCAAAACAGCTGTGATGTTAGAACCTTAGAAGCACGTGCATGAATGTCAGGATTACACTTCAAACAAAGCTTTAACCAGTTATTACTATAGCTTTATTGTTACCACAATTCAAACATTTGAGAAACCCAATTACTTTTGTAGCAATAGAAAAGAAGTATACCACAACACTACTTCTCTCAAAGCACCTGCCCGTTAATGCAACAAATCTAATATGTTTTATACACCCACCTTTTCATCTTTAGTATATTTACCTGTGCTTTAACTGCCATGCTTTGCAGAGGTAGTGCTCATCGTTTTTTTTTGTTTAACAGTCCATGCACATGTGAATGTGCACAACTACTGTAAAAACCCTTGTATAATACAAACCAGCATGTAATACAAGGTGTAATGTGGGGATGGCAAGAATGGGCGGAAAAAAAGAAAAAAAAGGATTTCATCTACGTATAATCCCAGTGACGAAAGCTCACCGACAGCATTTATTTGCAGTGCAGTTAACATTCAATTGTCCATTTCATTGGCACTGTCTCATGAAAGCCCCTTGCTGGAGATATTTTTCCACAGAAAGACATTTTCAGTGCCACAAAGCACAGGTACATTCCTGGTGCCGCAATTCCAAAAGGACAAATGATAACCTCCTTGGGGATATTTTCTCCTGTAGCGTCGATGGCATGTCAAGGTACACGATGGCATGTCAAAGTACTGGCATCTGATCAGTGCTACCGATATGCCCCAGCTGATGGACAGAGTGGCTCGTACGGCACACGACTGGTTCAGCAGTGTTTGTGACTTCTGTGCTTTGAATGCGTGGCACTTTCGCAGTGCACTACAGCATCATAATAGGTTGGGCGCATCACGGAGGGCCGATCAGTGACCGCAACGATTCATAGCGTGTGCGTGATCACCTTGCCGGGCAGTCATCGCCTGCGGCGTCAGGCTGGATACAGCTTGTGTTCGGGACAAAATAGTGATCGCAAGAAGATGCTTAAGTTGGCCTATTACGAAAAGCGATGACGACTGTCAAGGGTGTATTGTGAACGAGACATCTGATACAAGCCCAGCTGAACTGCAATGCATGTTCACGCCGCGCATGGCGATTGCACAGCCGCGCCGGCATCGCAACCAACTGCTGTGCCGGTATTTCAGTTTTCAATGTGCGATTTTATTATGAGCACAAGATGCTCGCAATAAGGTGCCAGTGACAAAACGCCAGTGAGGAAACGTGCCATGTTGTGAGCGTAATTAAGCGGGTCGTATAGAGTCATACTCCTACAGAGGTACCACAGAGAGACAGACAGACAGAAGAACTTTATTTCATCTTGGGGGGGGGGGGGGGGGGGGGAGGCCGACTAGTCGCCTTCCTTAGGCGTCACCCACGTCGGGACCGGGAATCCTAGACCCCCTGCCACCTCGCAGGCCCCCTGGATCGCCCGTAGCTGGCTCCGACGGTCGGAGCTCCATCGTGACGCAGTTGTAGAAGTCGGTCTCGTCGATGCGATAGACCCTGGAATTGATTTGTAAGCGGGAGCAGCTCCACATTCCGTTATTAAAGCTCGTTAATTCGCTACTGAGAGAGCACTGAAGAGAAATTTCCATGAAGCTGGCCATAACGGCTGGCAACGGAAAAGTGTCTGTTTGAATTAGTCGCAGGGCTATATATCTCCTGGCCTCTGGAAAGATCTTGGTGCGGAATGAGGAGGGTTATCCTACCTAGCTTATAGTGGTTTGCCATCTCGTTAAAGGTGGTAAGCGGGCCTCCGCCGGCAGCATCTCCATCCCCTGTCCCACACCAGTCGGGGTGCAGGAGGCCCGGTCGCGAAGGGCCCGACGCGCCGGGGCGGCACACGAGTTGTTGCGCACGGGCGTGAGCCATTTCGTTGGGGTTGGGGATGCCGTCGACGGGCCCACCCAGATGGGCGAGAAACCACGCCAACTCGCGAGCGTGAACTTTGCATTGAGTAAAAATCTTGGCAGCTTTTCCCTCAATTTGATTGGAGTCGAAAGCCCTTACGGCAGACATGGAGTCGGTGAATATATGGTGAACTGATCTCCCATTGTTATTGAGAGCGAAATGGCTGCTTTCTCAGCGATGCTGGCGGACTTGGTTTTAACTGTGACAGCACTGAGTAGCCGCCCTTCCGTATTAACTGCTGTTACAGTGTATTTGTTTGCACTCACTGTCGCGGCGTCTACAAAGACTGCCCCATTGCCCCGGCTGTCTAGCTTCTCTAAGTACTTAGCTCTGGCTTTGCGTCTCTTCGCATTGTGAATCGTACGCATGTTTTAGGGAGCTGGTGAACTACGATAATTTCTCTAATTGTTTGTGGCAGTGCAGTTGCGATTTCAAAGGAGTAAATCTTCTTAAAGGAAAGAAAGAGAAGGTGGTTTGGTGTGGTGAACTTGTGCCCAGTTCACACCTTCTCCTTTCTCCTAGTTCTTCACTTTCTCATGGAGGCGAGCTCCCCAGCTGACATTGCCGCTGCGATATAGGATGGGTGGAAGTATTTTCCCTACTGCCCGTCCGAAGTTGCGTTGTCTCTACTTGAAGGATGGAAACCATCCTTTTTCTCACACACACACAACTTGACTTTATATACAAGACAGTATACACACATTTACAGGCAGTAGCCTCGGTTGGTAGGACTTACCTGGGACCGTCGCTTCAATTCTGCAGAGCCAACCAGTGCGTAGTACCGCTTCTGCGACCAGGATCACCACACGGACTCGCACTAGATGTCCTCTAGCACCATCCGCTCCCTAGCCTCGGTTGGTAGGACTTAGGCGGGACGATCGCTTCCATTCGGCAGAGCCAACCAGTGCATAGCACTACTCCTGCGACCAGAGCCACCACCCGGACTCGTGCTATATAGATGTCCTCTCTAGCACTATCCGCTCCGTCCTCACCAACCTTCAGCCTTCCAACCTTCTGACCACCTCTCTGACAGGGACGAGGGGCGACCTTTTAAGCCCTGGTTGCTCCGCCCCTGAATTCGTGACAGCAAATTACAAGAGTTTTCACACTGGGCACTCCTCCTACATCGGATGGGATGGTGCCAAACCCCAGCCAGGGCGGTCTAAGATGATGCCAAACCCCATCTTAACCAGCTGGAGACTACATACATTCCTCGACAGGCTGCCCGAACTACAGGTCTCCCTGGGACTGTCAAATGCCTGTCAAGCGCTCACAATTGCCAGCTACCCTGTTCCCAGCAGCATAACGAATTCCAACAATGGTCGCCACCTGCCCCACAGGTCCGCCACGTGGCTGTGCGCATTCTCCGGCGCATACTACACCATATCGGACTACCGTGATTTCCATCCTTTTCCGACGACCTTTACAAAAGGTAAGAGGCGAGTTGATGCCTGCCTTTTCGAGAATCGTTTTGCCTGCAGTAGTGTTAAAGTCTGGCGATCTGTGCCAAACCGAGCCTCTTCAATTCATCTAGAGTGCTACGAACACCCAGAGGTAGTAATTTAGCTGTGCTAGTTTTCGAGGGAGGACCTAGCACCCACTTGACCGCTGTCATTACCAGTACTTGCGTTTGTTCTTCCCTGCGGCGCTCCAGTTGTGTATGGAGGCCACGTGTCTGACTGAGAAGGAAGCATGAAAGAGACAAAGAAGATTGTATTCTTTGATGCCGCCCTTCCCGGAGATCCTTCGTATGAGGTGGAGGGTGGCCGCTGTGTGTTGCTGCAGAAGTATCGTGGCACTATTTCTTCCGTTCGCAGAAATGCCTAAAATACGTACAAAATACGTATTGTTCTTACCCGAGGGACTTAATCGCCGTCGCTCGTTCTGAGGTGTATATCCACCTCCTCCACCAGGGTTCAGCCTTTATGTCTGCGCCCCATGCGTATAGGATGGTATACCAGAAGCTGTGATTTGTTGCTGGACAATAGAAGGTTCATTCGCCCTATGTGACACTGTACTACTTCAACCGCTTCTTATAGTATCTGTTCCGTTTCTCCTGTCGAGCACCGGAGCGACCATAAAGTAACGTCGTCGGCATTGATGGCCGAGCCTAGCTTTGTCAGGGAGTCAAGTTTGCTGGCAAGAGTGGACATGCTGATGTTGAATAGCAGTGGAGAAATTACTGCGCCTTGCGGCCTCCCCTTACTACCGAGCCTTAGATTGAATGTCCCCTGCCTTAGTGGTAGCTGTCCTTTCTTTCAAACGAAGTTATGAAAGTGGTATCCGGGCCCCATGCGAGAAATGGATGCCAGTACATGGTTCTATTCTGTCATGCTTTGCCGTTTTCTAATGAAGTCTTTGGTTTGCTGGGAAAGTTTACTAGCAATCTGTCTACCGATCTTACCTACTATACTGCTATTTCACACTCCGTTATAATGCGCGAGATTGTCGCTGACTTCCTGAACGCAAAGATCTGCTTCCTCGGTTGGAGCTGAATATCTGTTGTGTGACGCTATCCTGAATTCTTCGACTTTCCGTCTTACTGTTAGTTCATTGATCGGCTTCTTTCGCACATAGCTTATTACGGTCCCTCCTCAAGTTTAACGCAATTAAACTTGAGGCAGCAAATTAGGTGGGCAGATGAGATCAAGAAGTTTACGGGGATAAACTGGGCACAAGTTAGCACAAGACTTGGATAACTGGAGATCTATGGGAGAGGCCTTTGCCCTGCAGTGGGCGTAGACAGGCTTACGATGGCATGGCAGTGGTCAATTGTGTCGAAAGCCTTAGTAAGGTCCAGGGTCAATATGGATTTGGGGTCCCGGCCGAGGCGTCCAACACCTGAGCCTTAATAAGTAGCATGGCATCCTGCGTTTAAAGGTGCGGACGAAAACCTAGCATATTTGACGGGAAGATGCCATGCCCTTCGATGAATCTCGAGACCCGCTCGTTGATTACGTGTTGAAATATTTTCCCGACACATGATGTCAATAAGATCGGCCTGAAGTTTTCCACTGCGCATTTCTTGCCGGGTTTGGATGTTAGGATTACCGAGGCGTGTTTCCATTCTTTGGCGTTAGCGCCCGCGCGCCAGTGTGTGTTGAACATGTCAGTGAGGAAGTCTACCGCATTGTCGTTCAGGTTTCTGAACATGCGATTGTTAATCAGGTCCACCCCAGAGTCTGACGTACTGTTCAGTTTGTGGACTGTTCAGTTTGCGTGCCTCAACTCCCATGATGTGATATCGCTGTCTAGTTCCTGTACCTCCCCTCCTTCGTAGACGGATTCCTCGGGCTCGACTCTCCCAGCGTGTATTGGGAGCTATATAGCATTCGAATTCCGCGAGTTCGTCCATGAGTTCATCTTTGCCCCTCCCTTGGAATTCCCTTTGAACAAGGCGCTCAGTGGCTGACCGTTTTGTACTGCGGGCATTTTCTGCCTTCAGAAAATGTTTGAGCAGGTTCCATTTACCCCCTACCCTCATCGGTCCGTTGACTTTGTCGCACACCTCAATCCATCGTTTCCTTTCCAGCTCCCGCGCGTACTGGGCTGTCTGTGTGTTAAGCCGCGCAGTAAGTTTCCTGGGCGCTCCGTTCAGTTTGTTCTTTTCCTATCGCTCTTCGATGGAACGCTGCCTTCCGATGCAGTTTTGAAGCGGTAAGGCCTAGCGACGACATCGGCGCCGAGCCTTCGGGTATGAGAACGGCGGGCGAGGCGGGCTGCCGCTTATTCGTCGCTTTGCAGCTGTCGTTAAAGTTACTTACCCACTATCCGTACATTCTTTCAGCAGGAAATTACTTGTTTATGATATTTCCCCGAGAAGGGGACCATAAGTTTCGCTAACGATGTGCATGCGGCAAGTCGACGTTCCCCTAAGGTAGACGCGCGCCCTTTAGCACCTCCATGGCGATCATGTACTATCCGGTCATATCTAGTGTATCACTTCGGTAGAAGTCCCGTATTAACAACGCACCATGCATGTGAATTTATGCTTTGGTAAAACAAGCGCAAAATTGTTGCTTCGACTGAAAGTACTTTTCACCATTCTGCGCCCTTGGCGTCCCACCGCTGCACGATAAAGACATACTCGGCTGTCACCCAAAAAACGCGGTTTCGATCCCGGCCGCGGCGGTCGCATTTTCGATAGAGGCGAAAATGCCAGAGGCCCGTGTACTGTGTGTTGCCAGTGCACGTTAAAGAACCCCCGCAATTCAATGAGGGGCGCCGCAAGGCGAGGGCACGAACATTGTTGAAAGCGACCGCCAACAGCCCCGGACTGGCGGCATTTGTTGACGCGGCCCAGTACGGACGCAGCGACCGGTACGCGGCCGTCTCGGTAGGCTGGGACGGGACGGTCATTAATGCGGCATCAGTCAAGGGAGTAAAGGCTGAAGTGGCCGAACAGGTGGCAATAGCCTTGGCGATGAGGGACCCCGAACGTCCTTATGTTTATACGGATTCGCGATCGGCGGCCAGAGCATTCACCTCGGGCTCTATATCGCGGGAAGCAGCGGCCGTCCTCGCCAACGAGGGAGCCGCCGGTCATCACACCATCAAGTGGTTTCCGGCCCACATGGGGGCCGACGTGCACCCAGACTTTCCCAACGCCAACGAGCTGGCGCACGAGCGCGCGCGAGGACACACACCGCGGCGACCGTGGCGAGCAAAGTGGCGGGGAGGGAGGGGAGCACCGAGGCCCGCTGCTTACCTTCAACGAAATAACGACGCACTACCAGCTGTCAAGGAGGGCCTACCCACTCCCCCACGCTAAACTGAATAGACCACAGTCGTCGATATTGCGAATGCTCCAGACAGGGTCGTTCCCTTCGAGAGGCAGACTGAGCCTTTACTCACCAGACATAGAGCCACACTGTCCGGATTGCGGTGAATCGTACTGCTCGCTATCGCACATGCTTTGGCAATGCTCCGCGTTAAGCGGCACCGAGTTGAGCACAGAACAAGACTGGGAAGACGCGCTGCGAAGCGGCGACCACCAGACACAACTCCGGGCCGTCCAGAGGGCTCACGAAAGGGCGGAGGCTCACGGGCTTCCCGTCCCAACGTGGGTGCGGCCCGCGACTCCTGCCGACCACTAAACCAAAAGTGGGTGGGGAGGGGTTCCTCCAGGACTTAATAAAGTTATTTCCTCCTCCTCCTCCTCCACTACGGCGTTCCTCTCCTATCTCTTTCAGTCCTTTTTCTCCTTCCCCCACGGACGCTTAGCCGTGCTCCCGATATGGGCTGCAGAAATTAGCGTCCTTTCCTTAACCGAACCATAATCATCATAGAGTTTCTTACTTACACACTAGACAAATCTGGCGCTAGTGTCTATGGCCACTCGTTCAGCGGCGCTTCAACTATCATGGGAATTATGGAAGTACAGGCTTCGGATCTGCTTCGGATGGATTTCGTTCTTGAGACTCGCGACGATTGTTTTCTGAGCTTTAAACAAAATGAAAAGGAAGTATTTAGTATTAATATTTGCTTTTGCCTCCCGCATGTACTAAATGATAGACGAAGTTTGCATAACTCTGAAGATGAAGGAAAGCAAAGACGAATTTTCCACCAGGGTATGCATGATTCGACGATTGTGCTCTAGATGTGTCGCGACGAAGTAATTAATTATGTTTTTTGCATCAGTATAAAAAACGTGTGCGTTTCCCTCTAAAAATACGCAGCATGCATTTATTGAAATAAAAAGAATATTATATAGAGTGAGAAGTGTTGAGTTTTCAAGAGAAACACTGAACGTATCGTCTGCTCCGGCGTCTGCTACGTCCGAGCTTGGGAACCGCGAGCGTCTCTCGCAGACGCTATCGAGAACAGCACGCGTTTTGGTCTTTTATCGAGGTTTCTGAAGATTGCCGACACAGGTGACTGTTTTAACGGCTCAGGCGGCAGCTGCATGCCTGTGGCCTCCTGACAGGTCTTTTTTAGGGGCGAAGCTCCATAAGGTTTGGGTCTGTCCGTCCGTTGTAGTAGCGCGTTACCTACTAGGAACGCGCTACTAGGAGGGCGCGTGTGGGAGGCGCGCCCTCGGCGCGTGCCTCCCGGCGCGCGAGCTCTCTCACTCTTCCATCTGCTATCTTGTGTGAGAGAGAGAGAGAGAGCGAAAGGCGCGCGTTGACTATGGAAACGCTCTTTCTTCGATGAACGCTCCACTAGCTCGCAAAGAAGGAGGACGCGCCCTCACCGCGAGAGACAAGCTTGACGCAGGCAGCGTCTTCTAGCGAGTTTCTTGATTGAATAATACCGACTGCTCGCGCTGGAGAACCGTTCACCGGCCACCCATATATATATATATATATATATATATATTGTCACGGTGCGTATCCCTGTGCCCGTTTCAATATATATATATATATATATATATATATATATATATATATATATATAGGCACTGGATCTTGACTTGCAATGAAGTAATGAAGTGCCGGTGGGAGATTTCACTTGTGCGTAGTTGAACCATAAGGATTCGTAGCGTGCGCGTTGACTAAATTAATCCGGAACTCGGCACGATCTACGATGAAACTCCGGAGCTTCGCCCACTCATCATCATTCACTCCGTGGATATGCTGTGAATTTTTTTTTTTCGTTACCGATCACTTACTGACCGAAGCGCGCGCGCCGATTGTCGTGTTTTGCGCGTATCCACTATGCAACAGCAGGCTGCAGCTTGGATGCAGTAAGCCTTCATATCACAAGTAAGTGTCTGTTTACAATTAAAACGAATTCTTTTCACCGGCGCATGGATCGAAATTGCCTACGCAAGCATCTCTATGCTCTGACAGCTCTTTTCAATACACCGCCGCACCACGGCAAGTGCATGAACGCGGCTTCAACGCCCACGTTAGAAAGCTCGCTCGCTTTTCGCGCACGCTTTCTATCGAGAGTGCACCAGACCACTAACGAGAAAATACTGAGTGGCGAGCATAACAAAAAGGCTGGTTTAATCACGTCATGTGACAATGCGACGCTGTTTTTTCGCTATTTAGCGTTGCACTAGCGTTGGCTGTAGTCAGGGCTGGTTATCTTTCTAGCTTTTCTTTTTCCCGAGTGCGCTACACCAATTCTAGGTGGTGTTGGTTACACGCCTCGAACAACCTCGCGGCAGGGTACGCGGGAAACAAAACCAAAACTGCAGAAGTAAATGGCTTGTGCAGACTTCGCAAGCTAACGCGAACCAGTCCGAAGCCTGTACTTCCCATAATTCCCGTGGTGGTTGAACGATCGCAGCGCCATATGGCCCTCTAGTTTATAGTAAGAAACTCTATGATAATCATCATCATCATCATCCCTTACTCGTTTGTGTTCGTGTGTGTCGTAATTACTTTAGCGAATATGGTTAACAGCAATCCGAAGCGACACAGGCGCATCAACTATATAACGATGAGATCATGACGAGGTCGCATATTTGCATTGTTGACCTTTTTTTTTTCATTTACCAGCGCTACATTCGCATGGTGAACTTAAATAAAACATGCCCACAGGAGGTACGGACATAGTTTTCCGACGCGATCATTTGTTTACCACGCCAAAGATTCGTGCAAAACGTCAGTAAACTTATAGCGCCCAGCAAGCACATGTGTCATCCACTTAAGGCAGCTGTCATTTGCACATCGCCTAGCACTTTCATGAATGTGGTGGCACGCCAGGGATGAATTAGCAGGTTCTTCTTGTATACCTGGTATGTCCAGCTGACTGTATGCCCAATGCAAGAGAAACTTATTCAGTGTGCCCTCCAGTGCTGCTGTAAGCTCATAACTCTAGCTATAATAATAATCAGGCCTTTGCCTTATGCCCGCTGCTTGTGGCAAAAGCTTTTGCATCTTTACTACTCGTTTTCAAAGAAAGTTTCAAACCAAGCTGCGATGACGCAGACATTGCAGCATTTTATGGTTTGTAGGCTAGGGCTAAACAGTGTCTCCATGCAACTGCTGCTGCACGGTCTCGGCAACCAGTTTTTTTCTGCTTTTTTGTATTTTGTTCTGTCACAACCATTCCTACAGCGTTTGCACATGGAATTGAAAAATAATCGCTGCATCATCTACGAGGCCATTTGCACGTTTTGAGCTATCGTTGTTGGCAAACGGTTTCAGCGTCTCTATATATGGCACAGTCTTGAACTTAAAGCGGAAACCTGAAATTCAGTAGGTGCTGCAGGTGCACTCCCATGTCCTGGAGCCATTCCTGTCTCTGCGTCTGCGGGAGCCAAGGACAGCAGACCAGGGCCACAACACCGATCCCAAGAAAGTGTGTGAGGGGCTGCGGAAAATGTCGCGCAAGGAGCGCAGACAACGCATGCGTCCGTCTTGAATCACACCTTCGTGAGACAGAGGCAGAAGAAAGTGACATCCACAAGGATCATTTCCAAGGACAGATACTGCAGCAGCTGCTGTGGACATATACCCACGTTCTGAAACAGGTGCCTCAGAGGCCAGAGTTGAAGCCCTTGCTTTGCCCAGTGTTCAAAGGTCTTGTCCAGTATGCGCACCTGGTCAACCTCGACTTTTCGAAGGACATTCTAGATGCACTAGGCACGCTATTCAACTTGCTAGGCTCCCGGGATGCTCCTTGCTGTTTGCAGGCAGCATTTGCACCCCTGTCGGGCTAAGGCCAAGCCGCTTGACCTACTGACCGTTTGAAGAGTGCACAGAGCAAACCGTCTGCACAGTGCCTTGAGTCGGTACACTGAGAGGCTTCGACAGTGGTTCACCACAATCAGCCGCCAGCAAAGTAGCAGGGTCCGAGCACTTGCGAGAGGGCTTTCCAATAAACACCTGAACAGTGCTACATAAAATCGCTGAGAGTCAGCAGATTGAAGAACCTCACAGGGTGACCCTTCTGTCAGCGTTTCTGTTCTTTGCCCCCCTGGCTGCCGACAATGACATGGCGAGCAACACGATGAGGAAGAGGGAGCGTGCGTAAATCTTGCAGACCTTGCCGGCGGTCGTTCTACGAGTGACAGCACCAGACAGTTGTGACATCATCAGCGATCCCTTGTGACGTCAGGACGAGCTGGAGAGCATAGGAAATGCCCGGAGAGGCAAACGGCGTAGTTTTCTTCGTTTTGTGGCTCTCCCGCGGCACGTAGTGCTGCCGCGTTTGGCATCGATGATTGTGACGGCGTGCTCATGTCGCTGCGCCTGTTTGCGTGAAATGTAAAAAAAATATCGAGGGGTGGTTTAGGGCCACCCCTCGATATTGAATTTAGCAATGAAATAAATATATTAGCAACATTACGAATGATTAGATCGATGGTTGTTTTTTTTTATCTTTTAAAAGTTACCTCCTACGTGCCCATGATCATTACAGCGAGAAGGCTATTTCAACAAATAGACTCATTTTAGTTTAGGCAATCCGCTTTCTCTTGAGTCATTCGGTTCTACTGGTGTGCTAGCATAAACACGATGCAGTGAAGACAGATTGATGTGATTTCTGCGGTTTAACGCCCCAAAACAGCTGTGATTATGAGAGACACCGTAGTGGAGGTATCCGGAAATTTTGACCCCCTGGGGTTCTTTAACATGCACTGACATCGCACAGCACACGGTCCTCAACATTTCGCCTCCATCGAAATGCAGCCGCCGCGACCGGGATTCGATCCCGCGTCCTTCGGATCAGCAGCCGAGTGACATAAGCACTAGACCACCGTGGCGGGGCCCAGTTAGGACAGAGGATGGTTAGCTTGAGAACAACATTTCGGGAACACGCTGATGAGACATTTGAATATACAATGACATTTCACATAATTTAATTGATTCCCTGTTTGTTTAGATAGGATATGTTTAATTTAATAATTTGGAAGCTTCTGCCAAAGTGCTGCTTTGGTTAGGCAGCGTTTGGTACATTTATGAATAATTACGAACAGTGGCATGCTATGACATTTAGTTGGAATGCGGTTATCTTTACGAGGACTCGGCACATAAAGGGACCGACGACCCATCTTTAAAGTACCGGTTTTCTTTGTTTCAACGGAAAGCCTAGCGGCCAGATTGCCCAATCATGCAATGTCAACGCGAAAAAAGCAGTGAAACATTTTTATCAGAATATTTTGCGTGTGGAGTCTTATACGCTGAACACATGTTGGAAATGGTGACAGACAGTTGTCGGATGTGCCAGGTTCTGCCGCAACGGAGCGCATGAGCACAACGCCTGGGAGACGCCGCGCGCATTCGCCGCGGTTAAAAACAGGCTGTTGCGGTTGCCGTGAAGGCAGCGTCGCTTATCAGCGACGACTCCTTTTACTACGTAGAAAGCAAATAATAGGGCGGGGATGCGTGTTTATGTAAGGACTACCATTTTAAACCTGAGTTATGGTCGTATGAACAGCAGCAGGCGATGTAATTTAAAGGGGCCCTGAAACGCATTTTACACACATTGATTTTATTGCACATTTGCTTTGTGTGGGACTTGACGATGACCGAAACACCAGTGAAAGCGGCGAAATTGAACCGTATTATATTTTAATTTGTACCTGAAATCGGTTTCCGCGCTGACTGCAGCGCCATACATCAACGGTTTCTCCGAGCGGATATGACATCACCATGCTGCTTTGCTGCAGGTTCTTATTGGCCGGGAACAGTAGGGAATAAAAATATACATCGCACATATCGATAATGCACCGAATATAAGAAATTCCAAATTCAGAACTTGTTTTATGCTTGCTAAAGGTACAAATTTGGGCATTACAACTTCATTTTGCTTGTAACTGACACAAGGATCGCTGTGCGGCCCACGTGGTGGTTGTGGTAGGAAGGCCACAGAGGGCAGCACGGTTCCGGTTCTGCAAGATGTAAGCCACGTTTTGATTGGAAGCAGCATGCACGCCTTGGGATGCCGATATCTGTCGTCTGCTTTTGTTTTGAATTTGTAAGTTGAATAACTTGCGTTTGCCTGCATCGATCTCGAAAATTCTTTTTGCATTTACCTCAGAACAATACAACGAACCCGTTTCGATGCAAAACTCAGCGAGTAAAATATGGTTTCAGGGCCCCTTTAAAGACTCGAGAGCGGAGTACCAAGGCCTCCCCACCAGGCTACACCACGTTAAAGTGTCCCTGAAATGTTTTTTTTAAATGCGAAGCATTTCTTAGCGAACTTCTGCGACTTTGAGCATATCTATCTATCTATCTATCTATCTATCTATCTATCTATCTATCTATCTATCTATCTATCTATCTATCTATCTATCTATCTATCTAGCCGCCCACGATTTTGTGCTCTCCTGGACGTTTCGCTGATGGGATTGATGGGACGAAAATTGGTATGCCACAACATGACTGTCTGACGGACATAAATGGCAGGTCATAACATGAAAATCATGATCTGCATGTCAGTGAGCGGCATGATTTACATGCCATGGTCTTAGTGCTCTCCTGGCCGTTTCGTTAATCGGATGTATACGAAAATTGGTATGCCACAACGTGACTGCATGATGAACATAAATGACAGATCATAACATCGAATCCCGGCCGCGGCGGCTGTATTTCGATGGAGGCGAAATGTTGAGGCCCGTGTGCTGTGCGATGTCAGTGCACGTTAAGGCCGAATTTTCCGGAGCCCTCCACTACGGCGTCTCTCATAATCAGAACTGGTTTTGGGACGTAAAACCCCACAAAACAACAACAGATCATAAAATGAAAAGCATGACATGCATGTCATGCTTTTCAGCGGCATGATTTACATGTCAGGGTCTTGGTGCTCTCCTGGTCGGTTCGTTAGTGGGATGTATACGAAAATTGCTATGGCACAACACGACTGCATCACGAACGTAAATGACAGGTCATAACGTTAGAATCATGACATGCGTGTATGAGCGGCATGGTTTATATGCCACAGTCATGGTGCTCTTGCGGCCGTTTCGTTAACTTCATATGTACCAAACTCGGTATAGCGAGACAACAATGCAAATCCATTTTACGTTCCTGATGCGTGCTTCGCATTTACTTGATTCCCACTGCACGTGGGATATGCCAATTTTTCTTTTTGACATTGCGTCACTGATTAGGCAACACAATTGTGAAATCATTCACACCATAAATAAAGCGAAGCACCATGCGCTAAGGCAGCTATGGGCTTATTTCTGCCGCCTTCTTTCTTATCGCTGCTGTTCCTCCTCAACTCGATCAGCTGCGTAGTGCGCGCGCTAGCGACGACTGCGCCTCCCGCGTCAGCCGCTGTGCCGAGCCCTCCGTAGCGACATAGCGCTTCGATATCTTTACTGAGGTCGCAGGCCTCGGCAGTGCTAGCCTCTGTAATCGACCTTACTAGATAAGCTGATCTAGTAGCGTTGTCTAGTAAAAAAGCGCCGGCGACTCGTGTGTACATCGCCAGATGCCGCGACGATACCGTTACCTGAAACGAAGGAGCACGTTGTAGGAGCACGTTGTTCGCAGTTAGGTTGGGAGAATTACGTTCACGTCACTGGTTGGGGGCCAATCAGCGCCTTCCCCTGCTCCTTCGTTCGATGGCGTGCTCTTTCGTTCAGTGGCGGGGGCGTTTGAAAACGCCTTTTGGCTAGCCGCTGCGATCTTTTGTTGTTGTTGTTGTTGTTTTGTGGGGTTTAACGTCCCAAAACCAGTTCTGATTATGAGAGACGCCGTAGTGGAGGGCTCCGGAAATTTCGACCACCTGGGGTTCTTTAACGTGCACTGACATCGCACAGCACACGGGCCTCAACATTTCGCCTCCATCGAAATGCAGCCGCCGCGGCCGGGATTCGATCCCGCGACCCTCGGATCAGCAGCCGAGTACCTTAGCCACTAGACCACCGTGGCGGGGCCGATCTTTTGCGATGCGCGTGTTCAAAACCTTATTGTAAATTGCACACTTTACGCAGAGCGCTGAAGTCTGTCCTCTAATGATCCTAATAACTCGCTCTACCGGATCACCATGTTTGCACAAAATTGTCAAAACCGTTTCAGGGTTCCTTTAAAGTTGCTGTAGTTTTCAAGCTCAGTTTCAAAATACAAATCCTACTCAAATCGCGAAAAGGCGCTCGATTCCGTCAATATAATTCAAGTGCTTTCGAAATAAGAAAGGCCCATTCAGACGTTCTGTTCAGTTGTCGGTCCCAGCACAAACAGTGCTCAAAAACAGGCGAGGACGTGGATGCCCAAACAGATGATGATGATCATAATGATGAAGAAGACGCGCGTAATGGGCGGTCACAAAACGTTCATTTTGAACCAAAACACGAGCAGGACACACGCACACGCACACACACGCACACACTAGTGTTATGCTGCAGGTCATAATAAACAGACGGGCGAGCAATAGCTCAGGGCAATTATGGTCGAAGAGCTGCGTTGATTGGATTTAAAGGAGTACTGACACGATTTTCCGGGGGCGCAACATATACATTTTTCGTTTCCTAGCCATGTATTGTTAAGGCCATCTGCACACGGAAGCCAGGAAACACGTACAAAATATTTTAGTTTCGTTTTAAAGTTTTCGTTGCCCAGCACTGTAAGCCAACTCCAGCGCTATGGACACAACAATGATGTATGAACGCAGTCTCTAAAAAATCGCCGAAATCGCTCTCAGAGTCACTGGACGACCGTGAAATTGTCGTTTGCGTGGCCCATGAGTAACTGACCACAAACGACAGAGCTGATGCGCCGCTATCACGAATTCCTGTCCCTACGTGACTTAGTCCGACCGAAACCGAAAGTGGGCTTTGAAGTGAGCCGTATTTGAAATATATTCATTGCGTTGCGAGGCACCATGGTACTATTTGGGGGGTTTTCCACGCCAGTGCTTTCATTCACAGCAACAATACGAGAATGTCAAAACTTCGTGTCAGTACTCCTTTGAGGTTCTTTCGTTACACGGATTTGTCGTTCGTGCTGAATTTACGGCTTCAAGTTCGAGTTCTCCTCATTCATATTTTCTGCCCTGTTTCGTCTTTTGCAGATGCTACCGAGATTTTTTGTGGTGACATTCTGGATAAATTTCGCCTACTGCATCTCATCTATGCGAGCCGCGATTGCCAACCTGGTACGCGTGTTTCGATTTGTCACTGGTGCCACCATGACGGAAACGACGTATGCTTTAGCCAAGATGTTTCTGCGCATGGTACGCGCAACATTTCAGCGTTGGTATTGGAAGCGAGTGTTTGCATATAAGCGCTGTGTATATCAGTCGTTGTCACTCCCTATCCATTTGCTTGAGAACTGCTTGATGGAAGGTAAGGAAAAATACTTGTATAGGCGTGCCAGGGAGGTTGTTGGGCCCACAAGACCCGACAGTTAGCAGCACGAAAATTGAAAATATCGACATGCGACCCTGCATAAAAGGAACGCCGCAGACAGCTTAACATGACCAGTGCATAACTTTGGATAGCGATGGACTTTATAAATAACAAAGCCAGAATTAAAGGATGCTGTTGCAACTTGGGCTACAAGTAATTCAACTTGAGCGCTCTAAGAAGACACTCCTAAGCAAAACACGCGGAATGAAAAAAAAGTTAGCTATGCCACGATGTAGTGTAATCGGGTATTTTTAAGGACATATCAGTTCCAAACAGCCGAAGACATGTATAGCGTCCATAACGGTTGTAAAGTGCTATAATGGTGCTCAGGTGCTGACCTGAACGACGAGGGTTTGATGCCGGCCACGGCCGTCGCATTTCCGATGGAGGCGGAACTTCTGAGGCCCGTGCAAACCGCAGGGGATGAAAATTTCCGCAGGCCTCGCCCGCGACAAGCCTCATAATCAAATTGCAATACTGGCACGTAAAGTGCCAGCAGTTATTAAAGGCATGTATACTGGGTTGCCGCGAAGTTCACCTGTGGCAGTCACTGCCCTCATTTTAGTTCTGTTCTCTTCTGCAACGACGGAATGAACAACAACAAAACGAGAATACAGCAGAGGCAGGGAAGCAGTTGGGTGAGGAGATGAAATTAGAGTTTCGCAGGAACAAAATGGTATCAGGCTACCTGAAGGCGGGGCAAATGAGAGATTGGGTACAATATTGCGCGAGTAGACAGGAAGCAAATAAGGTAGACAGGAAAGAGCGCAGAACCAACCTTATGCGTCTTGCGCGTGAAAAAAAAAAATGCCGCCCGCATCTTCCCACGGGGGGAACTCGAGTAAATGCGTCGCAGAGTGGTGGGGGTATCGCGTGAATGTTGCGTAATTGGGTATGGTTTGGGAATGCTTAATTGTTATTTCGTCTTTATTATTCTTATTTATTGAATGAAGGAGAAGCGAAGGCAAGGAGTGTAAAGTTAAAGTGTGTCTTTATTGCTCCGTACTGTCGTTGTATTGGACGGCACCAAGGTGGGCGCTTGCGTACACGAGCAGCGTCCGGAGCCGCGTCTCGTTGACGACGTTTGCACGCCGCTTCTCGCTCACGTACCTGGGGTCTTAAAGCTCGCTGCTCACGTTTCGCCGCTGCTTCTCGTGCACGAAGTTCGGAATCCGCAGCTCGGCGTTGCCGTTTCGCAGAAGCGTCGCGCTGCCCGAGTGATGGATTGAATTCCGAACGCGCGCTCCGCCGCTTATATACACACCGCCTGCGTTCGAGGGAGAGGAGTGCAGGGGAGAGGTCCGCAAAGACGCCCTTGACTGAATTCCGAACGCGCGCTCCGCCGCTTATATACACACCGCCCGCGTTCGAGGGAGAGGAGTACGGGGGAGAGGTCCGCACCCCCACTGCGCATGCTCGGCTTGCTGAACGCCCGGTGGGCCGGCACGAGACGAGCCGAGCATGCGCAGTGGGGGTGTTGACGGCGCCGCCGACGCCGAAGCGCGACATCGTGCGACTAAGAAATGCTCCGCATTTAAAAAGAACTTTCAGTGTGTTTTCTTCAGCTTTTACGGTGGACTTGCGCAGAGGGTCAAGTTTCAAATAATTCAGTAGCTTTGCTGCCGCATTCTTCAGCTTCTTTGGACAAAATTGAACAGACTTTTTTTTTCTGTGCAGTTTTTCTGTCCAGCCTCTAGAGCCTTGGTCTAAAACGTTCCTTGTGGTAGCACTACAAACCCGCCTTCCGACGTTAGAACCGTTAGGTCCCTTTTCTTTCATATCATATCAATAAAAAAAAGTGGTCATGTAGGGTACAGTCAAGCTGATACTTCAACTGAATGCACGGTAATACCCTTTTTTTCTTTCTGCAGTCAGCTCTGAAAAACGAGCGAGAACTAAATACTGAATTTCACTAACGTAACACCAATGCCATCAGTGCAAAGAAAACACAAATTACAGAAATTTAAAATTTAGACGTCGGAAACGCCAACGAAGTCAGACTGCGAGGCTGGCCCTGGGCGACATCAGTTTCACAAAAATGAAACCTAAACCGTGTTTTCCTCTTTGTGTTATCTGGTGGTTTGACACATGAAACCTACATAGAAAGGGGTGAATAAAATCGTGAAAAATGCTTACCTTTCTGCTTTCTCTACGTCTGTATAGGCTGCCTTTTGTAGCTCTCTGAACTGTACAGCAATGTCCGTGGAGTTCCTTTCCATGGCGTACGTATTCTGTTGATATCAAGCAGGTTCCATTAAACTTCCGGAGTGGAAGTCCCTGCAAGTTCCTGCAGCCGCCTACGGGAGTAAGTGAAGCCAGCAGCGGCCACGTTACTAGAGGAAAAAGTACGCGGGCGCGCCATAGAACCTCACGATGAAACATTGAGAAAGAAACCAACTTTATGCTTATGCCAATTACCAACGATGTTTTCCAGTTGAGAAAAAAAAAAAAACTTCCCTCGTCCGTAGTCAGCTGCAGGCGTCGTGAAAAAGAAAAGAACACAGCTGACTTAGATGTTCTATGCAAATCGTACTTGCTGGCTTACTTCGTTTGTTAGTAGAAACTAGGTTTTTGTGATGAGGTGATGCGACATAGCGCAAATATGCGGCACTGTGCGACTGCCAGCTGACGTGAAACGAATTTGTGCCCTTTATTTAAGCATATATCAAACCCACTGAGTATAGCGCGTGCTTTCTGCATGTTGCCATAATTAGCTAGCCGCATGCTTTTTTTTTTTCGTATTCCACGTACGTTCTTCCAAATTCATTGGTTGCTCTTAGCGTTTGTGAAGTCTTCTCAGATCCGCGTCTACCAAGACCCGTTGGGTGCGTTCGGAAAACTTCCTTATTTAGTTCTGACTGTAAACGTACATAGAAAATTTCTTACACGAGACACGCGCCGAAAAGCATGCACCCCGACCAGAATTTCGTCAAATTCTGAAGACAAGAGGTCGGGTTGTTCGATGTCAATAGAGCAAAGGTGATCGAGTGGCTGTTTTAGGCTTTCCATCCACTCCTCCCAACACCACATGTTCTGTCAGAAGGCTACACACACTTCTTTAATTTTATTCTTCATTTTCGAAACCAGTAGCACGGATCAAACACGCCGTACGTCCTCGCTGCATTTGCGCATTCGTCAACACGTACGCATAACAAATTCTGCATCTATATGCTCCGGAAAGGTGCCCTTCCTCTAAAGTTCGTGTACAAACACTGCAGGGACGACCCAATACGCGCACCAGACCTTGCGTGTGTTTTAGCAGAACTCGAGCCCATAGCAAATCATGTACGCACGCATCTGAAAACGAAGCACTAACAAGTATTTAAAACTTACAGTTAACATTGCTGCAGGCGTAGGGATGTAATATGCGGATGCGAACGTTTCAAATTGTCCTCTACTTAGCAAAATGCACTGAAAACGTTCAGCCGTACGTGAAGAAAGTGAGACTTACACGTGAAATGCTCTTCCAGGCGTCTTCTTAACGCGATTTGTGCAGCCGAAAGCGACGCACGGAGTCACCGTTGCGTTCTCAGATATTTAGATGCTTAAAAAAAAAAGAAAGAAACATGGCACAGCGTTTAAACACCACGAAAGAGCGTCGCGCTGTCTACGCGCTCTGCCGTCTGTGTGGTCGTCTGCTACTCTTTTCCTTGAGCAAGATGGCGGCGATGGCTTTACTTTCGGTAGAGTGTACTAGAATATTTTGAGTGGCGCGACCGCCGGCCGGAGAGGGGCCCTCTCCGCATGGAACGCAGCGGTGGCGCTGCGGTCGTCAGACCTTGGTTGCTCCGGCCGGCCCGCCACCATTACCACCCTGATGGCAATTAATTTGCGCCGGGAGAGCGCCTGGCAGGTGTAGATAGGTTTATTTTGGTTTGATAATGAAGCGCGAATGGATCACTTGAGCAGCGATGCGCCACATGCAGCTTCATCAACTTTTAACTAGGCGATCGATGCCTTTTCATATTGCTTGCCTGCTTACTTCCAAGGTTTCTGCTCAAAACGCAATGTTATTGCCTATGAACACGGCGAGCGTGCGAGCATTGCAATCATCAAATATAGTTTTAAATGAGCCCGCAGTTCTACTGCACGCTATATATATCGGTGCTCATTTTTGGTATGGGCATTTTTACTCAAACACAAAGAAGGTTCTACCTATCGCCTACTTGTGAAAAGTGAGATATTGTTTTGCTGCGTGTCCACATCACCCTTTCGGTGTGACGTACCTGATATAAACATGCTGTACCAAGCATAATTATTCACACTGTTACTTTAGTTTCCTATAAATATAGGTAAAGTGAAGAAACCATACACTCACTCCTATTGCTCAGAAATCTTAGAATGTTGAGTAATGAAAAGGGTGTAGTGTGACAATGTTACGTTTAGGTACTAACGTTCAAGTGTGGTGAAGAAACTTTAAGGATCAATTAAGGTATTCTATGAAAAATTAGGTCCGTGCTGTGCGAAGTCCGTGAGAGATAAACTATTCCATTCAGAGATGATGCGAGGGAAAAATAGATATTCCGAAGAACTTGTTTTGATACTAAAAGGGATTAAAGATTTAGTATGGTGATGTCTCCTCAGCTGCGACCACAGTGGTAAAGCATACAGCTCAGGGAAAGACATTTTAATTAGTCTGGATTTTCTGGCACACTCAAAATCTTCATACATTGTGCTCTTTAATTAGGTCTGAAAGGTCAGTTCCGCTACTACTTAGAATATAAGTAGCGAACGGCGTTGCGCTTTAAATATTCTCCGGTCTTTCTACTACGATTTATGCGAGTCCCAAACTGCGAATGCATGTCCAGGTCCTGGTCTGAAAAACGATATGTATACTGACAAATTAGGTTTTGCAAATGTTTCTTTTAGTTATTATCTAATGGAGCCAAAATTACGGACTGGTGACGCTCGGGTGAGAATAGTGTGACCTTTACAAATGAGAGAGTGAGTAATGCGACGCCTAAGTACTTGCATTCAGATATACCAGGGAGCGATTCCGATTGAAAACCATAAGTAAAGAAGGTCTTGTATCGTGTTCCTTTTTTTTTGTTCTTATAAACACTGGTTTATCTCCATTCAGCTACATGCCATAATGAGAGCACCAGGGAGAAATGTGTCCATTCCTCATAGTTGTTGATTTCGTTAAGATGGACGCAATAGTCTGCTAATGATTCGATCTCAAATGGTGCCCAAATGGATCTCAAATGTGTATTAAAAATAACAGCGGATTCCGAACGCTAGTCCAAAGTACTCAAAAGTAACGAGTAGCTCACGAGAACAATCACTGTAATGCTGTCAATGCGAACGCATCTATAGATACGTAAAAGGTCATCTATTAAGAAGAAAGTAGGTAGACGGGTTAAGACCCTATGAATTAGTATATTATACATGTGGAACCAGTTCAGTAGCGCACCCAGGATCTCTGCCAGGGTGGGGGGGGGGGGGTTCAATCTTTCACGAAGGGCCGGGCATGCGATTACACAGTTGTTGCGTGTGTAAAAAAATTAAATAAAATGCCAAAAAATAATAACATCAATGATGATTATTATTTTATTATTTTTTCGGCGTTTTGCTGAGACATTAGCGCCACATTCTCCTAGGACACAAGTGCAGTTACGGAGTGGGAGGGGGTTAGGTCGGCCTCAGGGGGGTTACAGTTAGCACCATATGGGGGTTACAACCCCCATAACCCCCTCCCCCCTCCCCGTCGGTGCGCCACTGAACCAGTTAAACTGCTCACTTAAATATAAAAAATGGACGTCGACTTCGCCTGACATAACGAGAGAGCAATTACGGCAGCAAAACTATACAAAAACAGAAATTACAGAGGTATTTAAGTTGGGTCATTTTCAAGAAATCTTTACGAAAGATATGGCTGCGATATGAACATAACTATCGGTAACGAACTAGCTAATAATTGTGAGACCGTATTCAATAATTTTACAGGATGAGAATAAGGAAGTTGGCAATTCCGGGCAGTAACTTGTAACAGTTCAGTATTAGCCAAACGGGACCCTGTACTCAGATAAAACAGACATAGAAGGTCTTGCCGTTTCCGACATTGGCCTGCTGGAGCAGATTGAAACTAATGTTGCTCATTTCGAGCTCTCTTCCCGTTTGCGTTCGGAAAACTTCCTTATTAGTTCTGACTGTAAACGTACATAGAAAATTTCTTACACGAGACACGCGCCGAAAAGCATGCACCCGGACCAGAATTTCGTCAAATTCTGAAGACAAGAGGTCGGGTTGTTCGATGTCAATAGAGCAGAGGTGATCGAGTGGCTGTTTTAGGCTTTCCATCCACTCCTCTACACACAGTTCTTTAATTTTATTCTTCATTTTCGAAACCAGTAGCATGGATCAAACACGCCGTACGTCCTCGCTGCATTTGCGCATTCGTCAACACGTACGCATAACAAATTCTGCATCTATATGCTCCGGAAAGGTGCCCTTCCTCTAAAGTTCGTGTACAAACACTGCAGGGACGACCCAATACGCGCACCAGACCTTGCGTGTGTTTTAGCAGAACTCGAGCCCATAGCAAATCATGTACGCACGCATCTGAAAACGAAGCACTAACAAGTATTTAAAACTTACAGTTAACATTGCTGCAGGCGTAGGGATGCAATATGCGGATGCGAACGTTTCAAATTGTCCTCTACTTAGCAAAATGCACTGAAAACGTTCAGCCGTACGTGAAGAAAGTGAGACTTACACGTGAAATGCTCTTCCAGGCGTCTTCTTAACGCGATTTGTGCAGCCGAAAGCGACGCACGAAGTCACCGTTGCGTTCTCAGATATTTAGATGCTTAAAAAAAAAAAGAAAGAAACATGGCACAGCGTTTAAACACCACGAAAGAGCGTCGCGCTGTCTACGCGCTCTGCCGTCTGTGTGGTCGTCTGCTACTCTTTTCCTTGAGCAAGATGGCGGCGATGGCTTTACTTTCGGCGGGCCGCTTCCGCTCTAAAAAATAATATATAACCTCTTTGGTTGATATTTTGCAATGGGAAACGTACAGCCAGAAGCATAGACTTTCTTAATAGTAATAATGTAATAGAAACTCTATGGCCGAGAAAAAAGAAAACGAAGCGCACCGAACACACTTATCGTGTGTTCCCCGAAGTGGGTATGTGCCATATTTGAAGGCTCATCATCATCAACATCATCACTTATCGTGGCCAATGGCGGCCCACCGCGTTGCCTCTTGTGATTGGCCAGTGGTGGTCCTGTGGTTCTGCGTTCTGGCCAATGTGCCTGCAGCGCTCTGGCACTGCGTGGAGTGCGAGCGAGCTGTGCGAGTCGCGTTCTATCCTCGCGTTGGCTTGGCGCGGAAGTCTCTTAAAGGCTCGACTGCCCAAGACCCGACCAATTCCAGGTAAGCTGTGGGCTGTTTTTCTATTGATTTGTGCCCACCTGCCCTTTCAAGACGCCGTGAGCTGAGACCATCACACGCGGCACATTCAAAAACTAAAGAAAAACGTCTTTTTTGTACTGCTCGTTTTTGCTGCCCCGGACGCTGTCCTTTGACTAAACGTTGCGCCATTGCTTATCGAGGTATCTCGGTATGCGAAAAATCACTACATAACTTCCATAAGCGTGCAACGAAGTTTTTTTCGCCTTTGGTTTCGTATTGCTCTGCTCAGTGTATACATGTGGCGGATACATGCAGGAGGGCATCATGCCAAGGGAGAAGACAAAGCCAGACCTTTCGATTCGCGGCTCCAGCCGTATCTCCGCTAACCTGCCAACGTGAGTGTAGCCCTAGAATTGACATTTTTCTTGTTTATGTGCTATGTCATCGATGCAGTAAAGTCGTAACTGGTAACTTGTCACCGCTTGTATTGCCGGCACGAGTCATTTCAGTGTGAGTGTTTGGTCTTCTGTTCAATAGTTCAGTACTCTTTGCTTATTTAAATGTCCAACTAAAGCGCAGCGTAGACCTCACGGGCGTTCTATGGAGGTGGCGACAGTTTCGTTTCCGTTTGATGAACCTTCACTTGGGAGTTTAAAAATGGTTTCATTTATTCTGCAAAATAAGTTGTCTGCCCTAACCAGATTCAGCCATCTGTGAGGAGTAAATGCAATATACAAGCTTGAATTATGTAGCCACTGCAACTGTTATGTGACGTAGCTACTTGGAGTTGATAGAGTATTCCAAAAAGGTTCGGTACCTCTCGACCGGTCACTTTAAGGTATACTTTTTTCTTCAATATTCATCGCACCGCATTATTTGTAGTAACTGTTACCCCATCACTAGCATGTTAGCCTATCAACACCGTAACAGAACAGGACCCGGTCATACAGGCCAAGGACACTCTGCTCCTCCAGCAAAGTGAAAACGGAGAGATTGTCTTATCTACAGGGATTTATACCCCCTTCCCCTTTCCTTAATGTGGATCCCCACACCCTTCCTAAAGTTTTCTAGCTAACCTAACCAATAACTCTGTATCCACGCCTCCCCCCACCCTCTGTTAAATTTGAAATTCTGAATAAACTCCTGCTTATCTGCATAGTGCAGAACAATATTTTTACAGCAACTTATCCACCCGTATTACAGATAAAAAAACTTAATAAAACCTGCCAACTTCATTGGCCTCATAGCTGTTCTCAGGTGCTATGTACAAAGTCTTACGACATGTTATGTACAGTGCGTTACACTTGACTAGGTGTCTAAAAACTCTGGCCGCAGTTTTATGCGGCAGAGCATGTACTGTACATCGCACAATGGTCCTTATCTGCAGCATCTGTGCTTGTCATGTTCATATCTGCATCCGAATGGCTTCATGTGCTGTTAATATTACTGACGCATTATCTGTAGTGTGGATACCTTTTAAAAGTTGGCTTCTGCATAAAGAGACACGAAAGGTCCTCTAAACATTATGCAGAAGCTTTTGTGCTTATTGGAAGTATTGTCTGTATTTTGTTTACTCGCAAATAAGCTTTTCAGCTTTTTGTGAAGGGTAGCAGTACCTTTGTAGGATTCAATAATTCCACTAAAATCAACCTAGCCAAGGCATTGATAACCTTGTTCGCAAATTCATTTAAAAGAAAAAAAACAATATCTTGCTATAAATGAAGATCAGTTGAGATAGCTTTAAAGCTTGACAAGTAATTCTAAATATATCTTCAATTTTGGCAAGACTCTACTTCCCCTTCCAGGATGACCTCAACAGCTTAAATGGCTGCTCAGCTCACCAGGCCACACTGGTACTTTCTGTTATACACACAGTTTTAACTACCAAAGAGGGACAGTTCTCGCACAAGACATTTTGTAGTTTGTTCATTGTTAGCAGAGAACAAAATGCTCAAGGTAGAGTGAAATGATTTCAGGGGCCAAGACCTCGCCACTTAAGTGTTGCTGCAGTGCGAAGTCCACGCTGTTATGTTTGGGGCAGCTCATCTGCTCCCAGGATACCACCTCCTCATTGTTTGGGTCAGGTTGCCATGCATTCAACGAGTGTTGGGGATCACTATGAGCGTGCGAGGTGTTTGGGTTAGGCCCCCTCCACCTTGGAGGGTGGCATCCACATGGTGCCTTGCTATGTAGTTCTTCTCAAACATGATCGCGAACACGCAGTGTATGCTTTGTGCTTGGCAGCTCGAAATGGCTAGACCTCTTAAGGGGTTCTTCAAGGGAGGTGTCCCCACTGTCATTGTCATCAGACACTGCACAACCTGAGGCATGTGTGGTTGTCGAGAAATGTTTATACATGGCCACTTTATGATGGTGCTGTATTATCATTAGTTAGTGCACGTTGGCCTCCATTCATTAGGAAACTGGTCAATAAGAAATCTGATAATGGGCAGCATCCTGCTGCAACAAGCCAATGCATTGTTCACCTCTATAAGCAGAAAGGATGCAGGCGCTTGCTGACATATGCAAGCTCTTGTTTATGTGCCCTGCACCTGCTGTGCCTCAAATGGAATGGTGACTTGTAGCAATAACCGTGTGCCAGTTCTCACCCACTCCTGTTATACAGGCCAGGTGTCTTGGCAGCTGTGGCTTAGCTCATGCATATGAAGCTATTCATAGTGGTGAAAAATTCGCATTATGTGTTTGGTAGTCTTTGTTGATTAAATAAATCTGAGAGGCTACCCAGAAATGCCTGGCAGGGACAGGCTTGTACACAGTTGTAGGAGCAAGCACAGAATATTGAGCATGGGGTACTGCTTGGTCACATGTCTAGCAAACTTTCTGCAATTTGCGATTCAGCTAGTTAATTGTTTGTCTTTAGCCTATATGTATCTTGCCTTGAAAATACAATTCTATTTCAAGTGAGCAACTCTCCTTGTATGTCTTTCTTAGCCGAGTATTCTGTGCATATGTGTTAAACGATATGATTAGTTGTGCATAACTTGTCAGGCACAAATGGTGGCGTTCAACAGCTGAAGTTCCCGTGCCTATCTGTCTGATAACCATGGTCGCACCACACATTGACAAGTGCAAGCTCTCCCGCAAAATTTGTGCATGTGTAGAAAGTTGAACTTGGGCATTTTTGTTGTTTTGCAAAGCCAGTTAATTAGCAAAATTAGCAAACCCAATTATTTCCTTCATCGACAAATTATAATACGAAAGCTGTAGACCAAACTTAAAGCAAGAAACATAAGTATATGCAGATAAGCGCCGTTGAAAGGATCCTTATATGTGCCCTTGAAAAAAGCCCACAAAACAGAACAACCTTATGACAGCACCTCCAATTCAGCTCCCCACCTCAGACAACAGACTGCAGGAGGTTTGCTTGACCCTGCATTTCGGAGACTAGCTTGGCATTTGCGGTGGCCGTAAAATATGTGCTGCCAACAATTTGTTGTTCTTTCTTTCTTTTCTTTTGCATGCACGCTTGTGGTTTTGTCTGGGCGTAACATGATGAGGTGGAAGCGAATGTTATCTTCGTGCCACATTACATTGAAGTGCGGTGTACCTTTATTGCTACTCTGTGTCTTGCTACGACAGCTCCGTAAATACAAGCACACGTATAATTTTCGCTCATTCTTCTGGGGTGCTGAATTAGTGGTGCTATCATGTGGTTATTTTTTTGGTTTTGTGGGCTTTCTTTAACAGCATGTAGAAGATCCATCAATGATGCTTTGTTCCAAACACTTCAATTGGTCATTTTAAAACTTCATATCCAACTTTTTTATTGAAGATGTCTTACTGAGGCAAATTAATGTACATTTAGCAAACTAGGTTATGGTAATTGACATTACAAAGCAAAAAAATGCCCACATGATCCTCAACATGCCTGAGCTTGTTGCAACTGGCTAACACGCTCAGTCATTTTCAAAAACTTGTTAACTGCAGCACTTTGAATGACTGCATGGTATTGTTCTGTGAGCCACACGTTGATTGCAGTATCGGATGGGTGAAGTGTGCAGTTGTGGATTTTGTGATGGCGAACAGATATTTTTCCTCATTAAATCATCATCATCAGCCTGTATGTGCCCCCTGCAGGGCAAAGGCTTGCCCATCGATTTCCAATTATCCCGGTCCTGTGCCAACTGTGACCACGCTATCCCAGAACTTCTTGATCTCATCTGCCCACCTAACCGTCTGCCGGCCCCAGCCACGCTTGCCTTCATTTACCCTCAATTATCAAAGGTTACCTTGCGTTCACAGTACATGCCTTGCCCACGCATTTGCTCCCTCTCCCACTTCGCTAACTTCTTGTCCCTTAATGTTACACCTATCATTTTCCGTCCCATTGCTCCCCGAGCCGTCCCCAGTTTAAGCTGTATCATTTTAGTGAGCCTCCAAGTTTCTGCCCCGTAGGTGAGTACCGGAAGCATGCAGCTCTTCCACACTTTCCTCTTCTTCAGGGACAATGGTAAGCTGCCGTTCATTATCTGAGAATGTCTGCCGAATGCACTCCACCTCATTCTTATCATTTAAGTATTTGGCCTCATGGTCGGCCCCGCCCGGTCGCCTACTGGCTATGGCATTCAGCAGCTGATCCAAAGGTCGCGGGATTGAATCCTGGCTGCGGAGGCTGTATTTCGATGGAGGCAAAATGTTGTAGCCTGTGTACTGTGTGATGTCAGTGCATGTTAAAGAACCCCCGGTGGTTGAAATTTGCGGAGCCCTCTACTACGGCGTCTCTCATAATATCATGGTTTGGGGACGTAAAGCCACTGAAATCAATCAGCCTCAGCGAAGAGATTTAAAGGGGTCGTGAAACGTTTCCTGAAGATTTTGTACAAAGTGTGTTTCCGGAATCCTGACCCTCCAATCAATAATATGCATTATTTGGTTGCATCGTCCGAATTGATTTAGAGTGATAAAAACGCGGTTTCGATTTCACCTTCGGGTGTTCCCCTCAACTCTGCAGTTGACGTCATGTTAGTCGTCCCCAGGCCTTCGAGATTCGCATGCCCTCGGAGGCCGCACGAAAACAAGCCGTTCTCCAGCCTTGCTTTTGAACAGAGGCATCAAACGATTTCCAAGCATTTTCTTACTTTCTAGCCTTTAAGTAAATGTATTATTTTAGAGTCAACGCGAGTTCACTATATCTTTACACTTCAAAATGTCTTACGTTGACGTCACCGAAACGTCACCAAATAGTACCTATGCCGGCCTGTAGTGTCGCATAGTCGTTTCGAAAGTGCAGAAATGCTAGGATTTCAAACGGGCGTTACTAAATGCACACTAAATATCTAACCGGAATATTTCGGAATCGACATGTCGAGTGCATATTGAAGCAATAAAAATTACAACCGGACAGCTCCATATTCTTTTCACGACCCCTTTAAGAATGCTAACATATCGTCGACATTCATTTGCTCAAAAATATTATCCTTATATCAAAGCTAGACAGTAGGAAAGTAGTTAGACCAACTACATCCGTATGTGTTGCCGCTGTATGGAAGCAGGGCTGGAGCAGGGTTTTCCCAGGGTCCCTGAAGGTGCGCCAAGTGTTGGTGGTGCATAAGATGACCGCTGCAAAGTTGACGGGAAGGGATGCTGTGAAGTCGAAACAGTGTTTTGATCTCTCTAAATCGACCCAGACTGTGCATGTAATTCTGCCCATGCTTACCTCAAGCGGTTGAGGGCATACAGTAATCCCTCATAATGAAGTTAGCCGGATCTTGAGAAAACGCGATTTTCCAACAATGCCATTTGCTTCCGTGACCGTAGCTGTATAGACATTAGGAACAGCAGGGTTGAGCAAGACAAATGATACTGGTGTCATCTACACTGGAGCCCTCGGAGATCGCTGGAAGTCTGGTCATAACTGTCAGGCATCGCTGCCGACACGACTACTCTAAATTTTATCAAGTACTTAACCTTTCTCTACCTCTTATGAGTGGAACTTGCTGCTCTAATGTCTGACATTTTCGCTTGAAGACTGGGGAGCCATAAAAAATGTTGGTCACACAACCACACGCAGGCCACAATGCACTTCAATTACACGTAGTCGCACAGCCTGCAGTAGCCCAGCGCAACATGAACATTGGGCAGCCCAGCCCAACGTGCACTCGGCTAGCGCTCAACCTGACAATGGTGCAAGTCTTGAGGGTGCAAGTCTACCTGTGCACCATCCGCTTCCCACCACAGTGGTGCCTCGTGCAAGTGAGGGAGAGCAGGTGCTGAACCATGGTAAGATTATTGTAAACATCAGATTTTAAAGCCCGAAAATTAGCCATGCACTGTATACTATGTTGTATGTAAAGTTCTCACAGAGTGAGGTGCATCAATTTAGGGATAAGTAATGCGCACACTGTGCCATTTCCAGAGTTTTTTGTTTGTATCACCGGAGCATAATATTAGCATCTATGCTTGCATCAGAGCCATCTTCACCTTTAGTGGTCAGATTGATAGCTTCACGGCATGGTTATCGTGGGTGATGACACATATTTGTTATACACTGAAGTTCTGGCATCGCATTTCATTTCTTGAGCATTGCACATCACTGACCAGTTATGCCTGAAAGAGGCTGCAATGTGGCCATCCCTTATTCGCCTTGCGTTTTGTGGCGGTAGCTTTGCAATGCTATCAAAGCAACAAATATGGTAACTGTAACGTCACCCCCTTTAAATGCCAATCAATTTTCTAAAAAGAAATTTATAGCATTTCTTAATTTAACCCTGTTTATGAGCAGAGAGCGAAGGGAGGGGGAGGAATTTTGAAAAATTTTGTACGTTGCAGTTGATTACTCCAGTCCTTCTGTTGTTTCCTCCTCCACCTCTTTCTTTTACTGTTCCTCTTTTTCATTATTTTCAGGTGGTGGTGATACTGAACTACCATTTGGACGTGAGCTGTTGACTTGCTTTCCTGCTTGCCAGACCCGTACAGTGCAGCCACTCAGCACATGAAAAAACAGTGCAACTTCTGTGTCATTTTGAGTACTACATGATATGAAATTAACTGCTGTGCACTGCAGCTTACTCAACTCTTAGTGGCAACAGGTCTTTATTTGAATGATGATGAATTAATTATGGGACGTTTTTTTGTGAAATGTTGTTTTAAGCAGTGCCGTGAACTGAGCAACAAATTGGTGTCTTTGACAACCAAGATGTGGAGGTACTGTGGGGAAAAGCTTAATGAAAAGACACCTTGCCACAGGTGAAAGGCAACACGCTGACTTCATCGTGTTTCCAATTACGGAGGCCCTTTTTTGTCATTTTAAGCAATGATTTCCTACAATGCAGTTTGCTCAGCTGATAGTGAGTCTTTTCCTGATCTAAACAAATATGATGTCACTTACAATGGCCTCATCATTGACATCTTGATGATGGAAACAACTGAAGAAGGTAAAGCTAATTAGATGTCGGGAAATACGCAGGTGTGGTACTTTGAACAATATGTGCTTGACTTCATTAGCCTGCGCTGTCCTGTCCATATCTAGAGCTCGGTGCTTGCTAGCTATATTAGCCTGCGCGCTTTTCATATTGCGCAACGCTGCCCAGTGCTCCATAATGTGAGACGAAAACTGCTCCATGATCACATTTAACCTCATAATTAACCTGTGCTCTTAAAATAGTTAGCAGGGTACGTATTTGAGTACTTAGGGCTGCGATATACTTGACGCCTTAAGGCCTGCACTGGCATGAGACATGTTAAATACGTGAGGCGTGCTGCAAGCTGCGTACTAACACTGCTTTTCTTTTCTATTTATCCTCAAGCAGGAAGAACTGAAGTGGTTTATTGCGGCGGTCACAGACGACCTGAGACCTGTCTTCCACAAAGAGCTACGTGAGGCATTAGAAAAGGTATTGAAGTGCGTGTACTTTGTCAACTTCTTAAGTGTTCTCGGAGATGGTGGTTGTTATTGGTGTCTTGGTAGTTGTACCTAGAAACCAGATGGAAGACCCGGATTTCATTTTGTCATTAGTGGTTGCCAGACTTGATTGTTTGGAAAACTGATATTTCGATAAGACGTACACTCAAACCTGTGTATATCATACTATTCGTCATATCGAACGGTTCAGCATCCCCTTGGCATCCACGTGTGCTAGTATATATCGAATTCTCTCTTGCTTCAGCATTGGGTGTATCAAGAGCTGTGCCTCTGCAGTTGCGGTTCTCACAACTGGCCTAAAATCACTTGCGCCATTAGCGTATTTATGCTGATGAAGTGACACTGGTTTTGGCGGGTGCTGTCATATGGAGAATTGAAGTTGAGGGGGAGTTTGGCGAATAATAATTGCTTCAGTTTTTCATGCCAAAACCATATGATGTTCAGGCATGCCATAGTGGAAGATTGGAAATTTTGCCCACCGGGTATTCTTTAATGTGCACTGATAATGTGCAATGTTGCCAGGTTCGAACACATGCTTGCTGTGTCAGCAGCTGAGCATCATAACTAACAGACCAGTGCGGCAGACGTTGAGTTTTGTTGGGTTACATTAGCAGTGATGGAGGTGTCCTTCATTTTCCTTTCTTTTTTTTCGGTTTCAATGTGAAAAAAAAGCTGAATGTATAAGTGTGACATGTATGTATGTTCGTGACAAAAACAAGTGCTGACCTACACATTGTAAGTCATTACATGTGTGTGTTGCTGTGATGTCCTAATCTTTCCGCATCATTATTCATTCAGTGAATCAGACTGAACTACAGTCAGACCTCGGTACAACAAATTATCTGTTATAGAAAAGGATATGAAGAATAGCATTTATGTTTGAAAATGCATCAAGAAAATGCGTGTTTATAATGTATTCGGATATAACGAATTTATTTTTATGTCAGCTTATATTGTTAAGCGAGGTTTGACTGCAGCTCTCTACAAGCCTTAGAAAAATGGGGACATTTGTGAACATTTCTTGATGCTTGCACTTACCATCAAAACCCACGTATAATACAAACCTGCATACAATACAAGGTGAAATTTGGGGATAGCAAAAACAGGAAAGTTTTTATTCATACACAATTTCTTGTAAGGAAAGCTCACAGAAAACAGTAATGTTTAGGCAGCGCTACCAAAACAGGACGAAGACAAATACACACATGGCGCTGCCTAAACAGTTGTTAGACAGCGCTGTGTGTGTTTTTGTCTTCGTCCTGTTTTGGTAACGCTGTTTAAACATAATGTAATGCCACCAACTAGCCCAGTCAGTTGTTCTTCTGCATTTCACAGGATGCATTTACATTTGCATTGCACTTAACGATCTGTCGCCGTCCGTTTCACTGGCACTGTCTCCCGAAAGCCCCTTGATGTCTTTTCACGGAAAGTTGCCTTCAGTGCCTTGAAATGCGTTCGCAATGCCAGGTTTCCTAGAAGGGCGACTGACGAGCTCTTCAGGGATGCTTTCTCCTGCAGCGCTAATGGCATGCCAAGGCACACTGGTGTCAGATCATTTTTTGCGAATCAGGCCCAGCTGATAGTCGACATCCTTCCATAGCTTTACCACGTGCTGCTTAAAACCTACAAGCTTTTCATCATAGCTCTTAGAGATTCTGGGGTATTGGCATCCGGCAATGTAAAGGACATGCAGCGCAGTGCGTGGTACGCCTTTCTCTTGCTTTTGCTTGTAAGTCTTCAAAGCTTAGTGGGCATAAACGCTGCCCTCGGTGATGCCAGAATTCTGCCCTTTGCTGTGATCCCCGACTGCCTCTGTCCCTAAAATAGCTTTCCATTAAAGGCAGCTGGGTACTGCTTTCATGGTCCTGACATTGTGCAAGGTGGACCATAAATGAAATGGACATGCTGTATGCTAATTCCTTGGCACGGTCAAAATGACACTGGCTGAAAGGAGCAGCAGCCATTTGCAACAGCACCCCGACACCACCGCTAGACGATGCATCTTCCACAAGTATTGATAATAGCACTGAGCAGCAATGGACTCGAAACCAAATTGGGTTCAAGCCTGTGGCATCCACATATAATACATGCTAAAATTTCACCCAGTAAAGTTTAGGAAGAATTCTTGTATTGTACGCAGGTTTTTACGGCATGTTTAGAACACACTTTCCCTCGGAGGGTGATCTCTATCTGCACTAGATGAAACTAGGCTTTCCATGTGGTCTGATGCATTACAGTTAAAGGGTTTTCTGTCCCCATGCCTTTGATTGGTCAGTAATCAGCTCAATGACTATCTTGCTCAATGCAGATAAACTGTGCTCTTTTTCTTTGAAAGCATAGATTTCAGGCCCACAAGGACGATCACATCCCTTGTACCTGTGAACATCTCCACATCATGGTAACAGTCATTAGTTCAGTGTTTTTGATTGCCAAGAGTAAGAAGTGATGTTGCAGCCAAGCTGTGGACAAGGTGCAGTAAAAAGTATTGATATCTCTGCAAGAGGAGCACCTGGTTCTTTTGGCACCCGTTTTCAATTGCATTTCTGAATTAAGCGTCACTGTAGTGAAAGTCATATCCCCCATAAAATAAAATCTTTTATAACCCCCACATAACAGGCTTTTGTTAATGCTTTCTAGCTGAACACTTGCAGTCTTATATATCATAATTTAAAGCATTTCACTGCCCATCCTTGCAAAGCATCCAAAACTATGAACGAAAAAGAAATGACCAAGATGGCGCCAACTTACAATAATTGGCAATCTCTGCTTTTCTTTGTACATTGTACAAATTCAGTTATGCTTGCATTTGATGATTCAAACAAAAATCCAGGGTCATCTCAAGTTTGAGTAAAGGAGAATGCATTGTATTGTTAGTGTGAGCTTAGTTACTGTTCATTGCAAAAGCATTTGAAGAGGAGGGTAGGCTGTGGCTCTTTTTTTGATGACCTTTTACACAATTGCTGTTCTGTCGCATAATTAGTTCGGGCGTTGGGGTATGACTGAGTATTTTTGCGATATTTATCCAGAAAACAGATGTCTGCTTCTCTCTAATGTCTGGTGTCAACACAGTGTAGGTACGAGACCCTCTTCGAATGAGTTTCCCCTCAAAATGTTGGGCGTTATTTCCTCCGACTATTTCCTCCGACTACAGTCTGTGCTGTAGTGTGCTTGAGATATTGCGGCGATCCATGTGCAGCTTGAATAGCGGTTGACGCTTGCTTGCCCCAGTGGCAGACATTGGTAATTGAATTTAGGTCGTTCGTACAACCATTGCAGTTTGCAGAGCGTGTTCACCAGAACTCTGCAGCTGTGGATGGCAGCACCGTACGTAGCATTCACGAGAATGTTAAACTAAACCAGTCTAACAGCTGCTGCTCGAAATGTGCTCTTTGAAATTTCGTGCAAGAAAACGCAGTTGAAGGCATGCAGTATTCATTTTTGATTAGGAGTGGGTAAGGAAATCTCCAGTGCAAACCACTTATATTTATTTTTTTTTGCTTGTGATGCCAAAGCGATGGAAGGAAGTAGATTAAATAAGAATAAAAAAAAGGAAAGAGAACTTGCGCGTTTACCACCCTGGATGTTGTCCTTTAGTGTAACCAGTACCGAGTGACACTATTGTTTGTTGCAAATCACTTCTTTAGACAACGCAGGGCAAAATGAAATATAATTAAAAATAAATATGGCAGATCCCACGTTCAGTGGGAATCAAGGAAATGCGAAGCACGCATCACGAACGTAAAATGGATCTGCATTGTCTCGCTATACCAATTTTGGCGCATATGAAGTTAACAAAATGGCCGCAAAAGCACCAAGACTGTGGCATGGAAACCATGCTGCTCATTGCATGCATGTCATGATTCTAATGTCATGTCCTGTCATTTACGTTTGTCATGCAGTCGTGTTGTGCCATAGGAATTTTGGTATCCGTCCCATTAACGAAACTCGTGGCGTGTAAATCATCCCACTCATGACACGCATGTCGTGATTGTAATGTTATGACCTGTCATTTATGTTCGTCGTGCAGTCATGTTGTTGTGTACCAATTTTTGCATAGATCCGTTTAACAAAATGGCCACGAGAGCGCAAAGTTGTAGGTGGCTAGATAGAAAGATACGCTCAAAGACGCTGAAGTTCACTAAGAAAAGCTTTGTATTTAAAAGAGTGCATGTAAAGAGTGCTATATGATATTGAAACGGGCACAGGGATACGCTTCCAATGGTAGTCTATTTTAGAACGGGGAGATTAGCCGGTGCAGCCCCAATGGCGGACCGTCAGCCTGTGCCCCACTCCTGCGTCTTCTTTGTTCCCCTCGAGATAGTCGTCTTCGTCCCTGTTCTTGCACCGTGACAATATATCGCAGCCTTGGTCTGCACTTCTGGTTCCAATTGCTTTCACGTGTGCCTCATACCTGCTTTGAACATACGGGCATAGTGCTGTGAGCAAGCAGCCAGGTCACAGCAATGTTGAGCTGTGGGTGCCGCTATGAGACACCTAACTCAAGGATTAGGTTTGCCTTAACGGCCGAAGTATGGTGACTTCTCTTTTTTTACAGCATTGCAGCCACGTCTGCAACCGCAGCTCGTCAAGGCTCTCCAAAAGCACTGGCTTTGCAAACACCTTGTATGGTGTGCTACCAGCATGTTCGGACATGCCTAATACAAGGCGACCGGCCGCAGCTGCGCACCGCGAGTATGATTACACGTGAAAATGTGCAACTGGGAATTGACTGGTTCCAACTATAGTATTAACTGAAACCGACTGGTTCTAGCTGAAAGCCAGCTTTTACAGTCGAACCTTGTTATTGGGAATGTAGATATGACGAATTATCAGTTATGACGAGTTAAGCAGAAATAGCAGTATTTTCAAAACCATTGTTACAAATATACATTTGTAACGAATTATAGAATGGGGCCATTTCCGTGTCATACTGAATTTGTAATAGTAATGAAGTTTGCTGGTACTTGACTGAGGACCACAGAAAAACAGAGCCTAGAAGAACTTTAAAGCAAGGAGACTAGTCGTGTTGTAAGTGCTGCACTATTTCAATCGTGCACCGAGGTGTCTGCTGTTAAAGGAAACATTAGAATACAGGGTACATCCAGATTTCACCCTCTGACAAGAGTGAGGTCTCCTAGATTTGCAGCAGTTAATTTATGCTTGGAAGTTCTATCTGCTTTTTATGTGGCTGTGAAGTTAAGGGACATCGTTGCTGCAACTGTTCATGCTTAATGAGCCAGCAGTGTGATAAGTTCACATTTGAGTGTTCCCTTTAATGATGCGTTATGCTGTAAATTGCCAACCAGCGACCATGGAAAGAAACTAAAGTGGCAAAACTGCTATTGTTCAATTTCTTTCCATGAGCCTCTTGCTTGGTTGTCTTTTCATCGAGTGAGGGTGTCTGCCCTAGCAAGTTTGATGATTTGAAATGTGGGATGTGATGAAACTGTAACGGTTTTCTTAGTTTACAACCCTCTCTTGCTGCAGGGGAAGGCACAGTTATTCTTAGCCAGGTTTCATGACTGACTGCGTACTGTTTTTTTGTCATTATTGTTGTGCTATTCCTCATCCATGTTGTTTTGTTTTATTTCCAGGTGGTGCTGATGCTGGATACTGGCACATTGATGTGAGTTGGCAAAATGCACATAATGGAATAATTACTGGACTCCAAGCACTGCGCACTTGGGCTTATGTTCTCCCAGATGTTTTTCATGCGATAGTGCTGGAGCATTTCCGTAAACATTTCTAATCTGCACAGTGACTCGATTGTGGCCATCCAATCTTTCTTCCCATGTCCAGTGCTCTGCCTTGAAGTTCTCGATGTGTATCTGTGTACTTAAAGGAGTGCAGACACCAACATCTTATCTTTGATTATCTTATGATCTTCGGTACAAGGCCATTTGTTGGTGACCCTGATAAGAGCCAGCATGTGCCCGATTATGCCACCTGTAATCTAATATATTAAGGCTATTTATATGCCACAGTTTCCGATTTCGAAGTTCGAGTGACCTTGACATCATTTGGTGACGACAGCAACCCAGGGTCATCTCAAGTTTGAGTAAAGGAGAATGCATTGTATTGTTAGTGTGAGCTTAGTTACTGTTCATTGCAAAAGCAGTTGAAGAGGAGGGTAGGCTGTGGCTCTTTTTTTGATGACCTTTTACACAATTGCTGTTCTGTCGCATAATTAGTTCGGGCGTTGGGGTATGACTGAGTATTTTTGCGATATTTATCCAGAAAACACATGTCTGCTTCTCTCTAATGTCTGGTGTCAACACAGTGTAGGTACGAGATCCTCTTCGAATGAGTTTCCCCTCAAAATGTTGGGCGTTATTTCCTCCGACTACAGTGACATCCTGTCTGTGCTGTAGTGTGCTTGAGATGTTGCGGCGATCCATGTGCAGCTTGAATAGCGGTTGACGCTTGCTTGCCCCAGTAGCAGTCATTGGTAATGGAATTTAGGTCGTTCGTACAACCATTGCAGTTTGCAGAGTGTGTACACCAGAACTCTGCAGCTGTGGATGGCAGCACCGTACGTAGCATTCACGAGAATGTTAAATTAAACCAGTCTAACAGCTGCTGCTCGAAATGTGCTCTTTGAAATTTCGTGCCAGAAAACGCAGTTGAAGGCATGCAGTATTCATTTTTGATTAGGAGTGGGTAAGGAAATCTCCAGTGCAAACCACTTATATTTATTTTTTTTTGCTTGTGATGCCAAAGCGATGGAAGGAAGTAGATTAAATAAGAATAAAAAAAGGAAAGAGAACTTGCGCGTTGACCATCCTGGATGTTGTCCTTTAGTGTAACCAGTACCGAGTGACACTATTGTTTGTTGCAAATCACTTCTTCAGACAACGCAGGGCAAAATGAAATATAATTAAAAATAAATATGGCAGATCCCACGTGCAGTGGGAATCAAGGAAATGCGAAGCACGCATCACGAACATAAAATGGATCTGCATTGTCTCGCTATACCAATTTTGGGGCATATGAAGTTAACGAAATGGCCGCAAAAGCACCAAGACTGTGGCATGGAAACCATGCTGCTCATTGCATGCATGTCATGATTCTAATGTCATGTCCTGTCATTTACGTTTGTCATGCAGTCGTGTTGTGCCATAGGAATTTTGGTATCCATCCCATTAACGAAACTCGTGGCGTGTAAATCATTCCACTCATGACACGCATGTCGTGATTGTAATGTTATGACCTGTCATTTATGTTCGTCGTGCAGTCATGTTGCTGGGTACCAATTTTTGCATAGATCCCTTTAACAAAATGGCCACGAGAGCACAAAGTTGTAGGTGGCTAGATAGAAAGATACGCTCAAAGACGCTGAAGTTCACTAAGAAAAGCTTTGTATTTAAAAGAGTGCATGTAAAGAGTGCTATATGATATTGAAACGGGCACAGGGATACGCTTCCAATGGTAGTCTATTTTAGAACGGGGAGATTAGCCGGTGCAGCCCCAATGGCGGACCGTCAGCCTGTGCCCCACTCCTGCGTCTTCTTTGTTCCCCTCGAGATAGTCGTCTTCGTCCCTGTTCTTGCACCGTGACAATATATCACAGCCTTGGTCTGCACTTCTGGTTCCAATTGCTTTCACGTGTGGCTCATACCTGCTTTGAACATACGTGAGCAAGCAGCCGGGTCACAGCAATCTTGAGCTGTGGGTGCCGCTATGAGACACCTAACTCAAGGATTAGGTTTGCCTTAACGGCCAAAGTATGGCGACTTCTCTCTTTTTTGCAGCATTGCAGCCACGTCTGCAACCGCAGCACGTTCGCAAAGCCAAAAGCACTGGCTTTGCAAACACCTTGTATGGTGTGCTACCAGCATGTTCGGACATGCCTAATACAAGGCGACCGGCCGCAGCTGCGCACCGCGAGTATGATTACACGTGAAAATGTACAACTGGGAAGTGACTGGTTCCAACTATAGTATTAACTGAAACCGACTGGTTCTAGCTGAAAGCCAGCTTTTACAGTCGAACCTTGTTATTGGGAATGTAGATATGACGAATTATCAGTTATGACGAGTTAAGCAGAAATAGCAGTATTTTCAAAACCATTGTTACAAATATACATTTGTAACGAATTATAGAATGGGGCCATTTCTGTGTCATACTGAATTTGTAATAGTAATGAAGTTTGCTGGTACTTGACTGAGGACCACAGAAAATCAAAGCCTAGAAGAACTTTAAAGCAAGCAGACTAGTCGTGTTGTAAGTGCTGCACTATTTCAATCGTGCACCGAGGTGTCTGCTGTTAAAGGAAACATTAGAATGCAGGGTACATCCAGATTTCACCCTCTGACAAGAGTGAGGTCTCCTAGATTTGCAGCAGTTAATTTATGCTTGGAAGTTCTATCTGCTTTTTATGTGGCTGTGAAGTCAAGGGACATCGTTGCTGCAACTGTTCATGCTTAATGAGCCAGCAGTGTGATAAGTTCACATTTGAGTGTTCCCTTTAATGATGCGTTATGCTGTAAATTGCCAACCAGCGACCATGGAAAGAAACTAAAGTGGCAAAACTGCTATTGTTCAATTTCTTTCCATGAGCCTCTTGCTTGGTTGTCTTTTCATCGAGTGAGGGTGTCTGCCCTAGCAAGTTTGATGATTTGAAATATGGGATGTGATGAAACTGTAACGGTTTTCTTAGTTTGCAACCCTCTCTTGCTGCAGGGGAAGGCACAGTTATTCTTAGCCAGCTTTCATGACTGACTACGTACTGTTTTTTTGTCATTATTGTTGCGCTATTCCTCATCCATGTTGTTTTGTTTTATTTCCAGGTGGTGCTGATGCTGGATACTGGCACATTGATGTGAGTTGGCAAAATGCACATAATGGAATAATTACTGGACTTATGTTCTCCCAGATGTTTTTCATGCGATAGTGCTGGAGCATTTCCGTAAACATTTCTAATCTGCACAGTGACTCGATTGTGGCCATCCAATCTTTCTTCCCATGTCCAGTGCTCTGCCTTGAAGTTCTCGATGTGTATCTGTGTACTTAAAGGAGTGCAGACACCAACATCTTATCTTTGATTATCTTATGATCTTCGGTACAAGGCCATTTGTTGGTGACCCTGATAAGAGCCAGCATGTGCCCGATTATGCCACCTGTAATCTAATATATTAGGCTATTTATATGCCACAGTTTCCGATTTCGAAGTTCGAGTGACCTTGACATCATGTGGTGACGACAGCAACCCACTGTGTTCATGCTGCCTGCTAACTGCCAAAGGCTCCACAAACACGTTGTCATTATTGCCATAAGCATTTTCAGCGTCACGCTTAGTCTCTTATGTGACATTTTGTTGATGGCTGTCGCAGTAAGTCTGGAAAAGTGAGCCACACTTCTACAGTACAAATAAACTAAATTACTTTGTCAAAAGTAATCACAGCGTTCTTTGCAAGCTTGCGAACCTTATGCTGTAGTCAGTGTATCGTCCAATTTGGTGTGTACACTCCTTTAAAAAAAAAATTCGTGAGAGCTCCACTAACGTGAAAACTGGAAAGGTGCAAAGCATGCGGTGATGTGTGGTGCTTCCTACAGGAAATGTCAATCGCTGCTGATGGGCTTGCTTTACTGTGGCCACAAAGGCGACTTTAGATGCCGACAGGCTGGGCACATTAGCGGAAACTCGTTAGAATTGCTTCTGACACAACCCTATACATACAGTGCCTGGGTGCACTGCCTCCAGGATATGCCCACACAATTTCTATATACCATCACAGCGAGAGTCGACGACAAAGCTAGGTCCCAAGATGCTTTGCCCCTAAAACAAAAAGCTAGTGATTTGAATACATGTTTCAAGGTCTGCATTGGGCATGTTGTAAGTACACTTTTCTAATCAGTGCTTTTCATTTTGCTTTTCTCTCAAAAGTCAAACAATAATATGGCAGTTTTCTGCTGTCAGGGATGGACTCAAGGGTGTGGTGTACAAAGAGCTACACGAAGTTTTCCGGAAGGTACTGAAAAGCACATACTTCTTGATGAACTTAAAGGGCTCCTCAACAGAAGCTGTCATTCCACTAAAACTAGCACGGTGTGTAGATAACTAGGTGGAAATCGTGCTCGTTAAAGTGTGCATCTGCACAAAACTGGTCTTATGTCTAAACCCTTTCTTGGCTGCACACCTCCATTAACCACTCAAGGCCTGAGGGTTTTTACAGGAAGTAGTAGAAAGGTTGAAAATTAAAATTTTTGTTTATACAGTATTATGTAATTATTCATTGCTAAGTATGCATGTGTGAACATTCCTGGTTTTAAAATGGTCTAATGATTAACAAAACTGGATTCGGTTGGGCAGGGTGTAAAAATTCTTGAAAATCTGAAGGCTAAATTAATAGGAGCAGGTGTTAACGCAGCATGTCCTGATACCGTGTTTATTACAATGCTCAAGGAAGGCAAAAATAAAAGTGCGTGGAGATGAGTAGGATATGTTACTAAATTTAATGAACTGCTGATAGCCTTTTCGGGGACATAGCACTCGCTGTGCAGCCATAGTTGGTAGCAATAACCCAGTAAGCACTATTCTGGACAGTAGTTATTAAACAATTGTACTTTGATACACCAGGTTTAAAAAGGCCCTTCTGCCTTGTGTACATATTTCGTGAGTGTTTTACACCGTAACAAGATTTGACCCGGTTACTCATTACTGGTGGTTTAGTTTCTTTATGTAAAATGTGTACAAGTCTGCTTCACCCGGGAAAAAGTCAGGTTAAGAATGTTTCTTTTTTTATTTCATTAGATTGTATGGTGTTTGTGGCCTTACAGTCTGTAGGGTAATGCAGAACTCAACAGCCATCATCCATTATGAAAATAATCGCTGGCAAGTTTGCTCTTCATTCCTTACCTGCAACAAACACACGAGAAAACTTGAGAGAGACTTGGCTCGTGCGTTCATGGTGTAATTGTGTGCAGGATGCAAATTGAGTCTAGTTTCACGCCAATGAAAGTGTCAGGACAGTGAAGCTGTTCTTGTTGTCATGAATCGTGGCATCACTGACATGGATATGAAGTTATTGATGTTGTGATAAGTCAGTTTTTAGGGGCGAAGCTCCTTAGGGCGTGGGTCCGTCCTTCTCTCGATGTTTGTAGCCACCTGTAGTTTCTGAAGCGCTCACTAGATGGCGCTAGTATGTCTATATATAATGTGCTCAAATCCCAGCATATGCTCGCTTCATTCAGATGCGTGGGAATGCGTAATATGGGAATCTGTCCGTCCGTCCGTACCTCCGAGCGCTGCGGTGCTGCTTAGCAAGTACGTGAATTGATCAATAGATGGTGTGGAGGCACTCGCTGCGTGCTCTATTGTGATAGGAGAGGGCTAGATGGCGACACGCAGTGTGTCACGTCTTTAATGATGTGCTGGGCAAGATTCGCGGCTATTTACCGATGAACATCTGGAGCTTCGCCCACTCATCATCATTCACTCCGTGGATATGCGTGGATTTTTTTTTAATTGCACCACCCTTCATCATTACCTACCGACCGTTCATGATCCTTCATTGTGCACTCGTGTGTTTCTTTCCATTTCGCACCATGGAAATGCAGCTGCAGCTATGGCAATTGAATCCACAACGTGGAACGAAACTTCTACACTTCATCATGCATTGGCTTTCACACAATCACGTAGCGATAGACTGAGGGCAAGAGTGAGCCTGTTTTTTCCTCTTGGATGACACCTGCGAGATAGATGGCGCAGGCTCGACAGCTCCTCTGTTAAAACTCCTGTCAAATTCGCCTTAATTCCTTAGCTGCACAGGCACATGAGAAGATTGAGAGAGGTTTGGCTTGTGCTTTCGTGGCATAACTGTGTGCAAATTGCAAATTTTCAATAAAATGTCTGCAAGTGTTGCAGTGGCCATTTCATGTTGAAAATCGAAGCGAATATGTTCAACAATTAACACCATGCACAATGCTTATTATTATTTGTTTCTCATTTCCCCCCTGTTTCCATCTGTGGTTCGGCTTTCGATGAAGGGCCACACTGGATGTGACCCGGACATCTAAAGCTCACGATTGCTGCAGTACAATCAGTTCTCTCCTGACAGCCCATGTGCGGTACTGTTGAGACAATGTATTAGTCATTGCCAAAGAAAGCACTACAGTTAAACCTGGACATAACGAAATTGACAAATTCCTCAAAAGCTTTGTCATAAAGAGGATTATTAGGAAGTAGGTTTAACTATATTACTATATGAAAGGGTGGGGAAACTCTGTCATTATACAGGACACACTGACATTATACTTTTGAAATGACGCCTACAACTTGGTCATAGTTCGACTGGAATGTAGCCTCACACTATTGGCAATATGAGAAACAAAACCATTTTTCGACTTTTTGACATTTTTGCAGGGTTTCCAATCTGACAATGCAACGCTGGGATGGACACTACCACCTTTGTGGGAAGGTGTTGCCAAGTTGTTGGAAGCTGCTGGCTGGTGGTCCCTTAGCTCCTGTGCCTGAGCGACCGATGTGTGCCGTCCTGCAGTCTGAACGGGAGTCTTGTTTGAGCTGAAAGTGGGCAGAGTGTCCTACGCCGAAATGGAGCGACACCTCAGGCAGGCACTGATGCGGCATCTGATAGCAGTGGGATCGTTGCCCTTCACAAGTTCAATGGTTTTCAGGGTATCGAGAATGGAGGAAAATATGTCCTCACTGCGACTGACCTGCGGGGTTGCAGGGCGTGTTCCAGTCCAGACTAAAGTGGCGACCCAAAAATCCCTTTCCACTTCAGCCGCATTAACAAAGACGTCTACATTGTCTCCTGGCAAATCGCAGAAACCTTCTATCTTTTTGCAGTCGCGGTATACAGTGTTAATTAGTGCCAATGCAGTTGTGCCATCGTTGCAGCATTTTACGTGCCCGATTGTTTCAGACTCTGCGTGAAACCTACCTTTGGAGCTTGACAACTTTCTGCACCAGAAAAATGCCTCACTGACACACTGGTCAAGCATGAGACGACCACGTGCACAATTCTTCCGGCCATTAATGCAAGGGGGTTTCTTTTTGTCGTCCTCTGTTGCAGCTGCATTTGTGGTGGATACCTTGCAGACATTACTGGGGGACACCATGCTTGGCCCACTGGCGTTGAATGCATTTACGATGGCTGCATGGCACTTCTCTTGTTTGCTTGAAAAGTGTCGCTGTCCACTAACACATGACTCTTCACTGATGCCAAGCACCTTGGAGTGTGTAGCCATGGTTTTTTTGCGATGTCTGGAATGTAGCGATTCCTCACTGCAGGTGTGATGGGCGTAATGTAGTCGTCAAATACCATGCTAGATGAGCCATGCTGGACTGTGGTCACCATGGTTGCTTCCCACTTCTCCTGTCTCTTTGGATTATGGTTTCGTTGTGCATTGAAGCACACTTTGTCACCAGCTTTGAAGACTTCAAGCACCTTCTCCGTCGATTTCAGCAATGTCTTGGGAATGCTCATCCGTGAAAAGTAGGCGCGCTCTTTGGTGAGAAAAGTGATTATCCCTCCATCCCGGTTGCATAAGGAGTTGGAGCCTAATTCCACATCTAATTATTTGGTTGTGTGCAGTAAACACTTTACTGCAACCGATTTCAAAGAGAACTCTTAAATTCGCCAGCTAAAGATGGGAGCAGTGCCCAGTGTGTTTCCGTCCTACCCGTCGTACAAAGAACCTGCCTGCAGCAAAGTGCGAAGTGACCCAAGGAGTCTCAAACACGTGCCGGAGATGGACAGCAATGCCAACTGCTCCAAGAAGAGGCAGAGAACTGGAATTTTATCAGAGGTTAGTGACCTAACCTCGACTGGCATAGCCGCAGAGCCTGCGGATAACCATACTGCTGTTGTAGAGCCAGCTGTCAAACCACTTTGCGACAGCTCTATTCCAGCTAACGATCAGCTGCCAGTGGATTCTGCGCAGCTTGCAGGCAATGCATTATTCAAGGAACAGTTTGTGTTCACAGCAGCGGTTGTCGACGAACCATTTGCTTTTGTGAGACGAGCATTTGGAAAGGAAACGGACCCAGCTTTAAGGAGCGCCGGTAATTTCTTGCACCACAGGAAATGCAGAGAAAAGGAGCACGCGCTTCAGCTGCAAATCCTGAAGCTGAAACAGACGGTGGACAAATACGAGGAAGAACTGTGCAACCTTAAGGACAATTGCAATATCAGCACATTCCTTGATGTTACCACTGATGCCCAGCGAAATAGTGTGAAGGCTGCATTTATTATTGACCAACTGAAGAATCCGAAAGTGAAAGCCATGCCGACAACTTCTTGAGCAAGGCGACATAAAATGCTCTGGTGCTAACGACAAGATGAAACGTCATGTGCAACAGGTTTCTGCTCAAGAAAACCAAGTTTGTCTTCATTCTGACCAGAAAATTTTCTAGTGACCCGATTGAGGCATTTGGCTTTCTTCGAAGAACAGCGGGATGCAATGACGCCATGGACATGAGGAGCATGATTTGTGGCATTGAAAAAATGATGAAAATGGGCATTGTTTCCGCCTCAATGCAAAGCATGTGTCAATACTTCAACATCATTCTGTGCTTCCTCAGCTGTTTCCAGCCCTGCCACACAGAAACCCAGTAATCCTGAGATTTCCCCAATGGCAATAGTAAATAGGCTGCAAGAAGTCTGCACGAGGCCCAGCAGTGGCTTCCCAATTCAGAGATTGCTGCTCTTGCTCTGATTGGAGGGTACCTGGCTCGAGTAATGGCAGCAAAGTCTAAATTCCAAGGCTGCATATTGACCTTGTTCAGAAGGCAAAAGTAAATTCAGCTTTGGGTGGACTTACTGCCCATCAGGACAGGGGAGGACTCATGTATCCTACAAAGGAACCAGTGACACTCCTGATAAGCCTGAAGAAATATGTTGACAAAGTTCTTGACCACAGGCAAGCAATTGACAGGCCTTTGGAAGCCAGTGTCAAACATGCAGTCACTATATATATATATATATACTGATGGACATGCCCATCCTAAAATGCAATAATGTAGACCCCATCCACAGAAAACAGTTGCTGGAGATTTTGTGCCGCAAGTTTATGAAGCCTCTGCTTACCAACCATATGCCATGAACATTATGGACAAAAACTGTGTGATGAAACTATGCCAAAAAGCCATTGTCGCGTAATGTTCTCAAGTTGTAATGTATGCATACCAAGTGTTGCTTTGTGCTGCTTTTAATGCTTCACGAAGTGTCTGGAAAATATACTTCATCCTCGCCTTGGCTGTATTTGTCTTCTCTGAATAATGTCGCTGAGAACAAAGCTCCAATAGTTGGAATGTGCAGATTGCATGCGTTTTCAGCGCTTCGATGAAATAAAGAAAAAAAAACGAAAGGAAGATTCAAGAATAGGTTCCAAATGGAAATGCATGGTGTTATAAGATCGATTAAGTACGTGCCGCATGTTAGTGGTTTCGTTTTGTCTCGGTGAAATGAAACATGCGTAAATTGCCTTTCAAGATTTTCTGAAAGAAATGACAATTTTTGTCGCAGTAAGGCAATAACTCTGCTTAATAGTACGTGATGTTTCCTAAGTAACCGACGTCAGTGTCACAATGAAAAAAAAAAGTCTGGTTCACATCTAAACCTCCCACAATCCCATGGTCGTAAAATATAAGCAGCTGTGTGGTAGACACCAAATTTGCACGCAGTTTATGAATTCAGAAAAATAAAATTGCTATTAGCAACAGCAGTCTGCGCGTAACGCCTCGACTCGCGCCGGCTGAAGCAGACGACAGCCCGGCGATAGTGTCAGCCGGTAGCGCCGCGCCGCGGCAATCTTGCGAAGCGCGGCGTCCCAGTAGCTCCCTGTTACAGTGTACTAGAAGAGGGCAGTGGGCTTACTCCGCTGCTCGTCTGACGCAGTTGGCGTCGCATTGGAGAGGTGGCGCCACAGGCATCTTTGATGGAAGCTTCGCTTGCAGAAGTTGCCGGCTGCTGGCCGCTCGTAAGAGTTGCGACGCTCGTTTCCTCAACATTTGTAATAAACTTTCATGTATTGACTGCCCTATGACTACATTGAGAGCGTATGTTGCTCACGCTTCGCCGTCTCTTTTCCTTTTGCGATAGCGTTTGCCGAAAGTGAGTCGATGGCAGCCTACGCAGCGTATGCTTTCTCCGTTCTAGTTCGACGCAGTTAACGCTTTTTTTTTTTTTTTGAGGTGGGGGAGGCTTGAGTTCTTTGCATATTTTGACAAACACCAGATTTGTTCAGGCCACATGGTATTTTCCCGAATATGACACCTCGGCGAAAAGGACGATGTACCCCTCAAAATATACGGTTTCATACAGCGACATGCCGTGTAGACCTAACCTAAAATGATTTTGTAAGAAGATATAATTGTTCGCGTAGCTCCGACATGCATTCCGCTATTCAAAATTTGATCGTTGGGATAGGTAGTGTCGAGGACGGGCTCCAAAGTACTCATTTGCTGTATCCACCAATTACTAATAATTAAAAAGTTAATTAGCGTAATTTTGCTAATTATGCATACAAGTGGGGAAGTTGTTCTGTATCTAGAGGCCGCCAATCCGTATACTCGAATGGTACACAAGACATTCCCGGAGCTCATCTACTGTAATTACATAGCGCATATGTGGATTTCGAGCCTACCGCCCGGAGTAAACAAAAAGAAGCTCCGTGTAACATTTTCCGGGCTACATGCGCCGGGAACGATTGGAGAAACCGAAAACTGCCAACCGAGTACGAACCGAAAGTGTCCCGTAACAGAAGTGTTTCGAACATTATACGGATATGTCTTCACCTCCAAAATTCCCTGCAATATTGCGAAGATTCCCTTTTTCCCTTTCGTCCAAAATGACGGTCGAAAATTCCCTGAAAAAGGGAAAATTCCCTGCACGGAACATTACTGACTAGAACATACGGGTAGTGGACGGCCGGGAGTGACGCTTCTCACGTTGACGGCACGAGATGGCGCCAGTAGAGCATGGGCTGTATGCAGTACGAAGCTCGAGCAGGCTCGCGCACCATACTCGCGCTGTGCGTTACGTCGCAGCATGGAATTGTTGCTCCGCATTTCAGTGCCTGTCCCGTGAAATAGTTACTGCTGCCCGCAAGAATCTCCGGGATAAATGGCATACGTAAATGAGATAGTGGCTTGCAAAACCGTACAGCATGGCTCGATGGGACCGGATTTGCTCAGAGGCGCTCAGTGTCTTTAAGTGTGCGCTGTCTCTAACGGCGATCTGCTTACATAGAGAACATTCCTATGATAAACGGTTTGTCAACAGATTGAGAGCTGATTTTGGGAGCTCGGCGCGGTCTTGCCGGGGTCAGCACATGAAAATTATTACTGGGCACAAAGGAGAAACCGCTGCATCCCTACCTAATAAGTTTCGTCCTTGCATCATTCTGTACGCGAAAGTCGGTGTTGAAAAAGTGAAAATTTCGAACCATCATTGAGGTCAAGGATTATTCCCAGATTTTATGTAACTTTGCACGAATTTTCGGCCACGATTTGCAGAAGTCCGCAAAAAATAGGTGTTAGGTTGGCAGACCTAACTCGTACCTTTTTCCGGATAGACCATTTTTATCATTCGATGCATCCTATGATGTTTCCGGGTTCGCAAAGGACAGACCTGGTGGTGCGAACTTCTAGCTAATTCCAAAGTCCGGTGCTGTCAATCATTAATAGCGAGGTTCCCTGGCTGCAGAGAGCTACTGAGCGGCTTTAACATATAACTTCCTACCCTCCGAAGAAACCATGGCGTTGGTGAGTAACAAATATATCCACTTGCGTGTTCTATAAGAGGGAAGTACAAGAAAGACATGTTTTCATGACATATCCATTCTTTATTTACAGCCATGCAGGTGTTTTGTGTTCCCGAAAGTGCATAATTAACAGGGCGTCCCATCATGCACTCAATTTCTGAGAAAGGCAGTTCTACAAAAAATTTCTCAGCTAAATTCATACTTGCAGTAGTCGTACGTCGTGTGTGCTTACAACGGCTACATCTTATGAATAAGTGTCAATTAATATTCCTTGTAATTAGTCGACTTCATATAAACCTTGCTTTAATCGCTAACAAGTCCGTGCAAAGTACTAGTCCGCCTCAGATAACCCCGACATCAAGCATTTCGAGAAGAAAGCAAAAATCGCGAAACACGTGTTATAATGCAATAGACGCGTGCTTGCGCACCGCTGCTCAAGCGTCCCGAGTGATGATTTGGCAAATGTACGGCTGTATGCGTTTGTCGTCGCAGCGTACATGTCTTCGCCATGCAAGGAAGTTCGAAAAGTGTCACGACTTAAATGGCAGCGAGATAAGCGTAAGCGTGTTTCGAGATGCATCATGTCAAATATCGCTTGCAGTGCGCATTTATTTCGCATTCCACAAGGCTGCTTGTCCTTACTGGTAAAAAAAAAAAGTGACGAATTTAAACATGAAGGGAATCATTCCCGGTTTATCTGAAGCGAGCTGTAACTTTCTAACTGAAATATAAGGGATTAAAGCGATATTTAAAATTTTGAGTAGGTAAAATTATTTAATTGATACTTACTGATAAAAAAATACTGGTTGAAAGTACACATCACTGCCCACAAGGTATGTGAGACTATTTCGCTCCAGCGGTCAGATATTTTCAAATTCTTTGTGTATGGTTGTTGAGACACCACCCCGTGGTGTTCTTTCAGAGGCCGAAGAGCACTCACTCGACTTCGCATGAAGTTTTTTTTTTTTTTGCTTTGGTGCTTTCGGTGACACATTAAGGCCTTTTACAAGAAAGTGAAGCCTTCTGGCGGCACCAAACTTAGCGATGCTGGATGTAAGCATCGGAGTTAAGCACTTCGGGGTTCTCGTTGCATCCTAAACAAGAAGTCTGAGCTTTGCGCAACAGCATCACATCGACTGGCTGTAGCTGCAGAACAGCGAAGGAAACGCGAGCTACTTCATTCTGCACTCGAGGTAACGGAGAACAACAGCACACGACACAGCGACGCAAACAAGACAGCAAAGAAAGCAAACGCAAGTCGCTCCTACTGCAGCAGGCCGGAGTGCTGGGGATATTGCTGAGCGCAGCTACAGTGGCTAGAATACTGTAGCGCAGCCGCCGAGCATACAGCCCACGCTACCGCAGCGGCGCCGCATACATACGCGACCCGCCAACACTCCGCTTCACGCCGGCGCGTGGAGCATGCCCTCTCCTGAACCCACTACCCATATTCTAGATGATTGATTGTGGTTCGTTTAGGAAAGGACGCTAATTTCTGCAGCCCATGTAGGGAGCACGGCTAAGCGTCCGTGGGGGTGGGGGAAAGGGAATGAAAGAGATAGAGAGAAAGGCCGTAGTGGAGGGCTCCGGAAATTTAGACCACCTGGGGTTCTTTAACGTGCACTGACAACGCACAGTACACGGGCCTCTGGCATTTTCGCCTCCATCGAAAATGCGACCGCCGCGCATATTCTAGAGCACTGTAATACTAGAGTGTACTAGAATATTTTGAGTGGCGCGACCGCCGGCCGGAGAGGGGCCCTCTCCGCATGGAACGCAGCGGCGGCGCTGCAGTCGTCAGACCTTGGTTGCTCCGGCCGGCCGGCACGGCCGGCCCGCCTCGCGGGCGTCTGCTTGCCGGCGCGCTCACAAAAATGTTCGCAAGAGTGGCGCGAGTTTATATGAAAGGAACGTAAAAACGAACCGTTTCATCACACCTGAACTGCATTACCACACTGATGGCAATTAATTTGCGCCGGGAGAGCGCCTGGCAGGTGTAGATAGGTTTATTTTGGTTTTATAATGAAGCGCGAATGGATCACTTGAGCAGCGATGCGCCACATGCAGCTTCATCAACTTTTAACTAGGCGATCGATGTCTTTTCATATTGCTTGCCTGCTTACTTCCAAGGTTTCTGCTCAAAACGCAATATTATTACCTATGAACACGGCGAGCGTGCGAGCATTGCAATCATCAAATATAGTTTTAAATCAGCCCGCAGTTCTACTGCATGCTATATATCGGTGCTCATTTTTGGTATGGGCATTTTTACTCAAACACTAAGAAGGTTCTACCTATCGCCTACTTGTGAAAAGTGAGGTATTGTTTTGCTGCGTGTCCGCATCACCCCTTCGGTGTGACGTACCTGATATAAACATGCTGTACCAAGCATAATTATTCACACTGTTACTTTCGTTTCCTATAAATATAGGTAAACTGAAGAAACCATGCACTCACTCCTATAGCTCAGAAATCTTAGAATGTTGAGTAATGAAAAGGGTGTAGTGTGACAATGTTACGTTTAGGTACTAACGTTCAAGTGTGGTGAAGAAACTTTAAGGATCAATTAAGGTATTCTATGAAAAATTAGGTCCGTGCTGTGCGAAGTCGTGAGAGATAAACTATTCCATTCAGAGATGATGCGAGGGAAAAATACATATTCCGAAGAACGTGTTTTGGTACTAAAAGGGATTAAAGATTTAGTATGGTGATGTCTCCTCAGCTGCGACCGCGCAGTGGTAAAGTATACAGCTCAGGGAAAGACATTTTAATTAGTTTGGATTTTCTGGCACACTCAAAATCTTCATACATGGTGCTCTTTAATTAGGTCTGAAAGGTCAGTTCCGCTACTACTTAGAATATAAGTAGCGAACGGCGTTGCGCTTTAAATTTTCTCCGGTCTTTGTACTGCGATTTATGCAGGAGTCCCAAGCTGCGTATGCATGTCCATGTCCTGGTCTGAAAAACGATATGTATACTGACAAATTAGGTTTTGCAAATGTTTCTTTTAGTTATTATCTAATGGAACCAAAATTACGGACTGGTGACGCTCTGGTGAGAATAGCGTGACCTTTCCAAATGAGAGAGTGAGTAATGCGACGCCTAAGTACTTGCATTCAGATATACCAGGGAGCGATTCCGATTGAAAACCGTAAGTAAAGAAGGTCTTGTATCGTGTTCTTTTTTTTTTTGTTCTTATAAACACTGGTTTATCTCCATTCAGCTACATGCCGTAATGAGAGCACTAGGGAGAAATGTGTCCATTCCTCATAGTTGTTGATTTCGTTAAGATGGACGTAATAGGCTGCTAATAATTCGATCTCAAATGGTGCCCTAATAAGTTATAACTTCCATCAATATGTCGTTAATATGTATTAAAAATAACAGCGGATTCCAAACGCTAGTCCAAAGTACTCAGAAGTAACGAGATAGCTCACGAGAACAATTACTGTAATGCTGTCAATGCGAACGCATCTATAGATACGTAGAAGGTCATCTATTAAGAAGAAAGTAGGTAGACGGGTTGAGACCCTATGAATTAGTATTATACATGTGGAACCAGTTCAGTAGCGCACCCAGGATCTCTGCCAGGGGGGGGGGGGGGTTCAATCTTTCACGAAGGGCCGGGCATGCGATTACACAGTTGTTGCGTGTGTAAAAAAAGTAAATACAATGCCAAAAAATAAGAACATCAATGATGATGATTATTTTATTATTTTTTCGGCGTTTTGCTGAGACATTAGCGCCACATTCTTCTAGGACACAGGTGCAGTTACGGAGTGGGAGGGGGTTAGGTCGGCCTCAGGGGGGTTACAGTTAGCACCATATGGGGGGTTACAACCCCCATAACCCCCCCTCCCCCCCTCGGTGCGCCACTGAACCAGTTAAACTGCTCTCTTAAAATATAAAAAATGACGTCGACTTCGCCTGACATAACGAGAGCAATTACGGCAGCAAAAATATACAAAAACAGAAATTACAGAGGTATTTAAGTTGGGTCATTTTCAAGAAATCTTTACGAAAGATATGGCAGCGATATGAACATAACTCTCGGTAACGAACTAGCTAAATAATTGTGAGACGTATTCAATAATTTTACAGGATGAGAATAAGGAAGTTGGTAATTCCGGGCACTAACTTGTAACAGTTCAGTATTAGCCAAACGGGACCCTGTACTCAGCATAAAACAGACCTAGAAGGTCTCGCCGTTTTCGACATTGACCTGCTAGAGCAGATTGAAACTAATGTTGAGCCTCATTTCGAGCTCTCTTCCTCTACTCTCCACATCATTATGTATAACATCGGGAATGACGGACATCCGTGCCTCCACTCTTACGACGTTTTCCTTGTTTTTTACTTATTCTTCTTCTTATTTTGTGCAGGCTGCGTTTTTACGATGTTATCCCCATCCTAAAATATGTGCCGTCGTCACCTATGCCAGATTTTTTGCAATATATCCCACAAAGTAATTCACTGCCTGACGTTTTCCTGCACGCCAATCATGTATAAGGAAGTTCTGATTAAAAACTGCTTTATTTTCAATAAAATTAACGCCTCCATCGCGCCCCGCGAGAGGGGTTCGTGCAACGAAGCTGCGAGCGCATCAGATGCTTGCAAGGCGCACCGAACGGATCTTTATTTTATTTTATTAGATGTATCTGTGAAAACGCCGGCCAGCGTGACTGTGCTGCCGTGCCTATGTTTATACAATATTTATTGCAATGTGCATCGCACAGCACGCACGCACACGCGAAAAAAAAAAGAACTAGAATGAGCACCACAGCTCGGACCACGCTGGCCGTGCCCGCCGCGCGCCGGCTGCCCCAATGGTTAGGCACGCCAGCGCCACCGCTGCTTTCCATGCGAGAGGGGACACCGGTTTGCACGGCGCGCCCGCTCCGGTCGCGCCACTCAAAATATTCTAGTACACTCTAGTAATACGGCGCAAGTATAGAGTTACTGTATATGTTCCCCAGAGTTCTTTGATCATACCAAACTCCCCATACACCCCATGGCCCCGCCACGGTGGTCCAGTGGCTAAGGTACTCGGCTGCTGATCCGAGGGTCGTGGGATCAAATCCCGGCTGCGGCGGCTGCATTTCGATGGAGGCGAAATGTTGAGGCCCGTGTGCTGTGCGATGTCAGTGCACGCTAAAGAACCCCAGGTGGTCGAAATTTCCGGAGCCCTCCACTACGGCGTCTCTCATAATCAGAACTGGTTTTGGGACTCGTTAAACCCCACAAATCAATCATACACCCCATGTATCAGAATCCGGACACGCGAAGTGCCAAAACGGCGGAGGTTAGCAGATTGTCGCGCCATCTGTCGACACAGAAACCGACTACTAAATGGCAAGTTAGTGTGTTTTATGTTACGGAGCACAGAGAGCTCCGGCGCGTCAATGAAGCGAACCTTATGCAAACGATGTTGCGCACACAGAACATCCGTCAATTTCACCGTGGTTCTGGCGGCACTATGGCGTCTTCTGCAGAGCAAGGAAATTCACTGACCTTGTGCCGTCACTTCTGCTTCTGCAAGAACACTGAGGGTTCACAAAGCGTTTTGTCCGTGCTAACTGCTCTCACGAAAGAAGCAGGAAATCGTTTGTTCGGCTGCCGAGGCCGCTGGTGAAAGAACAAGAAAGCTATTCGAACAGCGGATGATTTTCGGTGAATAATTATTCTTTATTTTTCGTCTTTAAATGTCGATGTGTCATTAGGAATCCAGCACAAAGCGCGCACCCTTGGAATTCAGTCCACATGACTATACCATCGATGTGTCAACACAGCAGCAGAAGGCCTTTAATGCAGAGCGTGTCGTCTCCAAGCGAAAAAGCAAAATATTATATTTATATAAGTTTTCAATAAAGAGATACGGGCGGGCTAACTTAAAAAAAAAAACACCGAGCAATGAAAACTTCTGGCGACAATTAAAAAAACCCCATCTTTGATATTTTTTAAACTTTGTACACTTGTTCTCCTTCACATTGGCTTTCACAATTACCAAAAACATATTGCTTAATTTTGTTCCACTAGGAGTTACAGGCCGTCGAATTAGACGCAATGATAGGAAATGATAGCAATGATATGCAATGATAGGAAATTGTTGATCCGGCTTCTTGCCCGCTGAGTGTACAGAATGAAGACAGAATTGAAGTTCTGGTCTTTAATAGGCCAGCAGCACCGAAAAAGTGTTGGTGGCGCTGATGGTGTCAATTTCGAAGCGATTTGGTCACCCGAGCAGCCATGAGCGCGGGGCTAGCAAGCAGGTGCGCGCGCCCCCAGATGCTCTAAGAGAGGCACAGTCAGAGCTCCTTTTCGCCTCCTCAGACCAAAAGTGTTCCAAACACTTCTTGGGTAACTTCAACGCGTGTGTACTGGAGATTCTCTATCCATTCTGCCTTTTGTTCGCACCGCACTTAGGCGCTGATAACAAGGCGGAGATGGAAGCAAGATCAAAACACTATCAGGTAGCTATGAGCGCTTGCTTCACGCACGCGGTTGACAGCCGCTGCCGCCAGAGAAACTGTGCACCGCCACTTGCGATCAGTAGAACGCATGATCTTGGCACTCCAGTGGCAAAGCAAGGTATAGAACGGCAAAGGAAAACAAAAGCAAAACAATTGGTAAACGGATGCGCGCACCTATCTCAGAATAGATTCTACACCTTGCGACCGCACCGGGTAAAGTGTTATCCCCAGCATGATGTGTGTGTTTGTGCCATTTGCGCCAACTATAAGCTTTGCCTTGCCCCTGTTGAGAACATTACTGGCCACAAAATAGATGCTGATGAGCTTCACTCAGCGTTCATTTACATTCCGTCACCATCGGAGTGCCTTTTAGACGAATGCAATCAGTGTCCAAAAGGCAGGTCCCTGACACTGGAGCAACTTAATATCCCAGAAGACGAAGAAATATTACTAGCAATGCGGGAGGCAGGCGACCTTGTGAAAAACGTTTTGGGTGCTGAAACTTTTTTGAATCATCTTCTAGTATTGGTGGTAAGGTGGATCATGCACAACCACATCAGGAAGACACAAGGTAGAGCTATATACGAGGAAAAGCAATGCACGCAGCGTGGAAGCATTGTATTCCACTTTGATTTTGCCGAAAACTGGACTGTCGTGCTTCCTGGTGAAGTTCAGGCATACCACTGGCACAAGTAGCAAGTATCCGTCTTTAGCATACGTGGTCACAACGAGAAAATCTATGAGGAGTTTCGCTGTTGTTAGTGACGACTTGAGCCACGACTCCGCTCACGCCTGCTTGGCTCTAGCGAAAGAATGGGTGGAAAACAAACTGCCGATTTACTCCAACGTGACATGTGAGTGATGGAGCCACCAGTCATTTCAAAAATAGATATAAGCTTTTCGAGTTCCGAAAGAGCTGTTGTCCCAGTACCCAATGGGTATTCTCAGCAACTGGACACGAAAAAAACGGATGCGATAGAGTCGGAGGTCTCATCAAGCATCAGGCTATGCTCAACAACCCTGAAAGTGCAATTCGGACAGCCAGAGACTTTGTAACCGTTTTATCAGGGAAACTGAAAGGTGTGCATCTAATACACCTTGAAGAAAAAGAAGTTGTTGCCTTCCGCGAGCTAAAGAAGGAAGAGTGGATGAGAGTACCCGCGTTCCATGGTCTTGACATGCCTGACAGCTATCCACGTCAACGAAACCATCTCCTGGCTTGTACGTGGCACGAATAGCCGGGTCTGCTTGGAAGGAGTTATGTGTACATGGATGAAGAAGTCTGAACAGTCTAATCGATGGAATAAAGAATTTCAGCCAAGAAACATGGTTTAATGAAGTGGTTCTTCTTGACCTTCACAAATTTTCCATTTTGCTAAAAATTATCTGGAAAGCACTCTTTGCTTATTGCATTTTTATCCTTTCTTCTTTTCTCTTTTTTTTGGGGGGGGGTGGGGGAATCTAAGCTACGCATCGAGTTCTTACTACCTTTTTGCTGAGGTAAAGGCGGAAAACATCTGTCCTGCGCTCCGATACCGCAGCGCCTCAAAGAACCCCACGCGTAAAAAACTGACCCCTAATCATTCATTATTGTGTCCCTCATAGCTAATATGCAGCATTCACACATAAATGACCAGGCACATTACCACGCCAATATTGAAAAGCCGTACGCGATCACAAATGTCAGAATAATGAGACGTGCATGCTTCGCTGAGCCTTCCGTAAGGGTCTACTTCGACGGCCTGTAACTCCTAGTGGGACAAAATTATGCAACATGTTTTTGGTGATTGTGAAAGCCAATGTGAAGGAGAATAAGTGTATAAAGTTTAAAAAATATCAAAAATGGTGTTTTTTTTAATTGTCAGAAATTTTCATTGCTCGGTGTTTTTTTGAAGTTAGCCCGCCCATATCTCTTTATTGAAAAATTATATAAATATAATATTTTGCAGGTTGACAAGCGAGTATGCTTAGAACGTAATGCGGAATTTTCGCCGCTCTGCCACAAGCCTTTTTTGAGATATAAGCCCGCAAAGTAGACAGAAAGATGCTTCCTGGGCTGATTTTGAGGATTTTGATAAAAATATCTACGCTTCCCATAAAAAGCAAAAATAATTGAACACAAGAAAAATCATGCATATAATTACTGAAATAAATTTCAGCCTCCTAGCCTTAGTATAGCTTGTGTAATTAATAACCAAAGTTGGCCAAAACAGAAGAGCAGGTAAGCGCGGCACTCCACCTCTTCGTCATCATTGACTCCCGGCGCTTCGAAAAAATTTTTGCGAGGAAAACCAACTGCGGGTCTCTTTCCACTCATCGGGCAGCAATATATAAAATTTTGAAATAAATTTAAGAGGGTGACCAGCCATGCGTTGTTCGATCTTACGTGGAATCACCCAGTTAGTATTTACCACATTTCTTCTATCTCGTTAATTCCCCCATCCTTTTCTCCGTGTTGCTCTGTTGAGGTGTCCTGCCAAAGAGACAGTTACGGAGCAACACTTTTCTCTTCACTGTTATTTTATTAAGTATAGCCACTCACACACACACAGGATGTCTAACTGAAGAAAATATATAAGCACAACAACAATTTGTATAAGAACTCAAACATCATTCAAAGAAAACTGATTAGAGAAAAGAAAGAAAAATATATAAATGATTTCATTAGGATTTAAAATAAGTTAGTTCATAAAATATGTGCATAATAATACACAATATAATGTAGTCATTATAGCACTGTTTTTCACTATGTAAATCATGATATAAGTATAAGCGAGACATCAGATATTTGCGTAACCTTTGTGCACGGAGCAAGTATTTTTAAGTGAGCGTGAGAAGCTTTTCGCATCTTTTATCTGACTGAAAGCAGCCGAAATTCGCGCGGAACAACGACTATATTGGCCTAAACATTTATGAGCCGCAAACGATTTAGAAGGAAAAAGCATGTGCTCACCTAATTAGCACATTTCTGTAAGCGCTACTGTTCTTACCCGTATATTGCACGCGAATGCGCAGCTCATGCGTTTTCGCAATACACACGCGTTGGTCTTTATATCTTCCTAAGAAACGAATGCCCATGGAACACTCGTTCCTGTTACATGCAAAGGCACGGATGGCATAGGACCCAAACGTCTTAAGAAAGTTGCTAACAAGGTGCCAGTTTTTGCAGCCCGGTTTTAGTACAATGAGGCTGGGGACGCCGGAAAAAATTAGTTGAAAACGGACACCGTAGATCACTAGATTTCATAAATACGGCGAGAAATTCTGTGTTGGGCCTCCACAGTGCAGTTCTAACCTAGTCTTGCTTTGTATTAGATCGTGTTACCCCATACCTGAAACTTAATACTCCAATCGTGCTGCGCAGCAGCGACCGTTTACGCCCGCACGCTGTCTATGCGCATACTCCACTCCGGGGGGAAAAGAAGAACATGGAGGCCGGCTCGTGCTGCGTGTGAAAGGGCGCCGGGAGAGGAGGTAGCTGTCGCTACTTAAAAAACCGAGAAAAGCGATCTAGGGACTTTAGTGCTGGCCAGCCGAGCGTCGACACCGCCTCCGTGGTTTCCCCTCCCCTGCTTGCTCGGACTACGGGGAAGTGGAGACACTCTCACCTGCTCAGTGACTGCCCGGTCCACGTGGACGCGCGTAAACAACTGTGCGCGCGCTATCAGAAACTCAGCCTGCCCTGTTCCTCAACGGAGCAGCTCCTGTTCCCTCACGGCTGCAATGAACGGCGTCGCTCTGCCCTTGCAGCCCTCCTCACATTTACCGAGGACACTGGTCTGACTGGGCGGCTTTAAAGCCGCTCGCCAGGCTGTTTGTGGTCCCTGTTCTTGTTTGTGTGTTTGTGTTTGTGTATGTGGCCGGACATGGTGTGGTTTTGACCTCTGCCTCCCTCCTTTCTTCTCTCTCTCCATTTAATTTCCCCGTCCCCTGAGTGTATCGATTGAGGTGTCCTCACTGAGAGACATTTACCGTGCACTCTGCACCCTATTTTCTTCACTTCCCTAAATAAATAGAATCTCTTTCTCTAACTTTTCTAATATTCAATATCCGCATGCATTTTCCCTTGTGCAAGGCAGCATAGTATAGTATTAGTGAATTTCATTGAGGAACGCTTAATTATGCAGCCCGTAATTGCCTGTACATGGTTAACCTCCCCGATTTTGTCTTTCCACTATTTCCTTCCAGTGTCACTTACAGGATATATAGTTCAATTGGTACGCGTAATTTTGGCACTTGTCTATGAGTGACATCAGTTTCATAATGCGCACGACTACAGACTTTTCCAATAGAGCCCTCCTGGGCGCCGCCATGAAGTGTCGCCAGCGACGTCTAGCGGCGGCGCCATCTTGGGCTGTTTGCTTGCCGGGCTCTTCGTGCGGGCGCCTGCATTCGTTGTGTGTGTTTCAGCAAGATCTTGCTTTAACTCTTTGTAAACATCGCGGAATCGTTAGGTAGGTTCATTTCTGAGTCTGTGGGATCTGACTGATTAGCAGGACAGTTGCCATCGACATTTTCTTGCGTGTTATTGCGCGGGCAGAGGCGGGATCAGCGGGGCTGGTTGGTAGCAGTAAAACTGGGAAACCGGGAACCGTGTGGCCTCTTCTTTGTTTGAGTTACTGTTGTAAGATGATTCGCCTCATAATAAAAATACTGTTGTTTTTGCTAACAATGGTGCCACTCATTAAGGCAAGAGCCTTAATGTCTCAATTAGAGTAACCTTAATGTATCAGTCAGAGTGCCCTTAAAAGAGAGTGGTTCCAAAAATTATGGAAAATTATCACAAGAAATGATACCTTGAGAAATAAATGACTAATCACGTAACGCGATATATAAAACGAACCCTTAATTTAACGCGGACATGACTCAGGCATAATCAGCATGATAGCCAGGCTTTAAGTCATGCTCATGACCAGGCACGTAGCCAGGATTTTTTTTCGGGGTGGGCCCAAAAGCATCATCATCATCATCATCACGATTTATTCACCCTTAAATGCCCTGTTCAGGGTGTTACGTAAGGGGGGGGTCAAAAGCATCAATAAAAGCATGGTCATTATTTTACAGTGCTTAAAAAAACTTGCCCGCCATATAGAAGGCGCTTAATTATTAGACAAGAAAGAGAACAGATTGGAATGCAGCAAAGAGGAGTGACAAAAAGAAAAAAAAAAGGCAATGCGAATTCAGGAGCCCACTTACGGATGTGCAGGAAATAAAAAAAAATATTTGTCGGACGCTTTCGCTACCCAATTTCTCACACTTTGTCTCAACTACAGGTGTGCGAGAAGAACGTGAGCACTGTACGGCAGCAATTCTTAAAAGAAAAAAACAGACATATCCACGAAAACAATTTTATTGAACCGCAAAGAACGCAAACATGTATGCTTTCATGACACAAAAGATGCAGAACGCTAACATTCGTTTTAGGAAGCAATAATAAAGAATGACATTGCGAGTGGTTTTACAATACAGTAAAAGTCAATGCGAAAGAAAAAAAAGAACGACCATGCAGCTTGGCCGAGAACGGTTCACGCTGCAATTTTCATGCGTCACGGTTTCTCTGTAAACACAGTGATAATTTCGTCGACACTGTCTTGCATCCGGTGAATTGACATAAGAGCCAGGCCATTAAGCCACTCTTCAGGTGTTCGTTTCCTCAAATATGTTTTTACTCTTTTCAATGTCGAGAAGCTGCGTTCTGCAGCAGCTGTACTCACTGGGATTGTCGCCAATATCTTGAGGAGTGTGTGAACTTTCGGGAAGAGGGCTTTGCTGCATTCAGGTAAAGTTCCCGTCGCAGAGCATGGAAGTTCCTCCTCTTGCAAGGCTTGCCATTTAGTTTTCCAGATTTCACCTTTTAGCTTAACGATATGCACTGTTGTCATATCTATGAGGTAAAAATCGAAGGCAGGCTGAACAGATTCAAATTTGCCCTTGCAGGCGTGCTTTTTCAAGACAAATTGCAAACATTGCAGTGTTTTCCGATGGTTTGCAAAGCGCCGTTTGAGGGAGGCTTTCAGGTAATCTATCTATGGAATGAACATGGCTCACATTACCTTTCCGCAGAACTACAAGCGACCCTGGTTACCCTGTTTGTTTGCCCTTTTTTCTCCTTCCGCGATGCGGGCGCCTGGCCCCCCCCCTCCCCCCACGCATGCGGCGGAAAAAGGGTGGTGGGGTTCGCAGAGGTGCCAGGGGGATTGAAAGGGTTAATGGATCGTCGAAGCCGTCGCTTTCCATACAAGAGTCCCCTTTTCCAAGCTTTCGGTTAGCTTCCGCCGTCCGGTCGCTGAAAAAGACGGGGGGACGACCGCCTTCGTAGCTCAGTTGGTAGAGCATCGGACGCGACATCCGAAGGTCGTGGGCTCGGTTCCCACCGAAGGCAGGTTTGTCTTTTCGTCCACTTTAATTCCTTTCAACTTTCTCCACAATTACAATACTACAAGTAACTTCCCCTATGCATCCTAGGCTTCATTGTCTGTTTGCTCATTAAATTGTTTCTAACAAATAAAGAACGAGCCCTTGACCCCTTCCCTTTCGTTATTTCATAGCTTGGGCCTCGTTGCGGCAGACTTGGTGCCTTAGGTAGCATGCAAGGGCTTATTGGGCAGCAGCCATCTCATGTAAGTTCACGTTCCACGTGACGCCTCCTGGCAAGACAGTGTGTTCTACACACGCCGCCCTGGCTACGAGTGGCGCTGCCTAACACTCCCAGGATAATACGTACATAAATACACAATAAAGGCGACGGGGGGACGACCGCCGTCGTAGCTCAGTTGGTAGAGCATCGGACGCGACATCCGAAGGTCGTGGGCTCGGTTCCCACCGAAGGCAGGTTTGTCTTTTCGTCCACTTTAATTCCTTTCAACTTTCTCCACAATTACAATGCTACAAGTAACTTCCCCTATGCATCCTAGGCTTCATTGTCTGTTTGCTCATTAAATTGTTTCTAACAAATAAAGAACGAGCCCTTGACCCCTTCCCTTTCGTTATTTCATAGCTTGGGCCTCGTTGCGGCAGACTTGGTGCCTTAGGTAGCATGCAAGGGCTTATTGGGCAGCAGCCATCTCATGTAAGTTCACGTTCCACGTGACGCCTCCTGGCAAGACAGTGTGTTCTACACACGCCGCCCTGGCTACGAGTGGCGCTGCCTAACACTCCCAGGATAATACGTACATAAATACACAATAAAGGCGACGGGGGGACGACCGCCGTCGTAGCTCAGTTGGTAGAGCATCGGACGCGACATCCGAAGGTCGTGGGCTCGGTTCCCACCGAAGGCAGGTTTGTCTTTTCGTCCACTTTAATTCCTTTCAACTTTCTCCACAATTACAATGCTACAAGTAACTTCCCCTATGCATCCTAGGCTTCATTGTCTGTTTGCTCATTAAATTGTTTCTAACAAATAAAGAACGAGCCCTTGACCCCTTCCCTTTCGTTATTTCATAGCTTGGGCCTCGTTGCGGCAGACTTGGTGCCTTATGTAGCATGCAAGGGCTTATTGGGCAGCAGCCATCTCATGTAAGTTCACGTTCCACGTGACGCCTCCTGGCAAGACAGTGTGTTCTACACACGCCGCCCTGGCTACGAGTGGCGCTGCCTAACACTCCCAGGATAATACGTACATAAATACACAATAAAGGCGACGGGGGGACGACCGCCGTCGTAGCTCAGTTGGTAGAGCATCGGACGCGACATCCGAAGGTCGTGGGCTCGGTTCCCACCGAAGGCAGGTTTGTCTTTTCGTCCACTTTAATTCCTTTCAACTTTCTCCACAATTACAATGCTACAAGTAACTTCCCCTATGCATCCTAGGCTTCATTGTCTGTTTGCTCATTAAATTGTTTCTAACAAATAAAGAACGAGCCCTTGACCCCTTCCCTTTCGTTATTTCATAGCTTGGGCCTCGTTGCGGCAGACTTGGTGCCTTAGGTAGCATGCAAGGGCTTATTGGGCAGCAGCCATCTCGTGTAAGTTCACGTTCCACGTGACGCCTCCTGGCAAGACAGTGTGTTCTACACACGCCGCCCTGGCTACGAGTGGCGCTGCCTAACACTCCCAGGATAATACGTACATAAATACACAATAAAGGCGACGGGGGGACGACCGCCGTCGTAGCTCAGTTGGTAGAGCATCGGACGCGACATCCGAAGGTCGTGGGCTCGGTTCCCACCGAAGGCAGGTTTGTCTTTTCGTCCACTTTAATTCCTTTCAACTTTCTCCACAATTACAATGCTACAAGTAACTTCCCCTATGCATCCTAGGCTTCATTGTCTGTTTGCTCATTAAATTGTTTCTAACAAATAAAGAACGAGCCCTTGACCCCTTCCCTTTCGTTATTTCATAGCTTGGGCCTCGTTGCGGCAGACTTGGTGCCTTAGGTAGCATGCAAGGGCTTATTGGGCAGCAGCCATCTCATGTAAGTTCACGTTCCACGTGACGCCTCCTGGGAAGACAGTGTGTTCTACACACGCCGCCCTGGCTACGAGTGGCGCTGCCTAACACTCCCAGGATAATACGTACATAAATACACAATAAAGTGGACGGGGGGACGACCGCCTTCGTAGCTCAGTTGGTAGAGCATCGGACGCGACATTCGAAGGTCGTGGGCTCGGTTCCCACCGAAGGCAGCTGGTTTGTCTTTTCGTCCACTTTAATTCCTTCCTACTTTCTCCACAATTACAATACTACAAGTAACTTCCCCTATGCATCCTAGGCTTCATTGTCTGTTTGCTCATTAAATTGTTTCTAACAAATAAAGAACGAGCCCTTGACCCCTTCCCTTTCGTTAGCGATTTGTCTGTCACTTCCGTACTGATAGCTCAACTAATGCACTCATCGTTATGCAAAAATAAAGATTACGCTTTCACTATCCAATTGCAAGTTTAACTTGAATATATTCTGAACTGTTCATCAGCGCCATTGTTTAATAAAAAAAATTCCGGCAGATCTCCCGCACTCTGGCACTTGATGTCGTGCGGAGGTTCCGCGTTCGTTTAAAGGGCCCCTCACCGTGGCCATACAGGAAATTTTAGTCAGCGCCTGTTTTGTTTTCACGCTGTTGTAAATATGAACGCATACAAACTGGCCCGGCTCACCATGCTGCTGGAAAGGGATCGACGTCTTTTTGTATATTTGAACTTCAAAAGAATTGACTGAAACTGTTACTGTTGCATTGCAAATGGCGTGTTTATTGTAATTTGTAACTGAACATGACGAAATTGACTGTTAGTAGGAGTAATAAACTGAGAATTATGGAAGTCAATCGTACCCAAATGGGAGGGCCGTGGCAGCTGAGCAAGCGCAAAAGTTTATTATTTTTTCACGTGAATCACTATCCGAGTTGGCGCGCATTGCAGAACTTGGAAAAGGAAATGAACGCTGTTTCCGGAATGTGAAAGTTCTGATCACACGAAGCTACATTGAGAAAATAGTGTATCAAAATCTGGTGCTCTAGTAGCCGTTAGGTACATGTCAAGTCATAAAAAACAGGTCGAAATCGCCCTAAATTTTAATTGTGCCGCAATCAGTAACTCCAGCCCTAAGGTTTTGTCCACAAGCTTTCCCGAATACAGCCAGATGTTAATTATATAATCAAGTATTCTCTCCACGTAATACCTTTGACTTGGAAATGGTAAGGGGGGCTCTGCCCCTCTTCGCGCAAGGACCTGAACGATATCAACGGGCAAGCAGCTGACGATTCTTCTCTGTTCGCTCATATCATCAAACGCTCGACCAACATACCGATGGTTATTGGTGATTTTTGTGGATGGAATGAGTTTTACTCTTAGACTGTTGCAATATTTGTCAATGATTTGCTCGGCTCGTAATGCTACAAGAAATTTTATTCCACAATATCGCTTCGTTTATCGATCGTCTCTGTTGAAGTCTAGCTTCTTTCTCGCTTGCGGCCATTCTCCCTCCCTCTCGCTGTCCCGGGTCAGGGTGCGCCACCGTCCTTGAAGTCACGCGTCCGAGCCTGGGTTTTATGGCCCTCTCGTCGACGGAGACCCCTCAGGCGGTGCAGCTGCCCGCAGTCTCCTTGGGGGGAGGGGGGAAACACCAAGTTTCGGTATTCCGATTCAGGACCCCTAGTTCCGCGCGCGGGAGACGAATGCACACCCGAGTGCCCGCGTAAAACCATCCCATCCAAAAAGGAAGGCCGGGCACAATCTTCAGCATAGCCTCGGTAGGCTCGAGCAGAGTGCCAACGTCCGCTGAAGACTAAAGACATACAACTTCGCCTTAAGGGTTCTAGGAGCGTAGCTGTAACAGTTGATTGGGCTGCTAACCCAGTGATCTTGTGAAGCATTGTCGTGAATACAAATTTAGGATTGATATATGATTGAGTCGCATAACTGTAGGGATGAAAATTGAAACCACGTAGAATTTTTAGCGAAGATGTGCGATTATTTGGAAATATCGAATCAAACAAATTGTTCTCTTTTATTCAGTCTTTAAATCGACAGGGCATTATATTTGTTAATGTGAATATTTGTCAGTGTCGGCTATGTTCAAATAAAGACAAAATCAATGCAAGAGTACGATAATTCCATCGCCACGGCATGGTATATAGATCAATCTATGGGGTTTTACGCCGCAACACCGCGATGTGATTATGAGAGACGCCGCATAGTGGAGGGCTCCGGAAATTTCGACCACCTGGGGTTCCTTACTGACATCGCACATCACACGGGCCTCAACATTTTGCCTCCATCGAAATGCACCTGCCGCAGCCAGGATTCGATTCCGCGACCTTCGGATCAGCAGCCGAGTGCCATAACCACTAGACCACGGGGTGCATAGGTAGGTATTTCATTTCATTTTTTTAACCGTATAAGGTTCTTGTGAAAGAACGCATAGCGACGCGTATACAGAGCTGATCATTCGCACGCTTTCAAGAGTTCTTTGCAAAGGACACACTTATTTGCAGCTGATGCTACCTGTCATTAATTTCAGATTATGAATGAGGATGTAAATGCAGCTATGTTAATTGTAAAAACGGTTGCTTAACATCCAAACACTACATTTCGAAATTCTTGCATATTTGATTCTCTTCTGGCACTGTTGACGGCCTCTACTGGCATGGGGAATTTTCGCGCCTTTTTCTTTCTCAGACGCGTCAGCGTCTCCCCTGCACGCGCGTACGGGCATGCCACCGGACAGGGTAGCTCGGAAGCAATGCGTGCTTCTTCTGAAAGAAAAAAAAAGGAAAAGGTGGTGTTTGTTCAGGGCCTATGGTAATCCGTTTTGCTTCCTCGACTTCATCACCCTCTCCCAAGACGGGCGGCAGCAGAACGTGCTCGGAAGACCGGAAGACGAGGATTTACGACGTAGCACCAGCGAGCGGCCACGGGAGTCCTTTCCTGATTTCTTTGTTTCTTTTTTTTTCTTGACAGCGTTTGTTGGTCAGGAACGCTGGTTAGTGGGAGTGGGGGAGAGAAAGGTTGCTGCCACCTGCCGCCGCGTGCGTTCCCGCCAAGTCGCAGCTCTGGGTGCTCCATGAGTGCGAGGACGTGTTGGTGAGCATGCTAGTAGATTTCTGTTATGAATTGAATGTTCACATGAACACCTTGGAATACGCTTTAAAAAAAAGGAACATAGGCAAATAGGGCGTGAACGCTCCCGTCCAAACGCGCAAGTGCCCTGTCCCGACTCAGACCGAACTGTATACCCGTAAGTGACATTCCTCAACCTGTAGCGCATGGTCCATTCTGTTCGATGGACAAAACTCGCTTTGATTTGTGCAACTGTTGCATCAATCTGGACGTACATTTCAGGCAAGTAGGCAAGGGGGGGGGGCAGGACCAACTGAAACCAATTATTGGAAACCGAAAGCTTGGAAGGGGACTTTTGTATGGAAAGCGAAGCGGCCCATTAACCCGTTCGATCCCGCTGGCATCTCTGCGAAACCCACCACCCTTTGTCTACTGCCTGTGTCGTGGGGCCGCATGGCGGAAGGAGTAAAGAGGGTACACAAACAGGGTAAATAGGGTAAACTAAGCTTGTAGTCCTGCGGAAGAGTACTAAAGGCGAGCTAGTTCATTCCATATATAGATGACGTGAAAGATTCCCTCAAGCGGAGTTTTCCAAACCATCGGAAGACATTGCAAAGTTGCAATTTGTGTTGGCAAAGCACGCCTCCAAGAGCAACTTTGAATCTGCGCAGCCGGCCTTCGATTTTTACCTCAGAGGTATGACAACAGCGCATATCCTTACTCTAAAAGGTGAATGGGAAATCTGGAAAACTAAATGGCAAGCCACGCAAGCGGAGGAACTTCCCCGCTTTGTGACGGACGCTTTAACTGAGTGCGACAAAGCCCTCTTCCCAACGTTCACACACACATCAAGATATTGGCGACTCTCCCAGCGAATGTAGCTGCTGCAGAACACAGCTTCTCGACACTGAAAAGAGTAAAAACATATTTGAGGAACCGGACAGCTAAAGAGCGACTTAATGACCTGGCTCACATGTCCATTCACCGGATGCAAGTCAGTGTCGACGAAGTTATCGCTGTGTTTATGGAGAAACCGCGACGCATGAAAACACCACTCTTTTCGGCCAAGCTGCATGGTCGTTTATTTTTTCTATTCCTTTGCATTGACTTTTACTATATTGTAAAACCATCCGCCATGTCATTAGTAAATTTTCTGATCCGTGATTTTGCGGATCAGACAGGTTCGTGGTGGCGAAGCAACGCCGGGCCCGAGCTTCGCGATGGAGACCGCCGCCGTCTTCGAGAGGTTGCCCCGGAAAAGAGACGCCTTCGCCACTGGACGTTTAACAATAGGACTTTATATACAGGACTTTGTACAAAATTTACAGCCAAGAGTACGGCCCGCGAAGGGGCCTCAAACGATCGTGCCGGTGTCCAGCCGGCAAGCACTTGTAGCAGCAAAAAGACCCCCGAGCTTGCTCAGGCGCTCCTTTTATTCCCCTCTCAGTAGCTGCCCCGGGTGGTCCGTCCCCGTCGAAACCGGCCCGGCAGCCACCTGGAGGGAGCGGGGGAGTCAATCTTGCCCGACGCATGTGCAAGCGCAGGGGGTGACAGTGCAGTTTTGCGACTGCCAACATGTCAGTCAAAACGGGTGGGAGTGTCACGGCAAGCGCGACCTTACACCTCCCCCCCAAGATTCGTTCATCATGAAGAAGATACAACGAATGAAACACTAATAAAATGGTTCGCGCCGAACGCCACAACACACAAGAAATGTACACGTCACAAGAGCACTCTCAAATTGCCGTGAAACAGCACATATGTCCGCACAGTTTGTTCGCTTCGCAACACACCATCTGCACGAAAGGGCAGAGAACCCTCCCCATCACAAGACCCTAGGTCTCCAGTGGTGCCTGGGCTGGCCCCTCACCCCAACACTGGTTAGGCAATCGGGACAGCGCGTCAGCGTTGGTGTGAACGCTGCCCTTGCGATGCTGGATTACGACGTCGTAGCGCTGAAGCGCCAGGCCCAACGCGTGAGCTTTGCGCCCTGGGGCATGCTGCACGTGAGGTACGAGAGCGGGTTGTGGTCGGTGATGACGGTTACCTTAGCCCCAAAAACCCATACTTCGAATTTCTTTAAGGCCCAAATCACCGCAAATGCCTCGCGCTCGATCGTAGCCCACCGCATCTGCGTCGGTGTGAACCGATGACTAGCGAAGGCGATCGGCATCTCGGAGCCATCATCTTGGATTTGCGCCAAGCACGCACCTGCGGCTATTGTGGATGCATCGGTGCAGAGCAAATAGGGCTTTTGGAGGTTTGGCGTGGCGAGAGACGTGGCTTCGCACAAAGCCCGCTTCAGGGATCTGAAAGCCTCGTCGGCTTCTTCAGACCAAGGTATTTTAGAGGGTACCTTCTTGCTAGTGAGCTGCGTCAGCGGCCGGGCTATCTCAGCATAAGTAGGGACGTAGCTGCGGTAATATCCGCAGAGGCCTAGCGCGCTCCGAAGCTCTTTCTTTGTGATGGGAGCTTTGAGTCCCTTAATGGCCTCGATTTTCTCGGGATCTGGGCCATGACTACCGGATCCCACCACGTGTCCTAGGTAGCGTATCGACGGCATTGCGACCTGGCACTTGTCCAAGTTAGCTCGCAGGTTCGCTGCTTCAAGCGTGGAGAATATCTCATGCAGGTGCTCAACATGCTCCTCAGGTGTCTGACTAAAGACGGCGATGTCATCGAGGTACGCGCACGCGAAACTCTCCCGACCTGCCAGTACCTGGTTCATAATCCTCTGGAAAGTAGCTGCGGCATTTTTCAAACCAAAAGGCATCACTCGCCACGCAAACTGACCCAGGTGGGATACGAACGCCGTAGCTAGCTGCGAATCCTGGGCGAGCGGCACCTGCCAGCAGCCTCGCCTAAGGTCGACGAGGGAAATGTAACATGCGGATCCCACGCGCATGATGAGCTCCTGCGGGCTCGCCATCGGGAAGGCATCGGTTTCCGATACTGCATTTAGTGCACGGTAATCTATGCATAGACGCACCGACCCATCCTTCTTGGGGACGCAAACAATCGGGTGCGCGTAAGGGCTCTCGCATCGGTATATGAGGCCCAGTTCCAGGAGCTCGCCTATCTGTCGGCTAACTTCATTTTTGAGTGCTTCTGGGATCCGGTAAGGACGACCGCACTTGAACTTGGCCCCATCGGTGATCTTTATGCTATGCTCCCCGACATGGGCTATTCCGGGTTCGCCTACGAACAATGCCTGGTGGGCCCTGAATACCGCGCGCACGCGTTCGGCTGTGTGAGCGTCCAAATGTTCTGTCTTTTCTCGGCTAAGAAAGAAGCCCTCACTGCTTGCTGCTCGGGGCGCGTATTCTACTTCGCCGAAGTCGTTGTCATCGTGGAAGATAACGCTCAGCGACGCCACCCTACACGCGTATGGGCGCAACCTGTTTGCATGCACTAGCATCCGGCGACCCTCTTTTGTCTGCACATAGTACGAGTGTTCACGGTGCCTTCCCTGAACGATGAATGGCCCTAACCACTTGGGGTACATTTTCCCGGGTCGGTTGTCGTCAAAAACTACGACCGTGTCGCCCTCGCGGAAGCTTTTGACCGCCGCGTGTTGGTTGTAGTGCGACGCGTATGATGCCTGCCGCTTGCTTGTTGTGAGCCCTGCGGCGTCGGCCGCCAGTTCGAGCTGTGCTTTTAACTCTTTTAAGTACTCTGCAGGTGCGTCTGCCAGCCTCGACGGAATTTGTCTCTCTCCTGTCCAGCTAGTTTTGAGAATGGCGAGTGGCCCTACCGGGTCGCGGCCGTATAGCATGCGGAACGGCGACACGCCCGTGGTGTCGTGGGGGACTTCTCGGTATGCCCACAGTAGGAAAGGAACGAATTTGTCCCAGTTTCTTCCGTCCTGCCTTATCACATGGAAAAGCATGTTCTTAAAAACTCGGTTCCACCTCTCAACGGAGCCGTTGCTCTCGGGGTGGTCCGGCGTCGAAAAACGTGGAGAGCAGCCTAGGCGCTCCAGGAACCCGCTCGTCAGCGCGGCTGTGAAATTCGTTCCGCAGTCGGAACACAGAACTTCGGGTACTCCTGTTCGACTGAACACGGAAAGTAGCGCTTCGCATGTTGCTTTGGCCGACAAGGACTTCAAACAAACCACCTCCGGCCAACGCGTGCACAAGTCTATAATACACAGGGCGTAGGGGTGCCCCCTTGCCGATGGTGGGTCGATCGGACCGATTATGTCGACATTGACCTTTTGGAAAGGCAGTTTGGGCCGCGTGAGCGGGACGATCGGTATGCGGTCGGTTATACGCTTGTCCGACCTGACCTGACAGCTGTGGCAACGATCGCAGTGGTCGCGGATGTCCTGTTCCATGTTCGGCCAGTAAAAGCTGTACTTAATTCGTGCCTTTGTTTTACGAAAGCCTAAGTGACCGCCCCAGTATGACTCGTGAGCGAGTGTTAAAACACCACTGCGGCGCGTATGCGGAAGCACTAGCTGCAATACACTTTGGCCGAGAACTTTATCCTTATGGTACAGGAAGCCATCAACGGTGCACATGCCCGCTTTACCGGCTTTCGCGTTCCGCCAGGCGTTGCTCAGTCCTGGATCGCCGCGTTGCTCATCGCGCAATATTAACGTGTCACTCCTTTGCTCCGAGCTCTCCGCCTCGTGTGCGCTCTCCTCGACCTGATCAGCGGGTACCGTTTCGCTCGCTGACTCGTCATCTCTCGCGGGCTCGGCACTAACCGAAGCGGGAGGGCATGCGCTCGTTTGTTCGTCGGCGTTTTCTCGCGACCGTGTCCCTATCGTGGCCACGTGTACCTCACTGTTCTCCGCGTGCGATGCGCGCAGCTGTTCCCAGGTGGCGGCTGATATTAAGCAGTCCGCGTGGGCCAATCTGTTTGTGAGCGCACACATTACCGGCGTCGCGGTGTCGATGTCTTGGATCGGGGAACCCCACCCCTGTATCGCGAGGGGGACGACGGCGAGTTTCGCTTCCACCTTCTCACCGAAGGCCGATATTAAATCGACAGTACCGTGTGGTTTAACGAGGTGATCCGGAATACTGCTTTCCCGCACGACTGTGATGTCAGCGCCTGTGTCGACGATCGCGTTTAGCAGTCTCTCTTCGCAGTTCAGCTGTACCGCCTGGAGTTTCGAAAGCTCCGGTTCACCGCCGCTGATTGAGACTCGCGCTGTTACTTTCTCTGAATGCTTATCGGCCCCAGCGTTGCCTTTGTCCTCGTCTGGGAACGGGCAGCGATCTCCGGAATGCCGCCAGCTACCGCAGCGGGGGCACCCGCGCGAGCGCGACTGGCTCTTGCCTCCCGCGGGGGGCTTTCCCTTTGTGTACATTCGTGCCTGTGTCTCCGCGTTTTCAGTGAACTTAGGCTTGTCCTGCTTCTCGATCTTTCCGCCGGTCGCCTCTCCTTTGTTCGCGGCTACAGCTCTTCTGCATGCACTGCCTTCTCCGGTAGCTTCCTCGAACGTCTGGAGTAATCGCGCTAGCTCCCCGGCCTTCAGCCAGTCCTCGCCTTCGCGCAATCTCACATATTTGACCGCTTCCTCGGTCAGCCCTGTCTTTATCTGGTCCGCGACCAAAAGTTCGACAAGATGTTTGAAAGTGGAGGCGCCGCGGGCCTCTACATAGAAATTCAGATAACTCTCTACTCTAGTTACGAAGCTTTTCCATGTTTCCCCGCGGCGCTTAGTGGCTGTGACAAAACGCCTATGGTACTCGGCCGCTGACAGTTTTAGTTCGTCTAGCACGACGCCTTTCAAGGTGTCAAAATCCCGATGTTGCTCGGGTGTAAGCCGCGTAGATAGGTACGGCACACGCTCGGCGATTAGCGGGAAAATGATTCGACCCCAGAATTCCCTCGGCACGCTGTACGCCTCCAACGAGCTCTCTGCTGACTCGAACCAGACGGGGACTTCGCCGTCGGCCGGAAATTTTGGAAAGGCACCTGATAGCATTTGTGCATAGTGCCTGAGAAGCTTCATTTGGCCGCTCTGGGACGTCGAATCGCCCTCGACATCTGCCGTCCGCGGTGGGCTATCCCTTTCAAGTTGGCGATCTGCAATTTGATCTCTAGCGACCGCCGTTCTTCTTCGGCGAGCTTCAGCCTATACTCCATTTCCTTTTCAGAAATGGAGGGAGCGGGCGTATCGCGGTTCTGGTCGCCCCCGCCATTCCCGCTCTCATTCCCGTCATGCTTTCGCGGCACTTGTCGGGGTTTAAATGCCCGTATCTAGTGAGCATATAAGCAGGCCAGCCCAAACAACACAGAGCTCATCAGGTATGTGGCAGAAAGGCTCACCTGGACTCTGCTGTCGGTGGCGTCCGCGGCTGTGTCGGACTTGCTTCCTCGGTGCTCTCGGCGCTGCGTCTGTCGGCTGGCTGGATCGCTGGTCGGCGTGGCGTCGGAGCTTGATGCTCGCTGTCCTCCGGAGCCTCTCGGCGTGGTCCTCGCTGGGACGGTGCTAGTCGCTCTCTCGAGATTGCCGGTCCTCCGGCGCTCAAGATGTGGTGCAGGTGGGGCTCGTTTACGGCCGCTGCTCCTCCAGAACTTGCAGCTCGTACGTTGCGTCGTCCTTGGGTCGCCTTGTCCCAAGGCCTCGTCCAGTGGTCGTTCAGGGCGCGGCGATCCTGTCGGCTGCGCCAGTAAATTTCTGATCCGTGATTTTGCGGATCAGACAGGTTCGTGGTGGCGAAGCAACGCCGGGCCCGAGCTTCGCGATGGAGACCGCCGCCGTCTTCGAGAGGTTGCCCCGGAAAAGAGACGCCTTCGCCACGGACGTTTAACAATAGGACTTTATATACAGGACTTTGTACAAAATTTACAGCAAGAGTACGGCCCGCGAAGGGGCCTCAAACGCTCGTGCCGGTGTCCAGCCGGCAAGCACTGTAGCATCAAAAGACACCCGATCTTAGCTCAGCCTCCTTTTATTCCCCTCCTCAGTACTGCCTCCGGGTGGTCCGTCCCCGTCAAACCGGCCCGGCACCACCTGGATGGAGGCGGGGGAGTCAATCTTTGCCAGACTCATGTGCAACGCAGGGGGTGACAGTGGCAAGTTTTGCGACTGCAACATGTCAGTCCAAACGTGGGAGTGTTCACGGCCCCCGCAGCGCGACCTTACATCATTCTTTAATATTGCTTCTTAAAGCGAATATTGGCGTTCTGCATCTTTTGTGTGATGAAAGCATCCGTGTTTTCGGTTCTTTGTAGTTCAGTAAAATTGTTTTCCCGAATATGTCTGTGTTTTGTTTAAGAATTGCTGTCACAATGTGGCTCACGTTATTTATTTATTTATTTATTTATTTATTTATTTATTTATTTATTCTCGCACGTCTGTTGAGATAGAGAGTGAGAAGTTTGGTAGAGGAAGAGTCCGACAAATATTTTTTTATTTGCCGCACATCCGTAAGTGGGCACCTGATTCCTTTGCATTCCATATTTTTTTTTCTTTTTGTCACTCCTCTTTCTGTCACTGACTCTGCATGGCCCTTCATCGTCGAGATTACTTGGTTACAAAGCATTCTTTCTCGTGCACACGCATTAGCTTTACTGCAGTGTCAAAAAACTTGCTTTCCATCTCATATTAACTAGCCTCTTGTGCTGCATTCTACTCTGTTCTCATTCTCGTCTAGTAATTAAGCGCCTTTTATATTTCTGGGCAACTTTTCGTTTTGACATGGAAAAACTTTTTTTTTTTGTGAAGAATTAGGCCTTGCCCCCCTCCCTCCGAAAAAAGGAACCCTGGCTACGTGCCTGATACGATTTATTCTCTTCCAACAGGGAAAAAAATGTTTCAAGAAAACGACCCTTGTCCGAGGAATCAGGAATTTGTTTTTAGTAAGTATGGAGTGCGGAATTCCTCTTATGTGTTCGTCATATCGTATGCATGCTTACTTTGTTATTTTCTCAAGGGAGCGCTGGAATTAAGACTGCAACGAAAATGTGGAGATTTTTCTATACGCTGGAGATTAATAAATCGGGTAAGACGCACGTTTATAAGTCATAATTAGCGCTTTTCTCGCTGAATTCGGTCGCTTTTGTTCCTGTACATGAGAAATGCCGACTGTACGATAAGTGCTGGTACATGATTGTGAGGATGGATTGTTTGTGTCGGTTCGCGACTTTGGTAGAGTGCAGCAATTTCATGACGGACAGCGCGCGAGACACTGAGATACGCGTTGGTCGTGCATGGCACACGTGATTTTATCCTTTGGCACAGCAGTGTCGACGCTACGCATACAGTTAATGCGTGTGCTATTTTGTTCGTAAAATTGTGTGGCCTAGTTCATTCATCGTCCTTCTTTTTAGGCGCTGTTTGTTTAGGTTTTTGTTTTTTCTTTTGCAGGGATGATTCTGAACCGATAAGCGGTCCGCCGATCTTTCCTGTCCTCATATATGTGTTCAAGGATTTCCTGCTCTGGAGCTTGAGTACGCTTGAGAAGCTCGGCGCACCAATATTGGTTCATTCTTTGGTTCTTGAGTGTGCTGTTATTTTGCTGTTGTGTTAACAGAATTTATAAAAAATGACATCAATGTGTATTTTCTTTGCGCACGGTGTTATTATCGCATCGTATATTTCTTTTTCAGTTGGTGCGAGCGCAAGAGCATGAGAACTGGCCGAAAGAAAGGAGCCTACACACAAGGAAGCTATACTGGAATGGAAGCGCTACACATTTGACTGCAGCTCAGTGGAATCATATTGCTGCATGAAAAGTAGCCGTATTTGTATATTACTGCCAAATAAACGACTGAACAGCGAGAAAATATGTTCACGTTTTCGTTTTATCTCGTGTTAAGTATTTCATCGCTGGCGAGTACACATGATCAGAGGCGTTTAACTGCGTGTTACATTCGTGCTAGGTCCTTCTCGCGGGCGCTTCTCTAACGCCTCTAAATAAACTACGACACGCATGAAAACATAAGATGCATTTTAATAAAACTGATATATTTTGACTATATATATATATATATATATATATATATATATATATATATATATATATATATATATATATATATATATGCGTGAAAAATAAATAAAGATTAAAGCTTGTCGTTGTTGTTAAGTGGGGTTTTACGTCCCAAACCAGCTCTGATTATGCGAGACGCCGTAGTGGAGGGCTCCGGAAATTTCGACCACCTGGGGTTCTTTAACGTGCACTGACATCGTACAGGCACATGGGCCTCAACATTTCGCCTCCATCGAAATGCAGCCGCCGCAGCCGGGAAAGATTAAAGCTTCTACCATCTTCAGCCGGCAAAGCTCACTGTGAACAAACAACAGCATCACCAAGACCCCCGTCATATACGTACAGAAAAGACGCAACGCAAGACGTTGGATAAAACTACCGAGTCCTACCTTGTGCACCAAAAGGATCTACCAATACTTCGGCTGAACCGAGGTAATACCGATTATAGTCAAGTTCTACTAAGTTTTACACAGAGTTCTACAAAGGATCTATGTAGACGTAGCCCCGGTCTAATCGAGATAAGACCACGTATAGTCAAGTTCTACCCCCGCGATGTTATAGACATGATTAGTAGACTATCTGCCAGCTTCGCTGTGATCTGGCCTTGCGGGACAAACTGCGTGCTTTTTTTTTACAAATTGGCAGATCGTTCACCCGTTTACTCAACGCCGACCCTTACCTGCAGGTAATTAAAGGTGGACCTATAGAATGCGTTTTAGCCTTTGACTTCAAAATAACATGTACTCAGGCCTACACGACTAACATGGGCATAGCAATTAAGAGAGTAGCAAAGTACGTCCCCCCACCCCCGATGTGCCCTGTTTGCTTGGCGATGCGAACACTGGTATGTTCTGAGTCGCAGCAACTGAGCGGAGATGCAAAGGAAAAGTATAAAGATAATAATAATGAAACCACCTTACCCCGGAGCAGTGGGAGGGCAGGCAAACGATCTCTCGGCTCGAGACACACTTCTCCTGGACTAGAGCAGCAGCGGTCGCTCGCAGCGTCTGAACTAAGAGGAGGCCCGCCACCTTCATTTTATTTCATTTTTATCTGCTCAAATAAATGTAATATATAGTAAAGGTCGCAAGGAGTGCTATATAGGTGCAAAAGGAAGCTTTGTGTTGGTTTGATTCATCGAAATAATTTTGCAACAAAATGTCATTAACTAGATGGGCGCTTCGCGGTTTAGTTTTGAAAACCCGAAGTGTAATTTACGGTTGCTTGAACGGTTACTTAAAGAAAAAACGATAAATCGAAGTTTGATAAAACAATTGCTTTGTACCTAACCGTATGTGTTGCGCTTCACAAAAATGATGCTTGACAGCGCTGATTTGGCTTCGCTATCATTATCAGAGATTCTGAGGAAAACACGTGTTCCACGTCACCTGATGTCGCATTCATAGTGAAAAATGTCCTTGCAAGGCGGGAAAGCTAGGGAAAGAGGCTGGCGTTCGCTTTCCAATAGGTCTGCGCAAGTTCCTTTTGAGAGGTGAAGAGAAGTTTACCCTGCAATGGATCCAGATATATTGTCTGGGTGGGCATTTTAATTTTGCCTTGTGCTTTTAATCATCAGTCTGCCCTGCTTCAGTCTGTATTCGTGATGGTCCTGGTGCTGTCCTGCCCTAACAAAAGAGGAACCCTATCCAGCACAGCAATGTGCATCTTCTCGGCTGTTGCAGCTGAACACCGAGAACACTTAATCGTTCACTATAACTTAAACCATGGGTCTCGGAGGGAACCCATAAAAAAAAAGAGAGTTAGTCCACGCGCTGTCGAACCACCTCTCAATTGGCTGCGCTGTAGGCCTTTAACTGCTAAAGTCATTGAAAGCTGGAAAGTACCGCCGCCCTTTTCTCATCGCCGCCGCACTACCCTTAGGTCAATTGCCATGACGTGGCCACTCTTACCCATAGGCTCTGTACAGTCGAGTTTGCGGCTGTATACCCTGGCGTCATTGGGACGCAGCGACACGAAAGCAACGGGAAGGGGGCTCTGCGGCTCGACGTGTACTCCTTCCCACGCGCTGCACTTGGTGACGACCACGTTTGGAGCCGTTCTGCTTTGTTCGTTAACCCGTTTTTCTGTTTGCTTTTCGGGTACGTGTTGAGACAGCGAAATCGCTTGTGCTTCGGGGGAGCGTGGAAAGTGACGGAGGTGGGGAAAAAAAGGTAGAAGCGGCGATACTGCTTTGTGAACGGATGTCACAACCACTAAGGCCAGCCTCGGACAAAGTTGTACAGGACTCCTGGCAGGGCTTACCCTAGCAAAAATTCTAATAGAAAAACGAATAACCTATGAACTTAATTATTGACACCAACAGAATTTATTAGTATTAGACTAATAGCTTGTACAAGAGTTACACGAAAATATACGATTGTTCTAATAACCTACACGTATCAGGCTAATGTACACACTGAAATTTTAACTACCTGTAGCAGCAAATTATTACTCACTTATTCATGCGCTAGAATTTAGCAAAATCAGTTTCGTGATGCGCCAGAACATCCTTGGAACAGGCCGGAAATTCTCGGAGTGCACAGTAACTCTAGCATCCCACGAGCAAACATTGCGTTGCCTCGTCTGTGGAGGGCATTAATAAACACTGGCAAGATTAGCGCGAGGTTTCCGTTTTCTTACACTTGACTGGTATAACTAATCTCAAGAGGTGAATCTTACTGCACGACAGTGGACAGGTTCTTAGTGGTGTTACTTTGGGGAGGGTCAAAATCAGCGCATGCGTATCCAAGTTTGGCTCCGTTTAGTGTCTGATAGGCAAGTACAAATCTGACCAGTGTAGGTGCTGCAACCAAGAAAAAATAAAATATGCGAGCAGTTGTTCTTCCATCATCCAGCTTGTGCTCTACAATGCTGGGAGAATAACTTACCAGTTTTCTGAAAAGGTCGGCGCTCGCAAATTTGCTGTCAAGAATGCTCGCTCTCGCAAGCAGCACGTACGCTATTTGCGACCAGGAAGCACCCATGATCGCGCCTATAACATTTGGAAAGCACGCGAGATATATGATGGTTCTAGACAGAGAAATCTTCTTTCGAAAGAAAATATCACGTAAAAACGGCATACAATTTCGGGAATACACTGGTAATTGCACCACGTAGTTGCTCTGAATATGGGGAAAAAAAAGCAACTCATCATGCAAATTTCTAGTCTCTTGAATGACTATCGAGTGCCCACACACCTCTTAAATGTTACAGTTTCCAAGCAAGTTATTCGAAAAATGGCCAGGTAATAAAACTAAAATGATGATTACAGACAATGTTGCTTTCGTTTGGGGTGCAAGTGTTTATCAGATTATGCGATATTCTTTTTGGTTACCTGACTTCTTTATTTTGAACTTTGTTTATCACTGCTTATCGTTCTTTTCTTTTTCTCGTGTCAATGCTTCTAAACTATGTGAATGTTTACTTGCTTTTCGTTTTTGTTGCATTGTTTAAATGTTATGCACATATTGTTATAGTGCTGGCTGCTGCTGCTGCTGCTGCTGCTGCTGTATGGTTGGCACGGCCCAGTCAAGCAATGTTTGCCATTAGCCGTGCACCTTAGGACAATCCTCAGCGCCCCGCCACGGTGGTCTAGTGGCTATGGTACTCGGCTGGAGATCTGAGGGTCGCGGGATGAAATCACGGCGCGGCGGCTGCATTTTGATGGAGGCGAAATGTTGAGGCCCTTCTACTGTGCGGTGCCAGTGCACGTTAAACAACCCCAGGTGGTCAAACTTTCCGGAACCCTCCAGTACGGCGTCTTTTATGATCTGGCTTTGGGACGTTAAACCTCGCAAATCAATTAATCAATGATCCTCAGTATAGTCTCAAATAAATCGATACAGAAAGAAACTTTGAAAGAAAGACAACCCGGGCGTTCAATTCTGCTTTAAAGTGCAAATAAATGTTGCGACGAAGAGAACCAAGCACGTGGTTGGCTTGCTTAGTAATAATTGTGTTACTGGCACACCACACCTGTTAAAACAGATGAAACATGGATGCCTATATAGTCAGTGCCAGAGAATATTTGCTATTTGTGAATGTATCTTGGCGTTGAGAAACGCTGCAGGCGATGACAGGCGGCTTGGTGCGGTGCACTAGCATATTAAAGCGTAGACTATAGGTTTCATAAAGCACAATGTTTGCTCTCAAGGTAAGTATAATGACCACCAGTGCTAGTGAAATGCACTCATTCTACAGCAATGCGGCACTTCATATCGCGTAAAATAGGGCCTGAGGAAACACTGCGAGAACAAGAAAAGGCGCGACCCTTGTGGACGCCGTTGGATGCTGAAGTTCGTGCCTTTTGGCGCTCTCGCATTAACTATCGCCATTTCCTCACATTATGCATTGTGACCATGCTTTGGACACTGTGAATCCAAATCGAGCTTTATTATGAGTAAGAAGTTCAGCTCGTTATGAACCAGTAGAATACTCACACGCCTGAAACGTTTCGAGAACACTTGGGTGGTATCGTCAGCGCGATACGTTGGCGCAAAAATTCAAATAGTGGCATTTTGGCTTCATATTTTCTTTTAACATTTTAGAAGCTCTCATTGGGAGAGTTTGTTCATGCTTGTATAGCTTATTACTTTTGAATGGATGAAACTTGAATTACGAAAGAACGTGTTACCACCTTGAACCTTTATTGTGTCGATATGTTCTGTTACTTCTCAAAATGTGCGAAACACCCAGCGCTGGTTGATCAGGGGAAAAAAAAAAAAAAAAAAAACTCGGGCTTCAGCGCAAGCTAGTTGTGGGCGTGTTCTGGTTTTGCAGGTTTCTTTACGGTATCAACGAGAAATGTAATGCGTGGCTGGGCAGGCAGATGAATCATCCGCAGTTACAACTCTTACTTTATAATTTTTACCAATCACAAAACATAACACGTAGAAAAAGAAAAAGAACTAGGGTACAAGAGGGGCGTGTACTTCTTGTGGCAAGATGTGGTTTCTTGCCACATCATGCCACGTCGGCGTTTCATTGGAGCCTGTCAGCTTATCACCGCAAACGTCGAAGCTTCCATCTACTTAAAAAGGGTGGCCATACAAAACCGGAGAAGAAGAAACCGTGTGGCACTACGACCATTCGTTCATTCACCCTCAGTTCTGTTGGCGCCTCCGTACTGTCATACGATGGGCTCCGCTTCCAAGCAGAATAAGTACGTACTGAGAGGTTGCAGCGATGCTCTCGATGGCCGCCTTATACAGTTTGTAGATGACCTGCCAGCTTGCTTGTTGGTCTGTTCGCTTTGCTCCGTGGTGCCGTTCGAGCACTATTCGCTGAGCTGCAAGCACGTGTACTGCTGTCCGTGCTTTTCCGAAAGCGTGAAGTCGCCTACCACGGTACGGTGTCCCCTGGACGGAGAGTTCCTCGGCGAGCAACAAATCGTGCTTAGGGCCACCGCCAATTTTGACGCTCTGCGCAAAGTGCTAGTGTACTGTTGTAACAAGGACCACGGATGCAGCTACAAGGGCACACTGGAAGAACTGCAGATTCACGTCCAATACTGCTACGAGGTGAGCTGCGGTCTCTGCTACACGACGATGCTGCGGCCGCTCCTCGCGGACCACGTCGTGGCCGCTCATTCGGCAACTACGCCGGCTACTTCTAGTAGTCTCAAGCGTGGGCACGAAGAAGTCGCAGTACCTTCCACCAATGACCCATCGGACGCCTTGGTTGAGGTGGAAGACGGAGGGGCAGCGCCTGAAGTAGCCAAACAAGCAGTTCTAGCGCAGGCTGCGGCGACGGCACATGACCGCTTCCTAGAGCTGGTTGAAGCCGCAGCGGCCAGGGCTGCGGAAGACGAAGAGCAAGTGAATGGCACGATGTCACGCGATATCTTCGGTTCGGTGAACGTGATAACCGTCACTCTGAGTGCTACGCCTTTTCGCGCCCAACGTTCGAGGATTTGCGCGACAAATTCAGATTTCGCCAAGCAGTACACGTGGACGGTATCCCAGTACTCAAAGTTTCGTGTAGGCACACACCACGTCGTAAGTCCGATGTTCATCATCGCCCCAGGGTGCGGTGTCCAGATCACCGTCCGGCTTTATGGCACGACGTTATTCGAACTGAGTGTGTCGGTCAAAGTTCGCCAGTGTGACGACGACAGCAGCCAGCCGCCTGAATGGCCGTTCCAGAATGCAAGTCTCTTCACGCTCTTCAACAAATCGGGTAAAGGCGCTCACCTAACGAGCCCGTTTACTCCAAACCTTTTTAAAACTGTTTCGTCCTCGACAGAAGGCTCCCATCTAGTCTCAACTTGGCTGACTATCGGCAAGATGGAGAGGACCACCTTTGAACGCGATTACGTCGAAGATGACGGATTTTCTATAGGCCTCAGTATTTGAGGCTTCGCTGCAGTATTTTTAAGCTATTTTATCGTATCTTACTTTTCTATGCCTTTTAGTTTTTACGTCCGTGCTTTTTCGATTGTACGTCCAGCGATGACGCATGCAGTGTTATTTTCACGAGTGCGCCTGCCACATGCCCCAATAAAGGTATCGCCACAGTCATTTCTGTCTTTCTGTAATTTGAAAGTGAGCTATTGCACCGAACAGTCCTCGATGGCTCCTGTTTCGTCGGATTAGTATGCCCTTGCAGCACGTGAGTCCACAGCAAGCAGGTAATTTCTGAACGCGAAAGCTATTCAGGATATTTGGGCAAACCTAGCTGAGCCAGGTAACGCTGCTGCGCACTCAGATAGTGCTTGACACCATCTGCGCGCGCACCAGCGCAGATAGTGCTTTACAGGTGGGTCGGAAGCCGGTTACTTCCCGTCTAATGACAGACAAATGATTAAGACAAGCCTACGCGCAAGCACCATGTGCACTTCATTCTGCGAACTGCTGCAACCTATGCTTGCCGCCTCTGCGCTTTTGCACCATCGCTTGCCTGAGAAGCAATAAATCTGCGCCGTAAGTTATCGGCCCTTCGTGTTCCCTTAGCAGTCGCGAGAGTTAACGCAACAGTACGCCTGCTTCAGAGACTGGCGGAGAAAGCGGCAGCTATTGCAGAGGAAAACGCGAGAACGAGAACCTGTGGGAACCCCCATCAGCTGCTCGCTCTAAGCGAGCAAGCGCGGCCTCCACATGCGAGTGGCAGCGCTGCTCAGGTTTCGCTCGTAAAGCCCCTCAAACACAACTAAAGTAGCGTCATTCGTGTCAATATACAGGCGCCTTCTCTCTCTTGCGTTTTGTAGGTCGCAAATCAAGTTAGTTTAATTAGAGAGCGTGTGGAGCATGCCCCTTCATCGGAGACATCAGCTTTCGTAATCCTTACATCTCGGACATATCAAGGCGCTACGGTTAGGAGTGCTGAAGTAATCGAAGGGTGAAAACTATCCGAAAATTCATGTTCAGTAGGGCAATGAAATGTCGTGCACTTTAAAGAACACTAGGGAGTCAAACTTTCCGGATCTTTCCACTACGACTTTCCTCTACCATCCACACTTTCAGCCCCCTTTTTTCCCCACGGGCGCTGAGTTGTGCTCCCTACAAGAGCTGCAGAAAGCGTAATCCTGATTCTTACATTTATTAATTAGCGTTCTTTTCATGACTGAATCACAATCATTAGAATTACTGTGCAGTAAAGCAAGTCCCGTCGTATTGTTGTCTGTGCAAAAGAGTGAAAAATTGCTCACCGTGCATTTACATGCATTGTTCAGGAGGAGGAGGGAGGAAAGGAGGAAAGACAGGGAGGTTAGCCAGTGCTGAGACCGGCTGGATACCCTTTGCAGGGGAAAAGTGATGAGGGGAATGAAAGGTTTTAGAAAGCGTGTACTTTGCAATATAGGTGCCTTTATAAGACAATAATACGCTTGCAAGCGTAAAAACAACAAGCAGAAGACGAGTACAGCTATACGGACCAGCGTTTGCAAGCGACACGCTTTGCATTTGCGCTCTCGAAGACAACGCCGTTGCGCAAACCTGACGTTTTGCAAGCGTGGCGCACTATACATCTGGCAGGATTGGCAAGCGCCATATTGCATGTCGACATATCTTTCTCGATGCTTTGTTCATTGTCAGCCAGTGCACGGCGTTCGCCTGACCGCGTTTCCTTCTGCTGTGCACACTGGGCTGCTCCAGACCTTTATATCATGTCAGTACCGACGAGTTTTGTCCTCTCTGCGCATGCGCGAGGACATGTGCTTGCGAGAGGAAATAAAGGTTTGCTCTTTGAAGATCTAGCTTCGCCTAAGTACTACTACGTATGCTGATGTTTGGTCCGTTCGTCCCCGGGGTCCCCAGCGTGCATCAAAGAAACGCCAACTGGCCGTTTTATTGTCCGTGACACTGGGGTGCCAGTTAACATAGGTCGCCGCTTCGCGGTGCGCCTTCGGCGCTCTCACTACTTTGCTCGTGCCATTACAGATAGAGCCAGGAGCCTCAACGACGGGCGAACAATGTGATTCTGTAGTTATGTGCATGTTCACTAAACGTCGAGCACATACTACAGAATCGCGCTAGGTGTCAGCGGCGGCCGCTCCTGGCTCTGGCGTTAGTGACACGAGTGAAATAGTGAGAGCGCCGAAGGCGCACCAGGGCACACCGCGAAGCGGCGACCTATATGATGATAAATGAAGTATGGAAAAAGATGTAAAGGTAAATGGTAAAGCAAAGATTGCTGGCAAGGAATAAAAAAATCACGGCCATAAATTAGGTGCCCACAAACAAGACGTACTTTGCAAGGATATCGGTCCCCGAGGTTAGCTTCCTTTCCTTCTATAGAACTATAATTGTTTCTATCCACCGTAATAACTTAAAAGGAACATTGCCTTTTTTTATGCACGCTTTGACCTTTCTTAGGGTCGCTTCAGGCAAATAAGAGAGGAGGAAAAGGGAGGTTGTCGCTACCTTGAAAACTTTTTATCTCTATACCTTATGCTAGGGAGAAGATACAGAGGCGAAGAGGCGCACTTGGCGCTACTTTATTTCCTTCTTTCATTTTTTGTTCAGAGGTTTTATTGGCTCGTGCGGGTAGTGCGGGAGTCAAAGCGAGCTCGTGCAGTGGTGTGGTTTCCACACTGCGTAAGAAAATGCCACTGCCGTACTTGAACGGCCCGCGGAAAACGCGCGCACCGTCTCTAGCGCGGCCGTGAAAATGCCTGGCTGGGTCTCCGCAGCTGGGCCAGAAGACGCTGCGGCGTGCCCCCGAATAGGTTGCCTCGATGTCCTTTTGGGCGGGGGGGAAAGAGGACGTCGAGGAACCCTAGCCTTGAAAAGTGCCGTTTCGGCAGCTGGTACGATTTGCGTTCGTTCCCCTCTCTGCTCTCGCTCTTGGCTTCTGCGGGTGGCACTCGCTTTTTGCCCGCGCCAACTCGTGCCTCCCAGGCAGTCTTGGGGAGTAACTAGTTACTAGTAACACGTTGCCGGTAACTAGTTACTTTTTACAGTAACTTATAACTGTAACTAGTTACTTTTAATTTAGAGGTACTTGTAACTGCAACACTGTTACTTTTTACATAGTAACTGTAAATGTCGTTACAGTCACTTCCTTTTAAAAAATATATCCAGAAGCAGCACTTCCTAAAAGCACGGGTCGGCAGCATCGCGATACAAAACTATCGCGGTGTTTCTCTTAAATTTTTATGACTATCTGTACCTCTGTATCTGGATAAATTTGCAAAATGTATTTGTATCTCACTAGTTGAATACTTTAACTATGTATCGCTTGTATCGCAATGTTGTACATGACACGGACATCTCATGGCTTTCTGTTTTTTTTTTTTTTTTGTAGTGAGCTGACGTGACTTTTTCTACGAAGGCGAGCACAGCACGGCCGGTCGGCGACAAATAAGGGCGGTGAAGGGTTCTTCTCCCAGCCCCCATGTAGAGAAAGGTGCGCGACACGTCACCTTGGAGCATCCTTAATTTTTTCGCGTGGCCAGCCATTTCTTCATGACCACCTTCGCACGGAAACCACCTACAAACAGGCGCTTCGCAATGCCTCGCACACGTTCAGTTCTCAAAGCGGCGGTACTTCCAAAAAGCCCTACGCAAAAAGCCGGCAGAAATGGCTCGAAGAGGCCTATCCTCTTTGTCGCGTCTCGGGATGAGCTCCCATTTCATTTACGAGCGTGCAGCAGTCCTTCGTGGCACCAGGCTGTCCCAACGTATTTTGTAAATAAATTCCCGACAATCAATGAAAAAGTTGTTAAAAATGAGGCGTACGCAACGACTGCTGGCGTTGGGCTATGGAGTGAGTCCCATTACATTCCTTTTATCTGGCGCTTTGATACGAGCAACTTCAACTAAACGCACGCCTTCATACGTTTCCGTTGAAAGAACTACATAATTTCGGTTGCGGTGTATCAATCTTGTACAGTAACGGAAAAGTAACGACGTTACTTTTTAACAGTAACTGTAACAAGTTACTTTTGGAAGCTGAGTAACTGTAAATGTAACATATAGTTACTTTTCTAGCTTAGGTAACTGTAACTGTAACACTGTTCCTTTTTCCTGGTAACGTGCCCATGACTGCTCCAGGTGGTGCTTTCCCGCAGCGGCTGCGCTGCTTGGTCGCGTGTCGGTGAGAGCTTCAGGGTAATTTTGGGGCATTGAAAAACGTTTTCACGCTGCCAATCCCATATCGCAAACCATATCACAACACTCGAGATATCGCGATTACGGGACCTATGGTCTGTCGTTGAAGCTATCGTCGTCGAGATAATGATGACGCATTATCTGCGACGTGAAAATGGAGGCGAATGTGCAGCTGCTGTAATTGTGCGGCCGATAAACCGCATCTTCTTTACGGCAGAGGTGTCTGCTCGGAGCTATAGGCGAAAGAAGCTTTGCGTGTACGAAAAATGGAACGCTCCCTAAAGAATCGCGCCACGCCGACATCACATTAATACCAAAACCTGGCAAATCCTTGTCCCTTCAAAATCTCCGACCGATATCCCTCACTTCGTGTGTCGGGAAACTCTTCGAGCACGTTGTTCTTATGCGTCTGCAGGACTACCTTGAGGCGAGAGAGTTTTTCCCTAACACCATGTTTGGCTAATGCAAAAATACGTCTACACAAGACATACTCCAACTTAAGGAAGATGTTGTGGATGGTCCAAGTGCGGCGCAGACGAGGGCAATTTTGGCCTTGGCACTAAAGGCGGCTCTGGGACTACCCCAATACGCGTCAACGCAGCTCCTACTGCGACTTGGGGTCCACAACACCATCCAAGAAATGGTGGAAGGCCACCTGAACAGTAAAATTCAACGCCTCCAACGAACAACACAAGGTACTGATATTCTCTCCCGGTTGGGATACACTATGCCGAACAAAGCGCTACAAGAACGCAAGAACCTTGGACTTGAGATTCGAAGCAAAATTCAGGTGGCCCCGATTCCACGAAATATGCATCCTGACCGTCATAAAGGCCGGAGACGTGCAAGGGTTCAGGCTTTAATGCGCGTTCTAGGCGATGGTACATCTGATACGCCGGTCCTCTACGTGGCACGGTACCCACAAAGACAGGCCATGTGTCTTGTCGTAGTAGACAACACTGACACTCTAAGCGTTTCGGCCACGCTTAATACGAACGACAGTGCCATGGCGGAAGAGGCGGCTGTCGCCCTGGCTATTTTACATGCTTCTCTCCTACCAGCACGGGACGAACCTACGACAGTGGTAACTGACTCGCAAACTGCCTGCAGGAACATAGCACAAGGAATGGTGACACCGTACACACACACCGTATTCTGACGTCTTTACACCCCTCATTACTACACAGGGAGCGCATCGTTTGGACACCTGGACACGCCTCTCTCCATGGCACTGAACGCGCTAATGCGGTAGCCCGAGAGCTCACAAACCGGGCGCCATCGGAAGAGCTGTCCAATCCAGACGACACACCAACAGAACCATTGAACTACGCTGACACTCTAGAATATTACAGACAAAGCCGGTTATTTCCCCCCACCACACCATTCCCTTAACCGGGTGGAAGCTGTCGCGTGGCGGCAACTACAGACTCATTCCTTCCCATGTCTCTTCACCCTACACCTCTTTCATCCCACACAATATCCCTCATACTGTCCCTACTGTGGAGCGTAGCCCACTCTATATAACTGCACGTGGGAATGCCCATGTCCACCGGGCTGTTCCCCTATCCCATCACCATCACATTCCTCCTGGGAGACTTCGCTGACCAGCTCAGCGCCGCAGGAGCAGCGTTGGCTCATCCAGCGGGCACGTGGAGTGGCGCGAGCCAATGGGGCCCTGAACTAAGGGCTCCACCCTACGAGGAAGATCCCTCATTTCGTTTCAATAAATGTTTACTCTCTCTCTCTTTCTTGCATGTACGAGCGTGCGTGTGCGTACGTGTCTGTGTGTTTCGCTCAAAATCCAATCGCTTGAAGGGCAGACTTTAAATTCATTATGTGCTTATTCTTAAAGGGTCTGTACTCAAACAAAGTCGGGACGGCACTTGCTAGACCGGCTTCACTTGAAACACGACATGCACATTCAAGAGCGGGTGCGAGTGCCCGAACTCTGGAGACGCGCCATCAGAGTTCGACCCCTCCCCACAAAGATGGATAAAGACCATAGTGGTCGTCGCCAGGCGAGGGCAGATGCCTTGCAACGCCACTATGGTAATAAACATGGCGTCTTCTACGTAGATGTGGCAGGTCCATGCCGTGGAGGATGGTATACGGCAGCGGTCATCCACGAGGAAAAGCAAGTAGATGGGCTCACTTTCAAAGCTCCGGGTTCAACACAAGCTGAAGTAGCTATTGCCCTAGCTGCCTCTGATCCCCGATCTCAACGTATAATAACGGACTCGCGTGGGGCTTGCCGTAATTATGAAGCTGGTTGGGTCACCCCGCTAGCGGAACGAATATTGTGCTCCTATAGCAACCGGGGTAGAGATCCTACCCCCCGTTGTCTAGTCTGGACTCCAGGCCACCAGGGCCTAATAGGGAATGAAGCCGCGAACACGGCGGCCCGAGCACTCATCCACCGGGCGTCCCACTTAGATCCTGAGTACCTGAAACCCGAAGGCGGCTATCTTCTCACATTCAAAGATATTACGACCTACTACAAGGATAGGCATCACCAATACCCAACTCCTGCAAAAGGGCTGGGCAGAGCTAATGAACGCATCTTGTTCCGTCTTTTCACGAACACTTTATTGTGCCCGGCAATATTGCAACATTTCGATCCTTCCTTCACTGGCAAGTGCAAATTCTGTGGGGAGGTGGCCGACACCTACCACATGGTTTGGGCTTGCCAGCTCAACTCAGCTCTTGCCCCCAACACTAACCCTACACGAGAGGAGTGGGAGGCGACCCTACTTAGTTGCTCGGACCTTCAGGCCCAAAAGGCCTTGGTCCGGAGGGCTAAGCTGGCGGCTCGTACCAATGGGGTCCCGGACTTTGAAGGCTACACCTCTCTTTCTTCTTAAATAAATGTTTTCTTCTCTCTCTCTCTCCTCCCTCCATCTATCCTGTTTTTTATCGCAGTAGAAAGCACATCATTCGAAGTGCGCATGCTTGCAGTGGTTTCGCTGCAATGTAAGCGGAAACTTTTAAAACGGAATTTTTTTATCATCGTGTTCACCGCTTCTGTATGTGTACGGACGCCGGCGACACTGGTTACTGGGTTTTTGAAATTGCTACTTAAAAATGAAAGTTACTTTTCGTCGTGAAAGGACGCTACCAGGTGCTTGTCGAAAACAGTTGTAAGTAATAATTTTTTTGACAGCCCCGACAGCAACCTGACTTGGCTCTTCGGCAAGGTGCGGACCGCTGCTGAAGAAGGGAATCGTAGAGCTACGCGCGCGGCTGCAGCAAGGCAACTTCGGGCACAACAGACAGCTGTGCAGAGAGAAGCCCGTACCGCAGCTCGCCGTCGACGCCGGGCAGAAAGTTCCGGTTCGTTCTTGGGAAAACGATGACAAGAAACTGTCTAAGATATGCAGTTATACAGATTTGCACGTTGCAGTACCGCAGTAATTATGACGTAGGGGGCACTTCCCTACTTTGCGAAATGATAAGAGTTATGGAGCAGGGGATACCCACCGCCCCTACTTGAACTAGTTTCCCCAAGCGTTTAAATGACCTCTAAGAACGTCGCTCCTCCAGCTTACGCTGTCACTGTCCTGCGGTTCCGCGCAGGCCTGGCTCTTTTTTGAAATTACTACTTAAAAATGAAAGTTACTCTTCGTCGTGAAAGGACGCTACCAGATGCTTGTCGAGAGCAGTTGTAAGTAATAATTTTTTTGCTTTTGATCAGGGCAGTTGAACGCGAAACCGCAGTGGTTTAGTAGCCATGGTACTCGGCTGCTGATCCGAAGGTCGCGGGATCAAATCCCGGCCCTGGCGGCTGCATTTCCATGAAGGCGAAACGTTGAGGCCCGTGTACTGGTGCGATGTCAGTGCACTTTAAATAACGCCATGTGCTCAATATTTCCGGAGCCCACCACTACGTCGTCTCATAATCATAGCTGGTTTTGGGGCGTAAAACCCCAGAAATAAATCAATCAATCAGCCTCGTACAAGTTTCGCATCTGCCTAGATTTGTCTCGGATAAGAGTTGAAATCTCAGCGCCACATGAGTGCCGCTTTCATTTTGTTTGAAGCTCACTTTGTCAGCGTTACAATACGGGTGATCATGGCCAAGCTTGCACCTATTTCGTGCACCTATTTCGAGGCCCTTGGCAAAGGTGCAGGCAGTGTTGTACGGACGCTGCTTCTGGACGCGCTACTAACCACTGCTGCTCAACGCCAATAAAACCCCCTTCAAAGTGGTGGAGGTGCTGGGTCTTCAAATCTGGAACTTCGAAGTCGGAAGCTGCCCATCATCCCAACCATGCTTGCAGAGAACATCCAGCAAGCCCAGCCGACCCAGCAATCCATGGCCCAATATCCGCCCGTCATCGTAACTGGCGCGCTGCGCCAGCGCGATCCCCCTTTCTTCAGCGGGGCGGATGACGAGGACGTCGAAGATTGGTTGTCCACGTTCGAAAAGGTGAGCGGACACAATAAGTGGGACGACCCTTCAAAACTGCAGAATGTCCCCTTCTATCTAAAAAACGGCAGCGGTTAGTAGCGCGTCCAGAAGCAGCGTCCGGTAGCAACGGTCAGTCTCGGCACCAACAGCTCGCGCTCTGCGCTCGCACCTCTCGGCTAGGCAGCATCCCACTACATTTTGTGGGTTCGTTCCTCCCCACTACACAATTAAGGATTGATTGATTTGTGGGGTTTAACATCCCAAAACCAGCTCTGATTATGAGAGACGGCGCAGTGGAGGTCTCGGGAAAATTTGACCACCTGGGGTTCTTAACGTGCGCTGACATCGCACAGCACACGGGCCTCAACATTTCGCCTCCATCGAAATGCAGCCGCCTCGGCCGGGATTGGAACCCGCGACCCTCGGATCAGCAGCCGAGTCCCTTGGCTACTAAACCACCATGGCTGGGCTACAATTAAGGAGTGAATAATCCCGGAATTGTAGTCTTTTTGGGAGGAGTGCCACCGTTCCGTTCAGAGTCTATGCATCTGTAGCGGTAAGTCGTTACATTTACAAAATAACGGCAGAGGGAAAGGTGTTCATTCATTGATTTGTGGGGTTTTACATCCCATAACCAGGGTTTGATTATGAGAGCTAGACGCCGTATATAGCGGAGGGCTCCGGAAGTTTCGAGCGCCTGGGGTTCTCTGAGATGCACTGACACCACACAGTACACGAGAGGGAAAGGTGTTCCTTCTGTAAACGTTCCAAGGCATTGACGCATGCACATAGGCAGCACATCATGCAGGGTAGATGGGCGATCGCATGAGGCGCAAATAACTATACCGCTCGCCTGTCACGTTACTACGCTGCATTACTTTCGTAACTCCTCCGCTACATTTTTCTTGACTAAGTTTCAAGACTGTCACGTGACCATTCCTCCTGTAGTTTCTTTCCTTCATGCCGGCTTGCCGTACATATGATAAGTGATGTCAGGATCGCAGCAGCACTTGAGGGGACGCGCCACGGAGCGAAAATTTTCAGTCCTCACGTGACTCGCATTTGTCATGACCTTATTGTCCAATACGCCACTTGAGTTGCCTGATGCGTTGCACTTCCAATACACGAGCAACAAAGTGGCACTTATGCATGTCTAGCATATTGCGGTGCCCTCTGGAAAAAAAAAGAGCAATTGTATAGGAGCACCTTATTGGATCTTTTTATGTTTCCGATAATCTGCTGACGGTGCTGTTTACATTAACAGAATATGTGTACTTCTCCGTGAGTGATTTCATTTTGGGTCTGAATTATCCGACACATTATTTTTAATTCTTTTAAAGTCGAATATTTCTGCTGAGACTGCTCCTATAAGCATCCACGACAACCTGCGAACTACCCTTGATTGACTGATTGTGGTTTGGTTAACGAAAGGACGCTAATTTCTGCAGCCCATGTATGGAGCACGGCTAAGCGTCCGTGGGTGAAGGGGAAAGGGACTGAAAGAGAGAGGAGAGAAAAGCCGTAGTGGAGGGCTCCGGAAATTTTGACCAGCTGACCGGGGTTCTTTAACGTGCACTGACAACTGACAGTACACGGGCTTCTGGCATTTTCGCCTCCATCGAAAATGTAACCGCCGCGGCCAGGATCGAACCCGCGTTTTTTGGGTCGCAGCCGAGCACCGTAACCACTACACCACCGCGGTGGACAACCACCCTTGAAAGAGAGCGTCTGCTACGTCTCGAGCTTAATCGTTTTTCACGATGGCGGCGTAACGCGTGCCTCTCGTGCACGCGCACAAGACGACCCTCGAGATTGCCGGGAAGAGGCAGTCGAAAAAAAGTGGCACTTGCGTGTGCGGAACGCTTTGGCGACTTATTGTGCTACATGTAGTTCAGGTCAGAGCTTCGAGCATACTAAACCAATCCTTTTATACTCTGCTGTTGCTACATCTTCGTGAAAGCGCTGGGTATAACTGGAAGTCACGTGGGCGCATGGGTAACTGACTCCTGTGCCTATATTTGCCTCGTCGCCGTCAACACACTCCTCACGCCAGCGCCTAGTTCGGAGCAGCACTCCGCCCCTTCTCTGCTCGCACGACCGGCGTTTTCGATAGCGAGTCACAATGTGCACACCTACCTGTTCGTGGCCGGGAAAAACGCGCAGGGGCCACTAACGGCGCCATGTGATCGTACTATATCGCCCCAACTGCATTTTCAAGGTAACCGACAAGCTCTCTGGCACCAGGTTCCTTATATACGAGCGCAGAAATTAGAGTGGTGCCACCGACTAAGGCTGATCGTTCGAAGTCACCAAGGGAGCCTCTTAGTGCTGCCAACACCTCGTCGTATGGACTCCGAACTCTGAAACTCGAATTCGGCCGTCGTCTCATTTTTCGGCGCGTATCCTTCATTGCAGACGTGGTTCACCCGTTCATCGGGTCGGACTTCCTCTCATGCTTCAATTTAGACGTCAGCGTGCGGCGTCACCGCCTTATAAACGGTCTCACTCGTATCTAGATCTCTGGTGTCCTATCTGACCTTGCTTCCATGAGCATCCGAACGCTGATACCTTCCTCTTCTTTCGGAAAAAACAGTATTGCGGAGTTTCCCGGGGGTGACAAAACTGTCAACTCTCTTGTAAACATACGGTTGCACACCGCATCGGCACCCGTAGTCCACCAGCACCCGCTCGACCGCGCGTCTAATTTGGAAACCTATAGCGAAACAGGAATTCGGCCATGTGCTGCAGCTAGGAATCATACGTCCGTCGTCAAGCGCGCGGGCTTCTCCGCTACATCTGGGGCCAAAGCGTAATCCTGGTGATTGCCATGGCGTGGGTATGGAGACTATAGAGCGTACGTACACGACATCTATCCCCTATGTCACTTCCAGGATTTTACATCGCGCCTAGATGGCTGCACCATATGCGATCCTCGTTAAGGCGTACCACCAAATTCCCGCGAAGCCCGCAGACATAGGTACATAAAAGGTCCGTGCACACCAGCGGAAAAACGCGCGGGAAGCGCGGCGCCGGCGGAGAAACGCTTCGGCAGCGACACAGCCACACTGTTCGCGGTGAACCGCGGTGGAAGCCCCGCGAAATCCCGCCTCCTTCGGGCGAACCAGCGCAAGAGGCAAGCGAGCCACCGCACGGGTACGAAACGAGCCTCCGGCCGGGTCCGCATGACTCCGCGATGGAGCGCCTACGTCACGGACGCGGACGTTCTGACTGGTCTCCTCCCTGGCGGCACGCGGCGCGCCGCGAGAAATCGCGCACGGAGCGATCCCTCTCGCGGCACAAGAACCCTGCCGCGCGGCAGCCTCGGAGGCTCGCGTTTTGCCGCCGGCGGCGCGCCGCACGCGTTTTCCCGCTAGTGTGCACTGCCATCACGACGCCCGCGTCCGCGTCCGTGACGTACGCGCTCCATCGCGGAGTCATGCGGACCAACCCGGAGGCTCGTTTCACTGTTTGAGTACGAGCGAATGCTTTCGGTTCAAACTTTCCAGCGATTCGGTTCAAATTCGGTTCAAACTTTCCAGCGATTCACCTCTGAGGTCACACGGGGCCTCCCTACTGTGTTTGGAAATCTTGATGATGTGATTATTGCTAGTCCTATACTCCTGAACATCATGAGCGACATCTTCGTGCTCTCTTGCATCGTCTTCAGCAGTATACCGATTGGCTGGGAAGGCCCCCAAGTGCATTTTCGACGCATCCGAGCTCCAGTTTCTGGGACATCACGTCATCCGAGGGTATACGCCCTATCCGGTAGCACGTCAAAACCATCCAGGATTGTCCAAAAACTATGACACTACATTCTTTATGCCAAATCATTGTGAATTTTTTCAGGCGCTTTCTACCGCACTGTGCAGAACTGCTTTGCCCACTGCTTTGACCCCTTTTAGCCAACTGCCTGCCCTTCCTCTGCCATTTCATAATCACCTTAAAGGGCAACTCCGGCGGTTTTTTCACCATGTTCTGATATCAATGTTTTCGAATAGTACTGATAGTCCTGTAGCAGCCAGGGTGGTCCAATTTGCTCAGAAACGCACCAATAATATTAAATAACCGACCAAAAGGCGTGTTCAAACCGAAACCGAAACGGGTAGACGCTTCTTGCAGCGTATGCGATGACGTCACAGCCTTCCCGCCGTCAGAAATATGGAGAAAAATGACAGTGGCGAGGTCATCCGACGATGTATTGAGTTATGCCAGCTTTTCTGAACTTGACAGCGACGATTTGAACGCTGAAGTATGGCCGTTTTGCTTTTGATGTCCCGCTGGCTCGGGTAGGCAGCGTTGAAGGTAATGACGTCAAAAACCCAGGGTGGCCTGCAGGGGAATCCGCTAAAAAATTTTAAAATTCGTTTCCAGGAAAACTAAATGACCTGCAACCGCCTGGTTTGACATATATTATTACAGTGCCGAGGAGAATGCATATTGAAAACTTCATTAAGATCAGTGGACACTGAAAAATCGCCGGAGTTGCCCTTTAAGCCCAGGCCGCCGTTGCAGCTGCTAACCAAGCAGTCGCAAACGCCGTGCTTCTTATTCAACCGCAAAGCAACGCCCCTGCCTGGTTGATGGTGGACGCGTCCAGCCCGGCCGTCGGAGTCGTCTTGCAACAGCGCACGAATTCCGAGTGGAGACACTTGTCTTTTTACTGTCGGAAACTACTTTCAGCTGAGTCCCACTGTAAGTTCCTTGGCCGGTAGCTACTGAATATGCACACTGCAATGTAGCGTTTTCGGCATTTCCTGGAAAGATGCCCGTTTTACGTGCTGACCAATCATAAGCCACCGGCGCATGTTTTCCGCACCAATCCATCCACATACACGTGTCCCGTGAACTCCGCCAGCTTGCTTATATTTCGGAATTCGCAACTGACATCCTCCACGTGAAGGGTTGCCAACAACACGGCCGCAGGTGCTCTTTCTCGTATAGCCGCTGTGGACTGTCCATCTACGACCATCGACTGGGCTACATTCTACACCGCGCCGCAAAATGATGAACTCAAAACTTTGAGGAAAACCCCCGTTCTCTCCGACTGCGGCTTGTACCCCATCCACTCCCTGCTGAGCCAGTATGGTGCGATGTCTCGGCAGGCCTGGTCCGCCCTTTTGTGCCGGCTTCATTACGCCGGACCGTTTTCCACTCTCTATACATCTGTCAGCCAGGCATTCGGGCTACTCAGCGCCTTCTCGCCCAGCGCTTTGTCTGGCCCGGGATTAATGGAGATGTGCGTGCTTGAACGCGGACATGTGTGCCCTGCCAGATGACGAAGGTCGCCCGTCATACTGTTACGGGGAAGAAAGACTCTGGTTAATATATATTTACACGCTTTGTACAATGGGCAGAACGCAGGCATACAAGATGGAGCCCCGTCCGCGCGAACATCAGCGAACGTCGTCTTCCTCGGTGCTGTCTCCATCGTCTTCTATCGCGGCGCTTCGTCGCATGACCCCCGGCGGCGAAGGCAGGTTCGGGTGAAAGCGCTTCAGGCGCACGACGTGCACGATATCAGAAGTAGGTCGCGCTGAGGTGTCGTCAAGAGGTTGGATCTCGTAGGTCACATCAGTCACTTTTCGTAGGACATGGTAGGGGCCTGAATACGGCGACATCAGCTTCTCACAAAGGCCAACTCGCCGTGACGGTTTCCAAAGTAGGACCATGTCACCAGGGCTGAAGTGGGCATCGCGGTGGCGAGCGTCGTATGCGCTTCGTTGCTTTTCCTGCGAAGCCTCAAGACGACGACGAGAAATCTCACGTGTCTCTGCAGCTTTAGAGATGGCATCACGGGCGTATTCTGACATCGCGTCGGGAACGGTTGGGAAGAGCGTGTCAAAAGGGACGATGGGGTCTCGGCCGTACAAAAGAAAAAATGGAGAGAAACCAGCAGAATCATGGCGGGACGTATTGTAGGCGAATGTGACGAATGGTAGAGCAGCATCCCAGTCACGGTGGTCCGGAGAAACATACATGGCGAGCATTTCTGTTATAGTTCTATTGAGCCGCTCTGTGAGTCCGTTTGTCTGAGGATGGTACGCCGTTGTGAACTTGTGTTTTGTAGCGCAGGAGTGCAAGATGTCTTGCACTACCTGTGACAGAAAGGAGCGGCCGCGGTCGGTAAGCAGTTGTCGAGGTGCGCCGTGCTGAAGTATCACATCTTCAAGGAGGAAGTCTGCGACGTCAGTTGCGCAACTGGTAGGGAGAGCCCGTGTGATTGCGTACCGGGTGGTATAATCCTAGCAACCGCTATCCATTTGTTGCCACTGAGCGATAAAGGGAACGGGCCAAGGAGATCCAGTCCAACCCTGAAGAATGGTTGCGATGGTATGTCAATGGACTGAAGGCGGCCAGCTGGAAGAGTGTTTGGTTTTTCGCGGAGCTGACAAGATCTACACGAGGCGACGTAACGGCAAACGGAACGGTAAATACCGGGCCAGAAGAAACGACGGCGAACACGGTCATAAGTCCGCGCGAACATCAGCGAACGTCGTCTTCCTCGGTGCTGTCTCCATCGTCTTCTATCGCGGCGCTTCGTCGCAATACCAAGACACCTCCAGAAGCTCTCCTTCCAAGTGACCATTGTTTCGACCACGTTCATCTTGACATTGTAGGCCCTCAACTCGTGCCTCAAGGTTACCGTTGTATATCTCACCATGGTCAATCGTTTCACACCCTGGCCCGTTCGAGACATCGCCGCTGCGACGGTATCCCGCGCTTTCATTTCTACGTGGGTATTTCATTTTGGCTGTCCTGGCATCGCCTCAGCAGACCGTGGGCGCCTATTTGAATCCAAGCTGTTTCTTGTCTTAATCTCATTCTCGGGGCCAAAAATGGCCGTACCACTGCGTATCATTCCTGCGTCAACGGTATATGGCGGAACGCCTTCACTGACGACTGAAGACCTCCCTGATTACCCGCCTCAATTTCCTACGGACCGTCTTCCGCGATGATTACGGTGCTGAGCGGCAGCGCTGCTGTATGAAAGTTCTCTGAGGCTCCCCCGGAGACTTTACGTCGACGCAGCTATCAGTACAGCCACAATAATTCCTACAATGCCTCTTGGACTGTGTTCAAGACATCCGCCTCACTTCAACCCAAACCACAGAACGGCCACGAAGAGGCAGTCGTCTTTGACCGACTTAAACCGGCTTACATGAAGACCATGAACATGTAGTGTACCGGATTCCGTTAAGTTGTGGAAAGAGTTACATCGGGCCGACGGGTATATAGGTAGAGCAGACGGGAACAAGACACCGCCAGATGGGTTCCTATCCCTGCACTGCAAGAAATGCAAATGCTATCCATGCTTTCAAGATACCGCCATCTTGAGTAGGAATGGGTGCGAACTAACACGCCTAATTGTAAAAGCTGAAAGGATAGATAGTGCTGGTAGTGCATGTGTCAACAGTCCGTCGATTGCGCTCTCAAGAAAGGAGCTACAATTCGCGATTCCATCTAAATGCTCGCTACCTAGCGGACGCTCCTGGAACCAGCCGATCCAAGGTCGCCCTCGAAACGCGGCGTGTTATCGCATTACCGCGCGCTGTAAAACACCTCTATAGTTCCTTAATCGACACCATGCCGCCTCGAAGCAGCCCGAAAAAGAAGAAAATCCTCATCAACTCCCACACTCCCACAACTCCCACACTCCCATCAACTCTCAGCACTCCCACAGCTACGCTTCCGCATACGCTATCCGCATATGCATATAACGAAAAAAAAGGAAAAGGTGAAAAAGGAGGGAGAAAAAAAGAAGTAAGTGGGCCTCCCAGAATAATGAGCCTGCGGCAAGAGTCGAGTGATCAAAGCGCGGCGGCATGCTTGAACAGGGGCGACGCGTTCCAGCTGCATGTAGTCTCTGGCCTTCTTGAACAACAGACAAGGGGCGCAACACAAACGAGAGAAAAAAAGGTGGGGGGCGGGGGGTTTTTCGTTCTTTCGAATTCCTCGCACAAAGCCTGCACCCAGCTTGTTTCTCATTCCTGCCTTGCCACTCGAGCCCTTATCCCGTCCACGCGGCTCGATAGTTCACACGTGGCAACGATTAAAGAACCAGCCGTTGCACCTACGGGGTCTTCCTTATCTAGATCGTTTTTGCCCTCTCCTCATGTCGTCTGTCTCCTTCCCTTTGAGCCACCCACGTTGGTCGTTGCTTGCTTATGTGTTTATTTATTTATATATTTGTTTGTTGGTTTGCCTCCTCCTTTCACTTGTAACTCTGCCTTTGCACTTGTATTCGGATGTCCGTCGTGCTCATTCGACTTAAACCTCCGAAGAAGGCTGGTCCTCCAGCCTAACGTTAGGAATAAAAATTTTTATCTGTTAACATAGCAGTTTACTTCAAAGTTCTTATAATTCTTTCACGGTAGCCAGAAGAAAATCTAGTTGACCTATATATATATATATATATATATATATATATATATATATATATATATATATATATATATATATATATTATATTGTAATAAAGAGAAGAGACGTAGACACAGCGCCTTAGCTGCAGGCCGGCTGTTCTATTCTGCTCTTTGTCTTCCTCTGCTTCTCTAGCCCGCTTTTCCAAGCGCGCGCGTCAGAGCCCCAATGCAGCTTTTCGCCATCACACTCGGCCACGACTGCGAGTGTCGGTAACGGCCGAAACCGCGTCTGTCGGGCGGCACTGGCTATGCCGATGAGGCCGATCTCGGCTGTGTACGACTTCTCTTGTCCAGGTGTCACTCAAGACTCCGGTGGGCGAAATTCGCTACAGCGTTGCGGCCGCTGTTGCACGCGTTGCGCGCACGGTATGCAAAACATGTCCGGCGGGCAGCACTGGCTGTGCCTCGCAGGTCGATCTTGCGTCCGCGGCGAGTTCGGACGAGATTTCGCCGGTGGCGGACCAGGCAGACGAAAATGGCTGTGTCGTGGTCGTAGTGGGCCTCGCCGGCAAACGTTCCGTTGCACCTTGTGGGTGGGAGGACCTGAGCCCTGTACCACCATCTGTCCGACTAGCCGGTTACAATGACCAGGATCATTTGCCTCGCTTTGAGTTTTTCTCGGTCCTCTCGGGATTGGGAGTTTGTCGGCGATCCTGCCTGCTCGACCAGAATCGGATATGTGCGAGGCGTTATTCACCAAAGGCAGAAGGTCTGCGCTGCCTTTGAACATAGTCAGTGCAGTCATTGAACATGGGTCTGAATTCTCATGGCAACTGCCACCGCGTTGCGATCCTTTTCTAGGAATCCGCGATGAGTGGGCCACGATTAGCGTTGACTGGAAGTGTGCGTTCAACTTCGGCAGCGTTGCCTTTGTCAAGGCCAGCGAAGAGGCTGAACCAACGGACCCCGACGACAACCCTCCCGAAGGAGAGGCGCCCAAGTCCCGGGGTGCGGGTGCGACGCCCAAGCCAGGAGCAGACCCCGGCTGCAGTGGCGGGTCCCCGACAAAAGTGGCCTCATCCGCGGCACAGACACTGCCACCCCCTGGAAGGGCACCGCAGGGCGAACTCGGCCAATGACTGCCCACTCGACACACTCGGCCAATGACTGCCCCAACGACCGGGGGCGTGACCGCGGGCCGCCTTAGCACGTTCCCTGGACGGCATCACCTCCACACAGGTCAGAGTGAGGCTCCTCGGCAAACAACAACGTTTCATGATGCGCACGGTGTTCAGGGGGCGCAATGGAAGTGGTTACAGATGGCTGGTCCATGGCATCCGAGTCACACGGCGGCTGGGCAGGACCACCAGTGTAAACACGGTCCGAGCGACGTGGCTGGAATTCAGTCTCTTGTGTTGAAAGCTGTGTCGAAGAACAAATCCCGGGACCGATCAGCACGTCAGGGCAGGCCCTGATGCTCTCTGGCGATGAGCTGCAGTCCGAAGCCACAGCCTCGAGGTAGCGCCCTTCCTGAGCTGCTTCCTCGGTAGTGCAGCGGTCGGATTCGCTGGTGCCAGGGTTGTGGTGGCGAATCCGTCCAAAAACAGCGATAAGCCTGGCGCTCCACTCCAGACAGGAGTGCTGGCTGACTCCCTCATAGCGATGCCATGCTGCGGCCGCACCACCGATGTTGTTTATGGCCACCAGCAGCTTGTAGTGGTCCGGCCAGGCATACCGGGCACCGAGAACGTTCACGGCTTCGATCCACTGATCGGCGTCGTCTTGGAAGCCTCGGAACACCGGTAATGTCCAAGCGGCCAGTGGTGGCAACGCAGCACGAGAGGACCCGGAGCTCCCCGACGGCATGAAGTAGGACGTTTCAGAGAGTATGTTGATCACACGTAAGAACTCCGCAGCATTGTCGGGGGAGCCGCTAAGTGTTCCGGCGGAGAGCGCAGGGTACGCGTTAAGGAACGTGGTCAGCGTGTCGCGCAGTTGCGCGATGGCACTCACGTGCTCCGCTGCGTTGTCCGGGGAGCCGCTTAGAGCACCAGGCGTGGTGTCTGCAGATAAGACGGTGCCCCCGGTGCTCCCGATGGCGGCATCCGCGGAAAATACGGCGGGCTCTGTCCTCCCGGCGGCGGTGTCCATGTCCGAGGACGCTTGGACAGCGTCCCTGTGCGGCTCATGGGCCGACGTAGGTCTAGGCGAGGGGGTGTTACCACAGGAAGCGTGAGCGTCATTCCGTGGTAACACGAGGCCCTGTGTGGGTGTTGGTCCCATAGGTGCTTCGGCGGCAGGAGGATTGCGGAGTCGATGGTCGCGGAAGCGTGGACGGCGTCTCTGGAGCACCTGCTGCGCCAATGACCCGCGAGGACGCCCTCAGCGTCTGTCGTTTGTCGACTGCGCCATTGCAATAAAGAGAAGAGACGTAGACACAGCGCCTTAGCTGCAGGCCGGCTGTTGATGATGATGATGATGATCCTTCAAATATGGCGCATACCCACTACGGGGGATTGGCCAAGACCTGGAGTGCTTAACTTTTAGCTGGTATATTGTGCAAATACCACAACATGACGAATAAAATAGAATAATAAACTAATAATAATCGGCAGAAAAGTAAAACAGAGGGGGAAAAAAACTATGTAGACTATTTGTGCACTTCTACCGTCAAAACAGGTAATGTTTTCCTTTTTTCTTAATGTATAGGCTTTACCGTAGTGAAGAATTTTGTAATGTGAATAATCACAAACGTAGTCGTTTTGAGGCCTTTATAAATCCGCATACTGCATCAAATATGTCCCTGTCGCTGAACCCCAATACCGAGGCACCAAAAGTAAGAATGGCTTCCAATGACAATGTTAGCCCAAATTTAGAAAGCGCAATTTCCAGTTGTCTCTTTCTTACTGATGTATACTGGCGGCATTTTAAAAAAATAATGGTCAATTGTTTCGATTTCAAGACAGAATGGGCACAGAGGCGATATCACCAGACCAGCCCTGTGCGAGTAAAGATTTAATGGAGGGACTCTGCAGCGTAATCTCGTAATCAGCACTTCAGCTTGTCGCGACGGACACCATTGTCTTTTCCACGGGAATTTTAGATGTCGAAATTCCGCCCACGTTGTTATTGTCTCAATGGCGTCCCTGTGTATCGCATATGCCCGATATCTTAGCGCAGTAGGAAATTCTAATGCTGGAAGAACCGATACTACTGGTCCGTTAAGCGATGCTCTCGCTAACGAATCGGCCATCTCATTTAGATTTAACCCACTATGGCCAGGAACCCACAATAATTCTACTAGGTTTATCTGTGGAGGGACTAAAGTGAGGAACGTGTTGAGGGCAGCAGACTTAGGAGAAGCTGTTAATGTAGTGCAGACTGAAAGAGAATCTGTTAAGATCACCGCACTGACTGCATCTGACGGGAGTTTCCGCAAGGCTAAGATTATCGCTACAATCGCAGCTACAAATACAGGGGTGTAATCTGGGAGTCTTAATGCATACGACCAGGTGAGCGACGAGGAGAAAATTCCCCCCCCCCCCTGCCTTTTAGGGGCGAAGCTCCTTAGGGCGTGGGTCTGTACATCCCATGGGGTTTGTTGTTGGTGATGTACGTAACCTCTGGTTTAGTTCTTGCAGTACTCACTAGATGGCGGTACTTGTAGTTGATGATGATTGAAGTTGATAAATTTAAAACTAGATGGCGGTACTTGTAGTTGATGATGAAAGATGCGAGATGTTTTTTAGGGGCGAAGCTCCTCTTAGTCTAACCTTGTCACGCGTCAGGCGTCAGTCGTCAGGCGTAACCCGCGTGCCTCCCGGCACGCGCTCGCCCTCGGCGTTCGCCTCGGCGCGTGCCTCTCTCTCTCTCTCCCGGCGCTGCCTCCCGGCGCGTGCTTCTGCTGTCTTGTGTGAGAGAGAGAGAGCGAAAGGCGCGCGTTGGCTGTGGAAACGCTCCGCCGCGGTGGTGTAGTGGTTACGGTACTCGGCTGCCACCCAAAATACGCGGGTTCGATCCCGGCCGCGGCGGTCGCATTTTCGATGGAGGCGAAAATGCCAGAGGCCCGTGTACTGTGCGTTGTCAGTGCACGTTAAAGAACCCCAGGTGGTCTAAATTTCCGAAGCCCTCCACTACGGCCTTTCTTCTCTCTATCTCTTTCACTCCCTTTCCCCCACCCCCACGGAGGCTTAGCCCTGCTCCCTACATGGGCTGCAGAAATTAGCGTCCTTTCCTAAACGAACCACAATCATCATCATCATCATCTTTCTTAGAGGAACGCTGTACCAGCTCGCAAAGGAGAACGCGCCTTCACCCGCGAGAGACAACGTTGGCGCAGGCAGCGTCTCCTAGCAAGTTTCTTGATTGAGAAATACCGACTGCTCGCGTTGGTGAAGCGTTCACCGGCAACCCATATATATGCATATATATAGGCACTGGATCTTGACTTGCAATGAAATGCCGGTGGGAGATTTCACTTGCATAGTTGAACCATGAGGATTCGTAGCGTGCGCGTTAACTAAATTAATCCAGAACTCGGCACGATCTACGATGAACCTCCCGAACTTCGCCCACCCACCATCATTCACTCCGTGGATATGCTGTAATTTTTCCTCTATCACGGAAGCATCTGTGGCTATTATGTATTTAGTTTGTGCTTGAGCAAGGTAATCTTGCAACAAGTTGTTTAAGAGCTTGTGGCAATGAAATTTAGAATTATGGGGGAAAGTATTATCGAACTCAATATTTATATTCTGATTTGATTCCGCTATTGCAATTACCTCTCTAATATTCACGTTCATGCTATCTAACTGTTTTTGTACAAAAACAATTTGGGGTGTGGGAAAGCGTGGCCAATGAGCTAAGAAGAATGAATCAGGATCCTTTATAAAGACATATTCCGATCGTCTAAACGGAACGCTGTAAAATTTTAGAAACGTTTGGACCGTTAAGATGCGGAATCGGCAGGGCATTGTTGGCAGGCGCGCTTCTTGGTACAGAACATTGTTTGCGACAAACTTAGGGAGTCCCAGACACAGACGCAAGGCTTCACGCTCTAATACAACCAGAGGCTTAATTTTATAAGCAGGGCAGCCAGAGAATAGAATACAACCAAATTCTAGAATCGGGCGCATGTACATTTTATAAATCATTAACATAGTGTCTCTACGAAGACCGTATTGCTTTTTGCTCAACCGGCGTAGTATACCTAAGGCATGCTGCGCCTTTGAAGCTACGTTTTCTATGTGCGGTCTCCAATTGAGTTTTTCGTTATAAGTAATTCCCAGATATTTGAGAGAGGTCACCTGTGGAATGACGTCATGCTTGTACACTAAAGAAATGGAAATAGGGACTGCGAATGGGAACACCAGTAATGCACATTTACTAACATTTAACGTCATGCAAAGTTTGTCCAAACAGATCTCGAGCATACCCATGTATCTTTGTAAATTTTGGTAAAGCGCCGAAATATCACTGTCTGCCGCAAAAAATGCAATATCATCTGCATATACATAAACTTGAACGCCCTGCCATTTGGGGATTGAGCTCATTAATACATTAAATAGTACTGGTGATAAAACTGCTCCTTCTGGAACACCTCGGGTCTGTTTAAACTTAGTCGAGCAACATCCATCCTTAAAGCAATAAAATTCTCTGAACCTCAAAAATTCTGCTACCCACGCAATCATGTATTTAGGAAAGTGGTAACCCTGCAGAGTACTGAGCAAAACGGAATGTTCTACGCTGTCATATGCTTTAGCAATGTCCAATGTCACTAAGGCTGCATGCTGCCTTCTTTTCTGAGCAAGTTGGATTCGGCTTTCTAAATCAGCATGAGCACACCAGATGGAGCAGTTAACTCTGAAACCTATTTGATTTGGATTTAGTATCAGATTGTCCGTCATCCAGGTAGTTATTCTGCCGTACAATACTCTCTCTATCAACTTGACCATATTCGACGTAAGAGAAATAGGTCGGATGTTGTCCATATTATACCCTAATTCTTGTTTTTTAAGTAAGGGGATTACCTTAGCTACTTTCCACTCATAGGGTACCCAAGCCTTTTTCAACGAATAGTTTATAGTGTTGAGAAGATCGCCAGGAGACACATTAAATAAGATTTTTATCATCGATACCGTTATTCCATCAGGACCAGGAGCTGAAGAGGGTAATAATCTGATCACTTGATCTAACTCGGATAATGAGATTTCAGTAAAGTCAGTAGCTGGGGCTGGCTTTTCCAGCACTTTAGATATGGACGATGTGAATCTACCTGCCAGCCCAACAGCATTCTGTTCTAGCGATTAAGTCATTTCATCTGGTGACAGCCTTATGTAATCTGTATTAGCTGGTGTTGGTAGGATTTTACGAGACCTGAGATATCTAAACAAGGATTTCTTGTTTTTAGGACTCGAAAGGAATTCAAAATGTCTTTTATCATACTCTTCTTTAGCTATAGCGACTGTGCGCTTAAATGTCGCGGAGAAAAATTTGTAATCTGCCCAGTTTCTATTCGCTGTTTTCTATCGGCTGTTCTATTCTGCTCTTTGTCTTCCTCTGCTTCTCTAGCCCGCTTTTCCAAGCGCGCGCGTCAGAGCCCCAATGCAGCTTTTCGCCATCACAATATATATATATATATATATATATATATATATATATATATATATATATATATATATATATATATATATATATATATATATATATATATATATATTAGAACGCAACACTGCTCGCCAATAACTCGAGCAGAGCTGTTCTTTTTGAGTGGAAGATCAAGATGGCTGATTTCTGAATAGTCTATATCTTGTTTGGAGCCTCACGGTGCGGTCCCCGCAGAAACGACGACGACGCATGCACAGGGACAGAAGCTCGTGGCTGACGAGCGCCATGCTCTGCGCAGAGCCGACTTCTTCTTCTGGTCACCCCAGAGTACGACAGCGCTTGCGCATTTGCCTCGTAGTGTCTCATCAACTACGGAAGCATGTCCCGCCGTGGTGGTCTAGTGGCTGTGGCACTCGGCTGCTGACTCGAAGATCGCTTGGTCGAGTGCCCGCCATCGCGGCTGCGTTTCGATGGAGGCGGAATTTGCTTAAGGTCCGTGTGCTGTGCGATGTGAGTGCACGAGGTGGAATATTCCGTAGCCTTCCACTACGGTGTCTCTCATAATCATATAGTGGTTGATTGATTTGTGGGCTTTTACGTCCCAAGTCCACCGGCCGAAAGCGCAGTGACGGAGCAGCGGCTACGTTTCGTCGTGGATAGCCTTCTTCCGCCGACTACTCTTCGAGCGTGATGGCAACGCGAAAACTGCTGCATTAAGCGCCACAGTGTGCACGTCAACGACGTTGACGGTTCGATGTGACGCAAGTAAACATGATTGATGCCTTTATCGCGCGGCATTTACTATCGACTGTGTCCAGTTATTACATGAACTATTTCAGTTACCACAAGGGGTTCATTAAGGAGGCGATGTGTAAACTTGGGTTCATCCACGTCAAACAGTGTAGTACCAGCGAAGAACCCATAGGAATGGGCAAGTTCACCTTGGTGCACAATAAACATTCAAGTCCTTATATGAAAGAACATTTCACTTTCATGTTATGCCGATTCCTGACTCATCAGCCACATATTCTTCTTCTGACCTGTGCAGCGTGTTCTGTTTCAGTATACCAGCTGTGCTCTCGACGTTTTCATCGGCCTTTTTTGCCATTTCCTCGAGAAGACATCCGTTGCAGCGCTGAAAGCGCTCCCCATGTACGCACTTGTACGAACAGTTGGAGCACCAGTTCTTGATTGCCCAGCGCTTCGATGCATGCCCCCGAGCCTATTGTTATTTTCATTCTGTAGCCGATTACGGGAATAAAGTAGCTGAATCACAAGGTTACTCCTTCAAGGAAGTCATTGAAACGTGGCAAATCTCTGTCGATTATAAGTAATTCACTACTTGCAATGCGTTACGTAGAAGTCTGGTGTACTGTGGAGCGAAATCTTAAATATTGTGCCGCCAAGTTGTCAAAAGCAGTCCACCAGCATGGCACAGTATATCATCGACATCTATCGGTGACCCGACGTACATTGGAGACTTAATAGAGAAATGCCCAAGTGGTACATGAACTCGAGCGATTTATTTTTACACGAGCATCGACCGAGTGTGGTTTTATGTCCCAAAACCACGAGATGATATTGAAAGACGCCGTAGAGGAGGGGGCTTCCGTAAATTTGGAACACCTGTGGTTCTTTAACGTGCACTGACATTCGCACGGGCCTCAACATTTTGCCTTCGTCAAAATGCAGACGCCGACGCAGGAATTCGATCCCACGACCTTCGGATCAGCAGCCGAGTGCCATAACCACTAGACCACCTTGGCTGGGCAAGCAAACGTAAAGGCGAAAGCCGAAACCTTCGGTAGTCGAACCTACGACCTAGGGGTTCGAACCAGGAACCTTTGGCAGTCGAAATTCACGTGAATATCATATGGCGTTGGCTGTAAAGGTTAACGTTCGGTCATTTGTTGCTCGCACCAGCATATCCAAAGCAGGTATACGTGATTTTCTTATTGCCTATCGTGACGAAACCGTCGAGCATCCTTAAAGCACCTATCATTCATCATAGTCATGTATTTATACCCTTCACGCCAATTCTGGCATGTGCCAAGTAAACTAGAAGCGAGTTTACAAATTTTCACCTGATTTTTCGCCGACAGTGGTTACTTAGCGCAACACTTTTCACACAGTACTGAGTCCGCGTCCCTTCTCAGTCCTGTGTGAAAAGTGTTGCGCTGAGCAACCAGTTACGCAGTACCAACAACCCCAATTCCACACTATTTTCGCTGAGGTTTCGTTGCAAGGTCGTGAAAGGTCAACCTCTGCGACATAGAAATATGTAGCTTATAGCGGCATAAATTGAAAAGCAAATTCTGCATTGTGTCATTTCGAGGACCGCTGGGAACCTCTTATTTGCTGTAGCGGACGAACAGTTAACCTAAATTTACTTATTTATGCACAAAAAAGGCAAATTAGTATTTACCTAAAAATTGATTATGAGACACCGCAATGGCAAAAATAACAGCGCTATAATTTATAAATATATTAATTAACAACATATTCGTGCAGCTAAAATAAAACCACAGATGTCATCATCATTGTCCCGCTATCCTATGTCCACTGACAATCATGATAATGATGATGATCGGCTTGGCAATAAAATTCGGGCGGCGTACACATTATAATACGGACAGTGTGGGAGAAAGTTGTTTTCCAAAAATATGCAAGCATGCAAATTTGAAGTCCTTCGACGGTTCCATTCTAGGCAAACCATCAACATCGAAACTAAAAGCACGAATCTACTCCAGCCACTCGGTGATTCGGAGAAAGACGACGTTTTGTGTCGGTGCGCGAGAATCGTGGCGAGCGCACATTGAGCGCAGTTCTCGTTGGGACGTTCCTGTTGTCCGTGTAAGTGCTCGTAATTAAGCCTTCACACAGTTTCCCCGTGATTAACTTAGCAGAGTGCAAGTTCAAAGGTCACGAGTGAATCGCTTCAGCATGGATGCCGGAACGTCAAAACGAGCACACGGCCAAGATCTTCCTCAAGAACTGGACGAGTCTGCAGCAAAGCGCAGGCGACATGCACCTTCATCTGGTTCTCAAGCAGCTGCTCCAGTGATGTCTCACCACCACATGAATTCTTCACCACACGCCGGCCCCCAAGATGTGAACATGAGTGAGGATACGCAGCGTCTAGAGCATCACCAGCACGTCAACGTCCAGTGGTCAGCGCCCACTTGGAGGCCTCCTGAAGGTACAGTGCGTTCACTGCCTCAGCTTGTCACTGTGGGACAACGCCAGCCGCCCGTCCGCATACGCCGTATTCCCTTGATCAATCATCAAATGCACCTCATTTGGCAGCGCTTGATCGAGGAGCGCGACCACCCCATGCTCGAGGACCCTGACGGCCCAGCCCCCTGAGCAGCTCTGCAGATTTCTTCCCGCACCACGAGGCAGAGAAGCGTCGCGAAGCAACCACAGCCCAGCACTCGACGTATGGTGTCATGCGCCTGAAATCGCAAGAGAAAGCGGACATGCGCGAGCGTCGCATTGAGTGGAGGCCGCAATAAAATACTTTGAAGGTGCGCATTTTGTATCTTGTTTAGATGTCAAGGTGCTTATTGGGTGTACCTAAACGCAGCGCTGAGGCAGCAGCTTAGTCTGGACGGGCAGGGGCTCCGAGCGCGAGCGGCGTTTTTTAGGAGAGCGCTGAAGAGCAAGCCCCACTGGAAAGCACTGGAGAGGACGGCCTGCTACGACGTACATAGGCAACAATAGGCTTCTGTACATAGCCAATAACAGCTGCAGCAGCACTTGCAGCGTCGGAACGTACGCCCATTAAGGCATAGAGTTTCCTACTAAAATACGGGAAAACTGGCACTGCGACCGTGAAGATGCCATGGGAATGATGGGTATGTCATGGATTTGTCTAACGAAAGGGAAGGGGTCAAGGGCTCGTTCTTTATTTGTTAGAAACAACTTAATGAGCAAACAGACAATGAAGCCTAGGAAAGCGTAGGGGAAGTTACTAGTGGTATTGTAATTGTGGAGAAAGTAGAAAGGAATTAAAGTGGACGAAAAGACAAACCTGCCTTCGGTATAGTCTTTATGCCTGCGGCTTCAAACATTCTGGTGGACTTGTTTATTCCTGTTTGTTGGCGCCAGTGACGCGAGTGACAGTACATTTTTTCAGCACGCAACGAAGGCGGCGGCTGTAGTGTACGGTTTACCGCTAGAGATAATCAGACTGTGGCATATGATGAGGCGCATGATGTGTGTTTCGTTGTTGTGTTAGTTGATGGATGGCAGCGCACATTATTTGCAGTGGTATTCTACCCAACTTTAGAAATATTTGCGCTGCATCTCGCGAAAATTATCGATGCGATTCTGCTGTTCTTTTAAATGCGAAGCATTTCTTAACGATCTTCGGCGACTTTGTGCGTATCTATCTATCTATCTATCTATCTATCTATCTATCTATCTATCTATCTATCTATCTATCTATCTATCTATCTATCTATCTAGCCGCCTACGACTTTGTGCTCCCCTGGCCGTTTCGTTAATGGGATGTTTACGAAAATTGGGATGCCACAACATGACTGCATGACGAACATAAATGACAGGTCACAACATGAAAATCATGACATGCATGTCACGAGAGGGCATGATTTACATGCGACGGTCTTGGTGCTCTCCTGGCCGTTTCGTTAAAGCGATGTGTACGAAAATTGGTATGGCACATGACTGCATGACGAACATAAATGACAGGTCATAACACGAAAATCATGGCATGCATGTCAGGAGCGACATGATTTACAGCCACTGTCTTGGTGCTCTCCTGGCCGTTTCGTTAAAGCGATGTGTACGAAAATTGGTATGGCACAACATGACTGCATGACCAATATAAATGACTGGTCATAACACGAAAATCATGGCATGCATCAGGAGCGACATGATTTACATGCCACGGTCTTGGTGCTCTCCTGGCTGTTTCGTTAACGGTATGTGTACGAAAATTGGCATGGCATAACATGACTGCCTGACGAACATAAATGACAGGTCGTAACATGCAAATCGCGACATACATGTCACGAGTGGCATGACTTACATGCCACGCGTTTCGTTAATGGGACCCATGCCAAAATTGCTATGGCACAACATGACTGTATGACGAACGTAAACGACAGGTCATAACATTAGAATTAGGACATGGGTGTCATGAGCGGCATCGTTTACATGCCACAATCTTGGTGCTCTGCGGCCGTTTGGTCAACTTCACATGTACCAAAATCGGTATCGCGAGACAACAGTGCAGATCCATTTTACGTTTCTGGTGCGTGCTTCATATTTCTTTGATTCCCCCGCTGCACGTGGGATCTGCCAATTTTTTTTTCTTTTTTATCAGGTGCGACAGAATCTGTAAGCGTAGGGTCGCTTTCACCCCTGACATACATCCCTTGTGACAAGGCTGTCCGTATATCTTGTACTACAGCAATTCAATTCTGCTGTCTGATTAATTCAACGCTGACCGAATGCGCCAAGCAGGCGCGCAGTTATCGTGCGTAGTAGATGCGCTGTTGGGGATAGGCAGACGCGCCTGCGGGCGACGCTCAAAAAATCAGCTCAAATCAAAGCTCTGGCGCAGTTTCCGACGGAGTTTAACGGCACGGTTGCTTATTTACTAACCATCATAAAATGGGTGATACTGCGCTTCTGCTACTGCCTCGCTCAGCGGCTGGACACATATAGTTTGTAAAACGGCATTGGAGCACTTGCACTGCGCTTAAAGAAGCGAGCGAAAGCATGTGTGTTAGATTAAGAAGACGCACCTACGTTTTACATACTTGAAAACGTTGGCACGTCACTTAAAAGAGCAAAAATCTTTATTTTAATTTCGAACAGAACTATATCCTGAACTTAAACATTCATGGATGCTTCTAAATCTAGGCACAAATAGAGGAGGCAACATTGCCATATTTCGCAGTATTGCTAAATTTCTGAGCGCTCACTATTTTTCTAACCACGAAAAAGCAACTATAATACTTGGAACATAATTATTCGAAAATCTTCAGTTTGAGTGCACCATTTTGTCGTAAACGAACTTTTTTTTTTTTGAAGTGGCAAAGTCATATGAAGCCATAAGAGCGAAGTCTAGGCAAATCGATCCATGTCATACCCGTCATTCCCACGCTGGCTCAACCGCTTTGTTTGAAACTCCCACAGACATTAGCGCCACATTTCCCTCTAGTATTTTAGTAGGAAACTCTATGCATTAACGGAACGAAAAAAACAAGCCAGTCCCACACTGAGAAAAGCCGTGGCAACAGCTAAGCCGGGCTTTATATTGTTAATCGTGACGTAACTTGCAAGGGTGTCAAGTTCGCTGTTGCTATCACTGTCACGCGTAGCAGTGGGCTGATGGCAAGGGTGTGTGCAGAGGGCAGGACCGGGTCCGCCTTTTTATTTTTTTGTAACGCAAAACAGGAGACGGACTCTGTTTCTTTCTATATTGCCCTTCGCATCAGCGCTATACTGTATAGCAGAGGGCTAAGGCAGAGTCCATCTGTAGTCCTGGATTTTCTTCTGTTTCAACGTCTTCGCTGCCTGCGACAGCACGCACGCCTCCACGTTGTCAGTCGGAGCAGCTGAGGCCGCAACCTTCCATATTCACGCAATAGCGCCGGTCCAACACAAGTGCACTAATCACTTCGGCGGATGTAGGCAACGGGCCATCGTCAATTTCCTTATTGCTGTCGCTTTGGCTCGTGGTCGGCACGACGTCTGCAACGTAGTCCTCATCTTGTAGCTGGCCCATGATGGTGACATCATCGTCCGCACCGACGAACTCGTCGAATGTCGATCCGTCGATAGCGCCCGGGAACTCTGCCAGCTCGCTCCAAACTTCGGCGGAAACACCTGTGGTGTCTTCAGTGCTGTCGTCGGAATTAGGGGTATCATCACCAGGCATGAAACACCACCGGCACGGACCACGCTGAATGAGGACTCGAGGAAAAGAGGCAGCAGCAGGCACACAAGCATAAAGAAAGAAAAAAATGGCGCTCACTCGGAGAAAGCACGACGGCCTCTGGTTGGCTGTAAGTGCTGCGAGCAGGCCAGGGGTGCTACCGCGTAACGATTCCATTCCAAAATCTATGCTTTTTGACGTCACTTTATGCTTTTAGGCGCCTGCCATTCGTCGAAGCAAATTTCGCGCCTCATGACGTCGCCTGACGTCCGCGAAAGCGCAGAATCACGGGATGCCTACCGCCTAACGATTACATTTATTTTTTCATGCTTCTTCACATCCTGGCCGCCTGCCATTGGTCGAAACAAATTTCGCGCCGCTGACGCCAGCGAGGGCCGAGAATCCATGACGTCAAAATGACGTTTACGCCCTCATTATGCGCGGCCGAAAGGAACATTCTTTAGAATCGCCGGAGAGCGATGCGTTTTGAAAGGAATGGGAAAAAGCATCTAACATGGCGGCGGCTGCTAGGTTCAAGGTGGCGGTGGGCTTAACGGCAGCGGCTTTGCTGTGGCGGCGGGCGCCGGCGAGCCTCGACTACGTCGACGGAGGGCATCGGACGGCGCGTTTGACCTGCCGGGTGATGAATTTCGACGGCATTTGCGTCCGTGCTATGCTTGAGCGGTGAAGTCGCGTAGGAACTCGAAACGAAGCGACCGATGCGTCGGTCGGTCGAACGGAAGGTGTTGTGTGCGCCGCGTTTTTATGCTACCGGGAGCTGTCACAAGGTTCTATAGGATGTGAGGAGACGATTCGGGTGTTGCACGCGACGGTGAGCGAGTGCGTCTGGTGCGTTTCGCTTGTTTTTGTGAACGCCGGCGGGACACGAACCACTGGGGCCACATGGCAACAACGACCGATCAGAAAGGCGGCCGTGAAGGAGTGCTTTCTTCGTCGCGGCGTCATTCCCGGCGTGGTCGGATGTGTGCACAGCGCTCTCATCGGCGTCAGTGTGCCCAAGGGATACAGGAAGACTTCTTTCATGTGTGGAAACCACTTCTACGGCCTCAACGCCATGTCCGTGAGTACTTTGCCGTGTTTGTTTTGTACGCTTGCACCAGATTCATACACCGGTGGCACACGAGAACACTCAACCGCGGCAAACAGGGCTGGATTTCTTGATCGTAATCAACGCTGCCGCTGCTACATGGCCAAAACTAATCCGGATCAAGTCTGGCGCTGATGTGAGCGAAGTGCGATAGAGATCGCGATGCGCACATCGCGATCGTGATCCCCATCGGACCTGACGGCGATTGAAGGTGATCGTGTGAGATATGACGGTTGGCCGGTTTATTGCATTTGCTAACAATGCGTTGTCACCGCGCACACTTTCCTATATCTACGATTCGGATGTGCGCACTCTCGCTGTGGACTGTATACGACCGGAATTCGGCTACGACGTCGGGGCGCACTGTAGAGCTAGGCGAATGCCTCCTTAAATGAGAGAAAACCGGTTTTGTTACGAAGTTATGACTGTAGTGGCAAATTGCACATCATACCTTGTGCAACAGTGCTTTTAACAAAATTACGAGTGCACTATTACATGCCTGCTCTAAGATGAACAAGCAGCCCCCGTCAGTGCAGTCACTTTTAATGCAGGTTGCTACTAAATTGATGGGAGAAGTAAATATATAGATCACATCATTAAGGCAGGTTCAGCGCAGCTTTTGTAGTGAAGTAACATTATTCCTTGAGGTACTAACTTTCTTGTAAAGCGACGGCACACAGCTTGGTGCACTACTCCCATAAGAATAGTAGGAGAGGGGTCCATGGACAACCCGCCCCCGAAATTGTTCCAATTCTAATGTGTATATTTTTCACTTTCACAAACAAATGCCTGTGCATATATATTCCAGGTGTGTGTGTGTGTGTGTGCATGTGTGTGTCCCCTCGAAAAAAAGTGCTGCCAGCTGACTATGGTACTGATTATATTTTCATGCAGGTGACTGGATACCCACTGCAGCCATGGCTTCTGAGCCCGATCCCTGGCCATCCCCTTATACACAATGCACAAGCGAAATTCGCCACAGACCATCTTTCTAAGCACTCCATGAGCCAGACATCGCTGCCAATATTCACTGCAGCGTGTGCTACATTGTGCAAGCTTAGACTTAATGAGGGCTTTCTCAAGTTGGACGTAGGTGATATCAGCACCAACAGCCAGGAGTCCCGCAGGGCTTGCCCCAAAGCAGAGGATCGAGATCACTGTATTTATATGAGAACACTGTACAGTGTGGGACACCGTTGTTGCAAAGTGTGGCACTGCATGCACATTATTTAAGGAGAGTACAGATAAAAGTGCAACAACTGTGACATCGTTAAGCACAACAAAGCATAGCTGCAATATTGTGGCCATTTTGCTGGCATCGAAGAATCAATTCATATGATTTCTGCTGACTATACACCACATTGTTCAAATGTGCTACCAGATGCTTGACAAAAATGAAACTTACCTTGTTCAAGTAATTCCACCACAAGACTAAATTGCAGAATACATGCTGCATACTGGAGCGTGGTCCCAACCATGCAACATTTAGTGTGTTTTCATGCAGTCGTTAAAGATGTATAAAGCCACCTCTAGAATGTTCGATGTGAAACAATACGGTATTTAATGAGCACTTTGCATTATAGTACAGCACAAATGTGGCTTTTTGTTGCATGATTTGCACTAGAATGGAGAGGATTCTTCTTGAATTTCAAGTTTTTTTTATGGTATATTCCACTACATAAGGTGGAACGCTTGGAAGGCTATGAATGCAGTCCACTAAAAAAAAGCAGGCGTATAGTGCTTCGACAAACGAACATCTAGCATGAAATACAACATCTATTTTGATTTCTTTCACCAACAATGCAAGGTTCTTTGGTGATGCTGATGGCTGCCAGCAAAGCATTTGTTGTTTCTGGATCTATTCAATCAATGTATTACTTTTTGGTTGTGGAAGTACACAGCACAAAGAGCACCAACTTTGAGAGTGTTGCACGTGACGCATGAAACAGTGTGCTTCAATGCAGTGTGTAACGCACAGCAACACAATGTGAAAGCCCCTTCAATGCTTGTTGCAGCTGTCATCATGTGCATGCAAATTGTCCGGTATCTTCTGCGAAATTGGAACTGTTTTTGTTTTTCTTTTTTTCAAACTCTCATTTCTCTGGGAATGAAGTTCACTGCTCAAGCTGTTGTTACACAGATGGCAAACATACTGTTGTGGCCGCGATTTTTAGGTTCGGTAAGACAGGATAATGTTTTGCATAGCTTCCTGCTCATCTCATAACTTCCAACGGAAGCTTGCAAGCACCAGCTGCAGAAAAGTGCAACTAGCACAACACCTTGTGCTCGACCAAGAGTCTCATTCACTGCGCCTCCGCTTTCCCCACCACTCTTCCACATAACCATCACGCTATTCGCTTCAGAGGGTGAACATGCCACCGAAATTCATTACCCGGCATGCCAAATACTGTGCTGGCTACCTTTGAAGTGCGATTACATTACGAAGAATAGAAAGGCTGATTGATCATTAGCAAAACCACCTGCATTTGCAAAAAGAAAGTGGGAGTCAATAACAAGGATATTCCAAAATTTTATTTCTGTGCTGTACAAGTTACCACTGCCGGTGGAAATGTGTACAGGCCAAGCTACCTCTAACGTAAACATTTGCAACAGCACTCATTATTTAGCACCCACAATTTTTTTCTGTCCTCACATGCCCTGCGAATGAAAATAGGGGGGAGGCGGGGGGAACTGCACCATGCTGTGAGAAACGCAAATAGGACTGTAACGTGTGTCAAGTTCAATGTTAACAAAGCAAGTCTGCAACATAAATGTAGAAATGACAAGTAAATAAATCTGCTTGAAGTTAACATCATTGTGCTTCCTTCCAGCATACATCTACAGTTCTTGTTTTTGCATAAGTAAAACATTCCTGCAAATGTTCATACAGTAATATAATTACTGTGTAGACTACCACAGTTGTAGACCAATACAGTGAGATTTCCTTGCTTGCAATGTTGCACAATTTTCCATTAATTCTCAGCAACTAACCAGCTCCATAATGTGTGGTGTAGGAGGTTATGAAACATTCAGCTATTAATTGACAGCATACAAAGGAAGCAGCTACTTGCTTTTTATGAAACACAGCATCGAAAGAATTGAAATGATGAATATGTTTAAAATCAAGCACCACATCGCCTACGCGACACAAGGTGTGTTCTAAGCGTGTGTAATTTCTGCAGTGCACAGGCATCACATTGCCATGACCTTCCACTCTGATGAAAAATTGTGTATGTATGCATCAGAAGATATCACAGGTAACACCACGAAACCTCTGATAAGCTGCATAGCATAAAAAAAAGGATTGCTCACTAGCAAAACTAAGTATGCATCCACGTATTGAACTGCGCAGTGATTGTACAAGTAAACCAGAAAGGAAAATACTGCACCTAAGAGAACTTTGCAGCATTCAAAATGCCTTCAAACAGGATCAAAAGTAAGTAATCACAGCTCGCATTGAATTCATGAAATACAAGAATATCTCTTGCTTTTTGGCATCAAAATACACAAACCACAAGAGAGTACAAGGGATGAGCGCCACACATGAGCCAGGTCACTGATACTCCCTTGTGGTTTGTATTTTTCAGTGCCACAAAACAAATGATTGCAAACCAATTAGTCCAACAAAGTGTTCTGCTAATCTTTTGAGAAATATGGACCTACATGCACATGAGTGTTATGTTGTAAATCAATATATTATTGTATGAATCCTATAAACATAAAATGGTAGAAAGGAACAAGAAATTGTCCGTAGTTCAACAAAGAACTTTTAGCATAAACCTAAACATATAAATCAAAGTAGAAAGATACAGGAGTAAAAAAAATATATATGAAAGACTAAATACAGGCAACTACACCACAGAGACAGGTGCATAGGCAAGAAATTTCTCTCAGCTACTTTTCTTTTGTAAAATGATTCTTGTGCATGTGAGTCGCGACAACATAACCTGAAGTTATCACAACCTACAGCTTTCTTACAATGAACATGCAGATTTGCAGTGTGCCGTCGTGTCTGATGTTAAATGACAGTGATGGGATGCTTGGAAGTTTACGCTTCCACAGTGAGCTTTTCGCACAGCCTAGCGTTTTGGACACTCCAACTATTGTGGTATAATTGAAACAGTGAATTAATGCTTCACTTAAACACTGTCATAAGTTGCAGATACTCAGTCTTCAAACAATCACCAGTACACTAAGTAGCTTAAGAAAAAAAAGAGTATCATAATGAAAATTTTCGCTCTCATGCATGCATACTCTAATGAGGCAGGTCAAGGAGGGGGAGTGGGGTTGAGTTGGGGCAGTAAACTTGCTGAGGGCATAGAGAAGCTGCTGCAGCAGGCACTCGATGTCAACTGGCACCCTGAACTCCTGCACCAGGCGCTGTGCACCCAGCTACTGCTGGCTCGGCTTCTCGGATTCCTCGAGCTGGTTGAAAAAAAAGATCAAAATCAATTTATGTGCAAGGCGATGCTAACGAGGCCTCACGGCATTACTGTTTCAATCTCAATTTACAGAATTGTAAGCTCATGCACAAATGCTGTGTGAGTCTGTACTGAAGCACCACAAATTTACATGCACACTAACATACAGAAATCAAAGCATGCCTACCTTTAGCAAACATATACACTTGCATTTTTCAGAACATTCACATCTTGTTTTCATATACAGAGGTTATGTGAAAACGAGTAAGCAACTGTATGTCTATGTGTCTGCACTTATACACGTACTGACTGACTTTAGCGAGCACTGCTGGAAGGGGGGTCTATGCTAATTTGGTATTGCACAGAGCACAAACAAAAGCATGTGTGCAAAGCAAATGCGAACACTTCATGTGGAAAGCTCAACATTAAAGCTCTAGCTCTTTCCTTTCTTGACGTTCACAGCTTTAAACAAAACGACTAAGTTCCGATTTCACAAGGTAGACAATAGTTAAATGAGTAAATCGCACATGGGTGCGAAGAAGGCAAATATCCTACTCGGCAAGCAGCATGTCATGAGCATAGCAGATACGCGTGACACCCATTACTTCCCAAAGAACTCGAGAAATAGCGCCCCTTATTGTGCAGGACTTGCATAAAAAAAAAACAGAAGTGGCACCATTTGTATATTCAGAGTTGTATTTTTTTACAGACATTAACACGAGCCACCATTTCATACGTTCGCACGTCTGTGAGGAGCATAAAACACATCACTGAACATGACAACACGTTAGTTAAGCAGTGCTAAAAAATTGATGTTAGGATCTTATGGCATACACGCCAGCACACTTTATTTTCGTGCTGCGCAATTTCTTTCATTTAAACAAGGTAATGTAGTGCATGTGCTTACTTTTGCGAATGCAGCAGCAGCTTTCTCGGACCGACGACGACAGTGGCTGGTAGCTTGCGCAACGGACTGCAGCTGATCACAGATTTCATGAAATTACGCTGTGCCGTGGGCGTGCCCCGTCAAACGGCGCTCGCTACCTTGCGAGTTCTTGATCGCGGCCAGTTCACGATGTTCCACTTTACTGTCCGATAATATGACGAGTTGTCTTCCGAACAGCTTCCTGTTGCAGGAAAACAAAGCGCGCACATCAAACAATGCACGTAGCGGCAACAGAACACGGCAGTCACACTTTGTGCTCACCTCAATTCAGTGTTCCGTCACTCCCGGAAAAATATGGAGTGTAGAATTTCTCCTCGGGTGATCCGGACGATCAGCTGATCCGGACGAATAACCGATGAAAAAACAGTCAGCTGTATCCCACAACGGTTGCCATTTTGTTCGCGCTCAGCGATATGGCTTGGATTCACGTACGGCGCAAATGTGGCTACGACTAGAAATACACGTGTGTTTGCGTTTTGTTTGCCTCATATTTCCTTCGCTTTTGCGTTTTAATGCTACTAAGCCATTTTCATCTAATAAGCGCGCAACCGCAATTTTATTAACTACTTCCTTAACAAACATAATTACTATGCAAGCCCGCGAACGGCGGAGAAAAAGCAGCCGCTTACGATTGGGCAATTTGAAATACGTCAAGCGTCACCGCCCACCGATGACGACATCAGTGACGTAACACCGAAAGGCATTGGAACGAACAATGCCTCCTTTAAACAATGCCTGCGACGTGAGCCGAAAAGCTCGTGGCTCGTCCCTAGCCCTCTCCTGTTCTCTCCCCCTCCGGATGGATGGATGCTATGGATGGATGCTATGAGCTTCCCCTTTGTAACGGGGCGGTGACATGTGCGCCACCAGGCTCGTAAGAAGATTTAAGAACTTTTTTTTTCTCTTTTAATTTTCCTCATGCCTTTTAAATTTACTTCAATCAAATCGATCATGCCATATCAAAAACGGAATTTCATATCCCAGTTCCCTGCCCCTTATGGCAGAAATTCCATATTTTTCCCTATAATTATTTTTGTCCGTTCTCTCTAGTTTTCTGCCACCAGTATTCTAACCGTCTCTTACTTATTTCAATCGCGGCTATGTTCAGCTTCCCGTTGTTCGCCCTAAAACCCAAGGCTTCATGTAGGGTGGTGCCCAAACGTACACCTGGGTGGATATTTCCGCATTCAATCAGAACATGCTCTGTCGTTTCCCTATCTTCCTCACAGCATGTGCATTTTTCTTCTTCTTTAGGTAGCGCTCCCGCTTGCGAGCGCTACCTCGCGGTGGCCGCTCCAAACAGTACTGCCTCCGAGATACGGTTGCATCAGTGGCGCCGCTTGTAGAGCCAGTGCCTCCGAGGCGCTGGAGCCGTGCCGTGCCACCGGCCGTGGTGGCGTCACTTCCGGCCAAACCGGAAATAGTCTCGCTTGCGAGCGCTCTCTCGCGCCGACTGCGCTGAACTACGAGGGACCTGCGTTTCAATGGGAAAACGAGCGACGTCGCAGGCATCTAGTCAAGGAGGCGTTGGGAACGAAAAAAGGAATCGCTACGCGGTACCACCCCAGGGTCATTTTTTGCGGGGGGGTGTTCGCCCGTGCACAGCCGGGTCTAAACCACTTTTTCTAGGGTGGCGCCGGCAGTTTTCCCCGCCACAGCGAGGGAAAGCCAACTTGCTGGGGCACTTTTGAGGCACATAGAGTTTGATATATCGGTTGTCGTTGCTATTTTCGTTCGATGTAACAGTCTCTTTTGCTATACATTCTCAATGTAAATTTATCGTGCCTAGAAATTGTTCGATATATGGGATAATTTGATATAAACGGGTTCTATATAGTCGGGCTCCACTGTATATATACAGTAATCCCTCGTTAACTCGAAGCCGTCACATCCGGGAAAAATTTCGAGATAAGCAGTATTTCGAGTTAAGCAAAACGCCGAAAATGTTTGCTCCGGTCACTGTAAAAGAAAAGCCAATGCTGCCAGGAAAAGCTCCACTGCACGAGAGAGCTTCCGTAGAGTAAAGGCACAAGAATTCGAAGGGAAAAAAAATTATTACCGAGGGTGAAAAAACTGCGTGATGCTTGCCTGTTTCGCGTTTGCGTTCGGTCCGAGAGAGGCGCTCTCCAGTTGCTCAACACATCGCACGAGACAGCGCTGCATTCGACCTGGTTGCGGAGCAAGTGCAGCACGTCACGTGTTTCTGTCGTCATAGGCACTTCTCGAGGCTCTTCCTCGTCTGCATCGTCAACTGCATCGTTCACGGCCATCTCAACGATATTGGCGCAGGTGCGCACACGAGATCACTCCCGCAGTTACTTGACAAGGCGGATAGGAAACGGCTGCGTCCGCGGGAATTTTCAAATTCGCCCTTCACGACCGTGTTCGACACGTGTAGTAAGAGCTAAGCGTTCGCACGGAGCCGTCGTTTCCTGTTGGGAGTGGACTTTTCCTTCTGCCCTCCCGGTCAAAATTTGAAATACCCGCTGTCCCCTCCGAAAAACGTTTCGAGATGTATTTGTACGAACAAAGAAAAGTGATGGCCAAAGACAAATGACGAAATGTGTGACGGAAGAGGAGGAGCTGTTATCCAACGTACACCCGTAGTCAAAATAAGTCGGGACGCGCGAGCGACGACCAAATCAGATAAAACTAGAGTTACTGTATATGCTCCCTACTGTATATGTTCCCCAAGGGGAACATATTGTCGCGAAGACCGCGTCGCGTAGAATGTTTTTTCTTGTTCTTTTTTCTTTTTCGACTGCTTTTGTAGAAGGGTGCTCCAGCAAACGAGCCGGCGCACCGCGGGGAGTCTTCTTGACGACGTGGTACAGAGAACGAAGACCACGTGTGTGCGTCGCGGCCAGTTTCCGGAAAGCGTTGTTTGTATTAGTTTTGTGGCGAGGCCGGATGCACGCGATCATAAAAGCTCGTAGAACATCGTTACCGTCGACCTGCCTGACTTGTCCGTGTAAGCCGGTTTCCTATTGGTGGGAGGCGGTGGTGGTTCGAGCCGTCCGCGTCGCCGTGGATGCTGAAAAAGTGCTATTTAAGCGGCGACACTGGCCTTTTTTAGAGAGCGGACTAGGGGACCATGACGCTCGAAACCACCGGGGACCACTTCGGCAGGCCGACGGGGTATGATACCATTTCTATGTTGTATAATTTTCCAACTTCAAGATGTCTTAGCTAAATAAACCCCCCAATGAGTGCTCTCCCAATTCACTGTGTCGACTCATCGCTTGCCTGCGCGGATGGCTCCCACGCCTCTTCGTCTTCCTGACCTTCCGATGCGTCTAAAATTAACGGCCCCGACGTTTCGCTACAAAGTGGTGGAGGTTGCTCGGTAGCGACATTCCCGCTCTGAAATTATGCCCCGAGTCAACAAGCATCAGAAGACTACTTCGGACTGCTCCACTTGACGGAACCCCCTTCCTTTCTCTCTGCTATGGCCACCCCCCAAGCAAAACTTTTCGTCGGACCGCCAGTCTTTAGAGGCGCGCCAGAGGAATCCGTTTCCGAGTGGCTTCTTTGCTACGAACATGTCGCGTCACTCAACAACTGGGACCAAGCCACGAAAGTTAAATTTTTATATTTGGCTTTAGACGGCGATGCAAAGAAGTGGCACACTACTCAGATTCTAACGGGCGCCCCTAATTCATGGGAGGAATGGGCGACGCTATTGAAGACATCCTTTACTAGCCGTCACTCAGTCGAGATCGCCCATTTGCGGCTACAAAACCGAACCCAGCTGCCGTCCGAAACCCCCGAGCAGTACTACTATATGACGTCGTACAGCTTTGTGCAAGAGTCAACCCGTCTATGTCAGAAGATGACCGGTTGCGGCACCTTATGCGCGGTCTGCGTCCGGATGTGCAGGAAAAAGTGATAATCGCAAACCCGGAAACTTGCACCGCATTCCTCCGAATTTTACAGCGCATAAATTACGCAGTCTTGATGAGCCGTATGTCGGGGTCACGGCCGATTGATTACCACTATCCTACTGGACTGCAGTCATGGATGCAAAACACCGCGCCTCCGGTAGGGATGACATCCGCCGCCGCGACAGTACAGTCTCCTTCTACAGGTGTCGCCACGTGCGCCGCAGCAGAACTGCGTTGCCCGCGGGAGACTGCCGACCGCGAGCGAGACTTGAAGGCGATTGCAGACTCCATCGCCTTGTTATCGGTCCGGCTAAAAAACATCGAAGACGAGATGCGTCGCCCCCCAGTGCCTTGGCCACCGAGAACATCCCGTGCAAACGACGGGCGTCCCCGATGCCAGATTTGCCGCCGTATCGGCCACGTAGGACAACAGTGCTGGCAGCGGTTCCGGGACGACAGAAATGATCATGCGGAGCCCCTTCGCAATCAGGATGGGCAGTATAACCCTTCGGGAAACGAGAACGGCCGGGTTTAAGGGGCCAGCCCGGCCGTCCCATCGGCACATTGTCCGAAAGTCAGCTTCTCGCAGTCCCCACACGAGCCAATGGTACAATAACGTTGCGACACCGCCCTGATCTCAAGAATGGAAATGCCGACACGCTTTCCCGCCTTCCTCACGACCCCGCACCAGTAAGCGAAGAAAACCTTTTACCGTTGCTGGTTTTGGATCAGGCGGATGTTGAAAAAAAGCAGAGGGCAGACCCATGGATTAGAGCCATTGTACAGCACCTCGAAGACCCGAGTGCGCCCGTTGTCAGGAAAACCAAAAGAACGGCACGGAGTTTTCGGTTAATCGACGGTGTACTGTATCGGAGGGCGAAAGGCTTTGAGAAAGATCACGCGGCTCTCGTTGTCCCCAAGTGCTTGAGGTCTGAGATATTAAGGCACTGCCATGACGACTGTACGGCAGGCCACTTGGGTGTCAAGCGTACATGGGAGAAGTTGCGTTACCGATATTTCTGGCCGAAGATCTTCTCGTACGTCAGCAAGTACGTTCTCTCCTGCTCTGACTGCCAGACGCGAAAGCAACCGCCGGGGAAGCCGGCCGGTTACCTCCAACCAATCCCGCCTGTAGGTCGACCGTTTCAGCAGACGCTACCGGTAGATGTCGGGTCGGGCGCACAACGTGGATTCGACTACACCCTGGATGCGATGAAAGTGGCTCGCCGGCCGCGGCAGGCTCGAAAATTAGTGAATGAACGAGAAAGGCGCCAGCAAGAAAAGAACAAGCGCAGCTACGATGCCGACGACGCAGACGATGAGTCCGGTGCCGATCACGAGGTGCGAGATCCAAGTGGTGATGTGCGCGAGTGCAGTGATGACCGCGAATTCCATCAAAGTGAAGTGCGCGAGCGCAGTGCCGGGAGTGATGTCCACGAATTACATCCCAGTGTTGTGCGCGAGTGCGACGTCAATGGTGATGTGCGTGAGTGTGGTTCGCGAGCGGACCGAGAACTTCGTTTGCGTCATGGTGTGCGCGAGTCAGGGACCAGTGATGCAGTGCGGCAGCGCGAGAGCTCTGACTCTGAAACTGAACTTTACAGCGATTGGAAGGCATTGTCAAACGGCAACAACGGACAACGAAATGTCGCCGCTTACGATACTGATACTGACTTGTATTACAGTGCCGGCGAGTGAACTTTAGTGATTTTTGTCTCTCGCGGATTTACATTTGTTGTTTTAAGCTTTCCACCTTTTAGACAGATGTATAACCCTAGTGATTTTTCAGTCTCGCGATTTTCCATCAGGTGTTCTAAGTTTTCCACCTTTTAGATGTATAATGTTTCTGAAACGAGTACCCCACATCATTGTTCTATGTAAAATTGCTTTTCGTACTTCTTTTCCTGTCTTGTAAATAAAACGAGTGGGTCACTCTTTTTCGTAGGGGGGAGGTGTCGCGAAGACCGCGTCGCGTAGAATGTTTTTTCTTGTTCTTTTTTCTTTTTCGACTGCTTTTGTAGAAGGGTGCTCCAGCAAACGAGCCGGCGCACCGCGGGGAGTCTTCTTGACGACGTGGTACAGAGAACGAAGACCACGTGTGTGCGTCGCGGCCAGTTTCCGGAAAGCGTTGTTTGTATTAGTTTTGTGGCGAGGCCGGATGCACGCGATCATAAAAGCTCGTAGAACATCGTTACCGTCGACCTGCCTGACTTGTCCGTGTAAGCCGGTTTCCTATTGGTGGGAGGCGGTGGTGGTTCGAGCCGTCCGCGTCGCCGTGGATGCTGAAAAAGTGCTATTTAAGCGGCGACACTGGCCTTTTTTAGAGAGCGGACTAGGGGACCATGACGCTCGAAACCACCGGGGACCACTTCGGCAGGCCGACGGGGTATGATACCATTTTCTATGTTGTATAATTTTTGCCCTGTGTGTTTTACAACTTCAAGATGTCTTAGCTAAATCAACCCCCCCAATGAGTGCTCTCCCAATTCACTGTGTCGACTCATCGCTTGCCTGTGCGGAGTGGCTCCCACGCCTCTTCGTCTTCCTGACCTTCCGATGCGTCTAAAATTAACGGCCCCGATGTTTCGCTACAATATACAGTACCTCTAGATAAAACTGCATCGCCGCGCCATCTGACGTGGAGCGTCTGGTGTAGAGACATCACAGTGCGCGTGCTCGTCCTTTCATTCTCGCAGCCATGCCTTTTTACTCGCTTGCAGCGGAGCAGGCAATTACATGTAGCGTTTTGCGCTAGGTGTCACTTTCTTCAATCCGCAACGCGCTCAGTTCGACGGGGGCACGGTGGCGGTGAAGTGTACGCGGCTCGCTATGCCCTGATTAAAGAGATAGCATATGTTGTCTCAGTGGCAAACCGGCGCCACACACATCATTAGTTCTCTTCTTTGCTCGTTCGTTTTGGTTGAAGCGTACTGTGATAATGAAATACGAACGGAGGGCACCGAAAAAGAAAATGGGTTGAGCCGAAAGAATGCTTCAGTTTATTAACATAACAAGAGGCAGGCAGATCACCTTGCACATGCAACAAAATAGGCGAATGTACGAGACAAAAAAAAAAACACTTGCTGTATTGTCATGGGTTGGCCTTGAAAGAACAAAAAAAGGAAAGCGACTTAAGCTGAGGGCGAGCGAAAAATAGCATCGGCCAAGCTTATCACCGGTACCCTCACCCGCGTAACGGATTGAAGAAAGTGACACTTAGCGCAAAACGCTACATGTAATCACCTGGTCCGCTGCAGGCGAGTAAAAAGACATGGCTGCGAGAACGAAAGGACGCGCACGCGCACTGTGATTTCTCGACACCAGACGCTCCACGGTAGACGGCGCGGCGATGCAGTTTTATCTGATTGCGGTCGTGGCTCGCGCGTCCCGACTTATTTTGACGACGGGTGTACATGTGGCTCATACATATATCTAGGTGGATCTTCAATCAAAGAAATCTATTACAGAAAGGGGAAAAAAAATAAAGAAATGCGTGCCCCACCAATGTCGACACGAAACATATACGCGTGATAGTATGCGCGCTGCGACTTGTGTAATTAAGGTGATGCAGTGGGGTATAATTGCGTGTTATTACTTGAATACCTTAGTTTGTCACAGCGAAAGTGGCAGACGTTACTTTATTGGCGCTATCTATTTCTCTTCTTCATGTATACATTTTCGTATATTCGCTCTAAAAAACAAATACTACGCACGCCGATTTTGCATATACTGGCACCAACTTACTATGAGGCTTCGGAGGTGTGAAATATATCGTGCTGTTTCTGAAATCTGTCCTAGAGATCATGCATTTGTAGGTTCGGTGTGATAAAATTTTCACTCTGACGGCGCTACTTGTCTTGTGTATTGGCAACATGCTGTGCGTCTGGGTTATTGTCTGGATGAGAGCACCATTTTGATACTTATCGTCGCTTACGAAGGCGCTATGGATGAGCGATGAATCCGTTTTTCACCGCACACATGATACTGTCACGGTTCACTTCGCGCGGCCATGGCTAGAACGAGGGCCAAACGCGAAGAGAGGCCGGCGAGTCGAGTGGTCGCGCTGGCGTCAACGAGCTTGCCTGAAGATCTAGCCGTGTGTGCGAGGAGTGATTACTGAGGAGCTCGTTCTGCTCGGGTCGTTCAACCCTTCGGCAAGCCGCGCGGCACCCAGTTTGGGGATTGGGGACACGTCCGAAGTTGCTTCCCTGCGGTAGCTGCCCGGATACAGAAAGGCGCCCGATGGGGGAGGATATAAAAGAAAGTCAGCGAGCCGCAGCCGGGGGATGGTGCCGCAGCGCTGCCAACAATTTTCCTTTAAGTAAGATGGTGAGTTTCCCTCGATTTCCTTTGACTTTATGGAACTGCAATTATCCCAGCGGAGCTGTTCAAGTCGAGCTTGGTCCGCGCGCAGCGATTTTCTCAGCCTAGCCAAGGAGCTGTCACGCAGAGGGAAAAAGTGGGTCCGCTCTTGCCCTTGATCCATTGCCCACACTGCTACACGATAGTGATTATGCGAAGGACAGTACGAGAAGGACATAAAGAATAGAAGAAGAAAACAAAGGAAGGAAGGAAATAGAAAGAGATAAAGAACCTCGTGTTGCGACCAGTGTTGTACACGTTCCTCTAAAACAGTAACGAAAACTCGTTCCTCGTTCCTTCACAATTTTGTAACGCGTTCCCGTTGCAAGTTCCTTTAATAACAAAGGAACGCGTTCCAGTTACATTTCAAAAATTGGAACGTGCCATTACGTTAATGTTACATTTGATTTCTAAAATTAAAACTAGCGTAGGATAACAGTGAGGCAAAACAAAGTGAACCTTTAAGTCTTTCATCGGACCTATATTTCACGAATTTAAAGTCACCGGCAGCATATTATCTGGAGACGCTCCTAGGCAAATATTTTCAAGAATCACCGAACATACTACAAATAACTCCACTGTAACTTTGGCGCTAGTCAAAGCGCAAATCATATGGTACTTTCCACGTCGGTCATCAAATGCGTAGTTATAACTGTACTACGCCTCCAATGTGCAAATAAAAGGTTACTCACATGAACCAATGCACCTGCGTAACTGCGATACATCTGGCACTAAAAGCTAGTAATAGACCTTTGGATTTAGGGCAGCATATAAAGGTTTGTGCCTGACCCATGCCATTGCGCGTAAATACTGGAACAAGTTTCTACGATATATCGTCAGCATTCTCGATGGTAAACGTTTATACTCAAGATTGGTAGCTTCCTAGCGTTTTAATAGTCTAATTGACAACTTTGAATATATTGCTTTTACTTAGTTCTCATCATTTGAAAGTGTTTGTGATATACTGTTATCTTGTTGTTATTTATGGGCTGCGCTCAATATATGTCGGTGTGAGGAACTTCGACATAGCTATCTTGTGCATTTACCGCAGAATTAAATAACTTGGGACTGTTTTCTGGTTTTATTTACGGTACATTAGGAACAAGCATTAATTGCCTGTTCAGTTTGTAGGCACACTGACCTTCACGCAAGGGCGAAATGCTGTTGTGGTTCAGAGAGGGAATTAATAAGTAATTGAATAGCCTCCATGCATCATTTGACGGGACGCCAACAAAAATGACGCACCCCACACAAGAATTGTTCACGAGATATTGTCACCAGCAAACGGTGTCCAGCGAACTGTACGATCGAACTGTACGATGTCCGGTGCGTTAAAATATTCGGTTATTCCTATGTAGGTAACCATGTGGTCGCTTAGTAATGAAGCTACAGTTTTTATTAGATGATGATACATGTGTTTTACTTTTTATTAGAAACAAACCGAACATCACCGAACATAAATAACTAGGTCCGGGTCAGAACGATATTGACTTCGCTCAGCATTACAAACTCGCACGCACGCACGTAAGCATTTTCAGCACACGTTCACGTGAGCACGTTTAGGAGAAGCCTTTCGTTTCTGCTTTTTGCCGAGGGCATAGGACTGTTGACGCTAAATTGAAGCGCGTCCCGTTCAGTTCACCTAAAGCACTTTGAAGAGATTGACGCATAGTGTCTTACAAGTATGGCCGTAACCGCGCTCTCAAAACCACTGCAGTGAGCGGCGATGGTAAGGCGCGCCTTGACAGTGTTTTAATTCCGAGGGAGCCGCGGCGGCGGGATTATAAGGAGAATTTCACTGTTGAATGCGGTCGCTCCCTCGTTGTCATACACATCTTCAGGGCTGGCTGACAGCGGGAAACTATATGTCGAAAGGCGACAGTAAGAGGCCACCGACAAAGAGTCCCTGACGTCGTGCGGCCGGAGTGAAGAAGGGTAAGCGCCACCCTCGTCGAATGTCGAAAGCCCCGATAGAAAAGAATGGCGTTTTTGCATGTGATTTTCTATGATGGAGCGATCCTAGCGGCAGGAAAACGGGAGCTCGAGGGTCGCCTTGTTGTAGCCCGGCCTATCCGCCCTGCATGATGTGCTGCGTACGTGCTATCGTCGTGGAGGGGAACGTTTGCAGAAGGAACGTCGTTCCCTTTGCCGTTCCTTCGTAAATTTAACGCGTTACCGTTACAGTTCCACCGATCCTAAATGGAACGATGGCGTTCCTTCGTTCCTCCCAAAAGAAACTCGTTCCAGCAACGTCGTTCCTTGGAACGACGTTCCGTACAACACTGGTTGCGACGAGGAAAAGGTGGACCCGGGCGTTCCCTCGACTGATTACCCACACTCTTGCCCTCAGCCCACTGCTACAAGATAGCGACAGTAAGAAGCAGCCCGACTGGAATGAAGCAGCACCGCTGTTTAATCACTCTTCACGACCTTAAGTCAGCGAAGCTGCTTCAAATCTCTTACTCTGTTTTCTGTGAGGTAATGTGCATATGCTATTTGGAATGGCTGCCTATGTTAGTTGATGACTTAACTACGTATTCGTTTCAAGGTATTTATTGAAGTTACTTCGCTGTAGCTATAAATATGTTCCAGTGGGAGTTGCAGTGCTTGCAACGCTCTGTCCCGCAAAGCCCCAACATGTCGACTTAAGGGGCGAAAGGTCAGCTTAATGCACATCTATACGGAAGGAAACATGATAACTAAGGAAACAAAAGTTCTGTACATTTTACTGTTACTGCAAGAGAACGCACAGCAGCCTAGGGCAGAGAATTATAGGAAAAGGACCACACGTGCGCGCGACATAAGCAACGCCACCGTGGATCTCCTCTCCTAAGAAGACAAAGCTCGAGTGTTCTGCGTAAGAAAGCACATGCAATCGTAATTTCGCATCCACAACAGCTCCGCTCATTCGCGTCGGCTAATGTCAACCTTGAGATTCATTTCTTAAACGATGACTTCGGTGCTAGTTTTGAGCGTCCCAGTTTAGATATAGTTTAATAAATTGGTTGCGCATTTAGAGGTCACAGCGATTCTTGGCTATAACGAGGGAATAAATACCTTATTGTTTAATAGAAAATTGTGTCAATTGAGTGTTAGTACTATTGTAATTAATCGATACTTCGCATGCAAAATAATTTGCGAGGACTCAAATCGGGACACGCTGCCACTCGATGTATAAGCTAGGTGGGATAACCCTCCTCATTCCGCACCAAGATCTTTCCAGAGGCCAGGAGATATATAGCCCTGCGGCTAATTCAAACAGACACTTTTCTGTGGCCAGCCATTATGGCCAGCTTCATGGAGATTTCTCCTCAGTGCTCTCTCAGTGGCAAATCATCGAGCATTAATCGCATCATGTGGAGCTGCCCCTGCTTACAAATCAACTCAAGGGTCCATCGCATCGATGAGACCGGCTTCTACAACTGCGTCACGATGCAGCTCCGGCCATCGGAGCTAGCTACGGGCGAGCCAGGGGGCCTTCGAGGTGCCAGGGTGTCTTGGACTCCCGGTCCCGACGTGGGTGACGCCTAAGGAAGGCGACTAGTTGGCCTTCATCCACCGGCCTTTATCCACCAGCGACGCACACTTCATCCACCAGCTTGTCTCGCTGTGCGCACGCGTTTCAGTACGCGAGCAGCCCGAACGATGCCCTCTGTGGCGCAGTGGCGCCGCGTTGCGGCAGTTTTGGGCAGCGTATGAAGCTCTCCCATAGAGTGACGGCGGTGACGGCGGAGTTTGACTGACTACAGTCAACGACCGATTTTTCGGACCCCCTCGGGAACGGATAAACATCCGGAAAATCGGGCAGTCCGGAAAAACGAATGCATGCAAAAGCGCACTAAATTACCGATATTTTAGATGCAGAGCATCTAATAGCGGGGGCCTGTCACTCGTCGCCGTCCGTCCGCACCGCTCCTCATTCTCTTCACGCCGCCTGTGCGATAACGCGCGCTCGTGCCCTCCTATCTCCTCCTCCTCTCCACGCCGTCTGCGCCCTGGCGCGCTTCCCCTCCGTGTCTCATTCGACATCTGTACGATAAAGCGCGCATGCGCGCCTTTCTCGCATTCTCCACGGCAGTTGCTTTATGTACCCCGTGCATGCGCCCGCTGGCTCAGTTGCTTCTTCGGTTGATTGCGCAGCGCCGTCCGATGCGCTGAATGGACGCCAACGAATCCCAGGATGTTCATGATCACGTCGAAGATCCGGTGAGTGTAGATTGCGCACGCAACCGGGTCGTTGTTGACGAGCTCCACCCGTTCCAGCGCGCTCAGCTCTTCGATCGCGCGAGCGCGACCTTCCGGACCCACGCGCAGGCGTTCGAGCGTTTCGAGCAGTCGATCCCAATGCAGTTCCGACGCGGACAGCTTCAGCAATTTCAAGCTACATCCGCTGCTACCGGATCCACTCACGCTTCATTTCACCGACCACAAGGTCATCGTACTCAAAGTACCCAAAGCGAGTGGTGCGCGACTAAGAAGACTGACGCTGCTGGCTCAATAAAGACGTTCGTTAACCGTTTCGTCTTCGTCCGTTGTGTGTCTCCGTGGTCGGTCGGTCGCCGTCGCGCGATGTGTGTGATGGTGACCACCGCAATTTAACACGCAATTTAACACCCAAACAATTTAACACCGTAACGCCAACGTAATTAACGCCGGTATAACAACAAGATGCTCTGCATCCTCCCAATCCCCCTCGGGGAGGTGCGGGTATTTTTTTATGAGAGAGTAGGGACATTTAGCGTGTCCGGTAAACCGCTATACGCAAGCGCTTTGCGTAGAGCGGAATACCGGGCGTAAACAGCGCATTGGCAAACATGGCCGACTGACCGCCTTCCGCTTCGAATCTTTCAAGTGGTCGTCGCGCGCTCTGTAGCCCTTAAGTAACTAACTGACGGTTGTATTTGCCTTAGCTTTGTATCATGCAGCTTCGACAGTAAAGTATCCGTGATGATTCAACGCCGTTTCTGAGAGCCAGACTGAAATTATCGAAGCTGTAGGCTTAGCGAGTGGCTTCCAGAATCTCGGAGGACATATAACGCGGGTTTGCTTGTTCTGTTTATCCCCCATAGCTGGCGCCACTTCACTGCGAAAAACAACGCTACACGCTATCCGGTATCCGCTACACCTTTGCGTATACCGGTTTACCGGACACGTTAAATGTCCCTAGTTTTAGTGCAGCTTAAGTTGCGCCCCGCTAAACGCTAAAATTTAGCGGAACTAGACTGCGCATGCGTACGCACGCTATTCCAGCTTTGCGTTTAGCGATCGCTCGCTATTTTCCGAATTTAGCGGAGACGCAAAACGCTCGCTAAGTTTGTTTAGCGCGAAGAACATGGCGGCTCCCTACAACTGACGGCCGCCCGTTTCGCATCTATGGTGTCGTCTTGCTGCGTTGTGGGACTAGCTGATTCACAATAAATCGTGTTGCTGGTTTTCGCTTCGAGAAGACAACGATCTTTTCGCTGTGGATTCTAGTTTGACCACATTACACATGCACAACGAAAGCGAAACTCTGCCTCGTCAGACTACAGCAACACTTGTGCAATTATTATTGCACGATGTTCTTTTTAATAATTCTTTTTGCTCCTGCGTTGCTTTTTAAGTTACTAACAACGGCCGGCGGCTTTGACGCTTTCACTATTCGCATTTAGATGGCGCAGCGAAGGTTTGCGTGCCTCGCGTTTTGCGGCGCGTCGGCGTCTCGCGCTATACTAAAGAGCTATGGAATGCTATCGAATAACACTCCGCAAAAATTTAGCGTGCGTGACTCGCAAACGTTAACGCAAAAATTTTCCGCAATACTAAATCTACCTATTATCAAGGGGGTCAACGACGAAATACTACGCTTCAGAAGCACCAACCCCATGCGGCCAGCAGGTGTGACGCGCCTGCGGGCCGTGGTGCAATAGCTACTAAGACCTCCCACCATGTGTATGACACCGCGCGCATTACACTGAGACAAAACGAAATTACTGCTAGTTGTCACGCTTCCTGCTGTCAAGGGTTACCGATGCGCCGTTTTGAGCATGGGCGCCGCCAACGCGCGCAACACCCGGGCGGAACCGAATTCTGCCGAAAATCGCGGTCGTGTTGACGAGATGGCGGCCGCCACACACACAAAGTACGTATACATGCGCACTGAAAGCGCTGCAGACAAAATCGCGGTCGCCGTGATCACGAACTCCAGCGACGCAACTATGAAGGTACGCGCGTGGCCAATGCCCGAACGGAGGTTTTACCGTTCGCCCGTTTCAAAAACCGCGGTCGCTACCGGCGCGGTCTTTTACGGCCAGCCTGAAAGTGTGTGCGCGCCCGACGTACTACAGCGAGTCAAAGCAAAACTGCTTTCCGCAAACGCTGCTGAAGAAACCGTGCTAGTCGCTATCACTGATAGCGGTAACGCAGTTCATGAAGGCACGTACGCCGAAAACGGAACTACGGGTTGCTGTCCAATGCAGACGAGAAGGCTCTCGCTATCATCGCGATCATCGATAGCGCCTATGTGCCTCCCAAACTACGCGGCCAACGCAGCGGTAGTTCAAGGGCAATAGAGCCACAGAAAGGCACGGAGCGTTATAGCTTTCCTGTCGATCGCTATCACTACGGCGGGGTGGACTTTGACACGCCGTTTTCGTTTGGCCTCTGGCGCATGCAATGCGACGTGCAGCCGCAGCGTTCTGCACTCGGAGGCTTCGAGGGTCATGCGTTCGAACAGCTCATTGTGCGGCCGAGTAAGTCCAAATTAGCGAGAGTTCGATGCCAATAAACGAAGCGCATGCTTGCGGGGAACAAGAGGTCAAGTCATAATGATCATATTTTCCGCACTTGTCTGGTATTCTAGACAAAATTTCGCTGCGACGAAGTTCCGCGGCCACAAATTTTTCGCGCGTGCTGTCAGTTTCTTCGAAGCGAGATTTGAGCGTAAGCAGTCTTGACAACTTTGGACCTTTCGTCGCATCAAAAAGTCCGGAAAATTGGACGGCGGAGGGTTCGAGCGTCCCAAATTTCGGACTTCCTTATACATTGATTCTATGGAGCTTGTGGCGGTGCCGCGAAGACGTCCGAAATATCGGGCATGTCCGAAAAATTGGGCGTCCGAAAAGTCGTTCGTTGACTGTATTTTGTTCCAAAGTAGGGCACGCAAGTAAGCCACCGTATTAATAAAGTACTATAGCGGTCCTATAGCGTACTAAAGTCCTATAGCGGGCCTATATCGAATTATGCCATATATCGAACTAATAAACGGTATTTGGCGAGTTCGATATACCCGGGTTCGACTGTATATATACGTGTGGAGTTATCACAGGAGAAAGGGCATCTCACGTGCGTTCCAACAATGATGCGTGTGTCCGGGCAGCGCAGTGATTCGGCTTCCCTTCTCGTTTCCGAAGTTCCATTGTCTGCTCAGCGAAACTTTTTTTTTCTTTTTGCTACGCTCGGGACGTAACTGAATTGTTTAGCGATTTTTGCATAAATTATTTTCGTCTTAAATTATGGTTTGGATTTTTCTGTGTTTGTTCTGGCCCACTGCATTTTTGTTGACTGGCATTTCCGGCGTTTAGCAAAAATAGCTGGTGTATAATACAGTCAGTTCTGTCTTCGTGTGTTGTGTCCCCCTTTTTAGCGATATACTAAAATGTAATTTTTTACTGCTTTATCTGGCTTCGTTAAGTGGAGCTCATTTTGTCGTCTTATTTTCACACTCGATGTTGTGGCCAAGCAAATCTGTGATGTGCACATTTTTCGCTAGGTAATGAACATGGACAGTGTTCCGTGATCTTTACTAGAACTGCATGCACATTTCATAGTAAAAGTCCATCTTTCACCCAAAAGAAGGGCGCACAACATCACTTGAATGCGACGTTATATTTTCGTGAAACAGGGTGTTTCCATAATGCCCATGTTAATTGTCTAGACAGTGATCACGATCATGGTGCAGTAACCTCCATCGCCAGCACTAGCAGTATCGCTGCAATGCATACGGTGTCGCCGCTTCGCTGCAGCCGTGTGGTATCGGATATGTGCAAAGTGTACGCTGGTCGGTGCTCATGTGTGGGCGATTTACCGCCGCAGCATAATTATAAGACCTCACAACTTGCCTTCCTGGACGAATTACACGGGTCGGAGCCTCAGGGACGTGGCACTCTGGGGAAACAGGCTGACGAGCTCGAAGAAAGCAGTGCACAGTACAGTCAAAGGCTCCACCGGTTCCGGTCGGCTGCATGGACAACGGCTCGCGGCGCATCCTCTACGGTGCCCATGGCCGTGGTTCTGGAAGCACTGGGTCTGGCGCCTCTTTACGAGGCGTACACCGACGCCATAAAATATGACGTCCCTTACCAGCCACTCGTTCTGCCAGGTCTCGAAGACTTATCCGAACAGCGACTGTTCTTTTTCGCTTGGTGTTGCTCACTGTGCAGTGGAGAGCGGATGCCGAAAGGCCGTGCCCTCGCCTCTTTGCGATGCAATTTAGCAGTGGCAAACCAGGCGCCCTTCATCAAAGCTTTCGCCCGCGACCCGGGACTGCCTATGAACCCCGCCGTGAAGTGTCCCTTGTGGTGAAAGCGATGCCGCCCTTCCGATTACAGGTTCAGGGGGGCACTTCTTTTAAAATTTTTGACAAAGGTCCGTAAAGGCGACGTGGTATGTTGGTCACCACGCCCTTTTTTTGTATCAATTCAACGCTTCTGCTTCTTTGCCTTGTACTGCATGTAACGCGAGCGCAGAACTCAAAACCTTGTCCTTCCGTTCTGGCACAATAAATGTGCTTTATTTTTTGGCATTGTTACGATACCCGCCGTGGTGTAGCTTAGCCCGTGGTCACCCGTGGTCACTCGCCCGTGGTCACCGCCTCTCCGGCCGCTTCGGCCGCGCAAGCAGCAGCTTGCGTTATCTCCTTGTTATCTGCGGCGTCGGGCGTCGCGGGCGAGTGACGAAATCCGGGGAGGCGGCGACATCGACGTCACAGACGCTCTTTTCCCGGTAAGTTTCGGTTTCAAGGAGCCTGCCACGGGGAAATAATTGTTCGCGTAGCTCCGACATGCACTCCGCTATTCAAAATTTTATCGTTGGAATAGGTAGTGTCGAGGACGGGCTCCAATGTACTCTTTTGCTGTAGCCACCAATTACTGATAATTAAGTTAGTTAGCGTAATTTCGCTAATTGTGCATAGAAGTGCGGAAACTGTTCTGTATCTAGAGACCCCCAATCCGTATACTCGAATGGTACTCAAGACATTCCCGCGATTTATGTTTTTCTAATTTTCAAATGTGTTGCATTAAAAAAAAGCACCCTGTATACTGACAAGCTCTCCACTCTAATCGCAATACACCATGGCTTACGAATACACTAAGAAAACCGGAAAACAAAAAGAAGCGTCCTTTTCGCTCTGCTAAACTTAGGCCGGCAAAGATATTACGAAGCTGAACGCACCTACTTGATTGCTATTCGACAGCAGAAACGCTTATGTTTTCTCTTTGTTCAGACCTACCCCGCATGCTCAGTAATAACATTAAAAAATTCTGGCAGGTAATCAACCCAAATTCATCTTCTGGTATCCGAACTTCTAAACACAATGAAATCTTATCCGATCTTGACTGTGCGAATCTGTTCAATTCTTCTCGTTCATTTGTTTTCACAGCTGAATCAGCAGTGCCTTCTTTTTCCTGCATATTCTGCTCCTGTCATGCCTCCAATGCCCGATATTATTTTTAAATGCGAAGCATTTCTTAGCGAACTTCGGCGGCTTTGAGCGTATCTATCTATCTATCTATCTATCTATCTATCTATCTATCTATCTATCTATCTATCTATCTATCTATCTATCTATCTATCTATCTAGCCGCCTACGATTTTGTGCTCTCCTAGCCGTTTGGCTAATGGCATGTTTACGAAAATTGGTATGCCGCAACTTGACTACATGACGAACATAAATGACAGGTCATAACATGAAAATCATGACATGCATGTCATGAGCGGCATGATTTACATGCCACGGTCTTAGTGCTCTCCTGGCCGTTTCGCTAATGGGATGTATGCGAAAATTGGTATGGCACAACATCACTGCCTAACGAACATAAGTGACAGGTCATAACATGAAAATCATGGCATGCATGTCATGAGCGGCATGATTTACATGTCACGGTCTTGGTGCTCTCCTGGCCGTTTCGCTAATAGGATGTATGCGAAAATTGGTATGCCACAACATGAATGCATGACGAACATGACTGACAGGTCACAACATGAAAGTCATGATATGCATGTCATGAGAGACATGATTTACACGCCACGCATTTCGTTAACGTGATGTAGACGAAAATTGGTATGCCACAACATGACTGCATCACGAACGTAAATGACAGGTGATAACATGGAAATCATGGCATGCATGTCATGAGCGACATGATTTACATGCCACGGTCTTGGTGCTCTCTTGGCCGTTTTGTTAGTGGGATGTATAGGAAGATTGGTATGGCACAACATCACTGCCTGACGAAAATAAATGACAGGTCATAACATGACAATCATGACATGCATGTCATGAGTGACATTATTTACATGCGACGGTCTTGGTGCTCTCCTGGCCGTTTCGTTAATGGGATGTATACAAAAATTGGTATACCACAACATGACTGCATGACGAACATGACTGACAGGTCACAACATGAAAATCATGATATGCATGTCATGAGAGACATGATTTACATGCCGCGCATTTCGTTAACGAGATGTATACGAAAATTGGTATGCCACAACTGACTGTATCACGAACGTAAATGACATGTCATAACATGAAAATCATGGCATGCATGTCATGAGCGACATGATTTAGATGCCACGGTCTTGGTGCTCTCTTGGCCGTTTTGTTAGTGGGATGTGTAGGAAAATTGGTATGCAACATGACGAACATAAATGACAGGTCATAACATGAAAAGCATGGCATGCATGTCATGGGCGACATGATTTACATGCCACGCGTTTCGTTAATGGGGTGTCTACCAAAATTGCAATGGCGCAACACGACAGCATGACGAACGTGAGTGAAAGGTCATAACATGAAAATCATGACATGCATGTCATGATTTTCATGTTATATGTCATGGCCTGCATGATTTACATGCCACGGTCCTGGCGCTATACTGCCGTTTCGTTAACGGGATGTATACGAAAATTGGTTTGGCAGAACATGACTGCATGACGATCGTAAATGACAGGTCATAACATGAAAATCATGACATGCATGTCATGAGCGGCATGTTGTACATGCCACTCGTTTCGTTAATGGGATGTATGCCCAAATTGCTATGACACAACACGACTGCATGACGAACGTAAATGACAGGTCATAACGTTAGAATCATGACATGCGTGTATGAGGGGCATGGTTTACATGCCACAGTCATGGTGCTCTTGCGGTCATTTCGTTAACTTCATATGTACCAAACTGGGTATAGCGAGACAACAATGCCAATCCATTTTACGCTCCTGATGCGTGCTTCGCATTTCCTTGATTCCCACTGCATGTGGGATCTTCCAGTTTTTTTTTCAGCAGACGCAATATCTCCACTGAGTGACAACCATAACCTATTTTCATCAGCCGATATGGACGAAATCACATCGAAGCGTCTTTAAAAGCATCAAGTGTATCTCTGCAATGCACCTAACCCTGCTCTTTTCACAATCACTTTCAGCGGGCATCCTTCCTGACGAATGGAAAAAGGGCAAGGTCGTTCCAGTCTACAAATCAGGTAATCGCGAATCACCACTGAACTATCGCCCCATATCTATCACTAGTGTACCTTGCAAAATCATGGAACACGTCATATTTTCAAGCGTAGTGAATTTCCTAGACAGAAGTGACTTTTTTCATTCATCAGAGCATGGCTTACGCAAGGGTCTCATGTAACACTCAACTAGCTATATTTCTTCATGACCTTCGCTCGAACCTTGACTAACGCTATGACCGACATCATCTTTCTTGAGTTCGCGAAAGCATTTCACAAAGTAGCTCATGAACGGTTAATAATACTAAAACTTTCCCACATAAACTTGCACCCCAATGTCCTGATATGAATAAAAGAATTGCTGAGTAACCGATCACAGTCCGTTGCTGTTAGCAGTACTACTTCAAATTTTGTCCCAGTAACATCAGGAGTCCCCCAAGGCTGTCTAGTTCCCCTTCTGTTCCTAATATACATAAACGATTTACCGCTGTAGATTTCCTCTCGCATTCGAATGTTTGCTTATTGATTGATTTGTGGGGTTTAACGTCCCAGGACCAGCTGTGATTATGAGAGACGCCGTAGTGGAGGTATCCGAAAATTTCGACCACCTGGGGTTTTTTAACGTGCACTGATATCGCACACGGGCTTCGACATTTCGCCTCCATCGAAATTCAGCCGCTGCGGCCGGGATTAGATCCCGCGACCTTCGGATCAGCAGCCGAGTGCCATAACCACTAGACAACCGTGGCGGGGTAATGTTTGCTGTCGACTTCGTTCTTTATCGATCCATCAACATTAACGATCGAATTTTTCTGAAGAATGACCTTAATAACGTTAAAGACTGGTGTGATCCGTGGTTAATGGCCTTAAACCCTAATAAATATAAACTGATGTCCATTTCCTGCAGCCGTAATCGTCATCACTTCTCTTTCACAATTAATAACATCCCCATTGACAATGTCGATTCATTTAGGTATTTAGGCATCATAATCACGCACAACCTCAACTGGTGCTCACATGTGGCTAACATCGCGTCATCTGCAAACAAGACTTTAGGATTCCTCAAACGTAACGTCTGCAGGCACCTGCATGTAAAATTACTTGCATAGAAAACATTGGTTAGGCCGAAACTTGAATACGCATCACCTATATGTGGAATCCCTACGAGATTTATCTTATCAACACTTTATAATCCATACAGAATCGCGCCGTAAGATACATTCATTTTTCGTACTCATACGATGTCAGTGTCTCGTCATTAAAAGGTCCCTGAAACGGTTTTTTGACGTTGTGCCACTGATTAGGCAACACAATTTTCAAATCATTCACACCATAAATAAAGCGAAGCACGTTGCGCTAAGACAGCTATGGGCTTATTTCCGTCGCCTTCCTCCTTATCACTGCTGTTCCTCCTCAACTCGATATGCTGCGGAGTGCGCGCTAGCGACGACTGCGCCTCCCACGTCCGCCGTTGTGCCGAGCCCTCCGTAGCAACACAGCGCCGCGATATTTCTACTGAGGCAGCCGGCATCGGCAGTGCTAGGCTCTGTGATAGTGCTCCGGCGATTCGCGTGTGTACGCCGCCATATGCCGCGACTATACCGTTGGCTGGCCCTTCGGTAATACACTCTACCTTCGGTGCTCGTGACGGCTCATGGCTTGCGCTTCGTGGCACCCATCGCATGTCCCGCGGGGAGGGGTGGTTTAAAACGTTTTGAGTCGAGTCACGTTGATCTTTCACGATGTGCGTATTTAAAACATTGTAGTAAATTACACGTTTAACGCAGAGTGCTGATATAATTATTGTGCAAATGACCACAAGGACTCGCGCTATCGGTGCAACGCATTTGTACAAAATCAACAAAACCGTTTGAGGCAGAATCTTCTGTGGACATACTAGCACATCGTCGTCGTATCGCGAGCTTATCATTATTTCACAAATTCTGCCGCAGTTCACTTCATCACGCGCCTTACATCCTCCCACCTCCACGCATTTCACTGCGCACAGGTCATCCTTTAAACGTTGCGCGCCCAAGTGCACGCACTGTGGCCTTCTCGTCGTGTGTTCTTCCTTCGCACAGCTTAAGACTGGAACGGCCTTCCAAACCACATCGCTGTTATCACCGCCTCTCCTGCAGGATTTTATGGACAACTGTAGTCATTTGTATAACCACTTATTATTTGTATAACTACCCCTTATGTAATATGCCTCTGGGGTCTTTCAGGTAAATAAATGAAATGAAATGAACAGTAAGGAAGAAAGGAGAGCGGCTGACTACTAACCTATGAGTTTTACTAAACACCTCAAGCAGATCGCATACATAAATAAGAAATGACAGTGGACCTACAACACTAGCCTGTGGTAATGCTGAGGTAACAGGAACAGCAGGAAAGGAGTAACATTGCACTTCTATAAATTAGCGCCTCTCGGAAAAATTTGCACTAATCCGCCGAACAATGAGCAGTGAACACTAAATCGTGTCAACCTCGTCTTAGAATCTACACAGGTACCCTTGTTTTCTTTCTTCTTTTTTAAAACAAGTAATGATATTTATATTTGTCTAATGCGGCACCGAGGTACTTACTAGGGCTTTTTAAACACTTCGCCTTTTTCGTAGACTGCTGCGTATATATTCCAGTGTCCATGCCAGAAGGCTGTTAACTTATCCAAGTTTCTGATGCTGCCAATAACATTACGAAACTTTTGTGCAACATTCATGCCCTTACTAACCGCCTTTCTGATCGCTACGAAAGGAAAAATTTCTTTAAATTCGTGTATTTCACTTGGGCTAAAACGCGACCAAAAGACGCTTAGCAAGCTAAAACATTTCTTACTAATCGATTCGTGTATTTCCGCGCATTATATATTTTATTACATATTTTTGTTTCAGAACGTTCGGAGGTTGTTTCGAGCACATTGCGGATGTTCTCGGATGTTTCCGTGACAGCAAAGCACAAAGGGTGACTATAGCACAAAGAACAACTGCCAATGCCCGATATGGAAGAAGAAGGGGAGGATCTAGCACCAAAGGTGCGTGAAATGTATTGCACGAAGGCTCCATGGCCCCAAGAACTGAATTAAATTTTTTAGATAGTCTTGCTTCTCACCTCGCGGCATCTCATTTCTACCCCGCAGGTTGGCGAAAAAAGTAGACAATTTCGACATTTATTATTAATATTTTCTTAAATTCTTGAACGGCGGAAACCTCGCCATGTTTATACACTACGTAAACCATATACACCAAACTGAAAGAAATTTACCATTTGCAAATAAATTTCTGTCGCGTTTCGTCCAGCCTTACCTCCTTCAAACTCTTAAATACGTGAGTCAACACGGTTTGCAACGAGAGGGGGCTCTAGGTACAAAGCAAAATAATGGAGAAAGTGGACAGCATTGCCTCCACATGAACAGGCACTGTGCTCTCCAATAACGGATTGTTTCTCCTAATCGATAAAAGAACTGACTTTTTTTAATTTTCAACTTTATTTTTCATTCCTTTCACAATTTCTGTACTAATGGTATGGCTCAAACGTATAGACTGCCATTATACGAATTGATAACAAAACACAATAGTCAGCAAACAGCCTCACGCTGCAGGACTTTCACAGAGCAGATCATTAAAGTGAGCCACACCCCAATGAATCTCACATTGGCGCTACGCTATAAAACCATAGTTTTTCTTTAGCTCCTTAACGTAATAAATTTTCAGTGCGAAGTCAGCTCTCGTCCAACAGTTCCGTTTGTTTATCTTAAAGAAGGGGTGACAAGCTCGGACAAAGAGTAAAACAAACGGTACACACAGGCTATTAGCGCAACTACGGCGCAAGACTTTTCTTATCCCTGCATTGCATTCCCAACCCCCACCCCCCCTCTCTCTCTCTTTGTCATATATGTAAAACTGCTTTTGTTTACCATAGTCGGGGAGACTCGATATTACGCGCTTCTAATAGCTATTAGAGAGTTTTAGTGCAGCTTAAGTTGCGCCCCGCTAAACGCTAAAATTTAGCGGGGTCAGACTCCGCATGCGTACGCACGCTATTCCAGCTTTGCGTTTAGCGATCGCTCGCTATTTTCCGAATTTAGCGGAGACGCAAAACGCTCGCTAAGTTTGTTTAGCGCGAAGAACATGGCGGCTCCCTACAACTGACGGCCGCCCGTTTCGCATCTATGGTGTCGTCTTGCTGCGTTGTGGGACTAGCTGATTCACAATAAATCGTGTTGCTGGTTTTCGCTTCGAGAAGACAACGATCTTTTCGCTGTGGATTCTAGTTTGACCACATTACACATGCACAACGAAAGCGAAACTCTGCCTCGTCAGACTACAGCAACACTTATGCAATTATTATTGCACGATGTTCTTTTTAATAATTCTTTTTGCGCTTGCGTTGCTTTTTAAGTTACTGACAACGGCCGATGGCTTTGACGCTTTCACTATTCGCATTTAGATGGCGCAGCGAAGGTTTGCGTGCCTTGCGTTTTGCGGCGCGTCGTCGTCTCGCGCTATACTAAAGAGCTATGGAATGCTATCGAATAGCACTCCGCAAAAATTTAGCGTGCGTGACTCGCAAACGCTAACGCAAAAATTTTCCGCAATACTAAATCTACCTATTCTGTACCTACAATCTCTACACAGGCGCTATTCTGCGAACTCGAACATTTTTGCTAATAGATAGCATGTGAACATTGCCTGTGCGAGTTTCCCTGATTGCCTCACTGCGTGTAAATATTTATATATAGCCCTGCGGACAACTCTTCCAGTTTACGTTTGGTGAGAGCTACTTCGAAATTTTGCTAATGCTTTCGCAAATCAGCATCGGGTATCTAGTAGTTAGGTGGGTACGAATGTAAAACTTTTCAGTACAAACATTTAGCTTGGAATATTGAATCGAATATCAAAACACAAATTCTTTATCAGTATAATATTACTTTAGCACATATTTTGTGTTAAAAATAAATGAATAATCTATAAACTCAAAATGTGTTACTATTAGGAATACAATTTCTAGACCGCGTTATCATATTGCAATCTTATTGGTAAGATACCGCAGAATAAAGCAAATAATAACGCATGCTAAAGGATATCATGAAGGAATATTGTTTGTTCAACATGCTCAGATCGCTGCAATGCATTCCGAAGAGATCTTGTACAAAGATGCGGCTAAAGATAGCATGGCAGCACACCAGCATGGCTACATGAATGCCAACAATGGTGCCAAGCGCGTAGTTGAAGATGCTTATTGTGACAGCGCATGTGGCAAGCCGTACATACTAGCGCGCAAGTCCTTGGCCCCCATCACGCCTGCTTGCGCTGCCGATACTTAACCGCATAGGCGTTGTGGTCACGGCGCAGGAAAAGCAGTACAACATGACTTGATCGCATACCCAATCGTTCGGAATAGTCGAATCACCTCTAATATTTGAAAATTTTGAATATGTAACTCATTTCCCAAAATTACTGCGAATTAATTATTGGGAAGTGCGAACTAAAGTTCGAAAAATTCGAATATTATATCCCTAGTATGTAGTAGTATATGTCGTATATAGAAGGTTGCCAATGGCTGATGGAGTGGATGAACGCTAGGATTGCGCAAGTTAAGTCAGTTGGAACAACGAAGAGAATACGCAAGCCTGACGGGTTGACCTAGAGTCCTATATTAACATTGGGAATAAATTGATAATGAGCCGGTGAAGTGAGCGAAGAGCAGTACAGCAAATGCGGCGTCGCCGACGTCCGACTCACCATGAGGACCCATGCGCCGGACCCGCGGAATTGTGTATACGCACGGACCCCGCCGTGAGTCGTCCGTCCACGCACGCTGCCGACCCCGAAAGAGAGCCTTCCTGCTGTTACTTCTGCGCCGGCTCAACTTGTGGTTTGCACTCTTTCAGTTTACAAGTAGCTGAGTGAATGCAATGCATTTCTAGGGGCAGGAAAAATCGACCTCAAGCCATATCGTGAACTGAAATTACAACGTCAACAGGGCCCTTGAAGGTGTACGATGGGCACTCGGTGCAAGGACACAGGAGCAGTTACGGAGAGGGAGGGGTGTTTAGGTCGGCCTCAGGGGGGAGTTACAACCCCATAACCCCCCCACACCCTCGAGTATTACTTTCCTGGTACTCATATTCGATCCGAAAAGAAGTTATTCGAAATTTTCTAATGTTCGAGTGGATTCGAATGTCCGGAAAAATCGAACCTACGACACAGTTATCTTGCCGAAAGTGAATAATCTTCAGCATTTACGCTAGGTCCCGGTACTGGCAAGCACAGATTCTGCACGGGGGCATTATGGCGGCCAAAGATGAGCGCACCAGCACGTAGGAATTCTCGGCGCCATCACGGGCTATCACTATAGGAATCCTCAACCACGTCTTCCGCAGCGCTGTTGGCGCACGTGTAACTATGTGCTGGTGTGCTGCCCTACCATTCGCAGCCGCCCCCTTGTGCAGGATGTTTTCGGCACTTGCTGCAGCAGATTGACCGTGTAGAATAAGTAATAGTCTTACATGAACGCTTTATGCATTTGTTATCGCTCGCTTTTGGCTGCGGTATACCTTATGAATGCACTTACGATCTGACAAGCTAGTCTGGGCACTGTGCGGTGTGGTCCTGATAGAAATATATTTTGCGTTCGCTTTTTATTAACGTATTTTTTTAACGTAAATATATGTTATACAACACAATAATAGCGAAGACGCCTTTTTGATATTCGAAGCTGGATATGCGTAATCGATTCGTATGAGAAAAAAAAAGCACGCAGCTTGCACTAGGTCGCGCAAGGCCAGATCACAGCGAAGCTGGCCGATAGCTTACTGATCGTGGTTATAACGTCGCGGGGTCAGAACTTTTTTATTGGCGTCGAGATTGACATATAGATGACAGCACCGTCACAGCGTGAGTGTGGATAGACGTTCGCCGGCGCGCATTGGAATGTACACAGCGGCGCTCTGTTGTGACCGGTTTGAGGCAGTTATTAGGTAAATAAAAGCATCAATTGCAGTCAAACGGTATAATACATGCGTCCTCCAATATGACGTCAGCGCAGTAATCACGCAAAGCGTTTTTATTGCACGTGAAGGAAGCGTGGTATGCCATTCAACGGGGCACTGATATTACCCTGCCTCACAGTTTGATTTCCTCGGTGGTTCTCTCCGTCTATTTTTCTTTCACCATAGTTAACTTCTTTTCTGTCTAGAATGTTGGCATCGCTGTTACGCGACTGCAAGAGTTCGATATTGTGTTCGCGCTCATTTTTCACTATTGTCTACTGCAACAAAAAACGACTGTTACTGCGCATTGAGTTGAAGTAGCAGCTTGTCTACTCCGCTGTATCACTTAAACGCATACCTGCGTTTGAATGCTTACATTGCATGTCATGTCCCATGAAACGCAAGACAGTTAACGGGCTCAATTAGTCAACCAATTAGTCAACCGTCACTCTATACGCCGCGTGAGGACTATACGACATTTGACACACGCCTATATTAAGTAAATGTTTTAACTCTCAAACACATCGCTTTCTTCGCATGATTATCGCGTGACTGTGACAAGAAAAGGCTTATTTCTTTCAGCACCATAAAAAAGACGTGTTTTTCAAAAGTCTGCTATTTTCCGTCATCCTTATGATCACACATCGCGAGAAGATATCGCTGCAGCGCCGCATTTACACGTTCATGTTCCCCGCTTAACTTATTCAGAAGGTCGCTAAGTGCACTTTGCCGTATGCTTGAAATGCAGAGGAGCGGCCAAGCCTAAATAATTGTGCGGAACCAGAGGTGTGACGATGACAGCACGCTCACGACACGGGAGCTCAGTGATTTTATGAAAAAGCAAGGACTGTAGCGCAAAGCAAAATAATACAATAACGAATACTTTTATGCTTGGATGAGGGTACATGAAAGCATTCAACACTGCACCGGCCCAGGGAACAAACATATTCGTGGATATGTATGAGGTATGCGAGCATGTAAACGCGCAATGGCTAGCGGACGACGCAAGGAGCTATGTACACTAATGGGAGCTTCGGCCACTTGCCGCTAGGCACCGAATGTGTACTATCTCGAGGCCAATAGACCGTTTTCACGGAGCGAGGAGGAGCGCTCTGTAAAGCCCCTACAAGTTCAGGGACTTTAGCGCTCTGGCAGCCCGAGCGCCCGCGCCAGGGGGAGGACATTTCCATAGAACCAATGGGGACGACTTTTGGAAGCGATCGTCGCGCCGTCTGGCTGTTGAAGGCACTCGAACTAACAAATAAAAATGTTGTTTTGCTAACACTTTAAGCAGTTTTGGCTATTTTATGCCCGCAATTCAAGTTTTAGCACTGCAAATTTCGTGTGTATAATTTATAAGCGCTTAGAAAATTAAATCCGTTTTAAAATTGCAAGGGCAATTTCGAAGCGTCAAAATGGCGGCTGGCGACCGGCACAAACAGACGATATGCCGTCGTCGTCTGCTACTGTATCGCGGGTGCTCCTTCGGTCGCTACTCGCAAGTACCCCCAAAATTTCTCTCCTTTACATAATGTAATTGCACCCCGTTTCCATATTAGAGACTTATAAGCACCTTGCATACTTACTTGGAAGGTTACCGCTGCAGTAAGGACGAGTAGATCCACAACATTGATCGTACAAACTAGCGGCAAGTAAACTGTTTTATTGTAATGACATCGATGTTTACATGAAATGAGGGACACGTCAGTAGTGTCTTACGAGATGCACCGGCGAGTATCGTTCATAATCGCTGATATGCAAAAAGGTACGTACTATGTGCAGCCCCACCACAGATATCCGGAGAACAGCTGCCCACCGCTGAAGGAAAAAAAATACATAGAACTGCACGAATCCGTGTCAACAGAGCATACCACTGAAGTCCCTGCACTTTTACAATGATGTCGTATGACTCTGTTCACAGTACCAGTATATTGCAGTTTGATTTGAATATAACCGCGTAACTTTCACAGGCGTCGAATGGTGCGTGCGCGACTTTTGGTACTCACTGCCCATTCAAGAAGTTTCATTATTTAAAGGAGTACTGCCACAAAAATTTTCAGTTGGCGTTTTTATGCATGAAATGAAAGGCGAAGCCCTTCAGAGCCCAGAAAACGTACTGGTAAGCGTGAGTGTGCCGTGAAAATTTATTTACAGCATGCCTTTAAAAGCTGGTTTAGGTTCCTACTGTAGCCTGACGTCACGACACAGTATGTGCATAGTCTCGTGACGTGCTCCGCAAAAAATCGTGACGTTTTCGACCAGTGATCTCTCGCGCGCAGCGCCTGTAGCAAGTGTGGGGTCAACGATGTACAAAATTTTGTATAGCGACTCTGCGACGACAGCAAATTCTTCGGCACAGTGCAAGATGCAGCGTACGCCACGCACGGTGGGTGTCGGCGTGGCTCCGGAGCCTACGATAAGCTAAGGTGGCCTCCGAGACCTCCGCGGCATTTCAAGAACAAAATGCCGGCACCATAGCGACCTTGCCTTCCGATTATAAGCGGGCACACATGACGATAGAGGGTAATTCGACCTCGCTCGATCTCTTCACGGGCACTCTTAACTACGGCGACTGAACGGCGAAAGTAGACGACCGCGAGTGACGCGCGAGCGGCCATTTTGTATGTTTTTGTACCTGACGTCATCACAACTTGCCATACTGCTGCGTGAAGTCACCAAAATTTGTACTGTAGCCTGACGTCACACTAGTGTCGATGTCAGTAGGCACGCCATGTGAAAATTGACTTTGACGTCAAATTAAAATATCTTATCAGCATTTCCTGAGCTTAACATTTGCTCGGTACTGTATACGCATATAGGAGAGTTGTATGTTGGAGTACACTCAGCTTCGAAAATTGGTGTCAGTACTCCTTTAAAACATTTGAGAGTTCGTGCCCAATATGCTTTCCGCGACTTAAAATTAAAGGGCAACTATTTTATTATGCGAATCGATTTGAAGTTCTACAAACAAAGTAGGCAATTTGAAGGCTTAGCTTAGATGGCGTTTCGCCTGCTGGCGCCGGCGGTGCACTGTCGATGGGTGGATGGATATTAAGAGCGTCCCCTTTATAGCGGGGCGGTAACCGGGCCACCAAGCTCTAGCTTTATTTCTTTTTCCTCTACAAACATTTCTTTTCCGTCGCCTCGATGGTGGCGCCACCTGACAGCGCGGACGCGTAACTCGCAACATGTCCCCCCCCCCCCCTCTGCCCGCGCCTTCCTCCTTTCCTGGTGTGTGCCAGACGGCTTGGAGCGCGCGCGCTCATACTTGGATGCGTGCAACTGTCGAAGCGTGTTGTGGGCTAACCTTGCAGTTTTTTTCTCTTTTATCGTGGTGCAAACGTCATAGAAGTTGAAGTTGAAGTTTATTTTCATTATTTCCAACATACAATCGTATCCCGTGGTACAGTGGGAAGTGGTGGCGAAAAGGCAACTGAATGCCTGACAATGCGCCAGTCCCCGCCCAGACCACGATATTGCACAACACTCAGCATGTGAAGCACAAATGCAGTAAACAAAATAACAAAAACATTGAAGAACACTCAGCCTGGTGTTCTAATACATAAGTACACTGAAAGAAAAAAAACAGAACTTATCGAAAAGAAATTTTCACGGCTGAATTTTAGGGCATAGTACATTTCTGAAAAGTTTTAGAGGATACGCAAGGTCAACAGAAAGCCAGTCTGCAGTTTTAATGGCTGTCACAAAATAGTGCCTATTTCGACGAGAAACCCGGCGTCGATCTGAAGGGAAAGCCAAAGAAAACAACAAGAAAAGTGGCGCGCACGGAGGAGGCGCCCAAGGTCACGCCGAATCTCCAAAAGGGGAGAAAGTTGTAGAAAGTGTCTTATCGCGGCTAGTGCGCGCGTTAGACAGACGTTAGGAGAGAGAGGAGGCGGAGAGTACATACAGACGCTCCTCGCGCAGTGAGAGGGAGAAAGAGGCGCCGTCCCAACGTCGAAGGACGGAGAGAGGGCGAGAAGGTTCCCAACTTTGTGCGTGCTAGACAGACGTTAGGAGAGAGAGGAGGCGGAGAGTACATACAGACGCTCCTCGCGCAGTGAGAGGGAGAAAGAGGCGCCGTCCCAACGTCGAAGGACGGAGAGAGGGCGAGAAGGTTCCCAACTTTGTGCGTGCTTTGTGCGTGCTTGTATCACGTGGGCCGCACCGAAACTTCTAGAACGACTTTCCAAGGCTATATAAACAGTCGACCACGGGCCGCGAGAAGAGCAGTAGAATAGTAGAAGTTACAGCGGCAACAATAGAAGTCGTGTGTGACTCAGCGAGATGAAGACGCTGTTCCGCGAGCCAGCTGACAAGCCTTGCCTGCAAGCTTCGAGTTGAGAAGACGCTTCGAGTGACTTGGTGAATAGGACTCTTTTGTGTTTTATTCCTTGTTGCAGTGCATGAGCTTGTTCGTGTTTGTTGGTTTCGTGTAACGTTGTAACCCATCTGTGTTTGAAAGAGCCGTGTTTGTGTACGTTTTGTGTAACTGCCTGTTTGATGAGAATATATTTGTTTTGTTAACCTTGGCTCTGACTCGGTCTTTGAACCACTGCTGGCGTTTTGCTCGTGTGCCGAAGGGGACCAAAAACCTCATTGTCCAAGCTTTCGTGGGCTCTTTTTCGGGCAACCACGACGTTGGTTCTTCGAATTATTTCCGGCGATCGCGTTCCGTACCACTTGGATCGGGATTGGTGACAACGGTTGCGCTAACAACTACGGGGCAAGGAAAATCTTGTCCGAAGAAAGATGCGACGTGCATGACCAGACACAATTCCCACACCCCCTGAGTGTATCGGTGGTGTCCTCACTGAGAGAGTGTTACCGTGCACTCTTCACCCTATTTTCTTCACTTCCTTAACTAGAATATCTCTCTCTAGCAAAATGACGTTTTCGTCTGCACCCGTCTTCCGGTTCGACGCTTAGCTGCCCGGTTCCTTCGTTCGGCCTTGTACGTCGGTTCTTGCTGCACGACTCCGCTGCTCGCAGAGAAAACATGCTTCTGTGAAGTTATTATGGTTTACTGTTCGCTAATTCTTCCGTGAAAGGACAGGAAATGTCTCGTTTTCCTGGGAATGAAGCGCGCAAGTATAAATGGGCAGTTGCCCTCAAACGAGCGACCGTGACAGGCGAGCTCTGGGTACCGAATGTAGTAGCCAGAATATGCGAATACCATTTCGTCACAGGCAAGTGTTTTGGCAACTAACTTGAGTCATTTGATTTCTAGTGCCAATAACTTAGTTAACGATCAATTGCATACAAACAAGTGCGCCCAGCAAGGGTCCTCATCACATCGATTATGTGCCGTCTTTATTTCGGTACAATGAAAAAACTAGCGAGGCTGCACGAAAGAGGGATGAGAGGAGAGGTCAACTTTATTCATGCGCTTTTCATGTACTTAAAGCAATAAGTGCCTTCTCTGTGCAGTGATACGAGGCGCCTATCTCTCCAGAAAAAACGGGAAGGCAGCAAATAGGGGACAGCAGCGGACGACAACGCGCGCTCTGTGCGCCGCTGTACGGAGCCTCGGTACGGCCTCTGAAACGAAATATGCCCAATGTCATGGAGGAAAGAAAAGCCACGTTGTCCACATGCATTCTCTCATTACTATGATTCAGCTATAAAACAGATGGCATACAGATAATTGCTACTTGACCTACGCTAACTCAAAAAACAAGATTGTAAAAATTGCAGTGGCCAAGTAATGTTCTTACCATTGGCTTGATTTAAAATTTAATCCCAGTAAGGACAAACAAGCAAGAAAATTGTTCTAGTGCCCCAAAAATGATAATTAATCAATATTGCCAGTGCAGCATGCTATCAAATTTATTACTGTAGTTAATGGTACAGGTTAGCAAAGAAATTATTTACATACTTGATGTTGGACCATGGCTTAATTATAGTTCTGACAACGATTGTCTATTTTTTATGCCTATACTGAAAAACACACGAGAGGTCTTTAACCTCTCATAACAATGCTCAGCTGCACTGTTTAATTTTCCCTTTCTTGTACTTCACCTACATTGCCTAAACCAAGGTTATAATGTAGAAGATGTGGCTTTCATTCACCATCACTAAGTTTCGTGAGGTTTTAAAACACCATTTGCACACGCATCTTGCACGTCTCTCGTCGGTGTAGAAAAATGGCAGCTGTTGATACACTCAACATTTTTTTTTACTATTAGGTATTTCAAATCTCTCAATCTTACAATACGAAATACCTGTACAAATGGCTCGCACGCATATGTAAAATAACTACTTTAAATGTGAGGTCCATAATTGCAGCGAAACGCTTAATAAGCAAGCCTTGTGATCATTTTTACAGGCAAACATACCGGTTCATACTGGACTTGGGAAGGCTCATCAGCAACGTTTTCGGATGTAGCATCAGCACATGTAGCAGCACCTTTTCCGGTACATTTCAACATGTTAATATAGCAGGCGCGCTGGCGCCACTGCTTTTCAAGTAACCCCAAACGCGAAGAATCGCCGTCGCAGATGTGGCTCGGTTTCGTTCGGACATTAGCAGGATGAAAGGCTTCCCCATTTCGATGCTGGAGAACACACCAAAACGCGACGAGTCGTCCTCGATGCTGTACTGGTTGTTGGGCACAAAGCCGCTCACCACGCAGACAGCTTCGTTTGCTGCAACCCGGTGTCCGCAGCGGCGAGCCGCGTGAACGTAATGTTCAGTAGTACTGTAGTAGTTATATGCATTTGCTGGCTGACATATTACAGAGACTCGGCCGCGTCACACGTTCGAACATTCGACAACTTTGGCCAGCGCGTTGCCTCGGCGCGCGTTTGTCACGCCGCATATGCTCCGTGTAGGGAGCCTACATGACTGCGGTCATGTAGGCGACCTAGCTCCGTGCAGAAACCTACGCCGCCTCCGCAGCAGACGCATCAAAAGCGAAACTCCCCAGTCGACTAAATAGACCGCTTGCTACACGTGATCAGGGCCTATTTCCCACGATTCTTTCCTTTAAATTTTTTATGACTAGGCTTCAAGATGGTCACGTGACGCCCCCTTTTAGTTTTTCTTTCCTCCATGCTCAATGTACACGGTCGTCCACCTTTAGGGTGAACACGGCTCACCGTGGCCGCACTCCGCGCAGCGCCAACACGGCCGGCGCGGCCGCGCATCGAAGCACAACGCGGCGCAGGCGCACATGGGTCTATACGCCTGGTGCACCGCCTATAGAGGCGCCACTGATGGCCACCTAGCGGGCGCCGCCGACAGTACTCTCGGGAGGCCGAGCAGACGACAACGCTTTTTGCAGCGCTGGGAGGCATGGGCATGGCCGAGGAACGCGGCTGCGATTTCCCCTTCGTTCGCGTGCCGGACACCTACTGTTGCGGTGACAGTTGCAGGAAAGAATCGGGCCTCTGTGAAAGTGGGCACGCGCGTGCCGTTAACACAATTTAGGACAAACCAGTCCGCATATAATTGTCAGGTGCATCCCGCCGACCACCGTGAAAAAGTCCAGTTGCGAAGTGGAGCTCGTGCGAAGTAGTCGCCTTGTATTTCCTTCTTTTTTTTAAATTGCACCGTTGCCACATTGCCGTCTCTGTACCTTAATATCTGTACCTTAATAATAAACACACATAATTTGAGCAGAGTGGTAATTCAAACAATGAAGCAAACAATACGTGATGCTGGCGTGCGTTATGTAGCGATCTTGATAGCACTGATTACATACGTGACATAATCGCATAATAATTGACATAAAAGTCACCTTATGAAGCGCAACTGAGAGATTGTTAATGAACCTGCGTACACTCCTCATGGATATCGCCAAACTTGCCAGCGGATAAAACCATTTAGCGCCGCGTTCGTCGAACTACCCTACCTGCTGCAGTCGTCAAAACTTGCAATTTTCTGAGCGACCTTCTTGAAAGCGCACAAAGCTGCGTGAGAATTTTTGTGTTTTGGATGCTGAGTAAAGAGAAGGCGCATGATATATTGAAAAGCGGCGAAGGGTTGGTCAAGTTAATTGGGAGCGACAGCAAGGCTGGGGCTCGCTCTATCGTCAAGATGTATGTAGAAACATGTAAACACTAAACAGCTACTGAATTTCTTCGTCACTTTACGGAGATTTCGTCATATATGCGTCTTCTGTGGGCCTGCAGTGCACCACATTGTTTTAGAGCTTTATGTGCCTATGCAAGTATTGCCATTATCATGGTGGTTTGCGGTCCAGCATCTTCCCATTATTCCGTATATGAAATGCTCAGCACGCACCAAAGCTATATTTAGTCTTGTGTTGGTTTCAAACTTTCTTCATGCTCTTTCGTCCGTGTGTTCTGCGTGCTTCTACTTTTCAAGATGGTGTATGAACATGCCCGAACTGCCACTGTTGTAACATAAATTTTTTTCTTCTAGTAACAGTGGTGGGGCACACGCATACCGAGCACACATGAGTTTCTTGTCTTATTAGAGCTGGTGTAACTCGTAAAATAGGGCAAGACTTCTGTGTGAGCACTTTAAACGTACAAGCAGGCTTTTGTTTACACTCCTCCCCCTTAAAACTTAGCCAGGTGGGTAGCCCCCCTCCATTTTCGTTAACGCCATGGGTAACACCCCTGCGAAACGCCATGGGTAACAACCCTGCGAAATCAAAATTCTGGTTAAACGCTTACGTACAGGAAGAGGTCGTGTTTGGATGGCTTTTGTTATTCGACATCCCTTGAAGCTTCGGCCACCCCACACATGCAAAGAAAGTTGCTTATTTCGCTGCGACAACGCGAACTAAACGGCGAACGCGAACAAAGTCGTAGGAAGCTACGGCGCACGGCTGCCTACTCTCCCGCGAATACTTAGCAGGGTCGCCACCAGTAGCGCTTCCGTCGGCTTGCACGAGGCGTATACTCCATCTCAGAAGTACCTTGCAGCACTGTGGAAGCTGCAGGTCTTCTTAGCCAATGGGAAACGCGAAAGCCCCTCAAGATGTATTCATCCGCATCGCGTCGTCTGCTCGTCGTCAGCTGGGCGTTTCTTTGGCGTCGGCTCGCCTGCAAGAACTTCTCCGGGGACGCCACCTCGCCGTTTCTTCGATGCTTAGAAACCCATTTGTAGCCGGAGCGTTCGCTGGCATTTGTGAGGAACGCGGTTCCTTTTATGACAGCGTTCATGCTTGCGCTTTCACGAAGTTCTTTTTTCACCGCACCAAACACATTAAGCACCACTAACCTTGCTTCTTTTGTAAAATAGTTGATCTTTGTTCTGTAGCGCTCTGCAGATTCATTTGACGCACCTTCAGTAGCCATCGCGCACTGGTCTTTTGCGGAAGAGCAAATTATCGGCGCAGCAAACAATTTTAGTCATTCGGGGCGTCTCTCATCATGGACGCATCACCAGCGCTAATGTTGTGGCGCCATCTGCTATGTTTACATGAAACCAATTTTAGGGTTCGCCACCACCTTGGTAGTCCTAGCAGCATGTAAACAAAGGAGCGATCTAAATAATAGCAACAAAATATACCTGATGCCTCGCCCTCAGCGTTAGATCAGGCTAAGCGATGACAGGTTATGACATTCATTTCTTTGCTGCCTGGGTAGAGAACCAGTAAAAAGCGCGAATTCGGATGGAAGCGGATGGTCTGGGCTGCATGGGGACTGCCATGTTCCCGTACGTCATCGTGGTTAGGGAGGTTATTACGATTGCCACCTGGTAACTGCCACAATAATTCAGAGTTTGCGAAGCACATGCCTAACATACTTCGTATCGCTGTGACGCGTCATGCAAGAAGCACAGCTAAATCCCTTGTATATGATTAATAATGAAACAGTTATGCCCGGAACTATATTACATGCTGCGCAAGAGTACTGCCTGTGTACTCTTCGTAGCTTCGGCAGTGCTGCAAGGTAATTGTGAGATAGGGGAGGTGCTTAGCGTCGTCTGCTACAGCGCGGGAGCGCGCCGCTATTGCTTTGCTGTGAAGCACGTTAGCGAAGGCTACCGAGCGCCCGAGGCAGCGTCGCGGGAATGCGCGCTTGACTAATTGGAGAATTTTCCGGCTAGTTTTGTCTGGAGATTGTGCACAGCCTGCTTAGTTGCGCTTGAACAGGAACGAGCTTCTCAGCACATAGCCGACTTAGCTGTATTTTTTTTTTGTTATGGTAAGTGATGAGTGTAAAAGAACAACGTCATTTTTTACGCACTCTTTATTAGGCCCCGGCTATTTTATTTTACTGCGACAGCTTTTGGTGCAGTGCATCGAGAGTAAGCCATCAGGCACGATTTTCGCGATTTGGATCCTGACGTTATGGGTGTAGCGCGCTGTTTCGCGCATCTCTGAATTATATAACCAATTTTGATAGTGGACCTAAGAAAGTGACCGACACCCTGGGCGATTCGATTGAGGAATGCGGTGAGGTAAAAAAAGCAACGGAAGCTAAAAAAAAAAAACACTAAACCCGAGAGAGCATGAAACGAAATTTTTTCTACTGCCGCAACATTTTTATTCCCTAATTAAAAAATAAATCCGCGAAAAATGTAAGTGGTGAATGGTAAAATCTTAGTTAACCAGAACAGTGTACAAACGTTTTCGTTGGGGGACTATATGCTGTGGCGCAGTAAGACTAGCGTGCTTCGGCTCCGTAGCCTTGGCTACAGTGTACTAGAATATACCTTGGCTGTGCTGCCACAGAAAGTTGTCGCCAAGTAGAGGAAACGTGCGGCACCTACAGGTGGCGCGCTAATGCAGTGCGCCAGCACGCCGTCAGCGCCACGAGTGGCCACTGAGTTGTTAACTGACGTGGGACGCATTCTCTGTCTCTCCTTCTGCTGCGCCCGCGTTTTGCAGGACGTGCGTGCGCGCGATGGCTACTGGTATTATAAAGCGCGCCAGCTGCAAGAAAGTAAAGAGCGCAGGGTTTTTCAGAGCCTCGAACGAAGAGAAAGGATGCAAATTATGCCGCAGCAGGCACGTTTTCGACGTGACTGAAGAGACCACGGTCGGACAGAGTATTTTGAAAGGGCGGTGTGTGTGACAAGCCAACGTGAACCAGGAAGCATACGCCGTCATCATCGAGGTTTGTGCGAACGCTTTTTCATCATTTTACCTGCTTATTACCGAGCAAACGATGACATTAACGTTGTCTTGAGGGCAACCGAGTGCGATCGGCGCTAGTACGTATACAATCGCCTCCCGTCTTGCATTTAGTGATGCCGTAACGATTGTGCGAACCTTACTATGCTGCAGTTCCGTTTGTGGACGTTGCCCGGGCTGCATGAGTGATTGAGTAAATCTGTTACGTGTCATCTTTGCAAGTGATACCTTAGCCGTCGCGTAGCATAAAACAGCGTGGCGTGGCACCGCTTGCATGCGCAGCGCTGTCAAGGCGCAAATGCAATGCAGGTGCATTAAAAGATTCGCGCGGTCCCCTGACATTGTGCCACACATCCGGCTCTTGTTCTTTACTGTCGCCGTTTACGAACTACGCTGTCTGCTTATAGGGCGTGCGAGTAACATTTTTTACCTGCAAATGAGCGTGAATGAATAATGCTCGCCTTTAGGCACTTATTGAACTGTCTGAACTACGGTCCGCGTAACAATAACGCAACAAGGCTGAAAGCTTCGCACCTTGTACTTATTGTTGAACGCGGGAAAAGCCTACTGACCTCTCATAGCGCGACCTCTTGTCCTCAGCGATCGCCGAAGTTTTGCGGTACGTTGGCGGAAAAATAGCAGGAGCGCACGAGGGAGAAGCTGGATCCGTCGATGACTTTCCGCCAACAAAATGTGCACTGCAGACCCGAGACCACTTTGCCGGCTGCCACTCGGTTCCGTGTGCACTGTAAAAACACCGGTTCGCTAGCGTGGGGCGTAAATTCAAAGCGAACTAGCAACAACACGTACTCCATAACCATGCACAGGATCACTTACTTCACACGGCGTACGCTGCGAATCCACCGCTCCCGCTGGTCTACGACGCATTAGGGACATTTAGCGTGTCCGGTAAACCGCTATACGCAAGCGCTTTGCGTAGGGCGGAATACCGGGCGTAAACAGCGCATTGGCAAACATGGCCGACTGACCGCCCTCCGCTTCGAATCTTTCAAGTGGTCGTCGCGCGCTCTGTAGCCCTTAAGTAACTAACTGACGGTTGTATTTGCCTTAGCTTTGTATCATGCAGCTTCGACAGTAAAGTATCCGTGATGATTCAACGCCGTTTCTGAGAGCCCGACTGAAATTATCGAAGCTGTAGGCTTAGTGAGTGGCTTCCAGAATCTCGGAAGACATATAACGCGAGTTTGCTTGTTCTGTTTATCCCCCATAGCTGGCGCCACTTCACTGCAAAAAAACAGCGCTACACGCTATCCGGTATCCGCTACACCTTTGCGTATACCGGTTTACCGGACACGCTAATTAGGACATTAGGGGCAAGACAGCGGGCAGCCGTTGACGTGCACTGGCCACGTGCGGACCTACGCTATTGTTTGCTCGACGGCCACCGTGTCCAAAGGGGACAAGTACGCATACCGTTGTTGACCGGCGAAGGGCACCCCCCGCTACGCTGATGACCTGTCAATCGGGGGTGCAGAAGGAAGAGGCCCGTCGGCGACCACGAGAAAGGGTTTGCCCATCGCTCTCTCCAGTGCATTAATTGCGAGAGGGATATTTTGGGTGGAGCCAGAAATGAAGTTACGGAGCAATTGTCTCACAAACACGCCCCGATTCCGAAGACAGCGAATCAGGAAAAACATGCGGGTATTTAAGCGAGGAGCACTGAGGAGCACGGGGTTCTAGTCGCTCGGCTTACATGGCGTGGAAGCCGATCATCGTATCGCTCTAGAAGTTGTTAGCGTGGCTCTGTATCGGCTGGCCACCTAACCTTAGCCGCTTCGCCTAGTTGAGATGTGCGCTTACCGTCTGCAACGTAGGCATCGGGACTTCGGCTCGAGTTAGTTAAAACTGCTCGGGTTTGCCATCAAGCACTAGCTCCCCGGGAACATCAGCGCCGCAACTTCATCGACCTCAACGCTGTGCCGTACCAGACTGCCGCACCAGACCGTCGTGGACCCTTCGACGCTGCCGGTCATCAGCACGTATGCCACCACCTGTTTCTATCCATGAACTTTCTCCTTGAACTTCCGTTAACTTTTGTAAATTAGATTTCTGTTCTCACTGTTGTTATTTACTGTTGTTAGTTTATTTTTCCTATTTGTTTGTTGTTCTCGCACTTTAGTATTTTTGTCAAGCTCTATAATCGCTGTTCATTGTTAGTATGAGTTTAGTGTAGTTTTTTGCCTCGTGTTGTATTCTCGCGCTGCCCTATCATAGATTAAATTTTGTTGTTTTGTTTTGCAACCACGACTCCGATCCTTTCACTGTGTCTGCTTGCGTACGGAACGACCGAAACTGCCGTAGTTCCCTTCACCGACTTCGCGCCGGGGACCTTGAACTCGGCCCTGTAACAGTTATTAAATTATGAAATGGGGAGGTCTTGGCGAAGGAATTATTGCTTTAGCCCGGTTGTAAGGCTGGGTACAGCAGAGTGAAAGATACCCCAAAGTTATCTCTGTTCAGTGTCCCCGAGGACGAAGAAATGCGCCGAACGCGGGAGTGAAATCTACACCGCAAGGACAAGCCGCTCGAAGTCACTGACGCCGTGTGCGAACTTCACTTCGAAGGAAAATATATACACTAAGGGATATTGCGTACGCGCAATCGAAGGCAAAGAGGTACGTTTACCACTGAAAGCCGTTTCTCTCGCAAGATGCATTGCCTACGTACGATTTTGCCCAATCTCCGTAGGTATCTTTCAAAAAATCCGCCGCGCGAAAGGCCCACGACGAAGAGCTGCCTCAAACCTCCATGACGGTCAGACAAAAAGACGGTGCCTAGAAGAGGCCGATCTGCAGACCACGGAAACCGTGGACATAAGCGACGACGCTGACTCAAACGAAATTCTCAAACCCCCTGGGCACTGCACAAATTTCCGAACGAAGGCGGTGTTGGGTGTGTTTTGGCATCATTGAATAGTGAGAAAAACACAGTCAACGTTGAGAAGATTCAACCCGCACCTCAAACACGAACTCATTCGAAAAGATGAGAGTGTTGTACGCCTTTCAACTTTTCGGGGCAACTGTCCTGAGAGCCATGAACTTTTACAAAAAAGAAGTCGAGAGAAAATGCGGCAGAATAGTGGCCACAGAAAAATTCTTCGAATTAGTTGAATTTACGATGTCATTGTGCTCCAATGATTCTAATTCATTCAAATTGGAATGTTTTCTGTTCTTGGTCCTCGCTTTTCGCAGGAAGATTAACCACTTGATAAAAGCAATGACATCAAGGTTTCTTGCAGAAGCTTTGAGGTCCGCTTCCACTACGTCGGCGGTCTTTGGAGGATTTTCTTGCTTATTTGAACAAATGGGACGCTAGCACTATTGACAAAGGAGGGTTTCTAAGCGATACTACGGAAACTGGGGTGAGGATCGCTACTACCAGTACATTATCCCTCCTGAAGCACTTAACATATAATGTAGCTTTTCAGTACTTAATGACGTCCCGCCTTAGCACCGACCCCATAGAGCACATGTTCGGCATCATCCGCCAGTGAGTGGCTGTACGCCCACCCCTCGCCAGACCAGTTCCTTATAACAGTGAACTATATCTACAACATGGCAAAGAGTGCGGACGATGCAAATAGCACTCCTAATATCATCAATGCGTTTCGCAGTATGGGGGACAGAACATCGAACATTACTCCAAAGAGTAGTGATGAGCTTCTCTCCCAAGGAAGATTAGAAGAAGCTGGAGATTCTCTGGCCACAGTAGAGGCTCCCTGTCGCAGCCACTCATCGATAGTGACAGAAAGGAGTGACTCGATCGCGAGTTATTTATTACCTAGCAGGTTACGTAGCAAGTGCGTCCTACAACTTAATTGTCGCACGTGTGAGCACATCCTCCTCGTCAGGAGAGCAGAAGCCAAAGCACGCCTGCTACCCTCAGAGCACACTGAGCAGTGTGATTGGGGTTACATCCATCAAAAGACTTGTGTTCATTCATCGAGGCTGTGTAAAACATATTCACTGAATGTTTAAGGGTATCGGAGCTAAACACAAATAGCATCTGCCATGTTGTAGCTCTTGTGAAGAACAGCTTCCCTTTCTCCAATGGCGTTAGATGCGACGAGCATACATAAAAAGTGAGCATGAGGACCGTTTCGTTCTATGTGCTCAGGCGGCTAGCTTTCTTATTCAAAAGTATTAATAGTGCAAGAATCGCAAAGCCACAGAGAGCAAAACATATATTAAGCTCAGCAGGACGACCTAGAATCGAGTCTGGTTTTGTTCGGCGCCTCTTTTTCTAAGAATGCTTTTGTTCTAATAAATTCTTTCACGCATTCTTTCAGTTGTCCTTGTGTGTGCGCGCGTTTTGCAAGCGTCGCCTCTGCGGTTCACCCGTTCGTTTTCAGTATGTACACGCGCAGCCCCAGAAACTTCCTCGCAGGTGCGTTAATACTTAAAATCGCGAGGCTTGCAGCTTTGGAGACAAGTCTATTTGTTCCACTGTTGACAAAGTGTGCAAGGCAGACATTTCGGAATCAAGGATCAGCTTAAGACATGTCGCACTCTTCCTACAAGTGCCCGTGAAAGAAGCGCGCACCGCGGTGTGGTGCAGGTGAAAGGCACTGCAGCGCCACGTGGCGGTTTCCGTGTAAACGGCCATGGCGTCAGGACTGCCCTCGTCCCACTACCCCTGTCTAGTTAATGAGCAAACAGACAATGAAGCCTAGGAAAGCATAGGGGAAGTTACTTGTGGTATTGTAATTGTGGAGAAAGTAGAAAGGAATTAAAGTGGACGAAAAGACAAACCTGCCTTCGGTGGGACCCGAACCCACGACCTTCGGATGTCGCGTCCGATGCTCTACTTGCTCTGTTTGCTCATTAAGTTGTTTCTAACAAATAAAGAACGAGCCCTTGACCCCTTCCCTTTCGTTACCCCTATCTAGGTCACTCTACCTGCGCCGCGTTGTGCTTCGGTGCGCCACCGCACCGGCCGTGCTGGCGCTGCGCGGAGCGCGGCCATAGGGAGCCTACATGACCGCTAAAATGCAGTCATGTAGGCTCCCTACGCGGCCACGGTAAGCCGTTTTCACCCTAAAGGTGGACGACCGTGTACAACTCCTGCGCATAGTGACAACTGCGATTGCGGAACGTCTAGCACTCGACATCCTTCGCCAAGTGTGATATTGCAACCACGTGTGTCAGCGAACCCAAGTTACAAAACCATTTGCCCATTCACGTTGGCATTCGCCGATCACATAACCACGTTTCGCGATCGGCGTTGTCGGGATCGCGATCGTTGCAAGAACAAGTCATCCACTTCTGTGGTTGACTTGCAATATATTAGAGGCTACATATATGTTGCCGAACCTAGCCTAGTTAATCGTAAACGTTCTATGACTATACTCGACGTGACCCCTTGGAGACATACCCACCACACAGACACAATCCTGGAGGGTTTCGAAGCATTGACAGCTCACGTGTACTTTTGGAACTGTCGAGCGATGCTTGCATTGCGGTTTTTTTTTTGCGTCGTGAATCAAACGTCAAGCGCATACGCGAACGGAGAATCACGACTACCAACCACGAAACGACGGCGGCATGTGGCGGCGGCAGGGCTAGGTCAGCTAGTATACCCCCCAGGTAAACGATAATAGCACCACTAGCGCCAATTCGTCCCCTGGTGTTTGGTAGGCCAAACTGTGAAGCAAAAAAAATAAAGTTGCTGATGCTGCTATGGCAACGCTTTTGTTGATGAGAGAGGAGGAAGCGCCGAGCTGCTTGTCGTCTGCTATGCGCTCGACGAGAGCGCGACCGCTTGCAATTTTTTTTTTTCAGGTTGCGTTGGTGCTGCATATCTTGTTTTCGACAACTTTCGTTTGCTATTTTTTTCGGACTTTCAGCACATCCACAAAACATTTGTTTGTAAATATTTCTCGTTTCAATGCGTGCGAGCCAGCAAGCCTTGAAGCGTGACAGTTTGAGCAAGAAAACGGTGTAGTCAGAAAATGTGGTTCATTCACTCATTTTATTAGCAACGTATTGCAAACGATAAAACTCAATAGATGTCACAATAGCACAGAGCAGTGTATCTCGTACGATAAATACAAATGTTCGCATTCTGTATCGGTTACACAAGCATAAGAGAAATCTTCACAGAATTCATCGTATACAGAATATCGCCGCATAGGTCGCCACGTTTATTGGCCCTGTACGCAATACAATTCTCCAGAAACGGCGGTTCATAGTAACTCATTTGTGAATAATGAACTGATCACGCAGTGCAGATGACGTGCAAGTTGAGCCCAACACTACCAGCCCCTTTTTCTATGAAGCTTGCTAGTCGAAATAACCTTCTATAGCAAGCTAACTTCCTACATAACTCAGACAGTGCTAATGTACCGTTACATACTGAGCAAATTATATTTGCATTATAACACTTGGCTATATTTCTCGATACGTCGCGTAAACCCTCGTTCAAAGCTGTAGCATTGCTAACAGGGTATCATTACAGAATTTTGCAGCAGTACATTGCAGTTATTCCTCGCAGTTTGTAATGCCCATATATTCTATCACAGTTTAGGCATGAGTATCACGATTCTACAACATCAAACAAATGACACCCTGCAGACATAGCTTTCTCTTGAGAAAAAATAAATGCAGTATAGGTAAGCGTCGATGGTTAATCATCATTAGAAACTGGGCTAGGACAGAGTCATGCACAAAGCTATTACGGAACGCGCACCTTCGGGACATGAAAAAATGATCACAAAAGTAAATCAGATCGACTGCATTTAATGAATCAGCCTGGGCAGATAGCTCAGAACAAGCCTACTCTGACCGGTTTTCAAGACCCATTCCTCTAATATGCCTGAATCATATGAAGCGTTTATTTTATAGAGCTCATAATCTCAGCTTCATGCATAACGTCGGAAGCATAGGACAAATCTGAGCTGTACTATTAGTTTTCTAATTGGCTGGAGGTAATTTGTCATTTGACTTTCGAAGACGCCTTAACAAACAGGTGAAAGCGCCTCAACTTTCCTGGTACACTTGCTTGTGGCACAGCGTGCTTTCTTGACTTACTAAGATATTTCTGACTTTTCTAGAAGGGGCTTCTTCCTCATTTGATATTAAAATGAAAGTATGTGTGGCGAGAATGCCGAGTACTATTAGTACTTGTGCAACTTCACCACATCAAGTACAAGATCTCAAAATGCGTGTTCGCAGCCGTGAATTACAGCGCAACAATGTGAGCTATGAATGTCTGCACAAGGACAATACCTTGCACGCTGTTTGCGCAGACATCGAAATGCGCTAAAGTGCTTTGTTTTGGCAGGGTTGGCGTAGGCAATTTCGGCGAAGTGGTCCGAACAGAGGCAGTAGCCGTCGTACAGTTGCTCCTGTGTGAGTACCTCGAGGTCTGCCCTTTTGGCGTAATTTCGCCCCACGCCACGCCTAGAAAATGAAACAAATACCACCATGGAACCACCATGGAATAAACAACACGTAAAAGCGACACTGATATATAAAGTGCGAAAAAAGGAGAAAAGAATGTGTCACAGGTTCAAAAGCAAAGCGCAGCGTGGCCTTAGCGCAGGTAACACGAACTTCACGTTACACGGAATGCAAGCAGTTACTGCTACGTAAATGATTTTGGGGGCTTATTTCTTAAGCATTCAAATGTGGTAGAGTCGCTACAAGGAACTGTTCGTCGGAATGCTCTAAAGACGAACCAGTTCGTCGAAGAAGCGCATTCGGCGAACATACCTTGCACGATTTCTTCTCTAAGAAAAAGAAATTAAGAGCCACCGGTAACAAAACCTAACCGAAGTGAAATTTCCGTCTACGCGTCAGCTGGCATCAATCGGCTCACGAGAAACTGTTCGCAAGCAGCTTTACATGCTTGCTACATTACTGAAAAATGCGCAGTGTCAAACAAAAAAAAAACAACTATAAAGCACCAACAGCAATCTTTGGGTTCGCCCTGTAGCTGATTTCAGATAGCCCTCGCTTCTTCGTACCGAACAAAAAGTGTACTTACCTTTCGTCCGCTGGGAAATGGAAAAATTTCGCTGCGCTGTTTCTTCCCGAGTTGTAGTTGTGGCACCAAAAAGCACCGCAGCACGCCTTGTGTCCTTTTCCTAGTTTCGCCGACATTTTGAGCGCGTTCGTACTGACAAAAACCGAAATGTTCACCTTCAAGGCACTTTCAAGAAATTCCACACGTGCACAGTGAAAACGGCGGAAGCAGACGGACGGAATGGCAGCAGAAGAGATAAGAGCGAAAGCGCCGCCCGTCGGCGCAACGAATGCAGCGTCTGGCTAAATATACAGGGTGTTAGAAAAGAAAATGCCCGAGGACACATTTTTTTCTACACATAATTGCATAACTTTACTTTATTCATGCGTAGGTCGCAAAGGTAAGGCCACACATGCAAACGTTGCTGAATTTTCGTTCCTACCAAAACAATGACGGACTGTGGGCATTTACTATGCACTTCTTCCTCATCTGTACATTATCATCATCATCCTGCTGTGGTTGATCTTCATCTTCAGTGCCTCAGCATCATCATTATCGTGTGTGTGGGCCTTGGCTGGTTCGATGCTGAGTGTCCGGTCCTAATAAACGTCGTTGCTACCGAGACGTCATACTTCGTGGAGGTGGTTCTTCGATCCTCAGTCCTCTGTCCGGTCAGTCTCCCACCTGGAGCTTCGCTCGGGTCGCCGCTTGCGCTCACTGTCCGCCAGCATGGATCACGACTCCCCACCCTCCACTTCTGCCGCTACCGCTTCTGTGACACGTCAAGCCACACCTTACGTTGTCAGCAGCCACCAGCGTGGCCCCCACCTCTTCGCTGGTCTTCGTGGGGAAGATGTGGAGGACTGGCTGGACGACTACGAGCGAGTCAGTTCTGCTAATCATTGGGACAACCCTCTCAAGCTCAGCCATGTCTCCTTCTACCTGACGGGCGTGGCGAAGACATGGTTCTTCAATCACGAGGTAGACTTGACTGACTGGTCTACTTTTAAGGAGCATTTTCGCCAAGTCTTCGGTACACCGGCGGTTCGTTCAACAATCGCAAAGAAAACCCTCGATACTCGCCAGCAACAACCAGGCGAGTCTTACACGGCGTACATTGAGGATGTTCTTGCCCTCTGCCGCCGTGTGAATGCATCTATGTCGGAGTCAGACAAAGTACGTCACATCATAAAAGGCATCCGAACCGTCGCCTTCAATGCCCTGGCGGTCAAGAACCCAGCTACAACCGCTGACATCGTCACGTGTCAGCGCCTGGACGAACTCGAGTCTGTTCGCCTTCAGTCTGACGTCGGGGAATATTCTACGACGGATCCACACCTACGTGTCATGATACGGGCGATGATACGCGAGGAATTACAATCGATGGGAATTACAATCGCGAGGAATTACAATCGATGCTTTATTTCCAATACCGAAACTAGTCGAAGTGTCCGGCCCCTAGCGGCGGCGCGAAGCCTCGAGCCGGAAGTTGTAGCAGACTGCGGAGTAACCCACAATTCCTTGCGACAATCGAGATTTTGCTATCCACTCAGCACCTCGCATGACTTCCGAGAGTGTTGCGCACTGTTGCGAATCTCGAAGCGCTTCGATTGGCGCTCCTCTAGCGGCCGCGGACGGAGAACTCTCAGCAGACGACGCTCGCGCGCCCCACAAATGACGCGCGACTTAGCAGACGACGTTCGCGCGTCCCTCGAATGACGCGCGCTTTCGTCTGATAAATATTCCAGACGAAAGCACAGACAACTCCTTCTATTGCTAAATGACACGCATAAATGTCAAGTATTTGACATTTATGCGTGTCATTTAGCAATAAAGTAGGCAACTTAAAGGGTCCCTGAAACGTTTTTTTTTGACATTGCGTCACTGCTTAGCCAACACAATTATGAAATCATTCACACCGTAAATAAAGCGAAGCACCATGCGCTAAGGCAGCTATGGGCTTATTTCTGTCGCCTTCTTCCTTACCACTGCTGTTCCTCCTCAATTCGATCTGCTGCGGAGTGCGCGCTAGCGACGACAGCGCCTCCCGCGTCAGCCGCTCTGCCGAGCCCTCCGTAGTCACGGCCTGTCTGGACGCGCGCGCTCGCTCTCTCTTTTACGGCCTGAGCAGCTGCCACGACTACAATGGATCTGTTTCTATACAGGCCGACGGCGCGCTCCGCGCGAGGGCGTCGCGAGCCAACCCCCCAAAGCACGTTGCTCTGCATGGGCTTCGTATGGTAAACCAGCTGTTCCCGGCCACTTTACCGTGCTAATTATTTTTTCCGCATGTAGAAAGTGGTGGAAGCAGTACAGGTGCGTGTGGGGACAGTCTGGCTTTCTAGGTACTCATGCACTCGGCAAAAGAAGAGGCACACTCAGTGCTACTAGCAACAAGAATGGGTTGGTTGGTTGGCCAAACTTGACCATCTTATATTTGATGGAGGCGAAAATGCTTGGGGCTTGTGTGCTTGGTTTTAGGTGCACCCTAAAGATTACCAGGTGGTAGAAATTCCTGGAGCCTTCCACCACGGCGTCCTTCATAAACATAACGCAGTTTTCGGATGATAGACGGCATGCTGATGCAGATGTCCCGAAGTGCGTCCTTCTGCTTAGTTTCTACAATGAGACGGATTTTCTCAGCCTTGTGGCGAACCGCTCAATTGTGTGATTGTCAAAATGTTTCCCGGAACCATCATATGAGATTGTGACGTTCTTCGAGAAGGCAGTGAAATATCTTTACCGAAAGAAAATCCTCGAGACACTGCAATTTACTGTTCAGTCATATCTTGAAGATTGGCCGCTTCTGGAGCTGTCCGGAAGGTGTGGACAAGAGTCACGCCAGAGTGTCGGCGCACTTCATCTCTGAAAAGTTTCTCCGGATTCTTCTTGTGAACTACACAAAAAAGTTAACAGATCAGAATGACAAGCCTTCTGGCTATATTCACAAGCCCACGCGGAAGCATTTCCGGCTGTGAACGATGTGACTACTTTAAACTAGCTGTAAGCATCACGACAGTGTTTTACCAGCAGTGCTTTTTTTATTTTTCAGTTCTTCTTGTGCATTATATTATTTTAGTACCAAGGACAACATTCTGTATGATGCTGAACGGTTTCTGTGAAAGTTATTTATTTTTCTTCGCCTGCGGCATACGTTATTGCATAAAAGGATTTTTCTCATCTCTTGCACGCTGAAGACCGCATCTGGACACGTGAGAGCTTGGGAATTTATATGCATGCAGGGACTCAGCGTGGTGTGGTGCGAGTTTATTATTATTATTATTATTATTATGTTCCTTCTGCTGTGATTGCGACTCACGGCTACTTGTGGGGAGTGTGACTTTCCCCTTTTCGAGGTATTTATTTTAATAATAAAGCAAGAATTGCGACAGCTTGAATAAAAATGACCATATTTTATCATTTTCAAGTACATTAATGGTTGACATATGTGCATTTGACGTAAACGTTTTGGAAACCAATTTCTTTCAAAAAAGAATGTTTCGTGTCATTTGTTCTGATGGTGGGTGACGAATCATGCGGCCGAGCCTTCTGAGCGCGACGCGCATCGGTAAGTGCTCTCACGAGCAGCAGAAGCGGGCGAATCAGTGGCTTGTGCCTCTCCCTCGGAGAAGCGGAAAGCACCAGAGTTGCCATATATATGCTTGCTACCGTATTCTCATCGCATTGGTACCATGCATGGCATATAGAGGAGCTTCAGAAAGTGACACGGCAAGTCTGAGGCCGAGCGTTCCCAGCGCGCGCTAGCCTCCGCAACGGCCGGGAGTTGGTTTAGAGCGGGTTGGCTCGGAGCGCCCCCGCCAAGTTGCGGCGATAGGTAGCAACAGCTCCCCGTGCGCAGGCCGTAAAAGAGAGAGCCAGCGCGCGCGTCCAGACCGGCCGTGCCGTAGTGACATTGCGCCCCGATATCCTCACAGAGGTCGCCCGCCTCGGCAGTGCTAGCCTCTGTAATAGAGCGCCGGCGACTCGTGTGTACGCCGCCAGATGCCGCGACGATACCGTTGGCTGAAACGAAGGAGTACGTTGTAGAAGCACGTTGTTCGCAGCTAGGTTTTGAAAATTACGCGCACGTCACTGGTTCGGGGCCAATCAGCGACCTCTCATTCGATCGGTCGATGGCGGGGGCGTTTGAAAACGCCTTTTGGCGAGCCGCTGAGATCTTTCGCGATGCACGTGTTGAAAACCTTATTGTAAATTCCACACTTTACGCACAGCGCTGAAATCTGCCCTCAAATGATCCTAATGACTCGCTCTACTGGATCACCATGTTTGCACAAAATCGTCAAAACCGTTTCAGGGTCCCTTTAAGGGCTTAGATGGCGCTTCGCCTGGTACCGCCGGCGGTGCGCTGTCGTCGCCTCGATGGTGGAATTATTTTCATACAGAGGAGGGCATCTTGCAATAACCTTTTAAAGCATTTTTTTTTGCTGTTTCGTGCAAAAAAAAATAATCAGGAAAGCAGACGTACATTGCATTTCAGTGGGTGCGCTAGCGCTGTGTGTGGTGCTTCCGCTGCTGGAACTTGCGGTTTTCACGTTGTGTGAAAGGAGGTGCTGCGTGAGCCCGGTACAACCGAGTTTTTTGAGCCTCTCAGACATGCGATATTGTTGCTTGCCAACATGTACGTCAAGTCAGCGGCGAAAACAAAGCGGCGTATCTTTTCACGAGATACCGGCCGACAGCGCTTCACGCGAGCGATGGCTAACGGCCATTTCAAGAGAAGACTGGGTCCCTAAAACTACGGATTATTCCGTGGTGTGTAGCCTCCATTTCCTCCCGTCGGACTTTAAAGACGGTATAAAAAGACGAATGCTCAAACCGGGTGCCGTGCCAAGCCTGTTCCTCGACCAGGCTGTCGAGGCTACGCACACCGAAGGGGTCGTCATGAAGGAGAGAAGGATACGCAAAAGAAAGGGACAGCCTTCACCGAGCAGTGTCAGCAGCCGCGCTTATGCAGATGACAGAGGGAACTACATGCAAGAAAAGGCTCTTAAAACAGAGGAACCGACAGCAAGCGCGAGCTTTAGCGACGCTGGAGAAGAGGCTGTCGGTTTACAGAGTGGAATTCACCCCTTCACAGCCGGATCGCAAGACCCTGTGGCGACGGGTGTCATGATAAATGCTGAGGCTGCAAACAATGAAGGTGGTGAGCCTGTCGCAGGTCTCGCAAACAGTGGGAACAGGAAGATGACAACCATGCCCAACCAACTTGCCTAAATTGCTACCTTGCTTTAAGTTTTATATACTACCTTTGTAAAGTTGTGATCGCTTAAACATGTAACTAATAAATTTAAAAAAATACTCAATTTCACATGTCTCTATTTTGCAGTGAAGTGCACTGACAATGATAAAATTAACATCATTGAATACGGAAGCACCCTGGTGTTCTTGCCACACAACTGTCATTCAGTTCATTTCAAAAATAAAAATAAATCAAGGTCCACACACCTGAGAGCACCATATTGAAGAAATAATTCAAATAATGTTGTAATATCTATGCAGCATTTTGGAGGCAAATAGGACAACCATCAGATGACCCATTCAGTGTAATCTAAAATAACATCTCAGGGATAATGTAGGTGGACCTCTTTTGGCCTATGAGTGAATACTTGCCCTCTCAATGGCTTTATCTTCCAGTTGTCCTACTACAGGACTTGTAAGCTGTTGTAATTTCAATCTAAAATTACCATGTATACAGTTCGTGTGTACTGTACTGTACGGCCGTCAGCACGCTTAACTGGAACGCTCTGTCGCGGGGCCTGTACCACTTGCAGTGAAACTAGCACAGCGTAACGGTGAACGCTGCTGCTGAAATAATATTTATTTGCTTATTCAATTAGTGAATAATCAGGTAAATATTATTTTGGTAGTAGCGCCCACCATTAAGCTGCGCTAGCCTCACTCCAAGTGGTACAGGCCCCGTGACAGAGCGTTCCAGTTAAACGTGCTGACGACTGTACACACTGTACTGTACTTTTGTCCTGTACTTTTGTGTACATTCTGATGCAATTACATTAAAACCTTCCATTTATCAGATAAACCGCTTATGCTTTATTAAAAGTTTAAAAAGAGCAGTATAGAATATACCGAACTTCCTTGTGGGTGCACTTTAGCTACACTGTTAAAAACACATTAAATATGTATATATAGACCATTTTCACTGGGTGAGGAATGGCTTAGCAACCAGCCTGCCCGCACCTTTCTCCTCTCCTAGCGCATGTGAGATGGCTTGAAGCGTGCCCCCTTATGCTTTGATGTGTGGAGCTGTCAAACAATTTATGCATGTTATATGCTAACCTGGTGTTTTCACCCTTTACTTGTGATGCCAGGCAACACATGGCCGACAGAAAGGCAGTGTGCAGTTTTCATGGTTGTGCTAACAACTACAGGAAAAGGAAACTCTTGTCAGAGGAATTATGTAATGTGCATGACCAGCCGTGGAGAGTTCACGGCTGCGTATCCTTCAAGTTTTATTGTTTTCCTCTGGATGAGGACCAGCAGCATTCATGGATTTTAAGCGGGAAAAGCTTTGTACCCCCTAGAAGTTCTCGGAAATATCGGAGCCTTTAATACAGCACGGCGAACTTGACACCGAGGCTCAACCTTAGCTATGACCGCAAAAAGTGTGCCCGACAAGCCCCGCAACAGTGATCAGCTCGGCGAAGTGTGCAAAACAGCAAACATTTACCATTTTACTATTGCATAGTGTTTTTTCAACAGATAATATGCAACTAAGCTTTGCCCGTTACATGGTGACTTTTGCAACGACAGTGCATTTAGTAGACGAGAACAAAGAAACACACAGCTCACTTCTGAGGCTGATACAGGTGAGCACTGCACGATATCGGGTACCGTTATCTGCCTCACAGAAAGCTCCAGCCGTATTCACTGCTGGGTATGGTAAAAAAACAGGCCTACCACAATCCCTGCAATGTCTCACCCGTGGACTCTGCCTAGCTGTTCGCCAGCACCGATGACCTCAGCAAATCACATTCCTTATCGGCCTCGTTCCCGCCTCTCCTGTTCCTTTCTCAAGACACAAACACTAGTCCACACCAAACAATTGCGCATGAGTGGAAGAAAAAAAATGAAGACACTGACAAAAGAATAAAACAGAAACCACCTGAGGGATGTAACCAAAACCAGCCACCATGTGCCACGCACGACCACATTTACGCGCAGTAGCCGATGATGCGAACGTGCAAAGCGTGACCTCCCCCTCGCAAAAATACAACTCAGGAAAAAAGTTCACTGTATCCCCAAAGGGTGCTCCTGCTTGGCCAGAAAGTGTGAAAACATGTGTGCGCTTACAAAAGGACCTCGCCATAAATATATAGCTACAACACTTTTTTGATGACCTCTGTTCAAATCAATGACCATCACAGGCTCAAAACTTGTTGGGGCATTGTACAGGCCCACTTCCTATACAGCCCCAATTTAAGCGAAAGTGAGCATGCCAGAACTAAAGAAATGACCAAAACTGCAGCCGCCCCCATACTGGCTATGCAAAAGCAAGCGTTTGTCCAAGCCAGATCAGGTTGCCAGATCGGAGAGATGCGTCTGTTTGCTAGACATGGTAGCACCCACAAGAAAATGGTCTAGAGGGCTGAGTTTTTTTTTTTTCAGGAAATAATGAAGTGGAAAAGCCCTTTCATCACAGCAGACTACACCACAAAATTTACTGGTCATTTCGCCAGTACGGGCCAAGCAAAAAGGAAAAATTTTGTTGTCACTGCTGTTACAGACACACAAAATTCATATAACAGTGTTGAAACATTGGTTACTGCCATTTAAAAATGTAAAATTCATAGATCTAGTAGTTTTCCTTTATAGCTGAATTCACAAAACACCACAGAATGCAGGCCAACGAGAGCATGTTGAAAGCCAATGAGCGCATGGTGTTGCTGCAATGTTAGGTTTTTGTGAACAGGAGTTGTACTGGTGCAACCACGGTGAATTCAATTATTCAGCCTCTCAGAAGTTTCTGCGAAAGCTGCACCCTTTATACTGAACCTGAAATTCACCATCATGGGGAATTTATCTGTGAGCACCACATGTAAGGGCGATTAACCACTGGAGCAAGTCAGCTGCACAGAAGAGAGGCTTCATTGGTCACTGCAGTCTGCAAACACAGCTGAGAAAACATGTAGTTACTGTCAATAGGAGGTGGACCACACAAACAAGTGAATGACTGTCAGTAATGACATAAGCTGCAGTAATTACCACCATCATTGGTGGGTGCCCCTCATTTTCTGATGCCTGGTACTGTATAATAAATTCTTGATAATATGCTTTCCAATATCACACGACTAGCACTGGTCCTCAGAATATAATGCTAACAATTGATGTGCAATTTTCACCTCCGACAGTGGGTAGGTGTACCAAAAGAATTACACACATTAGGCTTTTACTTGAATTCAAGGTTTTTACCCATTACTCTGCTTAAATTTAAGTTTCTTCACCTCAAAAGGCAGAAGCCTACTCATATGAGGTTTTCATGGTACATGCGGGTGCGCTGTAACTAATGCTACTGGGCAGGAGTTATGTCTGTTGCATCTGTCACACGGAAACTCCTGATAATGTGATATGCGTCAGTAGTGAAAACATTGTCACAAGGCTCTGATGTGTTCATGCTATATACATAGTATACCCCCTGAAGTTTTTCATGTAAATGCCGGGAACTTTTGCTAGGCAGTACATCCATGTTATATATCCATGCCCTAGCAATGGATGTCCTTGCTGTATTGCGTGGAAAGTTCAAAAAGAAGAAGCTTAATCAAACTTTATTGTTTTACATAGCATAACAATGATGAGTAGTTAAAGCGCTCCTTTGAAAGACAGCGTGACGTGCATTGGAGGGCAAATGAGCACAGTCAATCTTAGTTTGCACCAAAGGGCCATTCACCAGTACCCACCGTAACTTTTCGTTATATATTGGTATTTGCAAGGTGCTGTCAAGGGAATGGTTCTGCTGAAAAAATTTTTGAAACTGCTAAATTAATCCCGAACAGCATGCATTCCCCACTTTCTCTCATTTGCCAGAGCTAAGGCACCATGTTGTGTTTACAGGATGAGGCCCATCAACATTTCTTTTCTAGTCCTATTTTGCTCTATGGCACATTTACAGTAACTACACTGTGTGTTTCATATTGAATGATCTGCTGAAGTCATACAACTTGGTCAGTGATGTTACAAGCAGTTCATGCTGTGTGAGGAATTCATGTGTGTTACTTTCCCTCTTGCTCACGGAGCACCTGCTTTGAGTGCCTAATTCAATGGGCATGTGATCATCTGTTGAAAATTTTGACTGTTCTCAATCCTGAACAGCAATATCATACTCTGCTCCCTGCCAGCACAATTGGTGCACTGTGCTTGTTCATATGCTGTGTCCAAAACCCTGGTGAGGGTCACTTTAAGACTAAAAAAATGTAACAAGTCACATAGTGTAATATACAGGGTGGATGACCGGTATGTGGTCTGTCAGAGGTACAGAATGGGTGTACAAGAGAAGGAATGTGCAGACAAGGACCATGCTGGGATGAAGTCAGGCATTTCACAGTGTCAGCTGCCATGAAGCAAGGGCAATAACAAATTTTTGCTTGGCAAAGATTTCATTGTGCAGTGGACATAAATGGGCTGATAACATTCAACATCATGTGTGGATAGAAATTCACTCACACTCCAAGAAAAGCAAAGGAGTATGAGAATACACAAAAAAGGCTACTACACACAAGCCCAACAGTCTAGTCTGGTTGCAACAATGCTGCATCAATTCGTACTGATAATTGCATTTGCCGTTCTGCTTTGTTTCTTTTTGTCCGATGCTATGATGAACAAGTGTGCACCCCTGTTAAGCATAAAGCAATGCTGCTGGCCATATGAGCTCATTATATGCTTCTCTTTCACACCATTGTGTGTCCGCATGAGCGAAATGATGGTTTTTAGGTGAGGTTACATAGCCTGCAGCACATTCTTTTCAACTGCATGAAGCACATATGCAGAAAGAGAGACAATGATATCATGACACAGGCACATGAGAACGCGTCGTACGTGTCCATCTAGCACCATTCTAAAGGAACAAGCACTGCTGAGGTTCATCCCTAATACTTCCACACTCTTCCTATATATTGGAGTGCTAGAGTGAACAGGGAGAACAATAAAGATGGCACTGCTTTGTTCAGCCCCTTTCCATGGCAACCATATTACCATCACATCCTATGAACATGTCGACTAATGTGCATGACTGAAACTTGGCATAAACCATCCAATCTTTAATGTTTCATGTTTCTGTAAGTGCAAAAGTAATAAAAGCAATATGGTCATAAGTGAGGCTTATCTCTGCTGTAACAGTGAGCTTGTTGATGATGTCATCTGTCATCTCACATAGCGTAATAACTGGACAGTTGCAGTAAGGATGGAGGGTTTCAGAGAACAGCAAAGCAATATTACACTACTGCTCCGTTTCCATGTGCAATACCCCTCCCCAACACAGAGAAATAAAGAATAACATGAATGTACAACATTCATTAGCATTGTGCTTCAGTGCCCCGCAGAGAAAAGCACTAGCAAATTATGATGCATATCTTTTACCGAACTCATGCTTGCAATTCATCGCAGTTCTTTACAGAGTTCACCAGGTACCATCTTAGGACATGTGCAGTCAATATCAAAGTTCTGATAGGTGGTGAGATGACGTGCTGGCACAGAAATCCCAACCATACACTTTTATGCATTTGTAGGTGTTCATTTGCATAGCAGCACAATGCTACACAGCAGCTCAATTGGAACACATGAGCCCCCTTTTCAGTTTCAAATGTGCATATTTTGGTCGAATAGTTAGAATAGACACTTTCATTGTAGAAACAAAACCCTTTGCTTGCAGTCTGGATAATTTGAACTAATTTCACAGTCACTGTGCGATTCTCACAACATTGTACAAATTCCTGATTCAAGCATAGATGCAGAAACAGGCTAGAAAATGTGTGCTGTGTCACTAAGTTATACCTAGCATTCAGCATTTAATATATATTTTCAATCTACCGTATCATTCTCAGTTTTCTTTTGTAAAGAAAGCTTTTGTTATGGAGTTGGTTTCTTTTCCTTCACACCAAAGCTCCTGTCTGATGTAAATAGTACGTATGATCCAGATGGTGAGAACAAATGAAATAAAAATGAACCGAGCTACGCACATATGAAATGATGCAGAACTGATATTTTTATGTTACGTATAAACAGTCATCAGCATCCAATTACATGAATGCAAATGAATGTGATACTTCTGTAGTGTTAATATTTTTAACAAATTAAATTTTTATTAAAAGTGAACTTAACATAAGTGCTTGAGCTCTTCATTAACAGGAAACATATAACAAGCACCTTACATTTATCATGATAAACACCTACGACTGAAGAGTGAGAGAGAGAACAAGCCTTATTTTATGGCCAGGTGCACATTTTCTTCGCTCATAGGTGGGTGACTTCCTCATTCCAGGTAGCTGAGGGCTACAGTTAATGCCTGAGCACTGTCCACCAGCAGGAGCTGGTGCTAAAGGTTTCATGACATCCACAATGCCTCCCACTGGTCATCTGCATTTTGTTGCAAATTCAGTGTGTTGATAGGTGGATGCTCGGATTGTTTAAGCATCCCAATACTTCATGGTACAGGGTGTTTACTATTTCTGGGCAGTTTTTTCAGTTCCTGCTGAAGTTTCTGAGATAAATTATGTGCAGTAGTGTACCGTGTGGAAAGGTGCTTGCCTGGAGTCTTCTCCAAGTTACCTCGTGACCTCTGGCGAGATTTCTGTAAGCTGGGGAATACTGATGTCGTTGCTTCCTAGAATGTGCATGTTTTTCTAGGTATTTTTTAGGCAGTGGTTTCTCTTCTCTATAAGAGCTCAAATATCACTGCAGAGTAGCACTGCATGTATACTCTCGGATGTGGCATGTGCCACTTGGTTCTAGGGATTCATGCTGCGGTGTCCAGAGGATACTTGCATTTTTTAATGTCGCATTTGAGCAGAATTTGAAATGCTAAACGCTAGTGAGCACTTTTCAGAATCTGAGGTAAGCCTTTTGTGTATCTACCATGACCATTACCGATGAAGAACTTTTAGTGATTGCTTATGCAATGCCCACTTCCTCTGCAGTATTTGCACCAGCTGTGTAGTCAAAGCAGCAGAGAGCTCTTGGCCTTTTTTGTCCACTATGCTAGCTACATACATATTTGTTCACTCCTCGGTATTCAGGAGCATCCATATATCGTATGCTTTTATTGTTGCATTTTCTCACCAGCTACTGCTGCAGTGCCTGTATGTGTGCTTTTCACGTTCCTTTGTCATATTCTGGGTGCATGTTCTAAGGTATGCGACATACATGTATTTGCTCCTTGATTTCATCGGATATAAGCAGTGGCAAGTGTGCTTCTCTTTCGACTGTTTAGCTGAGATCCTTTATAAGTGCTTTTCCTATTTTCGTTAGCTTTAGTCTTTCTAGTTGGTTCACCTTTTGTGCCTCAATGAACTCTTCTCAGGTATTAGGAACTCCCATTTTGAGAAGTTTTGCTGTGGATGTGGTGGGTGACAGTCCCAAAGCAATCTATAAGCTTTGCAGTGCTCGTGAATAACACTTTTATCATAGTTATGCAGTCCTCCTCTTCAAGTCCATGGCACTTGCTGGAGAATTGCTTGATAAGATGTGTTACCTGTTGAACAATGTGTTGTACCTTTGTGAGCTCCAGTCCATCGGTTCGTCTTTTTGAATAAGGGGATTGGGGATGCACAGTGTAGATATTTTGAGGATACTGGTGCCCCCCATTGTCACTTTGGGACCAAGGCTTTTTTTTTTATGGATGATTGCCCGATATGCATTGCCAAATTATTAAAGAGTTCTGGATAAGAACCAAGGGGCTACAATCCTACAGCAAGTCCAAAGAATGACAGTGGACCTAGAGAACAGAATGGAAATAATGGGGATCTCATTGCAGGGGAGGCGGACCTATCAAAGAATCACATAAACCATACAACCGCATGACCAAGAATACAAATGGCCTGAAATGCCCGCCACGGCCTCATGCCGAAAGTACATAATCTGGCAGTGGAACTGTAGGGGGTATCGGAGAAAACGATACATTCTACAGCAACACCTAGAGAACATAAAAAACCATGATATCATCTTACTCCAAGAGCCACATCGAATCGCCAAACTAATGGGATACACGCCATACAGCAATTCAGAACCAGGAACTAAACCGCTGGTAACAACACTAGTAAAGTGACAATACACAGCTACCCAACAACATAAATAACATCAGTGGAACACGTACTCATAGAAATCATGCCCACAAAAAAATATCAGCAAAGCCTCTTCATCCTCAATGTATAGAGCAGTCCCAAACATAAAATGTATAAATTCTGCACACTCATATGGAAGACCCTAAGGCTAGATGGGAAAAATGCGGTGCTCATAGGAGGAGACTTCAACGTGCCTCACGGGGCTTGGGGCTGCAAACACCAAACACCCAAGGGGAGAAACCCATGGTTTGACGCACAACAAGAGGGGCTTACAATAATCCCAGACCCGCTCATGCCGACAAGAATAGGCAAAAGTGTAAGTGCTGACCTTACCTTCACCAAAAACATCCCAGAATCACAATGGAGAAACACACACCAGTGATCACTACATAGTGGAAATGCAAATTACAGCAGGCCAAAAAAACGAGGTAAGCCACTGCATATTGTCATTTGGGATAAATTCCATCAATTCAGGAACACTTCATTTGGGAGCATAACAGACATCACAGAGTGGACGAATCAACTCAAAACAGAGGCCGACACAGCCACGCAGGACATCCCCCAAAAGCAAACATAGAAGCAATAGACAATACAACAAGCTCGCACACATGTGCGAAGCAAAAAGGACAGCTACAGCGTAGTTGGAAAGTACAAAAGCACAACCACTCGCTACGTAAAAGGATCGCCACACTGAACAGAGAAATCAAAGCATATGCCTAGCAGGTATGCTGGATACAATGGGAGGATAAATGTAACAATATGCACAGACAGATCGGTGCAGCAAAGACGTGGAACATACTATGAAACATGCTAGACCTGGAGAACACAACACTAGCCCGTTGCCACAGCATAAATCACCTAATACACACCTTCCAGGGTACATAGCAGGACCTCCTTCAAGAATTAAAAACAAATACATTCCCCAGGAACCGCTGGTAAACCGTCCAGACTACTGTGGCCAACCCAGTGAGGCTTAGACAGAGACATAGAAGAGGCGAAGGCAAGAGCCGTACTACTCGCCCTTAACACAAAGTCAGCCCCTGGACCCGACGGAATCACTAATAAAATGCTTAGGAACCTCGACGATAAATCTATCGCCCACCTAACAAAATTTGTCAATGAACAATTGAAATCAGGAACCATACCAGAACAGTAGAAACTGGCTGAAATAATCCTCATACCCAAACCAGGCAAAAGGCTCCTGCTGGAGCATCTCTGTCCCATATCACTGATGTCATGTCTGGGAAAACCAATGGAGCATATGATACTCAATAGACTAACCAACCGCCTCGAAGACAATAACATCCTGTCAGACACCATGCTGGGATTTAGGAGAAGCCTCCCAACACAAAATGTGCTGCTTCAACTTAAGAATCAAATATTAGAGAATAATGGCACCGCTACCACGGCAGTCCTAGGACTCGACCTACGAAAAGCCTTCGATAATCTTACACACAGCACGATCCTAACCAAAATACAGGAGCTACAGCTAGGTAAGAGAGTGTATGCTTATATACACATTCATTTCTTACCGGACGCAAAGCCAAGATCACTATGAGAAACTTAGCACCGGATGAATTTTAGGCAGCACAGGTACACCACAGGGTGCAGTCATATCGCCCTTACTTTTCAACATAGCCTTCATAGTCACAGGACTACTGCGAGAACTCTGGAAAATAGACAGTCTGCATCAACTATATATGCAGACAACATTACGATACAGACACACAAGTGCAGTACTGACCAAATAGAACAAGCTCTACAGGGGGTGGTACAAGCAGTGGAAAAATACCTATGCAATACAGGGCTCACATGCTCCAGAGAAAAATCTGAACTGCTCATCTACAAGCCTATGCGCCACGGCAGGAAACCAGCTAACTACATCACATTCCTCAGAATGAGCAACATCACAATCAAAACAGCCTGCAGGACTATCATCCCTATCGTAAGAAAAATCAGAGTACTACCATGACAGATAATCAAAAGCAGTGGACACAACGGTGAAACAGCCCAAAAACTAGAAACATCCGCAGTGCAATCCATTTGACCCATAAAGTGCATTGCAAACAGACACAGCGGTATGAAAGAAGGCAACACCATCAGGCTGGTACAAGCCTTTCTGATAAGTAGAATAACATACGTGGCACCATACCTCAAAGGGCAGGCAGAAGACAAAATCAAGCTAGAAGGCCTAATTCACAAAACACACAAAGTAGCACTAGGACTTCCGGTTAACGCTAGTACTGAACTCCTAAAGAAGTTGGGAATACACAACACATCAGACAAACATATAGAGGCACAATAAATAGAGCAGTATGGACCAGGACACCCACAGGCAGACCCACACTTGAGAGGCTCCAAGTGAATTACCACACCCAACATGGAAGGAAAGTCGACATACCGAGCAGTTACAGAGAAAAGATGATAGTATACCCTCTACCCAAACATATGCATCAAGAACAAGGAGGGAAAGCAGAGCCAGGGATATCCAAAACAAATTCAGCAAAGACAAAGACATGGTCCTTATAGATGCAGCAAGATATGACCAACAAAAAGAGTTCACAGCGGCGGTAATGAACACGAAACATGAATATGCCACAAGCAGCATGGTCTGCACAGTATTAAGTGAAACAGCAGCAGAAGTAGCAATAGCCATGGCAGTCGCATAATAAAAGCACTCGTAATCAGCGACTCGCAAACAGCGGTACGAAACATTGCGATAGAGCACATCTCGCTGGAGGCCCTACGAGTTCTCAGGGCAGACAAATACCCAGACAAAAGTTTGGTATATATCCAATGGACAGCAGCACACATGACTGCGGCAGGCAATGGCAACGAGGCTGTGCACACTATGGCTCAAGGGCTTACTTACCGAGCCAGTGCACGACCCACATCCATGGACAGGCCTACGCAAGGAGGATCATGGAATTGGAATGATCGAATGACAACGTACAGTGAGATCACCAGTCACTACAGAATGCAACGGCGTACCCTTGCAGTACCACACTCGGAACTCACCAAGCAACAGACAATAGAATGGCATCACCTACAATCCAGAACATACCCGATGCCAGTACTCTTACACCTCCTGTACCCGGATACTTACCAGACATAAATGTGGTAAGTGCAACAATAAAGCCACCTTAAAGCATATACTATGGCAATGCTCTAACATCAGACAAAACCAAGAGCTCCCTGCTTTCGATAACTAGCTGTGAGAACGCTGGGGAGCCATTCTGCTCAGCTCATCCTCAAATGACCAATTATGGGTGATCCAGTGGGCCAAGGAAGCCACCGAGGCTCAAGAACCCCTGGCCGAAGCCTAGGCAGGACTTATAGCCCATCCCAGAAACTCACAGGATATCATTACAGTCTCCCTCTCTCTCTCTGATTTCTTTGGTGTACACAAAAGCCTGCAAGTTTGAAGGTGTTCAGTTATTCGTACTGTGTCTTGTAGCACATCTTGTTGGGCCCTGGTAGAGCTGCTAGTGGTCCAAATTGTCAGGTTATCTGTGTTGTGTGCTCGATTCCATTTATTTCTTTCAATTGGTTAGGCAGCAAGCTGATTGTCAAGTTGTAGAGCATAGATGGTATATTACAGCGTACTGAGATGTCCCTTTAAATGGCAGTGTGAATTTTTCTGAGTGAAGATTCCCTAGCCCAACAGCTGTAGTCCTGTCGATGAGAAAATTCCGAATGTATTGGTATGTTTTCTCCCTGCAGTAGTACAGATTTAGATGGCGAATTATGTCATGAGACACAATGTCAAATGCCCCTTTTGTATCAAGGGCAAGGATGGCTCGATTGGTGTGAGCATCTAATTGGTTAATGATGTCTTCTTTAATATGCAATTTGCTTCAGGTATACCAAATCTACCTTTTTTGTTTGCTCCAGCACATTAAAGTCATTAAATTACACACTCAAAAAATACTTCATTATATACCACACACCATTTACGTAAACAAATTCACCGGCTCCCTATGACACGTACGAACTATGGCAAAGAAAAATTAAACTATCAGGTAACTGCGGCTGTTAGTAAAATGTCTCCAAATGTTGAGTTTGATGTTTCAATGAAAATCTTAAATTAAGGAAAACAAAGGCATATTTATTAGCTTCTGATTTTTGTTATGTGTACCACCGTTTTTCGATTGTGACACCTGCAAGTACAACTAATTTTGCATTTATATAGATGCTTTATTTATATTGTTGTTTATATTGTTTATAATGGTATATAGTTTATGTTACTTTATATATATTGTTACTTTATAGTTAATTTTCAGTTATATGTATGTGTCTATTGATGCCAGACTGTACAGGGGAGCCGAGGCCTTCGTCAGGCATTCCAGCCTTTAGCCCCGGCTTCCCCCTTTTGTACGAAGGGAAATAAAGTTCATTGACATTGACATTGAGAATGATTTGACCTGAAGCCAAACGTAGTTTTTGCAATGTCTTCATTGTATTCAAGGTAATGGGTGAGGCAACTGAGCATAATATGGTTACAATTATTTCCCACGCACATAGTAAGGGATATGGGGCAATGATTCTGCATGGTAAAGGGCCCCTTAGCTTTAGGAATCATAGCTACTTCAGTTTGTTTCACCTCCAATGGGATGCACCCTCTTCCCCACATGTACCGATATACTCGAGAAGTGGGACAAGTGTTTCTCACACCTTCATTCATATTCATTCGTACTTTCTGATTTTGTGTGTGAATGTAAGATCAGAGCTTGTGTTTCTACATACACTATTTATAGAAAATAATATTAAAAGAAAGTGGTTAAAAGCACAGTAAAATTGTTAACAAGTGCATATAGTACCAGCAGCATCACTAAGCTTGACAGATGTAACCAATGCAGACCAGTTCATTTGTACACCCGACGACCCACCACTCTATACACCACATATTTAACGCACATATTGGCAAATATAACACAGATGCAAAGATGAACACAAGACCTGGGCCAACAAATTCACCCACTCAGAAACCATCAACCAAAACAAACACTATATCCTCGCACACATCCACACCTGAATTGACCACTGACAACACAGAGAGCTGTGGATTCATGAGTGGTCCATCGTACAATGGTAACTTACGCAAGTTTGTGCATCACACAGGGCCAGGTAGGTGGGGCCTGATGGTGTACCTCAACTTCTGAAGAGTTCTGAAAGCGTGATGTCTACTACATCACTACCGTGGCCATTGAGTGTGAGCTTGAACCTCACAAGGGCCTGATACGCGACCAGCATGGCCAGGTCCCGATTGGGGCCCTCAGGAATATCACTGACACAGTTCTCCATCATAAGACCAAAAGCCCGGCACGCACCAACTGTTGGTGATACCAAAGAGGCCGCTGCGCCTGAAGGGTCGTCTCCGGGTGACTCTCGTCGGTATCGTCCCATTTGAAAGCTACCTACACTACTGGCTGATGCTCCACCAGCAGGAATGCCATTGTCACTGTAGCACTTTCGCTTTAGCGGGATGGCAGAGTGGCTCGGAGGAGGGGGCACAGGCTCACATGGTGGGTGTGCTTCCGAAAGGCTGTGATCCTGCACAGAGGTTAGCAGCAAAGAAAATAAGAGACAACATTTGGCTAATATGTAAAGGTGTGTCCACCATGTCAAAGACAAGAATGAGCTCTAAATTTTCCCTCATCTGCAGACTTACCTAATGACACGTGGCTATTAGATGTACACTGTGTGTACAGCACATTTGCCGCAGAAGAGTACATGTGCAATACTAAAACCCTTTAAAGAGGACTGTAGGACAATGCGGCAGTTCTTTTGTTCAAGGGCAACTCTGGCGATTTTTCAGTGTCCACTGATCTCAATAACATTTTCAATATATATTCTCCTTGGCACAGTAATAATATATGCCAAGTCAGGCAGATGTAGGTCATTTAGTTTCCCTGTAAATGAATATTTAAAAATTTTAGGGGATTCCCACGTGGGCCACTCTGTGTTTTTGACGTCATAACCTCTGCGCTGCCTACCCGATCCAGTGGCCCTTCAAAAGCAAAACGGTGATACATCAGTGCTCATATCATCCCTGTCAAGATCAGAAAAGCTGGCATAACTCAATATATCATCAGATGACCCTGCCACTGGCATTTCCTTGTCACCAGTTCCATATTTCTGGCGACAGGAAGGTTGTGATGTCACCGCACACACTCCACGAAGCAGCTACCCGTTTCAGTTTCGGCTTGAAGATGACTTTCAGTTGCTTATTTAAAATTATTGGTGCGTTTCTGAGCAAACTGAACCACCCTGGTAGTTACAGAAGTATCAGTGCCATTGGAAAACGTTGATATCAGAACATGGTGAAAAAAAACGCTGGAGTTGCCTTTTAAAAATAACACATAAAAACATGGCTTCGTTGCAGCTCTTCTCACTCACAGCCTGCCCACTGTGTCCATTGGTTAGATCACAACAGACATGAAAGCACTGACACTTCATGGGCCTTTCAATTCACACTGGGCAAAGGTAACCTATTTTGAAAGAGACATGCTGACATACATATGTTATGGGTTGTTTACGAGAGCATAGGTGCTGTGGTGATCAGCCGCTCTGAAAGCTTGGAACTATATATATATATATATGCAAATATATTTCAAGATGTATGTATTCCTCGAATGTTCAAAGGCAACTGTTGAGCAAAGTGAGTCAAGAACTGTTCTACACACGGATGATACCAGCCTGTTTGTCTCTTTTGTAGACGCTTGTAAAGTCATTCGTGAAGCAAATGCGCTCCTTTCCACTTTATCAGAAGGGTCCTGTCATAATGGCCCCAGAACTACTAACAAGTAAAAAGTCAAAGGCAATCCTCGTCAGCACCAGAGGCAGATAGGTGCTTATGTGCAAAGAAATACTGCTTGATGATGTACCAATAGAAATTGTTAATGAACATAAGGCACTTGGTGGTGTCAGCTTGCTGTACTGAACCAGACACCTCATGCTGACATACTGTCAAAATCACTGCCATCAATCAGCAACCGGTTCGCTGTCACACTGTCATTATTTCTTTCTGAAAAAGGTAAAATTAGAAATTTAAATTTATCATGCACTATCCGCATCACACATTAACTGTCGCATTCTTTTGGGGGTCACCACTACAAACACTTACACAAGCCTTTTCTTTAGAAATATGCACTTCGAATTACAGTTGTATCACGATATAACAAACTTCGATATAAGAAAACCTTCAATATGACAAACTGGTTGGCTTTTTACATGATGGTATTCACAGAACACCCTGTCTTTTTAACTCCATACAAAGAAGTATTGTTATCCGCAATTTCAACATAACGAAGTGTAAGTGCAGCTGCAGAGGACGACCGAGCCAATAAACTAAAGCTTCTATACATGCCAGTGGTCAGACGGGTGAACTGCACGCAGCGTTTGTGAACGCATTTTTTAAACTGAGCTCCACGTGGCAAAGTGGCCGCTGATGCAGAGCAACGCCTCTTCCAACCGCAGTTATGTGTGAAGTAAAGGGGGAACCTGAATCCATGCCACCAGTGCAGGGGGAGTGTAGCACATGCATGAGAACCCCAGGAACAGCCTCGCACAATTTGCTTTTTTTTGTTATCACTGAGTGTTAAGAGACAAGCATGTGTAGCTGCACAAGCATACAAATGCAGTGGGCCCTCAGTTTCAAGAGATCATTCAGGAAACGGATACCGCCAACAATGCTTGTATCTAGCAAGCTATCCTGTTCGGCGAGAAAAAAGACGTCACTGCTTTTATCTGGAATGGGAACGTGATAACATCAATGAAAGTCGATTCAGTGAACGTGATAACATCAACGTCACCCGTTCTGTTGGGAAAACACACAAGCTTTTGATAACAAGCTGCAGTGCCAGAATCACTTCCCACCACAATGTGTTTCATGCGTTTCTTTGGCCTTTATGCATGATGTATGGCCGCTGTCATGACAGCTTTGTCGGCGTGTTGTCAAGTCGTGGTCACCGGATCTCCGGTGCAACAGCTTTTCTTGAGACCATTATTTAAACTAGTGCTTTTTTCACAGCTGTTATTAGAGCATTATCGTGCCATTTCTGTGCAAAATAAGAATAATTCAGCTGTAATATGCAGCATAAAAGGCCACATTCTGATGTAACAAAGTTTTATTATAAAGAAATAAATTGCCAATTTTGTCGACTTTGCTATGTCGAGGTTTAACTTACTTTTAATGTTCCATACCTCCACACAATATCACCACTTTTCACCAAATTTAACATCATAAAAGTGCTGCAGGTGTGACTTTAGGCTGCCATATTCATGCTCTTCATTTATCAAATTCACTCATAAAATCAATGCCAGGACTACAATGACAGCTAAGTGACTCACACTCCCACGCCAGGATAGATGGCTCATGCTAAAGAGGCATACAAATGAGCTAATGCAGTCACTAACATATAGTGTTCCCTAACTTTTTAATAAATATGAACACCAAGGCATTGATGTTCATGCCTTTACCCAGAAAGATTTATTTATTTATTTATTTATTTATTTATTTATTTATTTATACCCTCAAGCCAAATGGCATTCCAGAGGGGGAAGAGGAAAATGGGTTAATTGTTACAAAAAGAAAATTGAACAGGGAGTAGTCAGGACAAACAACTGATGCAAATTAATGCTTATATCATATAAAGTTAAAATGTTAGTTAAGACAACACAAAAATTCATTGCAGAATGTGAACTAATATATGAAAGAGCTTAATGATATAATGTTAGCTAATGTATCATGGAACATGTGGCTATCACTATAGTAAAATATCAGCAGGAAGACTGTTCCACTCTGATGTATGAGGCAAAAATGAATTAAAAAGGTTTTTGTGATGCACAAGGGAATACCTACTTTCTGATGATGATCGATGCAATGGGATATGTGTTGTGGGTGAAGGAGTAGCTGATCATGCAGAAAATAATGATGATACAGTTACTGAAACAGTGTTAAATGAGAAACTTCCTTGTGAGGTGCTTAAGAAGGAGGTGCCAGGGAAATTTTCATGGTTGAGATGCGTGCAGTTCCGTTATAATTAGACAATATTAAAATGAATGGGGTTATTCTGGACAAGTTCAAAGCAAATAATTAGAATGCGATGGCTGAGGTTTCACACGGCTCTAGCATAACCTAGTTCAGAGTGTGGTGTTTTATAAAGCTGCAATTTTAAGTCACATGGAGCAGCAAAAAAGTTGTGGCATAAATTGCCAAGCATCCGATGAGTGTTAATAACACATTCAATATGTAACAATCATGTTAGAATAGTCATGTGGTGTGTTCCCAGGTACCAGTAAGGGTTAACGGAATTCAGTGGAATGTTGCTGAGATAATAAAGAGGTGAGCTAACAGAAGTCCTAGATATAAAGAAGTTCTAGATAAATGCAAGGCTTCACACTTTTTAATGTTTATATCCATTAACCACATTGAACATGAGTTAGCTATAGTGCAAAGGTCAGATTGCAATACTGCAGTATTGCCATTGGTAGTCATTTCTCCAAAAACAACACAGAGACAAATGTTAGATGATACAACTGATAAGAGGCCACTTATATAAATAATAAAAACTTAAATATGACATAACTCGTGCTCTCCGACCATTGCATGATGCCTGTAGGCACGGAAAATAGATGGCTAATCATAGCTGGTGTTAGTAATGTGTTATTCTCCTTTTTGATATATTTAATGTGTAGTATATGCTAGTTTTGAGTGTTACATACAGTTGCACTGGCCACTTTTTGTTACTGCTTATAATCCTGCAATCAGCAACATTAAACATAAGCCAATATAATATACAGGATGCGCTTACTATATATTCACTTTATTTTCTTGTACACACTGACTGCTATACTGCCATAAAGGACCTTCCTGAACTTTCAAGCTGTTTGCAACAGCTTTCGCTTGAAGAACCCCAACAAACTGTAATGACTTGTTGGAAATAAAGATTTGATTCTTACAACAAACTTTCCTGACATCTCATATGTGTTAGTACACAGTCAACAAACACAAAGCTCACAATAAAAGCAATACAAACATTTATAGGTTACCATGCATATACAATTTACACATTGTTTGCAAGTATGTGAATACAATTTACACTAAGTGTGTCCATGTTTGCCACTTGAACGCAGACTTTGGTGCAGCAGAAAAGCAGACCACATGGCAAAAAAAGGTCAGTCTTGCTCATGTATATTCAACATGTCTACAGAAAAAAATAAAATAAAATGACAACCAGCTTCCTTTTGCTAAATAATATTCTGCAAAACTATAAAAGCTTCATATGTAAGCTGTAAAGTGTACTGAGCTAACCAAAGCCAGATCTAACAGCAAACACTCCAATAAAATTGCCTAAAGCTATTGCTACTTTCAGATATTAACAAATGAACTTTTTAAACTGATCAGAAAGATGAAACTAACATTGGCATTTCACATCGGGCATCTATATTATTTATGATAAAAAATACAACCACATTTACAATGAATAAGCATGTCTTTTGCATGTTCCATTTTTTACAATTGATGTTTCCCATACGCACCATGGAAATATTGGGTTTCAGTGACTCTACAGTAGTGCAAGCGTATTCTTTTTAACAGAAGATGAGTTCTTTGCTACCTACAGAGCCTTTGGAAAGCATAAGGAGCAGTAACAATTCCTCCACATTTTATTCTTTCATTGTAGTGGCTCTATGGCAGTGAGCACTTCAGAAGTCGCACTCAGTTGCAAGTGCAGGGTCGATCACATCTGGAAACAAATACCCTCTATTAGTGACTTGGGGGGCTTATCTTTGCTGGATCCATTTTGTTCTGCTTGATATCACACCATGGTGAGCAAGGCAACATTAAACATTACCATGTTGTCATTCTTCAACATAACTCCACTTACCACTGGTAACCTCTCCATGAGCGCATAATCATATCTTGGAGTCGAAGCAATAGTTTTACTGCAAAAACTAGGTGAACTGCTGGGGCTGGCAAGCAGTAGTTCTATTTCTGTCAAATGCCAATGTTTTAAGAAAAGGAATGTTCATATAAAACTCTCAAACTTGAAAACTGTAAATGCTTTAGTTTAGTTTGTTACAGTGCAAGTGAATGCCCACCATCTACCCACTATTTAGTAGTTCTGCTTTTCTCATTGCAACACTCTTTTTCCAGTGAAATGACACTATAAGTAACCAATAGTGACAGAACCCGAGGTATGACCATTTTCAAAAATATATACAATGTTCCTACATGTGCTGATATTAAAAACTATTACTGCTATGTCATCCGTTAACATAGTTTAGCATGGTACAACAAAACCTAAAGACCACCGTATAATTAGGGAACCAAATAAAGGGTCAGGTTTTGTTTGTTGCAATTTTGGAATCGAAGCCAGGAATCGAAGCCAGGGCCCCAAAGTGGCAAGCAAGCATGCTACCATTCATCGACGGCTGCTCTTAGGTAAGGGTGGTCAAACGAATGCATCCCTGTGCAATTGCACATGACACATTGCAGGCATATGGCTGACTCAAGTTTCTTTAGCATTCCAACATGTAAGCAATCGTACCTGTCTCTGCGGTTGCTTGATACAAGGAAAAAGCTATATCCATGAGAGCAGCCAAAAGCACAATTTACCGTACTACAATGCAAGCTGCACATTGCTGAAATATCACTGGGATGAGGCTGTGGTAATAGTTTGACAGTCACAGTTACCGAGACACATTATTCTCTTTTACATGCGCTATGAGCATAAATGCAAGGAAGAATTTCTAAACAACTCCAATGCATTGCTGCATTTACAAGTTCACTTGAATATATAACACAGGCTTAAATTAGACATTATATCATACAGTTGGGAATACTACATGTTCAGAAAGCAGCCAGTGAGAGATTAAACATTGCATTACCATGTCATTATTCATTACAGCCATTCTGAGAAGCTGCTTGCTGTTCACTTTTTTATTTATGCTGCCTAGTACATGTTACACTAAATGTGCATGTCACATGAAGATTATAAAAATGCTTGAGAAGAAGTCACCACCGTATGCTCTCAGAGTGGTGTGTTTCAAGAGCTCTTTCAGAAATAGTATCAGGCTTTTAGGTACACTGCTGCTTCACATGCCACTGAATTCAACAGTGTAGGTAGTTGTAATTAAGAAGCAAGTGAAAGAGGATGTTTAATAAAAACGATGACTTTACCTACCATGTGTCTGTCTATGTGCTACTCTATGTCAGAAAGGGGAACTGAAAGGCCCCTTGAGAAATGGCAGAAAGAACAGTTTGAAAATACAAAATGTAAAAACAGACATATAAATGGTTTGCAGTGTCTGCTGAAGACACATTGGAATTGAACTTCAATAGATTCATAACGATTCAAGCAGATAAATAGGACACTAACAGCACATAAAAATTCAGTCTATACTCAGAAAAATATTTGAAAAGTCCTAAGACAACAGTCTGATTAACAAAAGTGCTTCAGTAATGCGAGATAACAAAATGCAGCTCTAGTAGGCTGTTCTAGTACTAGCCTGATAACACAGCTCACCCTCAGTACGATTCTCTCACTAGTACTCAACCACCCACCTTATTAAAGACAAAAAAATGCAAGCTATGCATTTTTATACGAGTTTTGGAGAAACTATCTGTATGATGCTAGCACAAACTTGCATCCTCGCGACAATATCACTCTAGTAACAGCCACCCATCTCAAAGGTTATGCTTTTTTTGTATTGCAAGTGCCAGATCCAACTGTAGAAGCTGGAAACATATCGTAGGTGCCACGTTCAAGAACCCATCTCTTGACAACAAGTGCGGTTGTAAAGTTCAATGACCTGCATGCTCCCATTTTGCTAGTTTCATTGTAATGCTTCACTGGCTTGCTCAATCGCAAAATGCACTGCTGTATCCATGTAATGTTTCTAGCTTTGCTGTAGTGTTTTAGGCACATTTTAAGGAAGAAATCATAGCGCTACCCATCAGACGGGAAAGGCCAGTGATGGTGCATGTGACATCATTTTCCTTGTTTTGGGTCGGTGGTGTGGATTGCACTACGTGTATGCAGAACCCTGAAGTGTAATTCTCTCTTAAATTCGCCTTTGTAGTCCAGTCCATAGGTCCAAGCCCACGTTGAGGTCATTCGAGTTGTATGCCAGTATGTGTTGCATTCAGGTGATATGCAGAAGTAATTTTTAGGTGCACAAACATATGTTGGGAGATTTATTTAAGAATAACTTCTCAATGCACTAAGCAGTCACTGATACTTGAGCACAGTATGGCAGTGTTCGCACATTTGACAGGGCAGTCCCTAGCATTTACACAGTGTGTCTTTAGTATAAAAGTGGTCTCCTGCCTGTATTTTTCTTCACTCTATCACTGCACAGAATACAGTCCATGCACTTGTTGCTGGGATTCTTATACTACATGAAGTGCAGATCGCTATTCAAGAGTCCATCACCTTTGGAAACTCGTGTGACTTTCATCCATAAAGCAATCGGACATTGAAGGTCGCCATCCAATCGGCCATTTGCGCTACGAAAAAATATCATGTCCATTTGAAAAAGTGGTGCCCTCAACTGGAGACAACAAAAACGGCACGATGTAGTTTAGAAACACTGCCAAGAGAAAGCACAATCCAGCCAAAAATTTGGAGAGTGCGAGCAACCTTGCACACGAGAGCCTCCCAACACGTGAATGAAGGAGACATTTTTGCATGGCAGTGGAGGCTTTACAAACGAACACAGATGGTTAACAATGCACGTAGGCTTAGAATTTGCCTTTAGTGTCTCTTGAACAACATGGTACATGCGCACTGACACAGCCATTTAGAAATCTGCATGCTATTTCCACTATGAATACTACACAAGCTCTCACTTTATTGATGTCATAAAGCTGCCTTTATGCACAGACTATGTGAGCACAATTCAAGAGATACTTAACATGCTTGGAAAGGAGCGATCAAGAAGAGAAATTACTGGGGTGTTATGTGCACAAACTGCAATATGTTTAAGAGAGGCAGTCTAGGTTAACCTTGACCACCTGTGTTACATTCGAGGGAACTTAGTTCTAAGTACACCGCAGTGTTCTTATATATTACTGGTATGAAATTGCAGTCGCCATGGCCAGTAATTGCACCCAATCTTCGCAATTAGTAGCGCAGTAGGGCACTTTAGCCAATAATGCTACAACTGTGGCTTACTTACTGGCCAAATGCATTGAATGATGACATGCAGTCATCAGCAGCGTTTCTTTTTGTCTTAACCATTCCTGCTTTCTTTAGGTCTTTAAAAGTGTTACATGACAGAATTGAGCTGCACAATCCACATCCGCGTACAGCTCAACAAATACTCTCAGTGAAGTGCACACCCACCGTGCTGTTATCGTGCTGTTGCTCGAAATAACACGTGTAGCCAGGAGACTCTGGAGTGTCATCCTTCCGATGCAGTTGCTGGTCATGGGAACTGCGGCGCTGAAGATGCAAAAGTGTGAACTGAAGGAATTGCAGCGATGGTAGATGCAAAAGTGGCTAGGTGCGACTCCACTGATTCCTAAATGCCAGTGAGGCAAACAGGAGGTAGCAATGAGCCCAAGAACTATGGGAAAGCCACGCCCATAATGTTTGCGATCATGATAACTGCATGGTCATGCCATTTGCAGCTGGATGATTACTTTCCACCAGATGAGAGAAGACATACAATCTTGCGTTTTGCCTCGAAGACAAACTGCACAATATAAGTTTATATGCAAGCAGAACACTTTATTATTTTACTCATGTGGTAGGCTAATTGAATTGAATTGAATGGAGTTTATTTCTCTGTTTACAACAGAAAGGAAGCAGAAGCTAAAGGCCATGTGGCCTGACTAAGTCCAGCTCCAGCAATTTTTCAACAATGTCAAGGTAACGGTAATTTCATTATCTTGAAACAGTCCTGTCACGTGAATGATAGAAGAAATGCTCAACAAATTTCTTAACAGCTTTCAATTAGTAAAAAGGCACAGAAACTGAAACCAACACCCAGCTGAGCAGCGCATCCTTTGCATGACGCAGTAACATGTACAAGTGTGTACAACAGCTGTGTTTGGAGTACGTGTTAACGGCAACAGCAATGCAGCATCACTTACTACCAGTTTCCTTGCCATACACAGAATATAAATACCAGCAAAAGCAACGTTTAGTGCCACATACCAGCTCGTGAACATCACAGTTCTTGATGTTCCTCATGTACAGAGATACACATAATACACAATGTGGCCAAGGCAAGAGGGCAGTCTAGAGTAATCTATCAAATTCATTTGAAAAAGTCTGCACATCTCTCGAGCCCATTATTCTGGATAAATGATGTAAGCGTGCAGGGGAACATGCCCAGCTCATTTTACTGAGAACCACTGACCTTGATTAATTGCTGGAGTTGGGCTTCAACCCTTTCGCTGTCAATCCTGAGATAACTCAGGCAGCCACATAGCGAAAAGAATAGGCGTGCAAAACATGGACACACAAGGGGAAGAAGTGGACAACACGAACGCCACGTGTCACCGTTCGTGTCGTCCACTTCCCTCCCCTTGTGTCTGTGTTTTGCACGCCTGTTCTCTTCACTATGGACCTTACCAACTCGCTCAGCTTTCTGTCCTTTTGAGGCAGCCACAGTCACACAAGCCCTGCCAATCTCGAGTACCCCAATTTTTCCTCTTTAAATCACTCTCTGTCACTTGCAAGACAACCCTTGCAAGGAAAAATAATGTGGCCGTGTCCCTCCATCTGTGGACAGGATATATATATAAACACAGATAAGATTCAGCAATGTTTCAGACAAGAGATGAAGCACATTTTTACATTCACATTGGTTTGTGTCTCTTTGCTAGCATCTCAGTAGAGCAGTAGTAGCGAGTCAGTGGTGCTATATCATGGACGAATAAAATTCAAGAGTTAGAAAAGAACACTAGGTATGCTTTCTGAACTATTTGGAATCCTAATTAGTGGCCAATTATCTTTTAAATTATGTAATGGTTAATTTTCTTGCAATGAGCTAAGGATTTTATTTGATGAAATAATCCTCAATAAACACGTTTACATGCCCTGAACAGCACTGTACAGCATTGCAGGCAAAGAATGTCCCCATAACATAAAAATGAAGAAAGCTGGCAGGGCTTGCAGAGAAGTGCCAGAAAAGCCTGGTAGAGAAAGGGACCGCGGAGTAATTCTGATGATTTTGTACAAGTGTACTGCACCTGTAGCTCAAGTCCTTGCGATCATTAGCAGACCAATGTCAGAACTCTGCATTATGTGTATAAATTACTACAAGGTTTTAAATATGGCATCGTTAAAGACTAACATGACTCAGCCTAAAGAGTTCTCAACCCCCCTCTGCCCATGGCTTTTTTCGACTGACATCATGAGCACTGGAGGGCCAGCCACCGACACCGTCATGGCACCTGGCAGCACACTCTTGTGTTGACAGTGCACCAAGTGCTCATCGTTGGTATACTACTATGGTAGTACTCTAGACACCCCCGCAATCAAGGCTCACGGGCCTCAGTGGCAACATGGTGGTGCCATGTCTCTACTGATTCCTTGGCACAGCTTGCCATGGAAGGCACAGCCATGACTAGCGTGCACACCTGTAGTGTAGAAGGTCAACACTAGGTTACCTTAGTTATGTCCATCTGTAATCGAGATATGGCACCGCCTCTTAATGTATATATATGCGAGTTCACGTTGGAATAAAGCAGTTCTTGTGTGGCATGGGTTGAGTGTACCGTGTCCTCCGTCGCGCTGCGTGCCAACACTACAACGCCAATGCTAAGTGAGTTGAGGAGGACCAGGAGTAGTAAGGAAGGAGGCAACAGATATAAGCCCATAGCTGCCTTGGTGCAAGGTGCTTTGCTTAATTTATGGTGTTAATGATTTGATAATGACGTACTGACACAATGTAAAAGAAGCATTTCAGGGACTCTTTAACTGGTTATAAACTGTGCCTGGTACCCATTTGTATAGCACAGCTACATCAACCCTTATTGTGAATCATGAGTAAACATGCAGTTGTTATTAGCATGGCATGTCCTGAAGTTAAAGTGATCAGCAACTAATTGGCAAAGGACAAGACATTTGAACTGAATGTGAATACTGAAATGCTACATCTGCACTAGCTGCAAAGCAGTGCCAGTTACCTCAAGGCATTAGCCACGTGCACCTGCACAAATGCATGAATTATATTACATGTCATGCAAGCACAAAGTAGCAGGCATTGTTAACATTTACCTGCACTTAAAGGGACCCTGAAGTGTTTTTTTTTTTGTTATAAAGTCAGCCAGTAGGCTGCTGCACCATGAAATCATTCACACCATAAATTATGTGAAGCAAATTGTATTAAAGCAGCTGCAGACAATCTGACATTACACTGCATTTCAGGACTGCTTTTCCTTCTCAACACCAGTGACTGGCTGGGTCCACACTATCGACGCCAGCGGCACCCATGGCATTTGTGGCATGGAGTTTTCTTCACCCATGGCATAAAAGTGCACAGATAACGTGCGCTCCAAAATATGCACACACCATTGGCGATGTGCATTCATGCCTACATTGTCAGGTGTCCCAGCGATACTGGCTGCTCATGATGGAAGTGGAGCCATGACTTCAGTGGACTAGCCTAACAAATCGGTTGCACAAGCGACATTGCTTGCCCATCTGACAGGCAGGCGCGGTTGAAAATTGTTTTGGCTGAGTCTCTTCAATCTGTAGTGGTGCAGATATTCAAAACCTTGTAGCAAATTACATACTTAATGCAGAATTGTATTAGTCTGGCAATTATCGGAACAACTTGTAGTACCAGTGCCATGTGTTTGTACAATATCATCGAAACCGTTTCAGGGTCCCTTTAACAAAGCATACTTGTTTGTGATTTTAATTATAATGACATTTCAGTGCTGCCACTAAGGTACTAGATGAAGGCAATGAAACTGAAACTTCGGTATGTCAAAGTGGTCAAATGGTTGAGTTACACGCAATTATTGTGAACAAATGTTTCAAATTCTATGCCACATAATACAACTGCTGCAAAAGCATGTGCTTCAGCTGGTGATGGCTTCTGGCATGCGCTGCCAGATTCGAAAGACCATAGATTGGTCAGTACAAAGTTGATATGAGGTCGCACACAGGCCAGTGTGGCTGTGGGGTGCACACAGAGTTAAGGAGAAAGAGGCCATCATGCAGGTGCCCTAGCACTTTGTATTGCACAATCAAGCGGCGCAGTACTATATTCTGCACTGTGCGTGCCTTGTATAAGTGGCCAATTTGATGTTTTTTCTTGTCACCATGTTACAAATGACACAAGGTATCCGTTAGCAACAACTTAATGAGCAAACAGTCGTGGGTTTGGTTCCCGCCGAAGGCAGGTTTGTCTTTTCGTCCACTTTAATTCCTTTCTACTTTCTCCACAATTACAATACCACAAGTAACTTCCCCTATGCTTTCCTAGGCTTCTTTGTCTGTTTGCTCATTAAGTTGTTTCTAACAAATAAAGAACGAGCCCTTGACCCCTTCCCTTTCGTTACAAGGTATCCGTGGCGCATTAACATTAAAAGCAACCACCTCTCACTTTATCTTTCAAGTGATAATACACTGGAATCTCATTGTTTGTGTCATACTGACTGCCTCAAAAATTCATTCTTTAGTAATAAGTTAGTAGAATAACCTCAGTGATTCAATTGTTAGCAGCTGCTCAATAGCAGTATTCACCAGTGCAATCTGCTTGCCTTACACCAATGCAAAACAATCTGCTTGCCTTACAGCGTTGATCTCCTTGTAGAAGCCTGACATTTTTCTTATATGTATGATAATTTTTTTATTACTTTTCTTTATTACTCTATTATCCTTTTCACCCTTTCCATTCTTACAAGATTTAGCAATGGATATTGTACCTGAATGATATCTGCATGTGGTCTTCTACTGGCACTGAAGTTTGTATAACTCTAGTGCCTGCATGAATACTGAACATGTATTTATACTGCATTTGGCTAAACACCTATTGGTATGTTTGCCACTTTCATCTTGAAGTTATTTATATAGCTATCCATATGTCCGAACCAAAATTTGAATCTGTACTGATGTGCTTTCTTTGTGTCATCAAGGCCTTGTAAAACACTAAAGCTTGCATGCTCTATTTGTATTCTGAATGTTATTATTTATGACTGTTACCATTGTTCTTTTGTCCTTCCTGTTATAATCTCATCAGGGATTGACAGTATGGTTAAATAAATACATATGATCTTCACAGAAACCAGAAAATAGAACATATCATATGAAAATCGTATCAGCCGTATGAAAAATTTAAAATTCATTGCACCTACGGTATGTTGGCTGTGAAATAATGGATTGGCAAATGAGTTCTGCGGAAACCCGCAAGGTGGAGTAACGTTTTATGAAAGGGAAATTTCCATTATTTCCCTTTCACGAAATAATGGATTATCCCAAAAGATATGAGGGAGATTATATCAATGGTATTGCACTGTACTTGTAGGGAAAATGAATGCTGCTGACAAGGCTAGTACCTGGCAAAGTGATCTTCATTGGCGAGAAGGAGGATGTCATCGCTTGTTTTGGAATATCAAAATGCTCACTCATCAGAACTTTGTAAAACTACAGTTTGTGGCTTTTTGCAGCCCACATTTCTCATGGAGAAAATTCCTTTGAATGACCGATTCACTGATTGACTGGATACCAAAGCTGAAAGCAACTACGTACCCTAGACTGAACGAAAGAAGGAATGAATATCTAGTGAAAGCAATGAAAACTAACACATGCTATTATAGCATTTAAAATTGTACTCAGTGAGTGCATTACTACAACTACTTTAGGACTTAAGTAGCCAACCAATTTTTCACATATGCTCACAGCTAGCCACTGTGCAGCCATAAGACTATGTAGGTGCTCTGTGATAAAAGTGCCATGCAAGAGTTCTGTTTAACTAATGCATAGCAGTGACCTAAATTAACAATATTGCATATTAAATCCTGTGTCACTCCTTGTTAATGCACAACCAATGAGAGAAAAGAAACATAGTGGTCCTGAACAAATTTACTGCAGTTGAGGTTGTTGCCTCATTTGTGTGCAATACTAAGCAAGGTTGTTCTGCAATTCTGACCTCTAACAAGTGTCAATGCTGCATTTGTGTGAGTACACAGACAGCAACAGTTCAGTTCAGTGAACAAAGCATATGGTGCATGTCAAACCATTTTGGCCAACATATGAGCTGGTTTTGGCAAGCCACAGCAGCAGTACGAGTTTGAAAGCCTATTGACACCGATCACCACAGTGCATTTCTAGGCCCTCTCCTTCTGTACAGCCTCTGTAAAGATGACACTGTTGGCATAACATCATATTGTAAATGTGGCCGACTCTCATGTACGAAATAGTTTTCGTTTAACTTTGTTTCTCCAGACTACTCATATAAAAAACACTGAGGTCCCGTCTGGATAAAAAGTAACTTACTCTGTGACTACATGCATCTTATGTAAAAAGCTTAATTTCATACAGCAAGGTTTCAATATAACACCGTGACATGCCGATTTAATTTAATTTGTTATAGTACGGTTTTGTAGTATTTCTGTTTATATGCATGGCCATCAAGAAGCCTTGCAACATTGTATCCAATGCTAGATAGTGTGCAAAGCACAGGAAAGCAGTTCATATTGCACTTGGAAAAAGCTTAAAGGGACTGGCAGTTCAACTGTCATTCAAGGAACGTCGTGATATTAGTTTCGTGTTTTAAAAAACGTGCCCAATTTCACAAAAAATGCACATGAAGGGCCCACACATACCTAGCACAACCCAAATCAGGGGAAGGGGAGAGGGATGATACCCCAAATGCTGTCACTACCCTGCACAACCGGGGGGCACCATCGTTTCTTGCCTGACGTGTGCCTAAAATGCAAAAGTGCAGCCATAAATTGATCCTACACAATTAAATTGCCACAGAATTTTCTAGAGTTTCATGGTTGAGCAAGGCTGGTGGAGCATTACACATTTATGAAACAAGTGAAATGGTAGCACACAGGTGACAAAAGCTTTTGGCCATCCATGTCGCCTGCATTGTTGTTGAGAGATGGTGTCATAAACATGGCAGCTATGATGTGTTTGTCCTATTCAATCTAGTGCTCACAGTAACCAAAAGCATGGCTATTCAGATAGACGGCTGTTAATGGGAGAGGAAATGCTTACTGGTATGAGGGCTTGCGCACCACTTATAGGCTATCGCCAAAAGGATATTTTCTCCGAGAAGCAAATACAACTGCACAACAAGCATTTTGTGCCATCTTATACCATGCTGAAATAGCAACGTTTTCATTATAAGTGGTTGAATACTAACTAGTAGGCATTCTACAAGTCTAGGTCCCATTTTCTCTGCGCTGCGTTATAAATGGGAACCTATATTGTCTCACTCAGTTCACTATGTCTTGCATGCATACTGTGTCTTCTTGTCTTTGTCCTGTTCCCCTTGTGTTACATCATAATATAATTGCTAAACTACTCCTATGCCTTGTCTCAGTTCCATGTTCACCTGAATACGCTTCAAATCATCCATATGGTACTACCCCACGTTTAGAAAACAGCAGGAGTGTGATTAAACATTTCATTTTTAGGTAATTGTCAATAATAGTCATCGTAAGCAGTTATTTCATGTTCACATGAAATGATTCATGCTAATGGCACATGTTACACAAATTGGTGCACATCCTGTGCAGGTACTACAAACACGTTTGAGCAGAAGCTGCTTCTGCACATTCTCAGTGTGGAATGTTTTAGCAGTTCTGTCAGAAATATGAGGCTCGTTGTACACTGCTGCTGATCTCAACATAAACATTCTGTAATTAAATAATAAGTGAAAGATGACGTTCAATAAATAATGAAAACTTCCTCTAGCATGTGTCCAATTGCTTCCACGCCACACTCTGTTGGGAAAGGTGATTAAAAGGCTGCTGATGAAAGACAGAAGAGAAGAGAATGAACAAATGAAATGAAGGAAAAACAAATTGTTGACAGTGTTTGGAAACAATGCACTCAACTTTGTCACTGACAGATGCAATCAAGTAGGACTTTCCAAGCAGTCCAAAGGAGGCCAACAGAAGGGTACATGTCTGATGATGTAGTCATTTAGGCTACTTTAGGCAAGTTCCATGGTGGAAGCTACATAAGCTATTGCTTTAATAGTGTCACAAAGCTACCTCTCTTACCTACTAGAAGAGCAGCCGACAGGAGAGCAAAGACAACGTCATCCTACTAACTGAGAGGACACAATATGGTTAGTTGTATAAAAAACTGAGCTCAAAGAGCACATCTTAACTTGAAACTGCTGCATGGTGATGGCAGCCACACACCTATACAGTTCAAGTTCAACATTTAAAAATTAAAAACACAAATTTTCTGCTCCACCAAATGTGTTAAAATTTTGCATGGTTTAACCCTTAACATGCGATGCACAATTCAACCTCAAAGCTTTCGTACCATGGCCTCTTTAATGAGCTAGAGGTCAAGGCCTGTGAGGAAAAGCATTGGCTGATTGAATTCATTGAGTGAGTGCATTCTTTCATAACTGCAGTCACCAGTGGCCTTTTTTCCTTGAATGCTCCTCTCTTTTGCAGGCCTTTAAAGGAGCCCTGTAACACTTTATGAAGATAATCCCGAAATGGTGCTGATCATCCAAAAGTACTTCTTGGGTGAGTTGGCACCTATGCATAATATACGTACTGGATTGTGGCACGAAAACTTTGACGTGAAAACAGACAGAAAGAAGAAAGAGACAGTGAAGTGCTTCACTGTCTCTTTCTACTTTCTGTCCCTTTTCACGTGGTGGTTTTTGTGCCGCAACCCAGTATGGTGCTGATCACTTGTGGAGGCTCTAGTGAACATGTCGGCCAAATATTATTGCGTGTACCAAATATTATTGCGTGTACCAAATATCCTGCGTGCACCAGGAAATTTGCAATCTGGTTTTCAAATGGAGCTAGAATTGGCCTGCTCTTCTTTCAACAAATTATGTCACTAGAAGCACTGACTCCATCGCTTGAGGCAGAAAATAGCATTGGCTGGTGTCATGACTGTGAAAAAATCCTGAATAATGCTTCAATTCTTTCTGCATTCAACATCTAAAAAATATTTATGTCTATCTTTAAGAACCACTGAAAAAAGTATTAATCTTTAAACTTCCAGTCTCAATCAATGGTCGCCTGCTTTTATTGTTACATACGCTCATGTGAGGCAGCACCCTGCACACTTTGTCAGAGTTATTTCAAACACATACACCTGAATCAGTCAACTCCTTCATTCCAAGGCCACTACGACAGCACTTGCCGATGCATAGCATGGTTTCAAAAACCACACCTATACTTGCTGTATGGCTCTGTGCTGCATGTCCCATGTTATGCTTGCTGCCGTGCAAAATAGCTAACACGGTTATGACGGCCGCCGCAGGGTGCTAACACATCCTGGCAATAAATACTCTGCCACTGCACGCGTTGTCATTACAAGAAAAAAGAAAGAGATAATGCTCAATCTCTTTCGAGATAATGCTCAATCTCGGAACAAAAGAAAGACGCCCGGGTGATACAGCTCCACTCATACTTGACAGATTTGAAAAACTTTTGCAGCAAGCAATTCACGAGGCACTAAGTTCCTTCAATGAAGTCATTGAAGGATTACTTGTAAAAGCGTAGCAGGGCCACTTTAAATGTGTGGCATAAAATAATTGAGTTGCAGGATCTACTCACAGCTCACCAAAAAGGCTTTCAGTGAACTGCGCACCCACCATGCTGTTATCGTGCTGCGGCTCAGGAGGACATGAATAGCCGCTTGGAGACTCTGGAGTGTCATCCTGCCTAAGGAACTGCAGTTGCTGGTAGTGGGCCCACTTGGGCATGTAGCGGTCAAGCGGGTGACCACCTTGTGCAGACTCCTTGATCTTGCGCACCTCACGTTGAAACTGGGAGCGCAGATTTGCCCACTTGGATTTCACCATAGACTCTGCAGCATGAGGGAGAAATGTCACTGCAGGCCCGTCATATTACTCAGACACAACATTGCCACAGGCCCCTGTGTACTGATGCAAAATTTGTCAAATGAAACAAGCGAATTGCATGTGGACGTAGTTAAATAAGTTCTCTGCACCCCTGAACCATGAACATAGGCTCCTGAATGGCATAAGTTAGAGACATGTAGCAGAACGTAATGCTGGAGACCACAGTTGCTCTACCTGAAGAATGCTGTGCTGTGAAACTTCGTAAGACTTACCAAAACCAGTGCTACTAACTAGAAACTTCCAAACAATTAAGTTGCGCATTTATCATTTATACAGAAGCAACATGTGCGGTTAACCAAATGTCATAAGTTCAGTCCCAAATGACAACAGGTGAGTTTTTTCATCTACATTAATTCATTTCCATTCATGTCATGATTACTACAATGCAGCTAAAAAGCACAATTAACTTCCCCTATGCCTTCCTTGGTCTCAGTGTCCTTTGGCTTCATTAGGTTGTGTCTAACAAAGAAATGAGCCCATGGTCCATTCCCCTTGGGTGAAGTTCAAGGAACTCAAAATTACTAAAGAGCTTGCTGAATACAGGATATAATAAGAAATATGGTCAGCATATGGATTTCATGGTGTCTATGCAGCATACCATGGAAAGAAAGAAGGCAGTTCTCTTTTTATATAGGAAGCTATAGACACAATGCATAATAAACCCTTACATTTTTCTTCACGCTTCACTGATGTTACAAACAGTGATGCCTTCATTATCACTAGGACTGGCTCATCATAAGCAGTGAAGTATTAAAAAAAAAACGAACATGATTGGGTGAAAAGAATCTTTGCATTATAACGTGCAAACTTCATTCAAGATTTAAAGAGCGGAATAGTCAATTCTTTTATCTGATGCAATAGTACAGTGAACTAAAATGACATGACAAAGTGGTTGAAAGCATATACCAATTGTTTGTTAAGTAACAAAAAAAACAACACTATCCCAAAACAAGCAACTATAAGCATTCAGAAGCTCAGTACATATTCAATCTTTTTCATGATGCAGCTTTTCAGTCACTTATCCAGCAACCAGTGGAAAACTGACATGTGCATACTGCTCCGATTGTTCATGTTATCTGCCAGAACAACACATAAATAAACCAGCTTTGCTAACTGAAAGCTTTCTGTACTTTGTCAGTTGTCAGCATGATGGTTCATCTGTACATTATTTATTTAGTCATTTATCCACCATTCACATCCCATTGATCATGTTATTAACATGATGAATGGGATGTGAGTCGTGGATAATATGACTGGCATTAAATCAAGCAGAATTTGTGGCTATAAGACAAATGTTTTACAATGACACGCATATACTAGCAACATAGCTCCATATAAAATGTGAGGAAAATGAGTGACCCTTTATTTGTATGGAGTTGTAACCTTTCAGCTCAAAAATGTGAGGAAAATGAGTGACCCTTTATTTGTATGGAGTTGTAACCTTTCAGCTCACCTTTGGATAAAAAATTGGAGACCTGGGAAAATAATGTCCTAATATGGAAAGTGTCATGAAGTTGTCAGATGACAAGTAAAATGTCAAGACACCTCTGATTACTACAACAAACTGACACACTTCATATAGCTGCTTCAGTCAGCAGACCAACCATTATGTGCACGGTTGGTCCCACTTGCTGGAATGTAATGCTCTTGTGCTCTGTCCACTTTGGCTGAGCCAACTCAATGTTGCTGCTGTGCCCATTCCACTGATTAATAAACTGGTTATTCAGATCATTTTCCTTAAAGGGACATAGAAGTAACTACATTTTAAAGGACTTAATGAGCAAACAGACAATGAAGCCTAGGAAATCGTAGGGGAAGTTACTTGTGGTATTGTAATTGTGAAGAAAGTAGAAAGGAATTAAAGTGGACGAAAAGACAAACCTGCCTTCGGTGGGAACCGAACCCACGACCTTTGGATGTCGCGTCCGATGCTCTACCAACTGAGCTACGAAGGCGGTCGTCCCCCCGTCCACTTTATTGTGTATTTATGTACGTATTATCCTGGGAGTGTTAGGCAGCGCCACTCGTGGCCAAGGCGGCGTGTGTGGAACACACTTTGTTGCCAGGAGGCGTCACGTATTACGTGAACTTAGATGAGATGGCTGCTGCCCAATAAGCCCTCGCATGCTACCTAAGGCACCAAGTTGCCGCAACGAGGCCCAAGCTATGAAATAACGAAAGGGAAGGGGTCAAGGGCTCGTTCTTTGTTTGTTAGGAACAACTTAATGAGCAAACAGACAATGAAGCCTAGGAAAACGTAGGGGAAGTTACTTGTGGTATTGTAATCCATTACGTCAACCTCTCATCTAAGTTCACGTAACACGTGACGCCTCCTGGCGACAAAGTGTGTTCCACACACGCCGCCTTGGCCACGAGTGGCGCTGCCTAACACTCCCAGGATAATACGTACATAAATACACAATAAAGTGGATGGGGGGACGACCGCCTTCGTAGCTCAGTTGGTAAAGCATCGGACGCGACATCCGAAGGCCGTGGGTTCGGTTCCCACCGAAGGCAGGTTTGTCTTTTCGTCCACTTTAATTCCTTTCTACTTTCTTCACAATTACAATACCACAAGTAACTTCCCCTATGCTTTCCTAGGCTTCATTGTCTGTTTGCTCATTAAGTTGTTTCTAACAAACAAAGAACGAGCCCTTGACCCCTTCCCTTTCGTTATTTCATAGCTTGGGCCTCGTTGCGGCAACTTGGTGCCTTAGGTAGCATGCAAGGGCTTATTGGGCAGCAGCCATCTCATCTAAGTTCACGTAATACGTGACGCCTCCTGGCGACAAAGTGTGTTCCACACACGCCGCCTTGGCCACGAGTGGCGCTGCCTAACACTCCCAGGATAATACGTACATAAATACACAATAAAGTGGATGGGGGGACGACCGCCTTCGTAGCTCAGTTGGTAAAGCATCGGACGCGACATCCGAAGGCCGTGGGTTCGGTTCCCACTGAAGGCAGGTTTGTCTTTTCGTCCACTTTAATTCCTTTCTACTTTCTTCACAATTACAATACCACAAGTAACTTCCCCTACGCTTTCCTTGGCTTCATTGTCTGTTTGCTCATTAAGTTGTTTCTAACAAACAAAGAACGAGCCCTTGACCCCTTCCCTTTCGTTATTTCATAGCTTGGGCCTCGTTGCGGCAACTTGGTGCCTTAGGTAGCATGCAAGGGCTTATTGGGCAGCAGCCATCTCATCTAAGTTCACGTAATACGTGACGCCTCCTGGCAACAAAGTGTGTTCCACACACGCCGCCCTGGCCACGAGTGGCGCTGCCTAACACTCCCAGGATAATACGTACATAAATACACAATAAAGTGGACGGGGGGACGACTGCCTTCGTAGCTCAGTTGGTAGAGCATCGGACGCGACATCCGAAGGTCGTGGGTTCGGTTCCCACCGAAGGCAGGTTTGTCTTTTTGTCCACTTTAATTCCTTTCTACTTTCTTCACAATTACAATACCACAAGTAACTTCCCCTACGCTTTCCTTGGCTTCATTGTCTGTTTGCTCATTAAGTTGTTTCTAACAAACAAAGAATGAGCCCTTCCCTTTCGTTACATTTTAAAGGGACACAGAAGAGAAAGTCTCAACAAATTTTTGCAGCTTGTAAAGCAAGCCTTTAAGCTTGTTCATGTTCCCACCTTCAAAGCAAAAAGAAGAATGACTAACAAAAAAACTGAAAGCGCCTGCAAACCTTGTAAGCAAATACCCACTCCCACACACAAAAGGAAGTGCCCACCCATCTCCTCACTTCCCTGCAAATGACGTCAAAAGACTATAATTGCTGCCCTTGAAATGACTATAATTGCTGCCCTCCCACCCTTCATGCTCTTCCCCTCTACTCTCACTCCTCCCCTGACGGATGCAATGAAAACTTTGCTGAATTCAATTCAAATTGCCTGCGCTTGCCCTACTCTCGTGCTGTCCGTTGGGACCTTTCATTACTGTTGCCTTAAAGCCAGCTATAGAGCCGCTGCTTCTGTCGGGTTGTTTTTAACACGTAGTGTTTGACACCATTTCGAAGTGTTGATTTACAGTAAAAGCAGTCCAATGTGTATTTTTAATGAAAACAACGCTGCAGGTCATGGCTATATATGTACAGTGCCAACGAAATAAAATGGGACATGTAAACATTGAGTTAAATCAACTAAAATGTGCAATTGCTTGCTGTAACCACGTCATGTAGCTGTGGACCTGACCTGTGAAGGTGGTATTCTTTCTCACGCAAGTACACAAACCAATTTTACACCGGTGCTACACGAATATTTGTAGATTGTAGAAGCAAAGGTACCTGCATTACTCATCCCTAATGTTTCCCATCTCAATCTGTGAGTACTGTACATTTTACCTCAAACAGGCCTGAGGTTTTCTATGCTCTGTATAATCTTAACATGTATGACCCCATCCACTAGTGCTAGTAAGCACAGTTGGTCTTTACCACCTACTTGGTTTCGGCTGGGCAGTTGAATCGAGTGACAGACAGACAGACCAAGTTTTTCACGTTTAGGTAGCCCAAAAAAAGACTCGTCTTCAAAAAAAAAAAAAAATGGCTGGAACACCATGATAGCTTGATTGGCAAGGCACAACATGCATAACATGGGAGGCATATTTATGACCCTCTTTTGTGGTATGTTAAATGTTTGTCCACTTTTCTTTCCCTCTGTCTGATTACATTGTCACATGGTCATGACAATGAAGGATGTAGCAGAACTCAAGACAATTTCAGGCAAACTGTTTATTGGGTGAACCTGTGCCTAGCTGAACAAAGCAATTCACACTGAAAAGCGAATAGCAGCGTGAACGTTTGTCGGGTGATGGACTAGCAGCGAAACACGTCGGCTTTTATACACAGATCATAGCGCGTTCTGGTATTATCGCTGAGATCCGAGAAGGTACTCAAATGTCTGCATTAGGCATGCAATGTTTCTAGAGCGGTGGACACTGTTCCCGAAGCCGCATGCAAGATAAGCCCGGCCTGCACTGTGTGCCAGAGGAAAGTGATAACAGCGCTCCCCATAAACAGATGAAAACAAGCATGCATGTCGCTGTGTACTTTGTAACTGAGTAAAACTATTGCAAATTAGTTCTGCGGAAACCCACATGGTGGAGTAACGTTTATGAAACAGAAAATTAGCATCGACCCGTTTTGTAGCACAAGGCTACAAGAGAAATCCGTGTGGATTTCCTTGTAGCCTTTTATTTTTCCTTTCAGCAAAACTATTAACTTTCCAAGTGCTTTCTGCTTCTTTATCAACTGGTTTTACAGTAGAGACTGACAAAAAAGAATCATCCCCTGGATTCCTATATTTTTCTAATCCAATTTTAGTTTTATTGTGCACAAGCCAGTAGCCCTGAACAGAAGCACATGCTGTCAAAGTCAACCTTATCATAGGTCACACTGGTAGGAAATCAAGTTCCACCCAAATTTCTAGACTCTTTCCGTCCTTCCTGGCTTACTGTACCTCAGGTCATTGCGAGACTCATCTGCTTGTATTGTACAAGAGTGGATCAACGTAGTGCAACATTGTTTATTTACACAGACACTGCAATGAAATTTCAGGTGAGAAAAAAAAAAGCGCTTCAATTCAGGTGGTGTGTAGCAGCCTCTGTGAAAAAATTACAGCATACCCGCGGAGTGAATGATGATGAGTGGGCGAAGCTCGGGATGTTCATCGTAGATCGTGCCGAGTTCCGGATTAATTTAGTTAACGCGCACGCTACGAATCCTCATGGTTGAACTATGCACAAGTGAAATCTCCCACCGGCACTTCATTGCAAGTCAAGGTCCAGTGCCTATATATATATGGGTTGCCGGTGAACGCCTCTCCAACCAGAGCAGTTGGTATTTCTCAATCAAGAAACTCGCTAGGAGACGGTGCCTGCGCCAACGTTGTCTCTCGCGGGTGAGGGTGCGTTCTCCTTCTTTGCGAGCCGGTAGAGCGTTCCTCTAAGAAACAACGTTTCCATAGGCTACGCGCGCCTTTCGCTCTCTCTCTCTCTCTCTCTCAGAAGACAGCAGAGGCACGCGCCGGGAGAGAGAGAGAGGCACGCGCCGAGGGCGAGCGCGTGCCTCCCAGCACGCGGGTTACGCCTGACAACTGACGCGTGACAAGGTTAGACTAAGAGGAGCTTCGCCCCTAAAATATCTATTAGAAATATGAGTGGGTGCATCAAAACTATCAGTGCTGCCCAAACAAGAGAGCAGGCAAGCTTTTAATAATGTGAATAAGCATTAAAATGACGAATAAGTTGCAGTGATACACAATTACAATTGGTAAAAACGGCAGGACACAAGAGCTTAAAGTGACGTGCACGAAATTCCGCGAGCGATATTACTCTGGCGTTCGCAGTGCTACTCGATATGCAGCCTGCTAACGTGATGATACGTAAGAACACTATTTTAAGGGTGCACTAGCTGATGAAGTCGCCGGACACAAGCAGGGCTGCGCTGTACGTCGTCTGCTCGATGCAGTCATGGGCACGTTACCAGTAAAAAGTAACAGTGTTACAGTTACAGTTACCAAAGCCACAAAAGTAACTATGTTACAGTTACAGTTACTCAGCTTGCAAAAGTAACTTGTTACAGTTACTGCTAAAAGGTAACGTCGTTACTTTTCCGTTACTGTACAACATTCATACACCGCAAACGAAATTATGTAGTTCTTTCAGCGGAAACGTATGAATGCGTGCGGTTAGTTCTCGTAGCAAAGCGCCAGATAAAAGGAATGGAATGCGGCTCACTCAAAAGCCCGACACCAGCAATCGTTGCGTACGCCTCATTTTCTGCAACAACTTTTTTCTTGATTGTCGGGAATTTACTTCCAAAAAAATGGCACATCCCACGTGAAGTGGGAATGGAGGAAATGCGAAGCATGCATCAGAAACGTAAGATGGAACTGCACTGTTGTCTCGCTATACCGATTTTGGTACATATGAAGTTAACGAAACGGCCTCAAGAGCACCAAGACTGTGGCATGTAAACCATGCGGCTCATGACACGCATTTCACGATTCTAATGTTATGACCTGTCATTTACGTTCGCCATGTAGTCGTGCACGTGCCATAACAATTTTGGTGTACATCCCATTAACGAAACGCGTGGCATGTAAGTCTTGCCGCTCATAACATGCATGTCATTATTTTCATGTTCTTAGAACGTGTCACGCATGGTCGTCATACATTGTTGTCTCGCCATACCAATTTTAGTATATATCAAGTTAACGAAACGGCCGCATGAGCACCAAGACGGTGTCATGTAAATCATGTCGTTCGTGACATGAATCATGATTTTCATGTTATGACATGTCATTTATGTTCGTCACGCAGTCATATTGTGGCGTACCAATTTTTTATACATCCCATATTAACGAAACGGCCAGGAGACACCAAGACCGTGGCATCAAATCATGTCGCTCATGACATGAATGTCATGATTTTCATGTTATGACGTCATTTATGTTGGTCATGCAGTCATATTGTGGCATACCAATCTTTTTATACGTCCCATATTAACGAAACGGCCAGGAGACACCAAGACCGTGGCATCAAATCATGTCGCTCATGACATGAATGTCATGATTTTCATGTTATGACATCATTTATGCTGGTCATGCAGTCATATTGTGGCATACCAATTTTTGTATACGTCCCGTTAACGAAACGGCCAGGAGAGCACGAAGACAGTGTCATGTAAATCATGCCGCTCATGACATGCATATCATGATTCATGTTATCACCAGTCATTTATGTTCGTAATGCAGTCATGTTGTGGCATACCAATTTTCGTATACACCCCATTAACGAAACGGCCAGGAGAGCGCAAAGTCGTAGGCGGCTAGATAGATAGATAGATAGATAGATAGATAGATAGATAGATAGATAGATAGATAGATAGATAGATAGATAGATAGATAGATAGATAGATAGATAGATAGATAGATAGATACGAGCCTCAAAGTCGCCGAAGTTCGCTAAGAAATGCCTCGCATTAAAAAAAACGAAAAGAGAAAAGGAAAGAAAAAAAAGAAGCCAAGAGATGTCCGTGTCCTGCACAGCATCACGATACAAATATCGTAAAAGCATTCCACTAGTAAGATACAAATACGTTTTGCAAATTTGTATAGATACAGAGGTACGCGATAGAATTGTATCGCAATACTGCCGAGGCCTGCTTTTAAGAAGTGTTGCTGCTGGATATTTGTTAAAAGGAAGTAACTGTAACGGTATTTACAGTTACAGTTACCGTGTAAAAAGTAACAGTGTTACAGTTACAAGTTCCTCTAAATTAAAAGTAACTAGTTACAGTTATAAGTTACTGAAAAAAGTAACTAGTTACCGGTAACGCGTTACTAGTAACTAGTTACTGCCCAAGACTGGCTCGATGGCATGCGCCCCTGCGTACAGCGCCTCGGTACAACATCGGGACCGGTTTCCGCCGCTACTTTTCACACCTCCCAATTTTCACACCTCCACACCGCATCGGGCTCGCGTTCGAAACACAGTTCGAATTTCGCGCGTTTCAGGCCGGCGCAGGAACTACAGCGCCACTCAAGAGATGCCGCCACGGCACTGTCGTGCGCCGACTCCGCGCCAGGGCGGTATTTTTTTTATTTTTTCGCCGCTCGTCCACGCCTAAAAAAAGGCGCACCACAGTTCGCCACCGAAGACGCGCGTCCTCACCTGTGAACCCGTGTCCCAATTGTTCGGTGATCTCTCGCATTGCCATCTCCTTGACATGCCTGTTGTGATAATGAATGTCTTTGGAGTTCCACAGACACGGTCGTTCTTCGACGAGAGCAATCAGTTCCGATTCGATGTCGTGGGTGAACTCGACCATCACGGACCATTAAACGCGACGCTTAGGGCACCACGGCTACGAGCACCGCAAAGCAGCCAGTACACCGGCAACAGCACGCGAAGCTAACACGGCGATTTAGCGAAAAGGAAGACGAAACTCGGGTGGAAATTCGAGTACACGCTAACAACGTCTTCTTTTCTTAGTGCCTCAATGTTGGCAGTGGCGATAACGATAGCAGCGTAACGCGCCGCGTCTCCCATGCGGAGAAACGCGCGCGCGCAGTCTGCACGCGCAGCTGAGGTGGAAGTGTCGTTGATAATTAGGTTTAAAACTGAAACATGCCGTTTTCGTGTCTCTCTAGTTGTAGTGCAGCGGTGAATTGCAGCACCCCGATGTGCCGAGTCAAGCATAGTGCGCGTTTGACGCTGTCTGCGAGGTCGTATTGTGTGTCTGGCAACAGCGTCTGCCGACGCTGTCCGCCAGCTGTGTCCGCGTCGTCTGCTACGGAGGCGCGGCGGAACGCCGGCGCTGGCTACAGCCGTGCATTGGGGCGTTGCCGTGGCATCTCACGTTTACTGTGAATTATTACAATGTGTTTTCGTCATTCAGCATATAAGGGACTAATCAGCTTCATAATATGTTTCCTACTGAGCTGGCTGCTAAATTTTCGAACGAGTTTATTAGCGGAAAATCTCGTTTCGAATGGAAATCAATGGTATATATTATCTTCAAAACTTCGAAGCATTTCATGGTAAAACTGCAACACTCATAGCAGACACAGACATAGTAAGAAGCGCCCTATGAAGATTTGTCCTTTTCGCTGTGTCTGTGTCAACTGCGCGTTCTGCAATTTCACCCTGAATAATACCCACAGCTATCAATTTTGTATACTGCGGCCCCGAGAAGCCCGGAACTCGCATATCACGACAGGCAAGGCTTGCTTATCGTGTTTCATTTGCCATTGAAATCAGTTGATAAACATATATTCCCGAAGTTATATATCCTTTCAATTCAATTGTGGGCCCGATATATGCTGGCCACATGCTTATGAGGCACGTCGCAGTGGAAAAACCTGAAATTATGTTTGCCACCTCTGGTTCTTTCAGAAACATCGAAGTATACGGGCGTTTTTATTTTTGTTTTCCGTTCTTCTTTTTCTTCTTCTTTTCAGTTTGCATTATACGCCCTATTTTGAATGCAGCCGCCATGACCGAAAAACGATATCGCGTCCAAAACCGCTGCCATATCAGTTAGCCAACGTTTGTTTTAGCCCCCTCCCCCAGGCTCTGTTCGACTTGACGAATAAAAAAAAAAAATGTCACGGCTTTATAGGTGCATCTTCTTGAGCTCGTAACCTTAGCGAAAAGCGGTGCAATCATCACAAAGTCGTGTACCGGCTTTTTGCCTTCAGCAACTACTTCGACATATAGCATTTATTTCGAGTGGCCTAACATACAGCGTCCACTGGTTCCCAGGCGTATAGAGATACATGGCGGCGGCAACTTCCGTACTTAGATTGATGGCCTGGCGAAGTTTACAACGCGTAGTGCTTTCGCCTTTTCGACTGGTCTGCATTTAGAACAGTTCTGGAGGAAGCACGTCAAAATTTCCCCTCTTCGAGCTTCGAAAATCGGACCGAAAAGGCTAGTCGAGGTGCGCTGTACCCATTTCAGCCACTGCCTAAAAATAGGGGCATTACAGAGGCCTTGAGCCTTCCGCCACATGGCAGAATGCAAGTGCGGGCGTACCAAATCATTCCTTGATCTTATCCACACTCTAGTGCTCTTAGGCAATCATGGAAATGAGCTACAAAATACGATTGATGGCTTAAACAGAAAAAAGAATCAGTGTAGGAATAAAGGTGAACGGGCAAAAAACAAAAACAAACAAACTCTACTCAAACAAACTAATGCTCAAGAACGGACGTTTCAATTTAGCAACCATCCTTTAGAATGTGTCCAAGAGTGCGTGTATCCTAGGACAACTGCTAACTCATTGAAGCACACTCAAGAAAAGTAAATATTCTGAAGAATACTTGTGCTGTAGCCAGACGTCCCCAGTCATGACTGAGAACTTACCGATGTCGTTATAAACCGAAAAGCGAACAACCACTGCATTCTCCCGCAACTGACAATAAGTGCACAAACCCGGGCGATACAAAAAGAAAGAAAAAAGGACAAAAATCTCGACATGCAATTGAGGACCGCACAGCGTGCGGTGTGATATAGGCATAGCGTTTAAGAGATGGGAAGCGAGCAGCGTAGATCCGAGAGCAAAGACGGGTAGCTGCCAATCATGAGAAAGCAGTGGACCGGGGCAGTAGCGTAGCCAGAAATTTTTTTCGGGAGGGGCTATAGCAAAACATTCCAAGGATGCGCGCCTTTGGTGAAGGGCCAGCAAGGCAGCGGGGCGCATCCTGGGGAAAATTTCAGGGCGTGCTTCAGCCCGGTCAGCCCATGCCTGCCTACGCCACTAAACCGGGGCACTACACGGTGATGCGAAGAAGAGGCAACCGATGGGCAGTTAGAACGACAGAGTGGATACCAAGACAGGTAGAACGCAGCAGAGGCAGGCGAAAGGTTGGGAGGCCGGCCGATGAAATGGTGAGATTCGCAGGCATTCAATTCGCTCAGGACAGGATAAATCGGAAATCACTGTTGGGAGAGGCCTTCGTCGTGCAGCGGACATAAAGTAGAATGACGATGACGATGATGATGATGATGATGATGATGATGGGCTTCAGCCATTTAACATGATGACAGACTTCAGCCATTTCACTGAAAAGCTCTTCAAAAATCGCTGGATCTATACACGTGAATATATTTTAAAATATGGCGCACCCAGTGTCATCGTACGCCTCCTCAGAATTGGTGCTCTTTCAGATATCTTGTTCTTCACTGTATAAGAGCCTGGCATTTAGCCATGATCGACGCTGCTGAAGGTTCCAGCAAGGGCTTCAGGCCGAACATGCAATCGATACACTTATTGCATTAGCGACATCCTGTCCATGAGATGCGCGATCAGGGTGTTTTCCTTTCTTTCATGGAAAAGCTTTGGCTTTGTGTAAAAGCCCGTTATCTCAAAGTTTCATGGAGTCGAACATTTTGCATTTAAGGGGAGCCAAACCTTTAATAACGGAAACCTAGCCACCGCAGTTGTTGCACATTTAAAACTTGGCATGCCGCTATCACCGAAAGGTTATGGTGAGTGTAAGGGAAGCGGCTAGAACTTTACGCAGCCGCTGAATCCCCAAAATATATACACCTTTAGAGAAACGCAGTAATTCGGAGAAGCAGGCTTCGTCCTACAATAATAGTCATCGTTGAGAAGCCTGGTTTTGGAAGAACGTAAACGTTATTTGAGTATGTTTTCTCGTCCTCAAACATTTTTGAGAACAGGCAGCCTCGAAAAGTTATCAGTAAATCGCGTGAAAAAAAAAAAAAGGAGGAGAATTGGCAAGCAGTCGATGTATATGATTTACTAATCTATGATAGCAACCCCAGCGGAGAAAACGTGAAGAACTGCAAGTAATCATAAGGATGTAGGCAGTAGACTACAGTATATGTCAACTTAATTCAGTCATTTTCAAGCATTCTGTAAGGAATGTATTCTTTGACAGTGCATATCACTCATTATTTATTGTTGCTCGAATTTCAAAAAGAAAGTTCTGCAGGATGGATATGATAATGTTATGCGAAGTGCATTCTTGAAACCTTGTGAGCTTCTCTTCGAATGGTTTGGTACCTACGGTTTTTTTTAAGTACATCAAGATGCTAACTCTTTCTTACGACAGCTGCCTACACTCCTAAAAGAAAACGCTTCGCTGCACCTGGCAGGTATTAGGAGTGTGCGCTTTCTTTCTCAATTTCACGTGTAGCGTTTCACCGTATATGTCAGACTATGTGCATTCGGTTTTGCTTCACATTTATCACGTGAACGGCTGTACGTAGGCTAGCTGGCAGTGCTCCAGTAAAACATTCAGCAAAAAGTAGTGTATGCTGGAGGAAAAAAAAAAATTACTACAGCAAAGCTGTCCTAGTGAATCGGTGTAGTTGTCGACGTTTGTTTATTAACTGAGCCGGCACATCATACACTTTCACCAATCAGGCGTAAAGCGCGCGGGTTACGGGTTTGTAGCGGCGGATTCAGCTCGCCTACCATATGGACGCCTAAGACAAGGACGGAAAGAGTGTTTGCGCTGTGTAGCGCAAACAAAGTTAGCCTCTGGCAATTCTTCAGCCTGCAGATATCATCGCAGCTAATCTCTCCATCTGCTTATGTCCCGTCATATGTCACGATCTTTTTCTTTCGCTCAGGAAATGCACCGCACCTTTTTTTTTTTTATTAGCATACGTGGTAGTTATTTTCCCGTCTGTAATTTGTATAACTGCATTGCAAGCGTATTTTTGTGAATAGAATCCCTTTTCCAAGATCAATATAATTACAGTGTACGCGAGAATGTGCCTATACCTTGTCGGTTCCTTGTGCGCACAACGCGCCGTTTTGTTTACACTTTTGCTACTTGCATATTTCGCGCATGTAGGACTGTATGTTCGCCTATTTGTTTTTAGTTAACAGCTTATTGCTTTGCATTTGTTTCTTTCATATTGTTCTTATGTGCGGTATATTCATATACGTATACTTTGTGTATACCTGACACAACCTGACACGGGCACTCGCAGCCACGCTCGCGTTCGTCGCAGGTTTAGCCAAATTGTTCATTACGGCACAGCGGAGACGTGCGTGGTGAGGGAGGAGCTTAAAATGGGGGATTGTGTACGTTCGCACGACAACAGTCTTGATGATTTCGAATGACGTCGCATTAGATCTGATTAGATCTCTGATTCGTCTCTGATTAGATCTTCCAAGCGAGTGGAAGATCTAATCAGAGCGACATAGTTATAAAAAGCAAAGACAGGGCGGGAAGCTTACCCTATCATGACGTGAGGTAATCCGTACGAAGAACTGGAGGAAGCGCGTAAAAGCATGTACAAACCAGGCAGTCCAGTTCACTTGCATGTGCTTTGCCCGCTTCGTCCGGTTCTGTGCGTTGCTACACACACACGTAATGATGCTTGATCACCAACTTTCTCAACTGTCGACCTTACTGTCCTAATCCTGGGAAGCAGGCTTGCTAGTATCCATCACCGTGTAGCGTTACGCATTTCGCTCTTTTTCCTTTTCTGGCTTCATTGGTATCTACATCGGCGTAATTTACAGTAGCGATTTTGGTGATTTTGTACACAAAAGCATTGCGCCGGTAGCTCAAGTCCTTCTGATCATTAGCAGACCAATATCAGCGCTCCACCTTAAGTGTGTAATATACCCCAAGGTTTTAAATATGCGTACCGTGAAAGAACGAGGCGGCTCAACCTAAAGAGTTCTCACCCGCTCCTGCCTGGGGTTTGTGCGCGCCACCACTGATGCAATCGGCTTTCCCCCACTGCTGTCATGCGCACCGGAGAAAACATTTGCGGCCAGTTTGGATAGAAGGATATAAGCACCCCCTTTATATCGGGGGCGGTGGTTCTTTCATCACCAAGCTCAATATTTGAGTTGGCCTAATGCATTACCTATCTGAATTATGGTCTTTCTCTCTCTTTTTTTTAAGAAAACCTTTAAACCCGCAACTTGACTTGCCGCGTTTTACGGTATAGTGAACTTTGTTTCCGTGGTACTATGTTTTTGTCCTTTCTCTCTACTTCGCCTCCAATCCTGCAACCGTCTTTTACTGACTTCTGTCATGTGGCTACCTTCCCCGGGCTGACCCTAAATCCTAAGGATCATGTAGGCTAACGCGAAAACTTACATTTGGGTGGATATTTCCACATTCAATTAAAACGTGTTCTGTCGTTTTCTTAGTTTTCCCGCAGCTAATATATTTGTCTTTACCGAGTCTCGCTTTGTAACTGCGTGTTCTAAGGCAATGCGACCTCGCTTCAAAAACTACGGCGTTCCCTTTTGAGTTAGTACAAAATGATAATTTATCCATAAAATGATAACTCTCCGTACCTTTTTGTTTACTTTTCGGTAGTTAGCGAGAGCTGCCTTTTGTTTCATCGCTGCTGTCCAGTAAATAATCTCCGCCGTTCTGACCTTGCGCTTAATTCTGTTTGCTTCCCTATCGCTCACACTGTTATTCGTATAGTACTTGCTGGTCTGCAGCCTCCTAGTTCGATTTCTGCACTCTGAGTCGATGCTCTTCGTGTACAAATACTTAAGCACTCTCCCGGCCATTCTGTTGTCCGTCATGCCCCTCAATCTCTCTTCGAGCCTAACTTTGCTCTGAGCTTCTCTTACCTGAAACCCTGTCCATCCCATATCGCCCTTTTGAATACCCCTTGCTACTGCTCGACATTTGGTGAAGTGTCATAGCTATGGCGCTGTGTCGTTGAGCACGATGCACCCTCTTGTATCGCGCACTGCGGTACAAGCAGATTCAAGTCCCAGGCAGGCAGTGCCCATCCGGAGCCCTGCCCCCGTCCCTTCACTTCCCACATTACGGAGCCCCTCACAATCCACTGAGTTTTGCAGGGAACCATACTCCTAAATGTGATTTTGAGTCGTTTCGCTCGCGTAGGATCGGCTGATCACCAATAAGTGTTGCGTGACGTGAATGACTGGTGGGCAATGTTTGCGAACAGCTGCGCATGACCCTGGCGTGTCGGGAAGAAAAAAATGTTGCAGTACCTAAATCCATTGGGACTTGCATTATGAAGGCACATATACATAAGCCTGTCTTTGAAAGACGCTTGAAGTCAAAATGATTATACTGTCACTGTGTAGGGAAGCCGTGCCACAACACTGTGACAATACATAACGTGGAAGACGAGATATCAGAGTACAGCACGAGCGTAAGACGTGACTTATGCTCTTTATTTGGGGCTCGAGATACAAGGCGACAGTTTCGATATTGCCTCAGATGAACAGCCGCTCATGAAAGGACACGTAGTAAAGGGCCTAGTTCTTGTCTTCTGTCTAGGCACAACGACGCTGCAGCTAACCGTATACATCAAAGCTTCCTCGCCTTGAAGTCGGACCAAGAGGCGAAGGCCAATGTGCGCTTTCTATTAGCACTCGCATAGGTCATACTGAAGAGCGAGTATATGTACAGTACATTTACTACGAGACCGTAGAAACATCACGTCCTATCTCTTATGATACTTGTGCTAAGAAAAGGTGCAGTGGCGGGCACGCGAACATCTCCCGGCTACAACAATGTCTGAACGCTGAGTCTGACGCAGCGCATTCTCTTTCGTTCTTTTTTTTTTTTTTGTAATTACAGCAGTGACCTTCCTGGAAAAGCCTAGAGTGAGAAAGTGCAGGTCTTGCTGTGTACAGGAGGTGTTCGCACGTGCCGGCCTGCAAGAGAGCGCGTGCTGCGACGAAAGGGCAATCGTAGAACACGGGTGTCTCAGCAAAAGGAAAAATAGAAGGAAGAAAAATTGGTTGTTCGCTCACCTATCAGCGACAACTTGACGTCTGCTTAAGACATCGCAATTATTCGACCGCAATGCCTCGGGCGACGTGAACTGGCAATGGATAGTTTCACTTTGAACTAAAGAAAAAGATACAGATGCTTCTTACGGTACATGCGCGGTCGTCAGTACTACCGCGCGCTACCGAATATAGCACCCGGAACAGAAGCGAAGACTGAAGTTGTGACACGTCTCGCTATCAACCGTGTCGACAGCACGAGTCGTGTGTTTTTGGATCGTGTCTCAGCAAAAGTGCTTTGGCGCGCTGTTCCTCTGTCTCTGTTGCCCATCAAAGCGCGTACGTCACATACACTGCCACTGTGCTTGGTTCGAGGCACAACAAGACGCGCATTTACAATATTGTGCCCCGCACAGGCGCACCGCCGCCGCGGTGGCAAAAGTCCCCGCGACTCGGCGCGGCCGCAGCCAAGCAGGATGACGTGCGGCAGCCCCGCAGGTTGACCAGTCGGGGGGCTGTCGCGCCGTAGTTCGGCCACACCATGTCCCCGTGCTCAGTGCTTGAGGCCTCCCAAGCCGAATCCTCCTCCGTAGCCGCCTCCGTAGCCGCCGCCTCCGTAGTGTCCTCCGACGAGATGGGCGCCCCTGTGGAGCCTGTTGACGTGGTGCACTGTCTTCACCAAGAACGAAGGTCCCGGTACGGTCTTGTGGTAGCCGTGGCCTCCCTCGAAGCCGCCAAAGCCATATCCACCGTAGCCACCACCGTAGCCACCGAAGCCGCCGGCCATGGCAACGGCGGCGCAGGCGCACAGAAGAAGGACAATGAACTGTGAACATAAGAAAAGTTGTTTGAACGAACAAGTTGGCCCCTTGGATTGTCAAAACACGGAGCGAAGACAAAACAGTAGTGTTACGCTGAAGTATCATGTCGTTTCTTTCAGTGAGCTGCGCCTCGCACGCATGTGCGACACAGTTATGCGGCAGTACACTTCCTGAGAATCAAGTATATCTTTTCCTGTGTACTTTAATGGCGTCGATGTACTTTTGAAGTGCAAAAAGATAACTTTGATATGCTTTTAGCATCCGCGTGGACCTCTAGGGACAGCGCATCGTAGAAGTATGAACACGGAAGCAGGCCCGTATTGCCAAAGCTGCAGCGAGAGCGACAGCCAATGTTACTGGCAAAGCCACAGTAGCGACACAGTAGACGTCGGCACTCACACGCTGCGTCATTTTCTGATAAATTGCCGGAGGGACAGCGGGATACTGTAACGATGCTTCGGTCTCTTATGGACACCGTATGTACGCTTACTGCTGAGTAAGCTAGCCTCCGAAAATCCAAACTGCTCAGAAAATGCTGGATGTACTCTACACCCAGTGTTTTCACTTCTCATGTAATTACCATGACTCGCTTACCACCGTTATCTTACACATCTCAAACTGGTTAGAAAGGCGGCGATTTTCCGCAGGAATGCCTAACGTTGTGTATCAGGGACCAGTCGTACTCCAGTGCACATGCAGAGCTCGCCTTCTCTCTTTTTTTTCTTTCTTTCTAGTCCCGGACGCTCGTCTGGTCAACCTCCTTGCATTTTCTCTCCTTGCTCATTTAAGAAAGCATGATTAGCTTTCTCCCGCGGGGAGTGCATTATTCTGACATACCTTGCCAGATAAACTTAACGAAGAATTTCAAGGCGCATGGAAGCTTACGGAAGCATAGATGCATGGCATTTACTTTATTATGTAAGCTCTTCAGGCTATGTGAATCTTACTAGTTATGTTAAGATTGATTACACAGGTGTATTTTTTATCGGTTCTTTCCTGCGGCGTCTATCACCGATGGTACAGCCAGTAAGTGCGCGTCAAGCCCTATCCTGAAGCATGCGTCTCTTGCTCAGCCTGCGTATGCCTATCTGTTTCATCGGACTGCGTCTTCTTTCTAGCAACTGACGCAACTGACATATTTTCGGATACGTCGTTGAAGGCGTGCGATAAACACACAGTTCAACTGACTGTCGCCAGCAGTGGCAGTCGCCAACACGCACAACATTACTTTAATAAGGTCGTCCGTTAGGTGTTTCCTATATAAATTTTAACGGTAGGAGGCGAATTCACAAAGATTATTGCTCGTGCGTATTGTTTTTCATTGCAAGGTCGGTCGCATTCGTTGATACCACGTCTAGCACTGCAACTCAGCGAAAATTACTCTCACACAGGTAAGAACACCAGTTCCAATAACATAACGACATTTTTGTAAATATGCAGATGGTGTCGTGCCAAATAAATGAATAGTAAACAGTAATAGTAATCACCTTACTAGTACTTAACCTTTCAAGACTGTTTTATCCATTTGGCGAAACAAAAATCTGTGCGCCATGAAAGGATGGGGTGGGGGGATGTGTCAAAAACTTCGCTTTCCTGAATTCAACGCCGGTATGCACTGTTATAGCTGATGAGGTGCCTCGGATTTTTCTTGTATTACGGATTCCTCAGAGTTCTCAAAAACTCTGAGGAGCCGTAATAGGAAAGAAAACCGTGTTTCTTCAACACCGCTAAACAGTTAACCACTAGGCGCTATATTCCCTGCCACGGTGTTCTAGTGGCTATGACACTCAGCTACCGATCCAAAGTTCGCGGGATCGAATCCCGGCTGTGGCGGCCGTATTCCGACGGAGGCGAAATGCTAGAGGCCCGCTTACTGTGCGGTGTCCGTGCACGTTAAAGTGCCCCAGGTGGTCGAAATTTCCGGAGCCCATCACTACGGCGTCTATCATAATCACATCGTCGTTTTGAGACGTAAAACACCATAAATTATTATTACTAGAAGCTATGAAAGTCCGCGACGAGCTGATGAGGGGAATCCATTTAGGTGTCACCATATGCCATTTCTTTTCTCCTCTTTTCTGGGCTATCAATAATTTCATCGCAAGAAGCGAAGTGTTGCCATTGCGGAAACGTAATTAGCTTTAATTTTCGTAGTGCCCCTTCTCAGCCTAACGACGGGCTCGATGGAGTCAAGTCTCTCCTATAAGGTAAGTGCGAAAACTGTTATGTTCGTAGAGAAATACACAGCGCGAAATCACCAAGGACAGAAGAGAACAGCTGAGTTCTTTTTTTCTTTTTTTTTGTGGCCCCTTGGGTCCCCTGGCTTAGAATGTGGAATATACCCACTATCCTGGTTTCATGTTCACGCCTGCGCTGAGACGCACCCTACACAATCTGACGATAAGCGAACACCTGCAGGAAGGATACTCGACGCGGAAGTACATCGTTCTTTATCGCGTTCCATCCTGGACATTTTCTATCGCTGTATTAGTGCACCACAACAGAGCGCTCTCACTCTGGACAGGTGTGGAGTTATATACGCTGTATGAGGAAGTGTGAGAACTCTCGAAGACGGGGCTAAATGTGGGACATACACGTATAATTACTCCCACATAAAGTAATTGCCCGCATTTCCGTCAACTTGTCGCAGCGGAAAGCATTAGCGGAAATCAGTGTAATGATATTACGAGAATAGATTTCCTTGCTTGAAAGGGGTGGGGAAGTATAGCTTCGGTTTCGCGTCTAAGACGTGTCCAAAATTAGACTCGGATTTTCTTGCATCCGGATGAATCGATAACGCCCGTAGCCTTCGATACTACCAGCGCAGCCACTGTACAAAAGTTCTTGCTCGTTTGCATGGAACGTCGGTGTAATTAAGACGACTCGTGGCACTGTACGTAGAACCCCACGTATACACTGCAAAAGCTCACTCTAAATATGTCGTACAGTAACGATTGCAGCGTCTGTGAAATGCAGCTCTCCCCTCGCTCTCATATTTTGTGAAATACGTGTTTTTACAAAGCTTCCCGTCGCGTTGAGGAATAAAACACACACACCGTTCAGTAACGAGTTTCGACCTTTCTTCAGTCGCACAAGTTTTCGCATTTTCTTCAGAAAAAAATAGGACATATTTCACAGAAACAGCTCTTTTTGACATTCGAAATGAATATCTAAGCTCATATATTTAAAACTAGCTCATATAGTTAAAAAAATCGATGGAATGTAGTGGGTGGTCATAGGTGCTGTGTCGTATGAAAGAAACAGCTGAAGTGTTTTTCACAGCTGCACAGACAGGCTCCGGTGGAGTTTCTGATGCAAGGAATAACCGTAACTAACAGTAATGTCTGAGAACAACACATCAGAGTGCCCCTCAAACCCGGTATTACGGCTGTTGAATAACTGTCGCTTCCAATTAATTTTCGTAATAAAGCGTTATGATAGCGCTTTCGGTTATCTATGATGTTTATTTAGATTCAATGCTACTCAAAAGTTTTTGATCATCTTAGTAGTCGGCATATTTCAGAGTAATTTGCCTCTCTAGATGAAGCGTTAGTGACTGAAGCGCTAGTGTCGTTCCAGCTGTGACGATAGCAAATCTCAGGGCTAAATAAAACACTGCTTCCTCCAGGACAGTAAAACACTCCCCCCCCCCCCCCCCCCCCCAAAAAAAAAAAGCAAAGAAAGGTTGGTTCGAGAAATGTTCTCGTGAACAGGCAAAGAAGAAACAGAAAGGTTGACGATGTGGCTTTTTGGGCTAGTTGGTTAGGTCATCATTTGTCGTCGAATTCAATAGTCTAAAATGGCGGTGAGCTGTTTGCTCAGCGTCATTGTGGTACTATTTCCGCGACGAAAACACTGCTCCTAGGTGTGGCGCCAATGTAAGCTGTGGCATTAAGGAAGATAGGTGTAAGGACTGCAGTGTAGCGTTTTACAATTCGAGAGAGAGTGAAACTACATCCAAATCAAAAGATGTAGATAAAATATCACTGAGCATTGTTATCAGGTGTCAGAGCTGTTGCTGCAAGCAACGGGGACGAGTTATAAATAAACGCACTGCTGTTCGTGCTACAGCGTGGTTGCATTTCGATGAGGCAAGCGAAATGCAATCAGGCCGCTGCACACCCGAAGACGTTGACTGGCTGAACATTTATCCGGAACGAAGTGATTTGTCTCCTTATAGTAGGAACCATTTCGCTCGCAGTCGAAACGCTACGTTGGCAGTGTACTGCGGACGCAGCCTTCGGATTTGCACCATCGAAATCATTTCTGTATTGTAAAGCAAATCAAGCCCGAGTGCTTGTTTATAGGAAACGTACGCGGCACGCATCTCTTTCAGCCGAGTAAAGTTCTTTGCAGTTTCCTCTCTGCCTCGATATAAAGCAGCATGTACTACATACTCATGTATAACGTGACAGCGTTATCGTTATTCCCTGACGCGATTAACTTTAGGCACGTGTGTGATGTACTGTAGTTACAGGCTGCGCTTGCATACGGGGCGACTCGGGGTAATCAATCAAGTTTGACGGCAAGATTAACACATTATAATTCAGCGCCTTAAGCGCAAATATAACATCATGCGGTTGCTGCGCCCGAGAGCTCCATTCCGACCACGGCGTCGGCATTTCGACGAGGCCGAAATGACGAGATGTTTGTGTATTTTCAGGTTTGGGTGCAGAATAAGGAAAATCAGGTGGTCAAAAGTAATCCGGCGGATAATCACTTCGTGCCTTTTACAATTAAAGCTCCAGAATTTCATTAATTTGACATCACTTATCGACAGCGATGCAACGATAAGCGATAAAGCAATGACCATTTCACAAGCTATGAGATAATTTTATCAGCATTGTAACATTTAACAATGTAAACCTTACCAATATGAAAGCGGGCACACATGACAACGCATCACCGCTATAGCTACGTCGCACAGGATGTCTTTCAGCCAGCAACAGTTAACCAATGAATGCACGAGTGACACTGAGCGGTAACACCGCACCTGCTTGCACTCCACACGTGAAGCTAGCCCTCAGGCTAACTGCGATGCGTGTGGGAACAGGCAGATCGGAGTTGACCGAACGTGGCGATACTTCAAAGGATCAAGCGCGCTCACTTACCGCGGCGTTCATGGTGATTGTCGGATGTTTCGGTACGGACACCTGCAACAGGAGCACTTGCACAGTGGATGCTAAGGCAATGTATGTCCGTGTCGGCCGCGGACTCCCTTATATATGAATTTGAGAGACGGGGAAGCATTTTTCGGCCATCGTGTGACCGCTGCGGAAAGAGAGAGAGAGAGAGAAAAGGACGCAATGAGGGAGGCGTGGCGGTTTGCGAAAGTGTTGGATGCCGCTTTCGCCTCTTTTCCTTCCGACCCCTAAAAGCGAAGCGATAACGTTTCTGGGGTTCCGGTTGGCACGCTTGTTGAGCACTTTTCGTTTTTGGTATGTTTCTCATTCGCTTCGGCGCGTGCGAGGCATTTTGGGCGCTTTCGGCTGTGCCCAGCTTTCCGTCTAGTGGCCGGTCGCAATTATCTCCGGTCTAGTCCGCGTAATCGCGCGTACGTATAGTTATCGCGTCTCGCTCGCTCACTTTCCCCGAGCCCCAGAGCAGCGGCCAGGGCCGAGCGCTCCGAGAGGGGCTACCGCCCAAACCTGTCCTCACAGTCAAATCAAACGGGCACGCTGCTGAAGACAGCGGCCCTCTGTGTTTATAATTAGCGACCGCCACTTCTCGGTTCCTGTATCCCTGCTCCTGTTCGCCGGTCAACTGCGCGTCGTCGTCGATGGCGACTTCGTCGCTGCTCGCTCGTCCTGTTGAAACTTTATCGTCCCTATAATGAGCCCGCGCTCCGTACGCTTTCGGCGTGTTGCGTGTGTCCCAAACAATGACATCGATCAGGAGAGATGATTCAGATTGTGCGTCCGATGATTGATGCTGAAGGTGGGACAAAGAAGCTCAAGTTGTTAAGGAATGAAACCGTTCGCCGATCGCATATGCGCACAGTACATTGTCGGCTTAGGGAACTTCCAATGGTAGTTAAAAAATGTTCATTAGAGCAGGGGTTGTATTCACGAAAGTTTTCGTTCGTCAGGGCTCTTTGCTATTGACGAGCCGGCTCTACTAATAGTATATTGGAAATCCTGACTGGCTAAAAAAAAACTTATCGTCGAAGAGTTTAAACGTAAGCTGTTCTTGTAAAGGCCGGCCAAGATCAGTGTTGCCGACCTCTTCTTTTTTTTTTCTTTTTTTCCAGCACGCAGAGGAAACACTTGTACTTTATATGCAGACTTCGCCGTTACCTTACTTTCTAACTTACGCGCGAATCATGTGTTGAAACGGGTAAACGCTGCATTTATAGTAGGGAGAACGTTAAGACACACAAATAAGTAACAATTCAATGAATCGAAGCCGTGAACTAATTAAAACAAGGAGGTGTAAAATTATAAGCTGTAGTTCATGGTTAAAACAGGCAGGGTCATTCCAGAAACCGCTCCAATGGTACCAAACATAACGTTTAATATGTGATAGTAGAGTAAACACCACTATTTTCCCAGTACAGTAACAAAGGAAATGGCGAGGCAGTTACGCTTTTAGCGCTTTGTTGTCATAAATTCATCTGTCTTGCACAACCATAATGAACTCGGAGAGACCAGGAAAGCAAAACTGCCCGCATCACCTCGGTAAAAACACTAGTGAACGTCCTTGTTAAGTGGAATCTTTATAACGATGCAGCACAATGCGTCCTTATTTGGCGCTCATATTTACAGAGATCAGATCAATCGCGACCAAGGCTGACTTCATTATTACGTGCGCCATTTATTTTTGATGCTACTTAAGTTACTGAATATTCCTTAAGATTCTGCGCGATATTCCTAAGGCTCGCTATGTCGGTGATATAGCGCTGAAATGGAAGAGTATTGCTTTTCTTCTTCACTTTGAGGGTTTTTTTTTTCTGCAGCTGTTACTGCTACATACCTCCGGTACTGAATTAGAATACGATGGAGATGTATCTTCCTCACTCCCTCCAGTGTCTTTATTGATTGATTGATTGATTGATTGATTGATTGAATGAACAGCTTTTATTTCTGCAAGACATATGAAAACCGAAAGCAAACTAAGGCTTGTATTCATAAACGTACCTTAACCTTATCGCTTGTTTTCCTTATCACCCCTGTGACATTAAGGCGCACAAAGGGACTAAAATGGTAATCATTGCGAAAGACTATCATAAGCCCTGCTTGTATATACTGTACTAATTTGTTAATGAAATTTAATAAGGGCACAGGGAAAATAAGGAAAATAAACGATAAGGATAAGGTGGGCTTATGAATACGGGCTTAAGTCTCGTACTCACCTCATCCTTATGACTTGATGCCCTTATCTTAACTGTGCCCTTGTGCTTCATTAACAAATTAGTCTACCTACTACAAAAAAGCCTTATAATAATCTTTCACACTGATTACCATTCTAGTGCGCTTAAAGTGTTTTAATGGCACAGGAACGAAAAGGAAAACAGGCCATAAGGATAAAGTATATATAGGTTTGTGAATAAGTCTAGGAGGCCGTTAGGCCGGACGTATTTTCGCTACGAGAAATGAACAGCAATATACGCCCAGCAAACAGTTCTACTTCACCTACCATTGCTCGAAGTACATGATGCAGCAAAAAATATATAAACAAAAATACTTGAAAATTTAGCAACATAAGCTGCATGTACATACACCTGTACAAAAATCAAACATCGCGGCTCTTTCCACGTGCACGACGTACATATACAAAAGAAATACAGACTCATCAGTGAGTATTATAGTGCGCACACACACACACACACACACACACACACACACACACACACACACACACACACACACACACACACACACACGTGGTATCATAAGAGCTGAGAGATTAAAAAAAATTAACATAAATGATGAACCAGGCCGGTAATTCGGAGGAGACATAATATTTACACAGTTCAATTCGCAAGTAGAACTTTGATGCGATTGAAGAAAGTTAATGTTAATGAGAAGGTTGAAATTTATTTGTTCGCCAGAACGATTCAGCAATAGAGGTACGCGATATATCATTAGGGCTCCACCATACCGAGTCCCGGTAGCAGGAACATGAATAGGTTCTACGCAGTGTATACTTGCGCGCAGAGGTTCATGCACTGTAATAGAGTGAAAGTTGTTTTTATAACTGTGAAGTAATACTTTTTATTAGCAGACCTGCTTTGCTTTGAGTGTGCCGTGTTTTATGAATTATGGACTGCTAGACATCTCCCTCAGGTCATCATTATAATGTTCAAATAGACGGGACACTTGTTTTTTTGTCTGTAGGAATTCTAATTTCTTAAATTTTTGCACTTGGGACACCCACAAGCATGCACGCTTTAAGTAATGCGCGAGTAAAAAAGAGCGCAGCACATTTTCCTTGTCTTTTAAAACGGCACAAGTGGGTTTAATTTAAGTATGCACCGAAAGGTCTTGCTTAGTTCGGGCGTGAGAACTACTCTATATAGCCGGACGCATCGGTAACGGTAAAATACAAAAATAGAAGGACAGTTGAAGTCGAGCAAAAAGAAAACAGATAGCCGAAAATTATGGACTGCAACTGAAGCTGTAAAAATCGAACAAGCCGGCTACGCGGTAAGTTGTCGCCCCTCTGTTTCAAAACGGGTGCGAGTAGCGATCATAATCTCATGTTACGCGCCCTGTCCTCCGTTCGATTCGTGCCGGGCATGAATCGCTTTCCCCTCACACAGTGGTCCATTCATCGCGTTTCTAAGGCAGGGGTGCCTACATTCTTCCTGCAGCCCTGCAACGGTGGTCTAGTGGCTATGGTACTCGGCTGCCGATTCGAGGGATCGAATCCCGGCCGTGGCGGCTGCATTTCGATGGAGGCGAAATGTTGAGGCCCGTGTGCTGTGCGATGTCAGTGCACGTTAAAGAACCCCAGGTGGCCGAAATTTCTGGAACCCTCAACTACTGCGTCTCTCATAATCACAGCTGGTTTTAGGACGTTAAACCCCACAAATCATCAAATCATCATACATTCGGTGATCATCATTCACTCTGTGACATTGTCAGTAGGTCATGGAAATACGTTTCCTGCGCACTGTTTTTTTTTTTAACCTGTAGTGAAATTATATCACTGTTCAGCTCATGTTGCTGCTGGTATACATCACTTTCGTGTTGGCTTGAGCAGCGTAGCCTCACTTTTAACTACGGATATAGAGTCACACCTGCGTACAGAGTGCGTTCGGTCATAGCGGTGTAAAATGGATTTGCATAAGCATCAAAACCATGTTTTGTCTGGGGATGCTTGAAGGCACGCGACTACTGCGACGACTTTCTGTTATTATGAAGTTACATAAAATAATTTTTACAGACCAAACTTCATACATCAGCGATGAGAAGCAGCATTAGCGCGATAACTCGTGGGGGAAATATTTGTTTGGAAGATTGTGTCAGCTAACCCCTTTAACTGCGTCTTTCAAGCGCATAATGTAACTGTGGAATCGAAGTCGACAGTTGCTGAACACACAAGCATTGCGTGAGGTTGTGAGCTTAGCTACAGTTTAAAAAGAATCATCACCCTTTGCACTCCGCAAAGGTTGCTGAAAAATGAAGGTGCGGTAGATGCACCGAGTCGCTTGTCCCAGACAGGTCATCCGCTCTTCTTTCTTTGTTTCTGTCTTTTTTTCTTCCCTCCCTTGACCTAGCCTGCCTGGCCTGTACAACCATGCTAAAGGAACACTTCGCATTAATGTTGAATTGTGGTTTATTAACGTGAAACTCAATGCAGCCGCTAATGCACTTCTTTCTTTCTTTCTTTCTTTCTTTCTTTCTTTCTTTCTTTCTTTCTTTCTTTCTTTCTTTCTTTCTTTCTTTCTTTCTTTCTTTCTTTCTTTCTTTCTTTCTTTCTTTCTTTCTTTCTTTCTTTCGCGCTATGGAAATGCAGCTGCAGCTGCGGGGATGAAACCCGCAACTCCAAGCACACGCACCTACACTCACATCCCCACAGCGCCTGAAGTTTTCTGCATCTAACACGGTGCACTTGGCTTCGGTATCGGCCCACTATTGTGAGGGATTTCGTCATCTCGGACATTGGATGGCGAAGGCTCGAGCCAGAACAATTTCTCTGTTAAAAAGTACAGACTCAAGATGCGCCTTGAAAGAAAGTGTGTGCCAGGAATTGTGAACCTTTGAAAAGGGTCAGCCGTTGGCGGAGTCCTCTCTACAGAGGCTCAAGTTCAATGTTGAGGAGGCCAGAGAAGGTGTTCGGTGGTCTCAGCCTAGCTAAACTGGTCGCACACATGTAGTGAAACCAGCAATTGCGACGTGCAAAGAACGTCACTTCCTACAGCTATATACGTCTAGTTGCGAGGCACGGTGGGGAAGCGCCACTCCGGAATAGGTTAGGTGTTAATCGCGGATGCAGTACAAGACCAAATGTATACGCACGGAAATCGCAACCTGTAGTGTTCGAAAGAATAAGCGTGATATGTCACGGTAACTTCGTTGAAGTTCGTTCAATAATCGGACGGAACAACGCAGTCGCACTATTCCACAGGCGCACGACATGCTAGCCTAAAGGACCGGAGGAGTTCCCCTTATTTTTATATTTTACTTATTTATACGAGTACCCTAAGGTTCCGTAAGGACATTACATGTGAACAGGGGGAGGGGGGAGGGCGACATACAAAGAAAGAAGCGTGAGTACATATGGAGGCGAACATATGCAAGTTGTAAAGAACAAAACAACGAAAAGTAATTCTATAAACATGTAAGTAATGATATACAATTTCTAGTAGCGAATTGATGACTCAAATGCAGTCTCACCGTTGTGTTGAACACTTTACACAGCCATATATGAAAAGCAATGAGTGAGAGATAGAGAAAGAGAGAGAGAAACCTCATTAAAAAATAAAAAGAACAAGTCAGGCTAGTGTAGTTGGGTCCTCAGTCCAGGGTTACACAGGCGCGTGCGGCTCAGTGGCTGGGCTTGTAGTTCGAAGTGGTGAAACGTAATCCAGGAAAAAGAATATACAAAGTCCGAAAAGACTCAAGAAAGGCAAAATAGAACTGTAACTATACAATTTTAAGCCGGAAGTTGCGTTTTTAATGCAATACTTATGCAGATACTTCTAGGTTATACGAAGCCATTTCAAGATAAAATGGATTTCGAAATAGCAGTTGTGTGAAAATCGTCACGTGATAGCCAACGAGAGTCGGCTAGCAGAGCACCTAAAGCTCAAGTGGGCTTCCCTCCGTTCGTTTTCCGCCCGTATTCTCTTGTCACGCCCCCATTATTGTACAGTATGCAATTGAAAGCTGGAAGAAACGGATGCTTTATTATGCGAGCCGCGCGCGGGGAATGCATTGTTCCGACGTGAATTCCGCGCCGTAACAAGGGCAAGGCTTTCTCTTCCCACTGGCCGTATCCTCGACCAGTGGGACCAGTGTACTGGGAACCATTTCTCGATTAGCACAAAGTAGTGTTGCGTCGGCGAAAAGCACGGCTCAGGGGTTTCGATGCGGAATCCAGGATGCCCGCGCAATTTCGGCCCGTCCACGAGACCGCGGGTGTAATGAGGGAACGAAGTTCTCGAATGCGGTGAGGTGTGGACACTTGGGTTATCGTTCCAGCTCCGACTTCGAGCACCGTAAAAGAACCGCTCATTATCATATACATGAAAGGAACAGTTAATCAATTAATATCACGAATAAGCGGAATTGATTTTAAGTGAAGTTTAATTGCGTTGCCATCGCTACGGCACGTTTCCCGACGCGGTAACGAAAGACAAACGTTGACTGTAGCCTGAAGTTGACGCATCATGTAGCTGCGATTGTGGCAGTGTCTACCCGGCTCTATAATTATCTTTAGTGACATGATTGCAGAGTGAAACTTTTGTTCATTGCGTAGCGCCTCGCGTTCGAGTTACTAAATTAAAATACCGAAATAAAAAGAGATAAACGCTACGACAGAGGACATATCAAGCGTTGCACATGATAGATAAAAAATCAGAGCGTAGGTTTTTGATACTAAAGAAGCACTTGGGCATCGGGATAATTTTAGAAAGTTAGTTTCCGTACACCCCTTACTTAAAATAAAACGTTACGAAATTAAAAAAAAAAAGAGTAAGCCAGTTCAACTCCAGTGAAAGTTGTACGAACCGCAGAGCAATGATTCGCCTGTGCTTCTCTTGTGTTTGCGTTGTGCTTATGGCCGGCATTTTCAAATTATATTTTCGCTTAATTTCGTCTCATTATGCGATTCCTTACTCTTAATGTACATCTCTTATTTTATTATGCTAATGTGGTTTGTTTTAACCATTCTTAATCTGAATCCATTTAGTTTATTGTTAACCGTTATTGACCAATTTTATGGAAATTGATCGGTGTATGTAAGCTAGTGTTTTTCGGTGCGTGACGTGACACAGCATGACACTTTAGATGCCGGAAGGCCGGCCGGGCCTCTGTGGTGCTCTGTACTTAAAGGGCATTAATGAGTAACATAATGAGTTACCTTCGTGGACTGGCACATTAGTAATGTAATGAATTACTTCGAGCGAGTAACTTAAATTACTCGTAACATTCCCAATTACTTTTGACAAAGCGATAGTGTGTCTTCGTTCCTTGTTGCACAAAAAATTAACCGAAAAAGGAGAGAAGAATAGCACAGCCAGAGCTCATATGAGTTGTAGGCTCACATAAATTCAGAAAATACGCGCAGTATCGGAACTCGAAGGCTGGAAGTTGGAAGGCCACGACCCTTCAGACTCCATGGCAAGAGGGATCAACGACGACGTCATGTTTTACTGAATGCCGGGCAAGTCAGCAACATCATGCGGAGGTTTCAAACACGTAACCGTGCACCACAATGGCTCTTCTTTATGTGAGACTACGATGGATTCCGTGGTCCTCCTGCCACAAAATTGCTTAGTCAGGCAAGGTCACGCAAGCTTCGACACAGGTTAGAGAGGCACACGAAACAGTTGTCACTACAGCTGTTTAGGACGTGTTGATTTCAATGTATATGTGCTGTTAATGAAGTATGCGTGAATCGGTGCACAAAGGGTGAACTTTTGTTAAAGTAATTTCAGTGCGATTTGATTACTTCTCAAAAGTAATTGTAATGTAATACCATTAATGTCGATGAACGGCGGTTTCTAACGCAATTTACCACTTTTAAGAAGATAGTATTGTAACTTAAAACTCTAAGGCAGTTTATTTCCGAAGCAGTAAAGCGACCGTCTCAGGCGAGCATCAGACACCGAGAGCACGAGCCCCTTTTCGTCGGTGAGACGGGGATGATACTGCGTCCATAAGGCGCGCCACTCTTCTTCGCTACATTGCATTTTAGATGTAATTTGGCTACCTTTGGTTGCATACGGTGGATAAAAATTCAAACGTAGCGCTTTTATAGTAAAGAGGCATTTATTCATCAGGATATTATAGATGATTATTTATGAAAATATAAGGGAAACGTTACCAAATTAAAAAAGAATAATGCATAAGGGTACAAACTTTACGAGAACAGACATGTTAAGTGTTTTATGTGATTGGTTGATTTGTGGGGTTTAACGTCCCAGAACCTCACACACACACACACACACACACACACACACACACACACACACACACACACACACACACACACACACACACACACACACACACACACACACACACACACACACACACACACACACACACACACACACACACACACACACACACACACACACACACACACACACACACACACACACACACACTTGCCTCTCTTAATGATACCGACCCAAGAGTATTGGATATTAAGAACATTCTTTATCAACTTCAGGTGCCAGGATTTTCCTTCCGATTATTTCATATTCCTGGACATAAAGGTATCTTGGGGAATGAACTTGCCGACACCCTAGCATCCTCAGCTATGAACAATGGGTCTGCGAGGATGGCCAAAATTTCCGTCCGCGCGTCAAGGTCCGAATTACACAAAATTATGATTTCACATTGGCATACACATTGGCAGGCAGAAGGACCGAATACTTCATTATTCCACTGGATCAAAAGCGTCTACCAAATCCCAAAATGGTTTCCCCCGAATAGAAAGTTAACGCACTTAATGACTGGTCACGGGCATTTTCAGTATTACCTTAAAAGATTTAACATTACCATGTCCGACCGCTGCGCATGCAACCAGCTTTGTACAGGAGACTTACACTACTTCACTGAGTGCCCACGAACACAACATATAGTTCGACACCTGCGTCACCACAACACAACTATTACCTACGCACACTTCCCCCGATACCTCCATTTAAAACCATGCCCGCGCATTCTTAATGCAATTGGTGACCCTAATGCGCGAATCCACCGTTGTCACTCCTTCACCTTCCCATTCCGCAGACGCCTCCTAGTTTCTTCTCATTACCTTACAAATCTTACTCACACGAGGTATCGTATTGGATGCTGTACGCCATAGCCGTTATTCAGCCTAATGATGGCGAGGGTACCTCTACGGCTATGACGCCCGCACCAACCATCAACCATATTATATCACACATCACCTCACTGCAGCTCACTGCATTGCTGCTATGTGGCTTTGTAAGATGACCTGGCTACCTGTCTAGTCTTTAACCACTTGCAGGCCTGAGCCCTCCCTTCCCTCCATTCTGGCAACCTTCACCTGAACTTAACCGGCACTCCATAACAGCCCGTCTCCTCAAGCATTTTTCCTTGTCTCCAACTCTTTGGATCGTCATTTTCCCATTGCCACCACGCCTTCGTCAACTGAACATGTTCTACATGCTGGAGTCCCTGGTCCCAAAGTCATCTGCTGCACAAGGACCGACTCCATTCGCCCGCCTTCTCATCGCCTTGCCCTTCGGCACCAGCACCACGTGAAGGGGACACGTTCTTTACAGTGAAGGACAACCCCCGACAGCAGCATCTTGTCTCTCCACCACAAAAACACCTGGACTAACCTATAGTTTATACAATTGGTAGTTGCTCAATTTTCGCAATAGGGCATTATGTTTGTTGCATTTCACGCATATAAAACATCTACATTGGCACATCTGCATTAAACTATACCCGGGAGCCTTCTCCGCTAGAAACTCAAATCGGCATTATCGTAATTGGCATGACCTTAAACTATCACGCCTCATTACGCGCAGATTGACCCCTCACTGCTTTGGCCTCATACACCCTCCCCCACCTTTTTTTGTTAGATAAATGGCTCTCCCTCGAAATTCACCTTTCGGGAATATTTCCCTTCTTTTTTTATTTTACAATTGGCTGTAAGCCCGATATACCTTCGGGTGGTGCGGGCTACCCCCACATTATTTTAATTTGTTTTCGATCGCAGGGGAACAAATTTAACACACACACACACACACACACACACACACACACACACACACACACACACACACACACACACACACACACACACACACACACACACACACACACACGTTCACGCACGCACGCGCGCTCTCAATGTCACTATGTGTCGTCCATTGCAACGGGTCCCCTTTCCTGATATTCATTCAGTTATATAGTTACGTAAACATGAACAGAACGAGAAACAACCAATAACAAATGATTGTAAAATGAACAAAACAAATGAAGGTGAAGTAGCAGTTGTGATCTCATCAGTGTATAAAAAAGCAAAAGACCTAGCACAAACGCTGACATAAATACATAACCGTACAGATAAGAACTGCCGAACTAAAACAAATGCTGTTTGCTAGCTAAGATAGCCTAATACTACACTGATTTTCCGTCTGAATGTTGCTGGGTCGTTACTGTCACTAACGTAAAAATGACCATTCCGAATCGCAATGGCACGTTGTATATGCAATGTTTACGCCACCGCTGATGTAGTAAATAAATATCCAATTCACGAAAGCGCTTGCGACATGACGCCAATCCGAAGCGGTTTAACGTTGTTTTTATGATGCGTGGGTCGACCGGAATGAGCAGACGCGGTATAGACAGTGCGTAAATGTGCATGTCTCTCCGGAACTTCTGTCCCGAATTGTCTAGTATAATCACATGACGCCTGCAGTGCTCTAGTATCTGTGAACTAATGTCTCCCTCTTCTGATAAAAACGTGCGTCGCTGTGACGCCTTAGAGCCGCCTGTTTACAGACAATTCAGGGCACAAGTCCCGGAATGCTCATGCATGGCCGCGTGATGTACACTCTTAGCACGGTAACCTTTAGTTTATTTTATACGTACACAAAAATGTGAAAATATGCTCCTTTACTAAAGGTTAGAGTGCTTTAACCTTTAGTAAAGGAGCATATTTTCACATTTTTGTGTACCTATAAAATAAACTAAAGGTTACCGTGCTAAGAGTGTACGAACGCCCGCTCTGCATTTCCCAGATAGTTGCACGGGAATATATTACAGCGAAGGCAGAAGTGACTGCTATTGTAACCGCGCTAGTTATATAATCTCACGCCCGCCCACGGTGGTCTAGTAGCTATGGCACTCGGTTGCACATCCGAAGGCCGCGGCGGCTGCAAAATGTTGAAGCCCATGTACTGGGCGATGTTAAAGAGCCCCGGGTGTTCGAGATTTCCGGAGCCATCCAGAACGGCGTCTCTCCTTATCACATTGTGGTTTTGGGACGTAAGACCCCAAAAGTTATTATGTTTAATCTCAGTTTTGAATCCGAAACAGCAATATCAGCGTACAGGGCTGGAACTTGCCAGGAATGTGAATTTACATAAAATGGTTTACTGTGCTTTTTCTTTGATATTACACTAATGCTATAAGCTCTTAATAGTTCATTACACATGTAGTGATGTTAACCAAGGGTATCGCGCTAGCGTAATAGTATCTTACATATAACGGGCAATTATTATTGCTTTATTGAGTTTCTTCCTTCTTTTCTTTTCTTCCTTCACGGTAATTTTCAGGGAAATTGCGTATAGGGCCAGACGATAATTTCAAGACATTGGACGGCATGGCTGTGCTATTTATCAGCTCATAAGCTCATCCAAATAAAAATACATGAAAAGTTAAACGTTTTAATCATTGTTTTATCCTCTACAAGCCCTTCACGATCATTTCGAGATCTTTTGGCATCTCGCATTTGCTTAAAGTATCAAAGTATGAAAATTTGAAGAGCATAGTTCAAGCTTCTTGGATGAATTATGCGTTCTACCATTATCTTTTAAATATATATAAATAATATTCAAGCTACAAGTCACTTGAACAAAGAATGAATGAAAGACTAAAAGAATTATTTCAGTACTATAATATGATTTGAAAGTCTTGGTTTACTTTTGTTCCTGCATTAAGATTATCTCACACAAAGCTATGCGAGGGCCTCTCATTCCTTTATTGCTGCCTGAACTCTACTTACTTTTCTGACGTAGGAAAAAGAGATTGTTTACCGATGCTACCTTCAGAAAGGCCTCCGGTTCGTAGAAACGGTATCATTTGTACCAAAATTTATTTCTGTGTGTAATATTGCAGCTGCTATACATGGATGTGCCTGGTAACTGAATAATAGCTAGGAAGTTGTATTGCTTGGAGCCTCCCACAATTCAGGTAGGCTTTCGATCTCCTCAATGTCATTGCAAAGCAAAGGTCGAACTTTTCATTTTGTTCACACTGTGGGACCTAGTCGCCACTGCTTTTGAAATTCATCCTTCCACTGCTACACGACACCGAGCTGGTGCCTCTTCCCTAGCCCGGGGGCCCCGTTTATTAGGCTGATATCGACACCTGCGTTCAGTCGTCGAGTCAATGTAGTAGTATCAGTGCGAAGACCGCCTCCAGGATTGCAATGTTCTCTATAACCTGGGCCCCAACCCAAAATGTTTACCTTGTCTGAGATTATTCGTACGAATGATCATCCCCCAATTCCTCACACTGGACATACTTTTGGAGAAGATGGCCAACGACTGGCAAAGAGCACTCTACAAAAGAAAAGCAGTGGAAATACTCTCTCCTGAGCCAACGTTGACCAAATTTTCCCGGTGTTGAGAACGGATCAAGTGAGGCAGGCAAAGCGAGACTCGGATCCACTGTTACAGCTTAATAAGTGGCTGAGGTGCCGGGCTGCTATGTTCGGGGACGGAGGTTCAATTACGTGGGACATGGCCGCCGGATTTAGATGGTTGCGAAATGCGAAACACCCGTGCACTTCGATTGAGGTGCGCGTTATACATTACTACGTTGTCAAAATCAGCCCGGAGTGTCTGATTACAACGTGCTTCATAATCTTATCATGGTTTTGACACGTAAAACACCAGAATTAAAGAAAAATAAATCAGACGTAGCTAGCCTTCTGCGTACCCCTTTTCCAGAGACCGACCAAGAGTGTCGCGCTTATGTGTACTGTACCCTGCGCATTGAACCTCTGCTGTTTGCTGTGCCTGCATGTGCCCGGGCTATCCGACATGTGACGCTGACCTAGCCTTCAGCCAGCTGCAGATCTTATTGTAAGGAATTTGGTGAGCTGCGACTACCACGACAAGGCATATTACAGGCCTTATAGCTAGACCAAAGTCCGAAGCTCCTGCGCTCAAGCCCGACCTCGACTTATATTCCTTGCATGGCCCGAACCCATCCAGCTGGCAGTGCAGCGTTGTAGATCGAGATATTATTACGGCTGCCACTCCTCGTGCAGCCTCCCAACCAGTACATTGTTCTCCCTCAATGATCTGTGAGCCAGTCTACACAGCACGAATGACAATTCATATTTGTTTTTCCCCTCTCTGACTCTCGTTAATCCGCTTCGAAGACCTAAGCGAAGTAATTGCGCTACTGCCAGATAAACAGGCTTAGATGCGAAGGTGTCTTTTTCTTCTATTTTTTGCGACGATTACGAAAATTTTACATCTAAATGAAGCCTCATGTGGTACAGCTTGTAATCGGCCTCATGACAGGCCGCGCTCACGTGAACGCATGCGTGAAAACAACCGCTGTTCAAACGCCCAGAGTAACATTCACAAACGACGAAAAAAATGTAAAAAGAAAAAATCACGCCTCTGCAGGTTTTATTGAAAGGTACACAGCAGTTGTTTCTGTCTTGCATTATTTTCTGAAACTGAGTGATGGAGTCTTCCAGTCCAGCGTCTTGTTCATCGTGTGAACCTTCGTCAGAAGCGCATTCGGCACGCAGCAACGCTGCGGCCGCCATGGGACGCGACAAAAACGCGCGTATACACAATTACGTCCCGTGACGGCATCAGCGCCACTGCGGCGGCTAAAAAAAATCCCTGAATCTCGCCGAATCACACACATGCGGAAAGGGAGCGCGCGATCTTCTCTAGTGACTAAGAGAGGACTGTCGCGTCCCAGTCCCGTATCGCAGTGTCCGGACTCAGTGCTTGAGGCCTCCAAAGCTGAAGCCGCCTCCGTAGCCACCTCCGTATCCGCCGTGTCCGTAGTGTCCGCCGACGAGGTGCGCGCCCTGGTGGAGCTTGTTCACGTGGTGCACGGTCTTGACCAGGAACGAAGGTCCCGGAACGGTCTTGTGGTAGCCGTAGCTGTGGCCTTCGTCGAATCCGCCGTAGCCGCCGAAGCCTCCGTAGCCATGTCCGAAGTCGCCAGCCAGGACGACGGCGGCGCAGGCGCAGAGGAGAAGGGCAACAAACTGCGAACGTGAAAAGTTTGCAGGTTAAAGAAAATGGTACTTTAAATGCCTGTAGGACAAGCAGGTTGTAATAAGCGCTTACACAAGAGTAGCTGCATGATGCGCCGTGGCATTCACACTGTTCTACTCTGCCGTAAGGCAGCCATACACAAAAAGAAAAACAACAGCGAGATGAAAGTAAACTTCACTCGCACCAAGCCAGCTACAGAGGGTGCCCTGAGGTTTCACGCGCCATAGCATGTGCGCCGTTGCTTACCAGAACTGCAGTGACTGCACTGAACCAAGGAACGAAAGCTGTTTGAAGAGGGTCTGCACTTAATTTTCACTAATAGGTGAAATTTGAACTGTAACGCTGAAAGCACAGACAACGACATTGAAAACATACGTTTTCGTTCCCCCAGTTCACGATGTATACAAAGCTTCTGAGAAAATAAGGCAGAATGCAAATGCATCGTATTTGGTTTGCGTGCGCGCCGACGTTCTTCATCCGCCGAAACAAGTTTGACATTGTATATAGTGTCGCACACGTAACCTGAAACAATGCCCGTCGTTGTCCTTTTTCTAACCTACCCTAGCGATATCAATTTAAGGAAAGGCGGTAGGCATATTGACTGCACGATAAGTTTCGACAACGATGCATTAATATTTAGATAGCATTTTTGCCCACAGCCTCATTGATAATAGGCCATATAGCACAGGTTGACAACGAAAAGAAGAAAGATAAGGCAGGTGGTACACTTTCGGCTACGGTGACTTTAATCCTGTGCCCAGTCGTATGTTTTCCGGATACTCCCAAATGTCGCGGACGTACGGGGAACGACGAGTGCACGTTACACAAGAAGCTTCATAAATACAGCGAATAGATTCGAGTTGAAAATGATGTACCCTTCTCTGTTGTCTTAGTAGTGTGGTAGAACACGCTTGATAACAGCGCGGACCACATCACCGAACTCCGACTGGCTAACACCGGTCAGCGCTGTCACCCGCATTTTTCGACAAGCTAAATAAGTAAGCCCAAATGTAACATGTCAGAAACTTATCGTCCTCTGGAGGTGAAATAACACGTACTCCGAGGTAAACCAGATACATGAGTATAAAGAGGCAATTCAAGAGTGGGAGTAGGAACCTGTGAGTGAGCAGTTGCGAAAATTCTCAACTGAGTCGTATGAGTTATCGGGGGCATTATATAATTAGTTAGTTATTAATTTCTTAAGGTGCCTTTCTTCGTGAACTCTCGCGCCAGCACATGCATTTCACTTCTGATGATAACACATGGCTGTTTCGAATCTACTTTCACAGCAGACTTAGGCCGCTGTGCAGCTACGTTATTAGAAAGCAATTAACACACGCAATACTGTTTGTCATTATGTTGAAGTGGATAAATAATCGAAAAATATTAGTTATAAGTCCGACAAAGACTCCTTGCTTTATTTACACATCTATGAAAAATGAAAAGCTCGTGGTCGATCCAAGCGCGCGGCTGCATCTCGGTGAGGCATGCGAGAGGCAACAATGCGCAACTTGTGACCACGTGCTTTTGCCGACTTCTTAAAGCATGAGTTCATTTACAACTCGCTCTGGAAGCCTTCACTGGCTTCCAAATAGCGGAACGACGAAGCTTGACTCATCCTCATAATCCATTACTTGGCTGACGCTCCAGCGGATGACGGGGAAAGTTGATATAGGCGAATTCACACGTATAATATACAGTGAATTGCGTTATTAGTCACGTATTGCTTTTCATGTGCAGGCTCTTCCTGCTACGTCAGAAAGAGATGCGTTTCAGCAAAATAAGCTTGGGGTCGTATCAACGCAAGGGGTTCAATACGAGCGTACATGTTTTCCAACGCTTTTGCCTACGTCGCGATTGCAATAGAAAAATACATTATGTGCATATACGAGTATAAGACAGGAACACGACCACACGAAGCCCGCCCTATCCATGTGGCCAGCATTGTACGGATGTATACACCGGTATCGGTAGAAAAAAAAAAGAGTAAGACGCCAAGTCCAAACGACGGCGTATGCAGAGTCCGACCCGGCCGTCCCGGGGCGTCCACTTACCGCAGCGTTCATGGTGACCGTTGGCGTGGCGGCGTGCTTAGCAATTCCTGCAAGTGCTTCGTTGGAGCTGAGAGAAGCTCGAGTGATGGAAGTCCGAGCCGGCCGGTGTGTCTTTATATACGGGCCGAGAGGCAGGAAGCTGGCGCTCGCCGACGCCTATCGCAGGTGTGAGGGAAAGAGCCCCAAGAGGTGTGAGGCAGCCGCAGTTAGTTCGACAAGTTAGTTCGCCCCTTAGAACGCCCGGAGAGGGAACAAACTGTGATAAAGGCTTCATTCCTAAAACAGCGGAGCGCGCGAGTAGCGCTAAACAATGCGTTTACTTTCTCTCACTCTCTCCCCATCGTTGTCCCTCTCCTACACGTGAGGTTTCTAGGACTTCTCTCCCTCAACCTCTCTCACCACTTGCTAAAAGAACGCGCACAGGGGAAACGCAATTATCTTCGGGCACGGACCACGCAATCGGGCACAATACTTATCGCGTTTCTCTTTTACGTCCTCGCCGAGCCCGACGGCGGAGGAACGATGCACGTCGCTTTCTCCTGTCCCCGACGTCAAGATTGAACTGCCGGGCGCGGAGATACGTGCATACAGTGGACCCACGAATCCACTATCCCCGACGAAAAACCATTCAAATCTCTGCAGTGCTTCCCGCATTACTTCTCGTTTCTTAAACACACTCTTTTTTTTTTTTTGTTCTCTCCTTGTCGACAGTGCATCTCCCGCTCTCGCCACGCTCTCGGCGTTCTTTTCTCGCCTTGTAAACGCCGTCGTTCGCTGATGAAAGCGAGCGCCAGTATTTCTAATTCCGGGAGCCGGGCTGCCTGCAGGCCACTCCCGAACCGCCGGGGAAGCGAAACTGGACGCAAAGATAACGAAGGGGGGGGGGGTCTCAATATTAAACGCAGCCGGCTCTCTTCACGGTTTGTATCTATCTGCATCTTTGTCATTCTTTCTTTCTTTCTGTACAATTTACGCTGCCCCGCCCTTCTCTGCGAGTTCGGGTGTGTATTAATATATATCTATCCATCTATATAGGTAACACCGCATCGGTCACTCCTTTCCGTAAACGGTCCGACGAAGCGGCACGGCCGGAGCCAGAAGCATCGCCGCGTCCAGGTTTCCGCGTTCGGCGCTGATAGCGAAAGCGCGGCGCGGCTTTTTGTCGCCGCATATACACGTACGCGTTGTCGATCGCCACGAAAAAGTGGCCCGCCGCTCCGAACGCCGCGACGTTGAAGGCGCGCTCGGACGACCACTAAGGAGCCTTTCTTTTATTTTTTTTGGTTTTTTTTTGCTTAACATCTCATTCGATGCTTTCTTGGGGTACTCGTATTTAATAGCGCTACTGGCGAGAACGCTGTTGAATGTGGCAAGGCGCGTGGAACATATTTCGGTCGTATTTTCGGCTTGGGGCGTAGCCATCTTAGTTTGCGCGACGTATGATGATTACTCCGTGTAACGGGGCTCAAATGTGTCCCAAGCAGACTTCTGAGGATAAAATATACGATGCGCGCTTATTCCGGCTCTGATAATAATGCGGACGTCTCGAGGATGTTTGTGTTTACTCGTTATGTAGGAATGAGTGTTTTCGGAGTAGTCTAATAAAAAGGCCAATTAAAGACGCAGAATGCACGATAAAAATAATATTGGCGATTCGGGTTCATCGCCAAAGCACTCAGAGTTCTGGGACCCCCAAGCCGTAATTACGACACCATGATGTTACGACATCGTTTCAGGATACTGTATGCGAGGGGCTGAAAGGCGTTTGATAACTGGCGTGACATCGGCCCGCTCTGCAACATCGTGACCATGCTGCGGTTCCTAAAGAAAAAAAGTTAGTCGAACTGCTCGCGATATTTAATGGAATAAGAGGCTCCTCTTTTGCATGACATGAATATCCACCTCTTTGCCGTGCCGCTGGGACCACATCATACTATTGGTCTCCAGATCGACATGTAGGTGGCAGCACCGTCAACGCGTGAGTGTGGATAGGCGTTCGCCGGCGCATATTGAAATGTACACAGCGGCGCTCCGTTCTGAGAGGTTTGAGGCAGTTGTTAGCTAAATAAAAGCAATAATTGCAGCCAGGCGGTAATATATGCGTCCTTCAATCTCATCTCAGTGCAGGAAGCACGCAAAACATTTTTATTGCGCGTGAAGGAAGCGTGATATGCCATTCAACGGGGCCTTGACATCACCCAACCTCACAGTTTGAGTTCTCGGCGGTTCCCTCCGTCTATTTTTCTTTCACTCCGTCTATAATGTTGGCATTGCTGTTACGCGACTGAAAGTGTTGAGTATTGTGTTCTCGCTTATTTTTCACGATTGGCTACAAAAAAAAAAATAACTGTTACCGCGCATCGAGTTGAAATAGCAGCTTATGTACTCCGCTGTATACCACTTACACTCGCACTTACGTCTAAATGCCTTGCATTTCATGTTCCGTGAAACGCAAGGCAGTTAACTGGCTCAGTTAGTCAAGCTACGTGACTGTATACGCCGCTTGAGTACTATACCACGATTTTTGACACACGCCTATATTAAGTAAGCGTTGTAATATTCAAACGCATTGCTTTCTTCGCATGATTACTTGCGTTTCCGTGGCAAGAAAAGTTTTATTTTTTTGTGCACGTAAAAAGCAAGAAACAAAGATGTTTTCTCCAAGCGAAAAACGTCTACTATTTTCCGTCATGCTCACAATAACATATCGCGAGACGACATCGCTGCAGCACTGCGTTAACACGTTGATGTTTCCCGCTAAACTTGTTCAGAAATACGCTAAGTGCACTTTGCCGTATGCATGAAATGCACAGCAGCAGCCAAACTGAAATAACTGTCCCGAACCGGAGGTGCGACGATGATATAGCACGCTCACGACACAGGGGCTCAGTGATTTTAAGAAAGGGCGAAGACTGCAGCGCGAAGCCAGATAATACTATAACGGATACTTTTATGCTTAGATAGGAATACACGAAAGCATTAAACACTGCAACGGCTCAGAGAACAAACATGTTGGAGGATATGTGTGTCGCACGCGGGCACGCAAAAGCGCATTGGCTAGCGGACGACGCAAGGAGCTATCCACACTTGGGAGCTTCGTCCACTCGCCTCTAGGTGCCGGCTGCGTTCGATCTCGAGGCCATTACGACAACATTTCGCGTTGATAGCATGAGTTAAATCACGGAGGCACAGCAAAATCACTGCACTACTTACAATACTGCACTGATGTTACACGTTTTTTGGTGCAGTCAGACGCCAAGCGAAATATTACGCTCGACTTGCACGTGACTTGCCGTTGTGCTGCTGTAAGTCGCCTGAAGGAATTATTACATGATTGAAGAATTCTCCTTTTCTTGTCAGGGTCCGTATAGCAGTGCCTAACAAGGAGCAACGCTGCCCAAGGCTACATAGACGACTGTAAATGGAGGAAGCAGTAATATGGAGGAGGCTACGGTTAGGGACATACCCGAGCGACAACTTTACTGCTATATGTATCCGCGCGCGGGGCCATACTAGTCAGGCTGAGAATGACTCCAACAACGCATCCAACACTCTTTGTCGCATAGTATGAGTGTACACAAATGACCCAAAGTCATCAAAAGTGTCATCACAAGAGCAGTGAGAGGTTCTGATGACGAACCAAAGACCCGAGAACCAGGCTTGGCTGGTGCACAGGGGCAGGCTTTAGGCAAAGAGGCATGGTTTCTTTGAATATAAGGAGGCCACTGAACTAGCGTTATCCGCTTGGTCGCCACAGTCGAGTTTACACCTCCTTCTATACTCCTCAATGTTAGCGAGGAGGCTGCACAATTTTTCAAACGATGAGCATGTATTTATGTGACTACTAGCTACATGTAGGGTGCTATATCTCGTTGCTTCATGCAGCTTGTACGTACAGCATTAGATGACTAACGAATTGAAATGTGTCACGAAGGGTCTCGCGCAGGTTTATAAAGAGCTGTCTTTAGGTGATATATGAAGGGAACCAATAGCGCAAACGCACACATGCTACCATAATGCTTTGAGAGAAAGTTGGCATACGATCCCCTAACTTGACACTGTTACGTATTCGACCGCTAGACGGCCACCGGCCCAAGAAACAGACGACCCACGCAGTGCCAGGGAGACATTACATTGCTTATGTTGGGAGAGAAAAAAAAAATACCCCAGCCCGTGCCAGTGCCAGGGAGACAATCGGTTCTATTTCCTTCAGCGACGCGCTTTTTGTGCGCTACGTAGCCGATTGGAGGATGGCAAAAATAAAAAGAAAATACATCGCGGCCAGCGGGGCAATTTAACCTGAAGGCCCGAGTAGACAAGCACTGCGAACGTTACAACACTAAGCTAATACTGAAAATATCGGTTTCATTTCCACAATCAAATTGTTTAGAACGTTCCAAATCCTAATTTGTTTTACATGCCACGCCGTTTAAGGTGGCGGAATGCGCTCGATCGTTGGCAAGAAACATCATAATCATCATGAAACCATCGAGGAAAAAAAAAACGGCGAATCTTGCACTAAGTCGCGCAAGGCTTGAAGCAGCGAAGCTGGATGATTTGAAGTTTGACATGGTTTTGTTAGGTCTTACTTGTCCTTGCAAAGTTTTTCTAGGTCTTGCTAGGTGATCACTTGGCCGATTATTTAGTCTTAGTTCAGTTTGGCTTGCCTCAATCAGTCTTAACTTATTAGGCTTTCCTTAATTAGTATTGGCCTAATTAGTCTTGTAAACTTTATTATACTTGCCGTAATTAGGCTTACTTTATTATACTCTGCTTAATTATTCTTATTGTTTTTGTGGGGTTTTACGTCCCAAAACCAGTTCTGATTATGAGAGACGCCGTAGTGGAGGACTCCGGAAATTTAGACCACCTGGGGTTCTTTAACGTGCACTGACATCGCACAGCACACGGGCCTCAACATTTCGCCTCTATCGAAATGCAGCCGCCGCGGCCGGGATTTGATCCCGCGACCCTCGGACCAGCAGCCGAGTACCTTAGCCACTAGACCATCGTGGCGGGGCTTAATTATTCTTAGTTTATATTAGACGGCTTATTTAGGCTCAGCCATAAAACCCGGGAAGATACACAGTAGTGGCAAGACTGAGGACAGAACACTGCATGGGCCCGGGCCGGTCCGAAAACCTGGGCCCGACCTACGGGGCTGAGAGGGGCCGCCCGAAGAGTCCTTCGGTGGGCCCAGGCCGGGCCTGGGCTTTAAGCTATGGGCCTAGGCCGGAATGGGGACTGTGCCAGATTGGGGGTCGAGTCTTCGAGCACACGCGGATATCAAGTATGGTGCAGTGTAGGGCATTCTATGCCAAGATAAAAATGACTCATGTAGAGTTGCCTCCTAGTACATCATAAAATATAGAAAAAACAAATGTACTTCTAGTGCTTTTCTTTTCCCCGCGTAAGGAAAAATACATTGCACAAGAAGTCGCTTTGTAAACCATTTCTCTGTTCACGCTTTTTCGTTTTCCGTAGTACCCCGCTCAATACTACCCCCGCAGCATGCTTAAAAAAATTAAGCATGCGGTCGCACTGCTAAACTACAGCGGGTTCCATTCCCGGACACGGCGGTTGCATTTCGAAAGGGACGAAACGCAAGAACACCCGTGTATGTAGATTTAGGTACACGTTCAATAACCACAGGTCATAAGGTCATAATAATAATTCATAGGGTAAAGCCCTCGACGCTATAATGCAGGGGCGCGTCCACGCCAGGACAATGGGAAGTGTAGTTGCGCCTGCTTGAAGCGGCGGTCACGTTCTTGTGTACTGCATCGACGGACTTAGCGCATCTATCGTAACATATATAGCGCAGGTTTTCTTCCCTCTCTCTCTCTCTTTGCATTGACTTCGCACTTTCTTGCGCTATCACACTGCACAAAGAAAAAAAAATGCTATGACACCGATTGTCGAGCAAACGGCTTACTATAGAATTTATGCTGGTCTTATACCATGTCACAAAAGTCTGCGAAACAGCGGAAAAGAGGCATGGGTTCTTGCGACGGAAATTGCATTTAGCCTCAGAGTCGGTAAAACTAACAGCTTATTTAACCTACGTTCGTCCCACACTAGAGTATGCCTGCATAATCTGGGACCCTTATCAGTCAGGGTTAATCCAGAGACTGGAAAGAGTTCAACGTCGAGCAGCAAGATTTATTTTATCGCGATGATCTCGTACAGATTCTGTCTCCGAAATGTTCTGTTTACTGAACTTGCCCACGCTCGCTGAACGCAGGCGCATCGCAAGGTTAAAGTTATTTTACGTTCTCACTAAAAACAAATTTAACATCGATAGTGACCAGTACTTGATGGCACGGCAAGGCAGAATATTACGAAGAAGCAAAGATGGCACTTTCGAAGTACCTCAGATGTCCATTAGCAGTTATGCGTTTTCCTTCATCCCAAGAACCATTAAAGAATGGAATGAATTACCGCTACTAACGCGAGAAAGCAGCAATGCTGATCAATTTGAAGACAGCCTCACACGACGTTAAAGATGCACGCGCGTATAGGCTTTTCTTTTTTCTATTTTGTGGGTGTCTTTGACATTCGTTTGCATTGCATTGGTAGTTTGTATTAGTTGATCTGTATATATATATGTACGGAATATTTCGCCTATGTATACAATTTTCTGTTTTTGTGCGGTAACGCTCTGCCATGTTTCGTAATATTTCTGATTAACTCGCATTAATGGTGCTGTATAATGTGATTAATGTATGCTTATGTATGCTTATGCGTCTTGTTATGTTTTGTTAAATTATTATATTTGCTTATGCAGTATGTTGTTCTCTTTCAAGTGTTTCTTTTCTCTTCATGTAATGTACGACTTGCAGAAGTGCTGCTTTTTACCCACCCTGTAACGGCCGACGGGCCAACAGTATGAATAAATAAATAAATAAATAAATAAATAAATAACAAAAAAGCCCAACTTGCAGCCAGCTGTGTGTTCTTCAGACAGTATTTATCGGTATAGTTGCGTAATGTAGTGCCTGGTGATTTCGGAGCCAGTTTTCCTTGGTGGTATCTTTCACATTCGCGCAGTCTTCTTCATCCAGCAGTTGCCCTGTACCGCGACTTTCGCCCATGAAAATGTGACAACGAAATGAGGACATTAACACGAGCGCCCGTGTTCCGCCTGGCCATACATTTTTGTCATTGGCTAGCGATTCACATTTTTGTTACTATGCTCTGCCAGCGGAACCGAACGGCGAAACTTCTCGAAAAATGCGTGGAATTTCCTATAAACATCCGCTGTTAGATTCCACGTCATGGCGCTCAACGGCGGCAAATCACAATTGAAAATTTGAAATACAATGTTTAAGCAGCAGGGTGTAGAGAGGGCTAATAAAGAGCTTGGTGGCCCTAGCCGCCACTCCGATTAAAAGGATATGCTGAAAATCCGCCCCATCCACCCAACATTTGCTTCCCTTGAATCACAGAGTTTCTTATAATAGGAAACTGTGCCTTGAAGTAGGAAGGTGGCTCGCGGAAGTTCTCCCGAGTCCAACCAAAACGTGGCCACCCTGGCACAGGGGAACGTGAAGTGTTGTGTACGCTCCAAGGCAACTTCCCAACATAAATTATTGCTACTTTCTGAAGTCAGTGTACTGTGCGCGTTCCCGGATTGTGCGAAAACTCTCCAGTAATTTATTGGACCTTACGTCGTCGTTGAGAAGACACCTTCTCTTAATTACCGCATCTCCCCACTCATAATTCCTTCCAACCACCGTTGCCGTAGCACAGAGATGGTGTGTGTCTCTCGTATGAAGCCATACACGCGTCGAGTTTCGTAATATTGCGCGGCCAGGCGGTCGCTTCCACATCAAGAAGGACTACACAAGTCGATAAGGATTTTTTAAAGGTAACTGTAGGTGCCTTACCATCACATTTAAAAAATTCTTGTCGACTTGTGTAGTGCCAAGTTGTTGGGAAGTTAAGATTCTCCCATTATACAAATATGGTTATAAGCACAGCATAACATATTATAGACCAATTTCACTGACGTCTCAATGTGGTAAGTTACTGGAGGATATCGTCGATAAACATATAGCCGAGTTTCTTGATTCTAACAACACCCTGTCTGCTTCCCTACATGGTTTCTGAAAAGGTCTCAGCACAATCTCTCAGCTCGTTGAATTTGCCCATGACATAAGCAGCTCTCTAGATATTGGTGATCAAATTGACGTGTTATTTATCGATTTCATAAAAGCTTTTGATACGGCAGTTCACACCAAACTATCGAATTAGCTTCAAAGTATTCTAAATAATTGGTTGTAAACTAGTCGTCTAGCTCTGTCTCCCAACTGTGGCAGTACGTGCTTTTGGAGTTAATCGCCGACAGTGAAGGTGTCATCCGGTGTACTCCAATGCTCCGTGCTCTTCTATTCATATTTTGCACAAATGACCATCCTTCTGTTATTTCCTCGAAAATTTGCCTATATGCCGACGACAGTGTCATATACTGTGTGATTAAATGGCAATCCGACCATGTCGCTCTTAACAGATGCTCTGAAAGGTTTTGCATTCGGCGCAAACAGTGGCAGATGACCATCAACTTGAGCAAAACTGTCCTTTATCATTTTTGAAGGCGCCGGTATATATCTCCATTTCCCATACTCTCACACCAACCAACCCCTAAGAGCAGTTAACTAATATAAGTATATCAAAATCATTTTTACGCACGGTGTGTGTTGGTCCCTGCATATTGAAATAACACGTAAAGAAGTCCTTAGACGCCTAGTTTATCGGCAGCGCACGCTACGCTTCAAGCCAAAACCCAAACTTCTAACGTATACAACCCTAATACGCCCGATATTGGCGTATTGTTTAGCACATGAACCGCAATCATAACAAGGACAAAAAAAAAAAAAAGACGTTTTATCTCCCGTCCTTGTGACAGAAATTTCTAACCCTCTTCAAACCTCTCAAATATTAATCTGATCCCACTCCAGAAACGTCACCACTTCGATTGCCTGAAATATGTGCACCATTCACCTCGTTCACCTCGTTGCTCTTTACAGGACTATGAAAGAACCCCAGGTGGTAAAAATTTACGGAGCTCTCCACCACGGCGTCTCTAATAATCAAATCTTGGTTTCGGGACGTAAAACCCCAGAAATCAATCAATCCTTACAGGGCTACGTTTCAGATTCAGCCGCATCAAATACTCGACAATATTATGCTTTGAATAATCCTCCGTCTTATTTTCCTGCAGACCTGTTTTTGTGCAGTTTTGTCCATATACGATTAAGTGTTGGAATGCTTTACCCGGGAATGTACGCGAATGCCCTTTAGACGAATTTCTTACTGCAATTAGACTGTTGTAATGTATATGCAAAAAAACATTTTTGTTTTCCACTCCTGCTATCCCAAAATTTTCTGCTGCGGTATGCATGAGTAAATAGCAAATAAATAATTACTGTGATTGTGACCTATCATTGACTCTCCGCATCTGGATATCATCATCACTTGCACACCTTCCTCATCTGTACATATAATCATTAGCTGCACGGCTAGAACTTCTTCATCGCAGCTTGTGATCGGCCATAATAAAGAGTCCCTTCCAATTCGTGGAGGCGCTGGGTAATTCAAAATTCTACTACAGTGGCTATCAGGGTAATGGAATTACACTTCCCTCAGTGCAATGAAATGTACTTTTCACACAAATGCGAAACCACCCAGAGTGGCAACGTTGACAGAAAACAACGGATCACGCAATATTGCGTAACAAATGGCAATCGACACCTTGATCTCCCTGGTGTAATGGCGTCCACAATAAAATTGTAACACACTGAATGCCCCAGAACTTGCACATTGCCTGTCCACAAAGCCTGTGTCCATTACACCATACAAAGCCAGCAGCAGATACACAGCCAAGTCCAGGGATCTGGAGGAAGCAAGCGTACTTCGAGCCCGAGTGATGAACTGTACATACATACCACCTTTTGCCGTGTAACCAGGGCATAGTGAGCCACCCTCTTCATAAAGGTGTTAAGAGGCGAATGCTTATTTCGTAACACTATCCAGATGAAAACAAAACCAAAGATAAAACGGAGCACAACTGTGCGCTTCATTGTGCGTATACATAAAATACATAGGGGCGCTTCATCGAAACTTGAGACTCGAACAAAAACTTCGAGGTGACCGGCACCGCCACGCTACACAAATTATACTAATACATAAAGAGGATCCCTCAAGGAACTTCCCTAATAAGCACAATAACAAGGCCCACTATAAGCCTGCTACGAAGTTTGTAACGGTCCGGTGAAGAGCATACATACATGCCATAGCACAAAGGGGGCACTGCAAAGTACCTAGAGCACAACGTTGACGGCGTCAGCACCAGTACTAACCGCAGCATCACCACACATTTTGTCATTCTCCAATCCCCAAGGATACGAGAAGACAGCGCCGCTGGCTACTTCAGGCACCTTTCAAAGTACGTAGCGCCGATGTGGGCCTTCCTGACGTTTTGTTCAACCAGGCTCCAGTTGCTCTGCAGAACTTCGGCGGCGTCCTCGTTGAGTGGGTCCTCGGGCTTAGGCTCGAGGATGAGGCACTGCAGGGCGTAGACAACAGAGGTGACCGTCAGCGCAGGCTTCCAGTCTTCGCGCAAGATGTTGAGACAGATGTTGCCGTCCAGGTCCATATTCGGGTGGTAGATCGTTGCGTCGCACTTGACCTTGGGTGGTTCGTGCGGATAGTTGGGACTTACACGAAAGCTGAACACTGAAGCGTCCGTTTCGGTAGAAGTCTTCGTCGGGGCAGATGACCAGGTCGAAATTCCGCAGATCGTCCACATCGGGGAACTCCATCTGACAGGTCTTCGGTAGGTTCAACTCGTTAGTCTTCTTCGTAATGCGTAGCTGAGCGGTGCAGGCGCGCTTCTGGCTCGCAGGCTTGTTGCCCGTCGCCTCGCCATCCTTCTGTTGCCGCTTGAGGCAGAGTAGCTTAGTCATTGTGACACCCGTCAGCTCCTTGGGACGAAACCGCGGAACACAAATGCAGACAACACCACGCAAGCAACAGTGCCTGTATGATGACTGGCTCTTCTTCTATGACGCCTATATGGCGGACTCTTCTTCCTCTTCTTGTTCTTCTTCTCCGCTGGTAGGCTGGCGCATCCACAATTGATCAAGACTGAATGAACTTAAAGATTACTTCGGTACCGGTCGTTTGACGAAGCAGAAGTGATAAAAATTTAAATAAAACTTTCTAGTTTCAGTTAAGATTTCATTATTGTAAAACAGGCACCCCTGTGGCTTTACCCCAAAGTTGGCGCTTCAAACGAAAGAATAGTCATTTCTGTAAATTCCAAGCCTACTTGAGGAATAATTGGTTGGAGAATTTTGTTGTTCTTGTTTTGTAGGGTTTTACGTCCCAAAACCAGTTCTGATTATGAGAGACGCCGTAGTGGAGGTCTCCGGAAATTTCGACCACCTGGGGTTCTTTAACGTGCACTGACATCGCACAGCACACGGGCCTCAACATTTCGCCTCCATCGAAATGCAGCCGCCGCGGCCGGGATTCGATCCCGCGACCCTCGGATCAGCAGCCGAGTACCTTAGCCACTAGACCACCATGGCGGGGCGGTTGGAGAATTTTCTTTCGTTGAATTTCGAAGTGGCGACAAGATATAAAGAAGTGGTTGATCATTTTCAACCCTCCGTATTATCATCACTTGTACATCTTCGTATTCTGTAAAATACCTTTTGCGAAGATTCTCCGCGAACCGCATGAGCTACATTTCATTTACATTCTCGGGCATTACGTGCAAAATGAACGAAATGATGACGTTTGATACACAATAGCTAGGACGTAATTAATTTCGACCATCTGGAGTTCTTTGACGTGCACCGAAATGAAAGTGCACTGTTTTTTTTAAATCTCCGTCCGAATGTGGCCGTGGCTGTCTGAAATTGAACACGCGTCCCTAATAATAACGCGTGTTCAATTTAGGGACGAATCCCTAAATTGAACACGCGCCCCTAACCGCTAGATTATATCCCCGTGGTCCTCGTACAGAACGAATGTACACTGAAATTGCTTGTTAAAAAGGGCATTTAAAGAATTAAGCACTTTAGTTTTATTGCATGTTTGCTTGACGTCGGACTCATCGATGACCGTAGCACCAGTGAGAGCGGCGCGAAATCTGACCGTACTTGAAAATTGAATTTGTACCTAAAATCGGCTTCCGCGCCGATCGCAGAATCATACATCAAGATCATCCTCGAGCGGATACTCTTGATGCTGGTTATGCTGGTTGTGCTGCTGGCTCTGACATGGTGGGAAAATCCGGGAATAAAATTTCCTTTTCGCATATGCTTACAATGCACTGACTGCATAATGAATATTCAGACGAAAACACGTTTTATGTCCGCTAAAGCTACTAGTGGACATAAATTTGCGCGTTTCCATTTCATTTCGTGTGCATCTGACCCAAAGAGCTCTGTGTGGCCGGCGTGGTTGCTGTAGCCCAAGCGCCGCCACGGTGGTCTAGTGGCTATGGTACTCGGCTGCTGATCCGAGGGTCGCGGGATCGAATCTCGGCCGCGGCGGCTTCATTTCGATGGAGGCGAAATGTTGAGGCCTGTGTGCTGTGCGATGCCAGTGCGCGTTAGAGAAACCCAGGGGGTCGAAATTTCCGGAGCACTCCAGTACGCCGTCTCTCATAATGAAATCCAGAAATCTATCTATCTGTAGCCCAAACCAAGTACGCCGTCAAAAAGCGTGGTAACCGTCGTGGTAGGAAGGCCACAATGGACAGTATGATTCTGGTACGGGGATTTAGAGGCGAAGCTCCTTATGCCGTGGGTCTGTCCATCCTCCGTTCGTTTGTTTGTAGTAGCCACCTGTAGTTCGTGAAGTGCTCACGAGATGGCGTGATGGCGCTACGGTGCTCGCTTTATTCAGATGTATGCGAACGCGTAGTATGGGAGTCTGTCTGTCCGTCCGAGAGCTGCGGTGCTGCTTAGCTAGTACGTGAATTGATCAACAGATGGCGCGGAGGCACTCGCTGCGTGCTCTAGTGTGATAGGAGAGCGCTAGATGGCGACACACAGTGTTTGTCACGTCTTTGATGATGTACAGGGCAAGATTCACGGAAGATTCACGGTTTTTACCGATGAACCTCCGGAGCTTCGGCCTGTCATCATCATTCACTCCGTGGATATGCGTGGAGTTTTTTTAAGCCGTGTTTTTACCGGAAGCCGCAACACGTCTCTGGGTGAGGGAAATGCGAAAGGGGGTGCCGATATTTGTCGCCAAATTTTATTCCGAATTTTTTAGTTTAATAAGTTGTGTTTGCCCACGTCAATTTCGAAAATCAGAGCTGGTTTTGGGACGTTAAACCCCACAAAACAACAACAACAACAACAACAATTTCGAAAATCTTTAAACTGGGCGAGTACGATTTGGTTTCAGGGGCCTCTTTAGGCTTTCAAGCAACAATAACAGCAATCGCCAATCACAAGTTCTCTGCAGCGCACCCTCGCCGGGCCTGCAAATACACGCGCTCACCCTCGCCGTTCGTTAATATTGAAGGACCTGGCCGGGCCACGCCCGGGCTTAGTAACACAGGCCCGGGTCGGTCTTGGTCTTTTCACCCGGACCCGGGCTTGGCGGGCCGGCCTCGGGTTTCAAAAGCGAACCCGGGCATAGCTCTGGCCGCCAAATCAGGCCCGTGCAGTGCCCTAACCGAGGATACAGTATAGCATAGTGGTGTTACCCTCCTCCTTTCCCACCTTCTCATCCTCACATCATTATTTCTCACCCTGATCATCCTCCAACGTAGCCACACCACAGCGCATCCACAGCTGGCGGTAGTTCTGCGGAGTCGTGTCTCGAGGAGCGCTACTGCAGGCAGTTATAACCGGCTGTGCCAAGACACACCGCTGGTCGGGAGACGCGGGACTCAATGATATTCTGCGACTGCGCCGCCAGGAACGCGCACCGGCGAGCCTGCTGAACGCCAACCGCGTCCAACAGGAATGCTTAAGAAGAAATAAGTGCACGGGACCATGGCTACATACGGGCTCCTGGAATATGGCGGACGGTATACAAGGATCTGTGGGGCTCGCGGAGCACGTTCGGCACATCTCTGGCATTAGCTGTTACTAGGCAAATGGAAGCGCTTCGAAGCGGTTTTATGCAGACACCAAAGTCGTTACGGCGGCATGAAAAATTTCGCTGTCAATAAGTGCGAGTACACTCGCTCTGTGAAATGCCCAATGTGCGGCATTCATGAGCGCGCTTCTTCTCTTGTGCTTATGCCTTCAAGCCATTGCTAGATAAAGGCTGATGCGTTTCACTCGACTCCTTTGTTCTCCTGCGCTCATGCCCTTACCCCACTACTGCATAAAGGTGGAAGCGTTTGATCATACGCTGTAGCAAAATAGGAGTGCCACAGCTCTGCCTACCTCCGGCGAGCCGCGGCAACGATGCCTCCCGCGCGCAGTCTCGCCCCGACTGCGGATTCGGAAGTGAGGTCACCGAACCTATCCTCGTAATAAAAGCTCTGCGTGGTTGACGCGGCGACAGACTACCCCGCTTCACCGTGCCGAGCTCATCGTTCTGAAAATGGGGTGATCGAGGAAGTGCATCACTTCAGAGGAAGGGGAAGCATGGCGTGGCAGCCGCGCCGCTGCTCGAGAGGATTTGAGATGATTTCAAACCGACCCCGAGTATCACACCGGTGAAGCGGCGGCGAAACGTTGACGATGTGCAGATCCGGAGTTACGAGCATGTGGAGACGAGCAAAACAGTTTTTATATGCAGAGGAGTCGCCTGAATAATCCTGGCCTGCGAGTCGCACCTGCGGACCACTTCGAAGGGGATGGCTGGCAATAAAAAACAACAAAAAAGCCAGGCCTGCGCGGTACCGCAGGACAATGACAGCGTAAACTGGAGGAGCGACCTCCATAGAAGCCATTTTAAACGCTTGAGGAAGCTAGTGCAAGTAGAGGTGAAAGGTATCCCTTGCGCCATAACTCTTATTTCGCCAAGTAGGGAAGTACCCACTACGGCATAATTACTGCGGTATTGTAACGTTGTTTGTTGTTGTTTTGTGGGGTTTAACGTCCCAAAACCAGTTCTGATTATGAGAGACGCCGTAGTGGAGGTCTCCGGAAATTTCGACCACCTGGGGTTCTTTAACGTGCACTGACATCGCACAGCACACGGGCCTCAACATTTCGCCTCAATCGTAATGCACGGTATTGTAACGTGCAAAATATGTATAACTGCATATCTTAGAGAGTCTCTTGGCGTCGTTTTCCCAAGAGCGAACCGAACTCTCGGCCCGGCGTCGACGGCGAACTGCGGTTTGGGCTTTTCTCTGCACAGAAGTCTGTTGTGCCTGACGTTGCCTTGCTGCAGCCGCGCGCTACTTGTTTCATAATGATGATGTGGATGATGCCTCTGTAATGGGTTCAGAGCTACAAACCATGCAGCCCTGTGTTCTTTGAAATGATTCCTCGAACTCGTTATGCAATCCACTTTCCGCGACGTGTAGTGGTGTATTATTATTCTGCCACGTAACATTGCATTTGTTAATGCGAGTCCTCGGCAGACGTTATACCTGTTTCGGTCTTTTAGCGAAGATTTTTCAAGCACAGGCGTGGCTGAGTGGTAGAAAGCTCGACTGCCAGGCAGAGGATGTGGGTTCGAATCCACGCAGAGGGCGTGGTTTGAATCCACCTCTGTCCTGTATTTTTTCTAAAATTTGCCGCGATAGCGATTACGGACACCGGCGGCGGCGGCGGACAACTACGGCGCAAAAACGACGCAAAAACGGCCCTTGTTGTGATTTCATAACAGCTTACGCTGTAAAATAAATAAACACAACACTGTATATACTTTAATGCCTGAGTGTTCTTTGCGGTCGCTTGTGGTGCCGTGCAAGAACCTCGTGAAAACTAAGCCCAACCTTGATAAAGCTAGCTAAGACCGTCACCTTCGCTGCTTACAGAGCCTTCGCACCTCAGAGAGAAGCTGTCTCCTAATTTTTTTTCGGTGGTATGTTTAGGACGAATAGGTACAAAAGAAAGACGAACTACTTAGGACCACATCCACTGACAATTTTGTGCAGTAACCGAAGTATTAGCGGAGAATGGAAATGCGCCTCTTAACAAAGAAAAAGAAAGCGCTGTGGTTTGGGAAAAGAGAGACACTGGCGGCTGCCACTGGTCAGCTGTGCTCTTTCCCTATACTCAAACATGGTTCACTGCAAGTTCTATTTTATTAGTAGGAATATTTTTCGTTGACCTTAACACAACAAACGAATCATGTGGGCTGACATGTCTCTATACCTGGAGTGGTATAACCCATGTGCAGAATCTTCCACTGCACTGGTAATCATACCTTGCAGAGAAAACCATTCAGGTTATTGAAATCATTATTTATTCACCCATAAGGCGCAGTAGCATCAAAGACCACCACATGTTAGGATAACAAAACGGCTAAAATAAGTGACAATGGTACATTGAGAAATAAAGCTCAAGAATTGTCCCTTTTAAACCAGTGAAAATGTGCTGATTATTCGATAATATATCACAAACATTTAACTCTAGGTAACAGCACCACGCAGAAAGACCGCATGGAAGCTCAGCAAAATTTAGCACTGTTTGTTCGGGGTCTTCCACGAGGCAGTATTTTGAGCCAGTGGCGTAAATAGGCTGGGATGAGGTGCCATGCTGCTGTTTCTCTCCCGCAATGAAGGATTGATTTCTGGGCTTTTGCGTACTAGAATTACAATACGATACCGAGAGACATCGCACAGTACACAGGTCTCATGCATTTCCCCTGCACCGAGATGCCGCGGCGCGGCCTGAATTCGATCCCACGACCTTCGGAACAGCAGCCGAGTGCCACGGTCACTGACACCGTGATGGGGCTCTTTCGCGATGGCATTCAGGATTGGGTATTTTAAGGGATTTACAATACCCAATGCATTTACTCTGTTGGCCCATAAGGGAAACAAGGGCCGAACCCGCATACGTAAGAGTTAGTAGACAGTGGCTCGATGTCTCCGCCAATGAAACGGCAGCGCAAAACTTCATGAAATTTTCTCTTACGGAAAAATTCTAACGTAAGAGGTTTTCGTGAATTCGAGCCCCTGTCATATTTTGTCAAAGAGAAGGTCTGTGTTGTGTTGTAAGACAGCTAATTAAAAAGCGAGCGATAAATAAGGTGTGCGCATAAGAAGCTGTTATAAGGTTCCAGCTTCGAGACGACTGGTACCGCCGCGTTACACAAATTATCCTAATTCATAACAAGGGTCCGTCAAGGAACTTCATAACAAGCACATTATAAGTCAGCTAGGAGGTTTTTAACGGTCCGGTAAAGCATATATATACATGCCTGGTACAAGGGGGGCACTGCAAGACATCTATAGCACAACGGTGGCGGCGTCAGTACGAGTACCAGCCGCAGCATCACAACACATTCTATCACCCTTCAATCCCTAAAGGATATGAGAACACTGCACCGCTGGCTACTTCAGGCACCGCTCAAAGTACGTGGCGCCTACGTTGCCTTGAGGCAGGGCCTTCTTGGAGCTTTGTTCGAAGGAACTTCGGCGGTGTCCTCCTTGAGTGGGTCCTCGGTGTAGGGCTCGAGGATGATGCACTGCAGGGCGTAGATAACAGAGTTGACCGCCAGCACAGGCTTCCAGTCTTCGCGTAAGATGTTGAGACAGACGTTGCCGTCCAGGTCTATGTTCGGGTGGTGGATCATAGTGTTGCACTTGACCTTGGGTGGTTCGTGGGGATAGTTGGAACATACACGAAAGCTGAACCTGAAGCGTCCGTTTCGGTAGAAGTCCACGTCGGGCCGGATGACCAGTTCGAAATTCAGCAGATCGCCCGGATCGGGGAACTCCATCTGACAGGTCTTCGGTAGGTTCAACTTGTTAATCCCCTTAGGAATACGTAGCTGTGCCGCCGAGGCACGCTTCTGGCTCGCAGGCTTGTTGCCCGTCGCCTTGCCATCCTTCTGTTGCTGCTTGAGGCATAAGAGCTTAGTCATTTTGACACCCGTCAGCTCCTTCGCACGAAATCGCAGAACACAGGTGCAGAGAACACCACGGACGCAACGATACCTGTATGATGACTGACTATTCTTCTATGACAGCAATGGCGGGCTCTTCTTCTTCTCTGTAGGCTGGCGCATCCGTAGTTCAGGGGGTTGGCCAAGAATGAATGCACTTGCGGATTACCTTTGTACCGCTGGTTTGACGAAGCAGAAATGATAAAAATTAATATAAATATTTTAGTTTCAATTACAAATTTCATTATTGAAAAAAAGACGTCCCAGTGGCTGTACCTCAAAGTTGGCCCTTGAAACGAAAGAATAGTCGTTTCGGTAAATTCCAAGCCTAGTTGATGAATTATTTATTGGACAATTTTCTTCCGCTCAATTTTGCAGTGTCGACAAGATAGAAAATATTGGTGAATCTTCTTCACCTCTGCGTATTATGATCGCTTGTACATCTTCGTCAAATGTAAGATAGTTTCGGCAAAGATTCTCTGTAAACCGCGTCAGCTACATTTCATTTACATTCTCAGGCATCACATGCAAAATGTACGAAATTATTACATTTGATACACAGTAGCGGGGACCTAAATAATTTCGACTATCGGGAGTTCTTTAACGTGCGCATAAATTGAAGTGCACTGTTGTTGTGTTTTAATCTCTGTCAAAATGTGGCCGTGGCTGCCGGCAATCGAACACGCGTCCTTGTTAGCGCAGTAGCTTGGCCTCTAGATTTTATCATCGCGGTCCTGGCACAGGACGAATGTACTGTGAAATTGCTTGTTACAAAGGGCAGTTAAAGGAGCCCTGAAATACGAATTAGTCAAGTTACCCTTATTTTATAGGTTTTCTTGATATGGGACTCATCGATGACGGTACCACGAGCGAGAGTGGCGCGAAATCTGAGCGTACCTCAAATCGGCTTCCGCGCTTATACATCAAGGGTATCCGCTAGGGGATACTCTTGCTGCTGGTTATGCTGCTTGTGCTGCTTGTTCTGGTTGACTAGGAACAGTCGGGAATAAAATTTACTTGTCGCACGTGTTTACAATGCACTGACTGTGATGAATTTTAACACGAAAACACGCTTTATGTTTGCTAAAGCTACTAAAGGACATAAATTTTCGCGTTTCCATTTCGTTTTATGTACATCTGACCCAATGAGCGCTGTGTGGCCCGCGTGGTTGCTGTAGCCCAAAGGAACTACTCCGTCAGAAAGCGCGCTAACTGTGATGGTAAGAAGGTCACAATGGACAGCATGGTTCTGGTACCGCGTTTTGAAGATGTAAGTCTTGTTTTTACTGGAAGAAGCAACACGTCGCTGGGTGAAGGAAATGATAAAGGGGGTACAATATTTATCGTCAGATTTTATTGTGAATTGGTAAGTCTAATGACTTCTGTTTCCCCGCGTCATTCTTGAAAGTAGAATGTAACGCTCTTCACCTATACTCCTGCATAGTTGACTGTACGTTATATTTTTAGTAGGAACATTTTTCGTTGACATTAATACGACGACCGAAACATGTGGCTGGCATGTCTCTATACATGGAGTGGTAAGCCCATGTGCAGAATCTTCCAGTGCACTGGAAATCATATGTTGCAGAGAAAACAAGTGAAGTTATTGATATCATCATTTATTCACCGATAAGCCGCAGCATCATCAAGGACTACCACTTGATAGGACAGCAAGGCGGCTAAAATTAGTGAGACGGGTACAATGACAAACAAAGCTCAGGAATTCTCTCTCCCGAAGCCGTATATCCCTTCTGGGAAATTTCGGCGGTCTCTTGATCTCGCCGCCAGTCTGACAACTGCTGCGCTTGCGTTTGGAAACACTACGCTCCCGCCTCGCCAATGTCATTTTGTGCCTAGCTAGCTTTCATGCACTGCTGGGCGTGTGCATATATTTGGTTCTGTGAGTGTAAAGCGTCTTCGGCTGCTGTGCTCCTCTTTTGACCGACCTACTCAACCTTTGGTGATTTTTGGCGGTGTAGAACTTCGCGGATCTGCACGGTTATCACAATGGGAGCTTGCAGCTTGGTGGGCTGTTCGAACTCGCCAAAAACATAAAAAAGGGGGTGACGTGGTTCGCCCCTTACCTTGGGAGCAAGAACGAAGCGAGATAAATGGAATGCCAATAACCGCAACAACTCGCGCAGTTGTGAAGTAAGTGTAAAAACTGGTTTGTTATGCGTTATATAAATGAGTGAACGAATAAACATGCCGCTCTGAGATTGCATAAGGCATTAATAAAAATGGTATGAGATAGTAACACAGTACCTAGCACAATTCCTATGAAAAGCGAACTTAAAATTGCGTTATTTACCCGCAACATAAATGAGTGCATAGAGCCACAACAAATTCTCACTAGCATGTTGCACTTGAAGCAGTTTCACTGATTCATGCGTTTTTGGTATACAATGTTTCTGAACGATGATCTCCTTTGCTGCATGGTGCCTTTCACTGGAGCTGCAGCAAGTTAATATAATCGAGTCAAGCGAGTATCTCGTGGATCCGTCCTGAAACCCCACTTGAGTGATCTCAAGCCCCACTTGAGGGATAACTGCCCTATCGCTATTTTAACTCAAATAAGCTAAACCTTGGGGTGCTGACGTCCGCCGAAGTCAACGCATTATATTTTTGTCTGCAATGCCAGGTCACTTTTTCATTGGCCAGCAGAGGAAGCTGTGAAAAACATGCACAAAAATACACACTGGCGTTGTTGAACGAGCGAGAGAGACGCGAGAAACGAGAACCTAGTTTAACTGAAGGAATCAACAGTTATATTAAAGCGTTTAACAGCATGGGCTAAATAACAGTCCGACATAACGAAACACCGAGCGAGTGGTACCCAGACGCCTAAACGAGAATTTAATTTCGTTAGTATAAGCCGTGGAAATACATGAAACAATCACACAAGGTGGAAGGTACAGCGGCAGATCTACTGCGAATCGGAACCCCAACGCGCATTCCACCTACACTCGCCAGTGCAGTTCTACCGAAGCTTGGCTTCTCTGAAAGCACCTTTGCGTGATCTCATTCATATGTGTACGTTATCTGCTGTTATTCCTTATGGTAAAAGCCCACCAGAGACGCATCGCTAGGACGCTCGCCAAGCCGAGCTTCAGGCGCCCTGACACAAAATGGCGGAATGCGCCGCCGCTAAACTTGGCTGGCTTTTGTCTTCGCCCCTGTGCCAAACTCTCCCGAAGAGGATATACGGCTCTGGTCCCTCGTAAGGCGGTGAAAATGCGCTGAATATTTATAATATATAAGAAACACTTAACTACAAGCATCAGCACCACGTAGAGAGACCGCACGGAAGCTCAACAAAACTTAGCGCTGTTTTTAGGCGGTCTTCAACGAGGCAAGTATTTGGAGCCAGTGGAATAAATAGGCTCGGATGAGGTGCCATGCTGCTGTTTTTCTCCCGCAATTTATTGGACCGTACGTCGTCGTTAAGAAGACACCTTCTCTTAATTACCGCATCTCCCAACTCATAATTCCTTCCAACCACCGTTGCCATAGTACACAGATGGTGTGCGTCTCTCGTATGAAGCCATACACGCGCCGAGTTTCATAATATTGCGCGACCAGGCGGTCGCTTCCACAGCGAGAAGGACTACATAAGTCGATAAGGATTCTTTAAAGGTAATTGTAGGTGCCTTACCATTACATTTAAAAAATTCTTGTCGACTTGTGTAGTGCCAAGTTGTTGGGAAGTTAAGATTCTCCCATTATACAAATCTGGTTACAAGCACAGCATAACATATTATAGACCAATTTCACTGAAGTCTCAATGTCGCAAGTTACTGGAGCATATCGTCGATAAACATACAGCCGAGTTTCTTGATTCGAACAACAGCCTGTCTGCTTCCCAACATGGTTTCTGAAAAGGTCTCAGCACAATCTCTCAGCTCGTTGAATTTGCCCATGACATAAGCAACTCACTATAACATTGGTGATCAAATTGACGTGTTATTTATCGATTTCATAAAAGCTTTTGATACGGCAGTTCACACCAAACTTTCGAATTAGCTTCAAAGTTTTCTAAATAATTGGTTGTAAACTGGTTGTCTAGCTCTGTCTCGCAACTGTGGAAGTACGTGCTTTTGGAGTTAATCGCGGACAGTGAAGGTGTCATCCGGTGTACCACAATGCTCCGTGCTCGGTGCTCTTCTATTCATATTTTGCACAAATGACCATCCTTCTGTTATTTCCTCGAAAATTTGCCTATATGCCGACGACAGTGTCATATACTGTGTGATTAAATGGCAATCCGACCATGTCGCTCTTAACAGTTGCTCTGAAAGGTTTTGCATTCGGCGCAAACAGTGGCAGATGACCATCAACTTCAGCAAAACTGTCCTTTATCATTTTCAAGACGCCGGTATGTATCTCCGTTTCCCATACTCTAACACCAACCGAACCCCAAGCGTATTAACTAATTAAATATATCAAAATCGTTTTTACGCACGGTGTGTGTTGGTTCCTGCATATTGAAATAACACGCAAAGAAGTTCTTAGACGCCTAGTTTATTGGCAGCGCACGCTACGCTTCAAGCCAAAACCCAAACTTCTAACTTATACAACCCTAATACGCCCGATATTGGCGTATTGTCTATCACATGAACCCCTATCATAACAAGGACAACAAAAAAAGGCGTTTTATCGGTCGTCGCTGTGATACATATTTCTAACACACTTCAAACCTCTAAAATATTAATCTGATCCAACTCCAGAAACGTCTCCACTTCGATTGCTCTTTACAGGACTATGCAAGAACCCCAGGTGGTAAAAATTCCCGGAGCTCTCCACCACGGCGTCTCTATTAATCAAATGCTCGACAACATTATGCTTTGAATAATCCTCCGCCTTATTTTCGTGCAGACCTGTTTTTGTACAGTTTCTCCCTTATATAATATTCAGTGTTGGAATGCTTTACCCGGTAATGTACGCGAATGCCCTTTAGACAATTTCTTACTGTAATTGAACTGTTGTATTGTATATGCAAAACAACTTTTTTTTTTGCTTTCCGTTCCTGCTATCCCAAAATTTTCTGCTGTGGTAGGCATCCGTAAATAGCAAATAATTAATAATTACTGTGAGTGCGACCTATCATTGACTCTTCATCTCTGGATATCATCACTTGCACATCTTCCTCATCTGTACATATCATAATTAGCTGCACGGCTAGAACTTCTTCATCGCAGCTTGTGATCTGCCATAATAAACAGCCCCTTCCAATTCGTGGAGGCGCTGGGTAATTCAAAATTCTACTACAGTGGCTATCAGGGTAACGGAATTACACTTCCTTCAGTGCAATAAATTGTACTTTTCACACAAATGCGAAACCACCCAGAGTGGCAACGTTGACAGAAAACAACGGATCACGCAATATTGCGTAACAAATGGCAATCGACACCTTGATCTCCCTGGTGTAAGGGCGTCCACAATAAAATTGTGACACACTGAATGCCCCAGAACTTGCACATTGCCTCCCCACAAATCCTGTGTCCATTACACCATACAAAGCCAGCAGGAGATACACAGCCAAGTACAGGGATCTGGAGGAAGCACGCGTACTTCGATGCCCGAGTGATGAACCGTACATACATACCGCCTTTTGCCGTGTAACCAGAGCGTAGTGAGCCACTCTCTTCATAAAGGTGTTAAAGAAGCGATTGCTTATTTCGTAACACTATCCAGATAAAAACAAAACCAAAGATAAAACGGAGCACAACTGTACGCTTCATTGTGCGTATACATAAAATACATAGGGGCGCTTCATCGAAACTTGAGATTCGAACAAAAACTTCGAGGTGACCGGCACCGCCACGCTACACAAATTATACTAATACATAACAGAGGGTCCCTCAAGGAACTTTCCTAATAAGCACAATAACAAGGCCCATTATAAGCCTGTTACGAAGTTTGTAACGGTCCGGTGAAGAGCATACATACGTGACATTTCACAGGCGGGGCACTGCAAAGCACCTACAGCACAACATTGGCGCCGTCAGCACCAGTACCAACCGCAACATCACCGCACATTTTGTCATTCTCCAATCCCCAAGGATACGAGAAGACAGCGCCGCTGGCTACTTCAGGCACCGTTCAAGGTACGTAGCGCCGATGTGGGCCTTCCTGACGTTTTGTTGGAACAGTCTCCAGTTGCTCTGCAGAACTTCGGAGGTGTCCTTGTTGAGTGGGTCCTCGGGCTTAGGCTCGAGGTTGAAGTACTGCAGGGGGTAGACCAGAGAGTTGCCCGTCAGCACAGGCTTCCAGTCTTCGCGCAAGATGTTGAGACAGACGTTGCCGTCTAGGTCCATATTCGGGTGGTAGATCGTTGCGTCGCACTTGACCTTGGGTGGTTCGTGCGGATAGTTGGGACTTACACGAAAGCTGAACACGAAGCGTCCGTTTCGGTAGAAGTCTTCGTCGGGGCAGATGACCAGGTCGAAATTCCGCAGATCGTCCGCATCGGGGAACTCCATCTGACAGGTCTTCGGTAGGTTCAACTCGTTAATCTCCTTAGCAATGCGTAGCTGCGCCGCCGAGGCGCGCTTCTGGCTCGCAGGCTTGTTTCCCGTCGCCTCGCCATGGTTCTGTTGCTGCTTGAGGCAGATAAGCTTAGTCATTGTGACACCCGTACGCTCCTTCGCACGAAATCGCAGAACAGAGATGAAGACAACACCACGCACGCAACGATACCCGTGTGATGACTGACTTCTTCGATGGCTACCTGCGGCGGGCTCTTCTTCTTCTTCTTCTTCTTCTTCTTCTTCTTCTTCTTCTTCTTCTTCTTCTCCGCTGTAGGCTGGCGCGTCCACAATTGATCAAGACTGAATGAACATAAAGATCACTTGGTGCCGGTGGTTTGACGAAGCAGAAATGATAAAAATTGAAGTAAAACTTTTTAGTTTCAATTACTGATTTAATTATTGCAAAACAGGCACCCCTGTGGCTGTACCCCAATGTTGGCGCTCCAAACGGAAGAATAGTCATTTCTGTAAATTCCAACCTTACTTGAGGATAATTAGTCCGAGAATTTTGCTGAATTTTGAAGTGACGGCAAGATATAAAGAAGTGGTTAATCATTTTCAACACTCCGTATCACTTGTACATCTTCCTCCTCTGTAAAATACCTTTTGCAAAAATTCTCCGTGAACCGCTTGAGGTAAATTTCATTTACATTCTTGGGCATCACGGGCAAAATGAACGAAATTATTACGTTTGATACATAATAGCTAGGACCTAATTCATTTCTACCATCTAGAGTTCTTTAACGTGCACCGACATGAAAGTGCACTGTTTTCTTTTAAATCTCCGTCAGAATGTGGCCGTGCCTGTCAGAAATCGAACACGCGTCTTTAACAGCGCAGCAGCTGGACCGCTAGATTATATCACCGTGGTCCTCGTAAAGAATGAATTTACATTGAGATTGCCTGTTACAAAGGGCACTTAAAGAAATAAGCATGTTAGTTTTATTGCACGTTTCCTTGACGTCGGACGCATCGATGACCGCAAGACCAGTGAAAGTGGCGCGAAATCTGACCGTAATTGAAATCTGAATTTGTACCCGAAATCGGCTTCCGCGCCGACCGCAGCATCGTACATCGAGAGTATCTTCGAGTGGATACTCTTGATGCTGGTTGTGCTGCTGGCTCTGATTGGCTGGGAAAAGTCGGGAATAAAATTTTCTTGTCGCATATGCTTACAATGCATTGACTGCATAAGGAATAATAAGACGAAAACACGTTTTAAGTCTGCTAAAGCTACTAAAGGACAGAAATTTGTGCGTTTCCATTTCATTACGTGTGGATCTGACCCAAAGAGCGCTGTGTGGCCCGCGTGGTTGGTGTAGTCCAAACCCCGCCACGGTGGTATAGTGGCTACGGTACTCGGCTGCTGATCCGAGAGTCGCGGGATCGCGGCGGCCGCACTTTTTTTGAGGCGAAATGTTGAGGCCCGTGTGCTGTGCGATGTCAGTGCACGTAAAGAACCCCATGTGGTCGAAATTTCCGGAGCCCTCCACTACGCCGTCTCTCATATCACTGCTGGTTTTCGGACGTAAAACCCAGAAATTATCAAGATGCAAGGGGATGCGTTTCACGTGCAATACGTGTTATTTCCCTTTTCCATGCATTAGAACTGGCGTCTAACTCTTGATGTCCACCGCCACCGGCAGCCAGACTCGTACACGTACTTAACTCCTAACTTAACACCTAACTCTAGGTATCAGCACCAAGTAGAAAGACCGCATGGAAGCTCAGCAAAACTTACAGTGCTGTGATCTTTTCGGGGTCTTCGACGAGGCAAGTATTTTGAGCCAGTGGCGTAAATAGGCTGAGACGAGGTGCGATACTAGTGTTCCTCTCCCGCAGTGAATGATTGATTTCGTGCCTTTTACGTCCCAGAACTACCATAGCATTATGAGAAACATCGCCAGTAGGCAGGCCTCTCATACTCAGGTTTCCTGGGCATCGCTTCTAGTTCACAGTTTTCACACCTCGTGGCGTACAGACCTTTAAGATTTGAAATTCGCGTGGTGACATAAGCAGTCTAGCCGACAAGAACGCAATAGATATAAAGAAAAAAGCAAGAGCTCGACAACGGCATTCATCAGCGAGCGCGAACCGGTATCGCCGCAATGCGTACGTCGAGCGGCCGAGCGGCCGCTCGACTGTGAGTCAGCAGTTTTGTTTCAGTTGATGGTTGTACCGGATAGTCTTGGTTGTGTGCCTCAAGAAAGCGGCATCTCGGCAGGGATAGCTGTGCTTCCTCTCGTTCAATGGCTCTCCGATACATTTGGTCCGATCGTGTTGTCGGCTTCCGTGGATTTCACAAGGGAACCAAGAGCATCCTATCGTGGCGGTATACTATGAACAGGGTCATTTGAACACAATGCAAGATAATCTAGCGCTGGTGACGGTCGCAGCTTCTAGAATATACATACCTGAGTTTGATATACCCGTCTGTTGGCCTCTGTTTGCAAGTCCATCACTGTGCGCCATCGCGTGAAGGTGCCTGGCTGAGTTAGGTTCGCTGGCATTTCCGGTGCTCTCAATTTGTGTACTTACAGGCTGCTATGGTAATATAGTCGAGAGTACTTCCGGAACCCTCCATTATGGCGTCTCTCTAATTATAGCGTGGTTTTGGGACGAATAAATTGAGAAATCAGTCAGTCAATAGTCTAGAGTTCGATCAAATATCGTCTGGCGAGGAACGCACATAGAATAAACCGTGCACTCTCCTTAACCATAAGCAAAATAAAGCCACCTAATAGGACGCTTCAGAGCCTGTACGCGTTTCTTCACATTGAAGCGAAAGTACAACACGTCATTGTTTAAAATGTGGCTATATTGAGCAACCATTTTGAATAATCTTACTTCCGGCATACTGCCGCGCGTCTGCTTTAATGTTTATTAGCAGATTTAATGTGTAGCCATAATTGCGGTAGACGAGAAGGTAGCATATTTTGCGTGGCGATGATTTCTGCTTACTTCCAGTGAAGTGTATAACCCGTTTCAACGGCGTGTTCGGCCATAGCATATGAAGCTGGATATCGATTGGCCAGGTTATTCTGGTATCAAGACGTTCACTTATTCGCTACTGTATGAAGCTCCAGTGTTCCCGCACGCTGTCTTATTGGCAATGGCCGGGAAACGTTTACACACCGAAGCATCTTTCGTGCGGACAAGAGCCTTTCAACTTGTTCGAAGTATGTATACATGCGCAAACGGAATACCGTAACTCTTCAAGATACTTTCTAGCATTTCGCTTGTTCCAAGCGCGTACGGAATAGGCACTTGTTTTACTTTTACTTTTCCCGGAGGAACTTCTTCCTTACTGACCAGGACTGAGGGGCGTATAGCTTTTCGCAGGAGTTGTGGGGGCACCCGCTGTTCTCCAGACCCTTGCAGAGTCGTTGCCCTTCCTTTTTCCGAGTTTCTTCATTGAATGTGAACGAAAGGCACGCTTAAACATGGATGTGGCCATGGAGCGCTTGTGACCCATTGTGTATTCTGAGTTGGTATTCATCTACAAACAGCCATCCACATAGCGCGCGAAAACGTCCGGCGGACACCCAAAGGTCGTCAAAGTCTTGTGCTGTATACATTCGATGGTTAAAACAGCTTACTGACATAGAATCTTCCAGAGCGTGACTGTAAATTTCATGGTGGAATGTAACGTATGTGATGCTCAAGCAGGATTTTGGAAGGCAGAATGGGTCCTGCAGGGACTCCGGAACGTTTTTTGAAGTTGGGGGGGGGGGGGGGGGGGGAGTATTGCCGTCTTTGTATGTTGTGTTCATTATTTATGTGTTCTCAATATTTGTCGATTCTTATTTTTTTATGTTACATATTATATTACTAATTAGTATCTTTAATGACATCAATTATTACTGTTTAATTTATCGTAGCAGTATTAATTTTTACATATTTGCATCCTCGCTTACTTTACATCCGTATGCACTTTAAAAATGGTTGTAAATCTCGGAACTGCTGAAAATCTGTGCAGACCACGCAACCCGCGTGGTTGCGTGGTCCAGTGCTTTGGGAAGGGAAGTACTAGACCACACAACCCCAAGCTTGAAAATTCTCGTCAAAAAGTTTGGTTCAGCGTAAGCGGTCAGAAAGTGTGGGGGGCCCTGCCCCCTCTGGAAAAATGTTAGGGGGACGACCCCCTCCCCCCCCCCCCCCCCCCCGCGGCCCCGGTTCCGCCCGTGGTCACCGCCGCTCCAGCCGCGCAAGTAGCTTGCGTTATCTTCTTGTTATCTGCGGTGTTGGGCGCCGTGGGCGAGTGACGAAATCCGGGGAGGCGGCGACATCGACGTCACATACGCTCTTTTTCCCTCCATTTTCGGTTTCAAGGAGCCTGCCACGGGGAACTAATTGTTCGCGTAGCTCCGACATGCATTCCGCTATTCAAAATTTGATCGTTTGTATAGGTGGTATCAAGGACGGGCTCCAAAGTACTCATTTGCTGTAGCCACCAATTACTAATAATTAAAAAGTCAATTAGCGTAATTTCGCTAATTATGCATACAAGTGCGGAAATTGTTCTGTATCTAGAGGCCGCCAATCCGTATACGCGGATGGTATACAAGACATTTCCGCGATTTATGTTTTTCTAATTTTCAAAATGTGTTGCAACTAATTGGCATGAATGCTCATAGTGTTGCAACTAAAAAAAACACCCTGTATATGGTGACAACCATCGCCACCAATTTTGGTCACCCATAACAGCTTACGCAGTAAAATCAGGTTATGTGGCCCAGGTGGGCAGTTAAAAACTGTAAAGGATATAAACAATCCTGCAGATACCATGCGAAGCAGTCAGCGAAGAAATTACAACGAATTGTTTGGCTTTTAACCAAGTGTTACGAGTTGTATAAAGGCCTTTGTGCAAAGCGCATGAGTGGTCGAATGCTGAACGTGGCCTAAAGAGGAACGTCGATAGCTCCGTGGAGACTGCATGGTTGCTCATGGTGCGACATAACGTTGGTACTCGCGTTAGTCGCAAGCACAGGCGTCTGTTTTCATGAAGAAAAACGCACGCCACGTTGCGCTGATGTGTGTATCATACACGTTGTTCGCTTAAGTATTCCTGCAGGATTGAGCAAATTTTCACAAAAGCGTACCGAGTGACAGCAGAACATATGTATTGCTGATTACGATAGTTCTCAATACGCGTTATAAGCGCAATTCGCGTTACACAAGCACCATCATCACAAGTGGAGATTCAGTAGGTTGATTTATTGTAGATACTTATATTGCCTTATATGCTTATATGCTTATATATATATGCTTATATGCTTAGATACTTATATGCTTATATTGCCATTGTCAGACCTAAACTTGAATATGCATCTGCTGTCTTCGACCCCCACCAAACTAATCACATTAAAATTCTGGAGTCTGTCCAGAACCGAGCCGCCAGATTCATTGCTTCAGATTACTCCCGCTACACCAGCATCTCCGCCCTAAAATGCCAGTTAAAACTTCCCACCCTCGTTCTTCGTCGTCGTATTGCACGTCTCTGTCTTTTCCACAAATTCTTTCATTCAGCCACACGTGACAACCAGCTCATCCAACTAGTCCATCGAGGTCATCGCACAAGTCATCCAAACGCTGTGATCCCGCCACGTGCACGCACCACATCATTTCAGCAGTCGTTCTTCTTGCGCACCGCCCAAGACTGGAATGACCTTCCGGAAGAGGCAGCAGTCATCGGCGATTTTACGCGCTTCAGGAATGCCATCCAAGAGGCAGACTCACCTGTACCTTAAACCATCACTTTCATCGATACCGCCTCTTTTATGTCACCCACCCCTCATGTAAAGTTCCATACGGAACCTTTGAGGATATAATAAATAAATAAATAAATAAATAAAATAAATACTGTGTGGGTGGAGCCTCCATTGCTTAGCGGTAGCGTGCTTGCGTGGCACCTCGGTGGCCCGGGTTAGATACCCTCATAACTCTCGGTAGACTGGTTTTCTTTGTCTTCTCGCCCTTTTTTATCAGCATCATTTATCTCTATTTGTAGCGGAGCTACGACCACTCAAAGGGGACTTCCTATAGTCTGGGAACATCGCGGGTTCGAGTCCAACTGGTTATGGAATCGGACCTCTAACCACCGGATGTACTTGAGCCACAAACAGCATCATTTTGCTATTTATAACGGAGCTACAAACAGCGAAAAGGTACCCATCCTAAATTTTGCAAATGTCGTCGGTTTAGTTCCAAACGGTATGGAATCAGGCGCCTAATCATCGGATGTACTTGAACCCCAAACGGCGTCTAATTTTTTTTATATATGACGGAACTACAGCCGCTCATATGCACCCCCCCGCCTTATTTTCGGAAGGTCGCGGGTTAGAGTCCAACGGGTTATGAAATTAGACGTCTAAACATCGCATGTACCTGAATCCTGAATGGCAGCTAATTATCTCTTTATATGACGGAACTACGGAACTACGGAACTACGGCCGCTCATATAGCCCCCCCCCCACCCCCCTCTATTTTTGGAAGGTCTTGGGTTCGTGTCCCCAGACATTTATGAAATTAGACGTCCAAGCATCGGATGTAGTTGAGTCCCAAACGGTATCTTTCCATCTCTACTTATAACGGAGCTATGACAATTTTTATGGTGCCTCAGCGTGTCATTGATCATTTGATTAACTATTACCGCCGGTGACTAATCTTTTTAATGCTCCACTTGATCACGTAAATGTCTTTTAACTATGAATGAGAACTAAACTGCGCTGCATATAAGGGTTGTAATAATTTATTGCTTTTCTGATTCTATTCTCGCGGTTCTGGGGCCAACCCTGGCACGGCGCAGTTACACCACAAGCATCACGATAATTGCTATTTAATTACTATTGATTAGTCGTTACCGATAGCAACGAAAAGAGCAAATTATTTCACACCACTGTCCTCTGTCATGGTGTCATGGTGTCGTAACTGCACGCGTTTAAATACTACCTATACCGTTCATGCGCTTTCCTTGTACAATTTCCAAATTATTCAGTATTTAATGAATAATGAATTATTATCAATTCATCTGTATTACTGTTTACTCAGAGGCTACACATGAGACCGTAAGTGAGAGTCGAAGTTGCATATTGTACTTGGGTTCGAACGATACCGACAAGCACAATGTACGGTCAATTAATCGACAGCCAATTTTCCTGCTCCTGTAGCGCTGCTTTACCGCATTCCCATTTAACAAAACCTCTCAAGGAAAAAAATCTAATGGGTATAATCACACCAAACTTGACTGAAAGATAGAGGCTGCCCTAGGATACACGCCACTCCACTGCAGTTAGCGAACACTTGTATGTTGCCCTGCAATTCACTTTTAAAAATCACACCATGCATTTTGAATGGATGTGCAAAAAGGTCCCAGGAAAAAAAATCCAGCGGGCGGATTTGCACGAGTCACGACCCACAGCAAGGGTGCACTGTCAGGATTATGTGGCTTGAGTGCAACTACAGAAAAATGGACCATCGCTGAGTAACCAACTTTTGCAAAATCTTTCCCATAGAGTTACAGAGAACGCTTCGGACGAGGGTCGGCTTCGACGCAGTAATCGGTGCCCCGGAAAGCTGGACATGTGCATTTCACCTGCATCGAGAGTCAAAATTCTACAACAGTGGCTATCTGAGTCACCGGATTACACTACGTTCAGAGTAATAAATTGTACTTTTCACACAAATGAAAACAACCATATTGGCAACGTTGACAGAAAACAACGGGTCTTACAATTTTCGGTAACAAATGGCAATAGACACTTTGAGCTCCCATGTTTAGCGGCGTTAACAAACCCGAGACACACGATTACACCGTACAAAGCCAGCAGCAGATGCACAGCCAAGTCCAGGGATCTGGAGGAAGCAAGCGTACTGCGAGCCCCGAGTGATGAACCGTACATACATACCGCCTTTTGCCGTGTAACCAGAGCGTAGTGAGCCACTCTCTTCATAAAGGTGTTAAGAGGCGAATGCTTATTTTGTAACACTATCCAGATAAAAACAAAACCAAAGATAAAACGGAGCACAGCTGTGCGCTTGCGTATACATAAAATACATAGGGGCGCTTCATCGAAACTTCAGACTCGAACAAAAGCTTCGAGGTGACCGGCACCGCCACGCTACACAAATTATACTAATACATAACAAGGGGCCCTCAAGGAACTTTCCTAATAGGCACAATAACAAGGCCCGTTATCAGCATGTTACGAAGTTTGTAACTGTCCGGTGATGGGCATACATACATGTCATTTCACAGGCAGGGCACTGCAAAGCGCCTACAGCACAACGTTGGCGGCGTCAGCACCAGTACTAACCGCAGCATCACCGCACATTTTGTCATTCTCCAATCCCCAAGGATACGAGAAGACAGCGCCACTGGCTACTTCAGGCACCGTTCAAAGTACGTAGCGCCGATGTAGGCCTTCCTGACGTTTTGTTCAACCAGGCTCCACTTGCTCTGCAGAACTTCGGCGGCGTCCTCGTTGAGTGGGTTAGGCTCGAGGATGAGGTACTGCAGGGCGTAGACAACAGAGGTGACCGTCAGCACAGGCTTCCAGTCTTCGCGCAAGATGTTGAGACAGACGCTGCCGTCCAGGTCTATATTCGGGTGGTAGATCATTGCGTCGCGCTTGACTTTGGGTGGTTCGTGCGGATAGTTGGGACTTACACGAAAGCTGAACAGGGAGCGTCCGTTTCGGTAGAAGTCTTCGTCGGGCCAGATGACCAGGTCGAAATTCCGCAGATCGCCTGGATCGGGGAACTCTATCTGACGGGTCTTCGGTAGGTTCAACTCGTTAATCTCCTTCGTAATGCGTAGCTGAGCCGCCGAGGCGCGCTTCTGGCTCGCAGGCTTGTTGCCCGTGGCCTCGGCCTGCTTCTGTTGCTGCTTGAGGCAGAAAAGCTTAGTCATTGTGACAGCCGTCAGCTCCTTCGCACGAAATCGCAGAACAGAGATGCAGACAAGACCATGCACGCAACGATACCCGTATGATGACTGATTCTTCTTCGATGGCGACCTGCGGCGGGCTCTTCTTCTTCTTCTTCTTCTCCGCTGTAGGCTGGCGCGTCCACAATTGATCAAGACTGAATGAACATAAAGATCACTTTGGTGCCGGTGGTTTGACGAAGCAGAAATGATAAAAATTGAAGTAAAACTTTTTAGTTTCAATTACAGATTTCATTATTGTAAAACAGGCACCCCTGTGGCTGTACCCAAAGTTGGCGCTCCAAACAGAAGAATAGTCTTTTCTGTAAATTCCAACCTTACTTGAGGATAACTGGTTCAAGAATTTTGCTGAATTTTGAAGCGGCGACAAGATATACAGAAGTGGTTAATCATTTTCAACTCTCCGTATCACTTGTACATCTTCCTCCTCTGTAAAATACCTTTTGCAAGTGTTCTCCGTGAACCGCTTGAGGTAAATTTCATTTACATTCTCGGGCATCACGTGCAAAATGAACGAAATTATTACGTTTGATACATAATAGCTAGGACTTAATTCATTTCGACCATCTAGAGTTCTTTAACGTGCACCGAAATGAAAGTGCACTGTTTTCATTTAAATCTCCGTCGGAATGTGGCCGTGGCTGTCAGAAATCGAACGCGCGTCTTTAACAGCGCAGCAGCTGGACCGCTAGATCATATCACCGTGGTCCTCGTACAGAACGAATTTACATTGAGATTGCATGTTACAAAGGGCCCTTAAAGAATTAAGCACGTTAGTTTTATTATACGTTTGCTTGATGTCGGACTCATCGATGACCGTAGCACCAGTGAGAGTGGCGCGAAATCTGAACGTACTTGAAATCTGAATTTGTACCTGAAATCGCCTTCTGTACATCGTACATCAAGAGTATCTTCGAGCGGATACTCTTGATGCTGGTTATGCCGGTTGTGCTGCTTGTTCTGATTGGCTAGGAACAGTCGGGGATAAAATTTACTTGCCGCACATGCTTACAATGCACTGACTGTGATGAATTTTAACGCGAAAGCAAGTTTTATGCTTGCTAAAGCTACTAAAGGACATAAATTTGCGCGTTTCCATTTAATTTTGTGTGCATCTGACACAAAGATCGTGTGTGGCCCGCGTGGATTCTGGAGTCCAAGGCAATCACGCCGACAAAAAGCGCGACAAACGTTGCAGCAGGGATGCCCTAGTGGACAGCATTGGTTCCGGTACCGCAATATGTTAGCCGCGTTTTTACTGGAAGGAGCAACACGTCTCTGGGTGAGTGAAATGCGAAAGGGGGTGCCAATATTTAACGTCGGATTTTATTTTCAGTTTTTAAGTTGAATAACTTCCATCGCATCAATCTTGAAAATCTTTGATACTGGGTGAGTACGATTTGGTTTCAGCGCCCCTTTAAGGCAACAAGAATAGTTGTTGTGGTTGTTATGTGGGTTTAACGTCCCAAAACCAGCTCTGATGATGAGAGGCGCCGTAGTGGAGGGCTCCGGAAATTTTGACCACCTGGCGTTCTTTAACGTGCACTGAAATCGCACAGCACACGGGCCTCAACATTTCGCCTCCATCGAAATGCAGCCGCCGCAGCCGGAATTCGATCCCGCGACCCTCGGATCAGCAGCCGAGTACCATAGCCACTAGACCACCGCGGCGGGGCAACAAGAATAGTCATCGCCAATAACAAGTTTTCTCCAGCATGCCCTAGCCGGGCCTGCAAATACACGCGCTCGCCCTCGGCAAAGTTAATATTGAACGCCCCGGCCCGGGCCAGGTCCGGGATAAGGAACACGGGCCTGGGCCGGTCTTGGTCTCTTTCCCCGGGCCCGGGGTTGGTGTTATGGGCCCGGGCCGGGCTCGGGTTTTATAAAGCGGGCCCAGGCCGCGTTCTGGCCACAAAATCAGGCCGGTGCAGTGCTCTAACAGAGGATACAATATAGCATAGTGGTTTTACCCTCCTCCTTTCCCACCTTCTCATCCTCACATCATTATTTCTCACCCTGATCATCCTCCAACGTAGCCATAACAGCGCATCCACAGCTGGCGGTAGTTCTGCGGAGTCGTGTCTCGAAGAGCGCTACTGCAGGCAGTTATGACCGCCTGTGCCGAGACGCACCGCTGGTCGGGAGGCGCGGCACTCAATGATATTCTGCGAGTGCGCCGCCAGGAACGCGCATCGGTGAGCCCGCTGAACGCCAACCGCGTCCAACAGGAATGCTTAGAGAATTGAGTGCACGGGACCATGGCTACATACGGGCTCCTGGAATATGGCGGACGGTATATAAGGATCTGTGGGGCTCGCGGAGCACGTTCGGCACATCTCTGGCATTAGCTGTTACTAGGCAAATGGAAGCGCTTCGAAGCGGTTTTATGCAGACACCAAAGTTCTTACGGCGGCATGAAAACTTTCGCTGTCAATAAGTGCGAGTACACTCGCTCTGTGAAATGCCCAATGTGCGGCATTCATGAGCGCGCTTCTTCTCTTTTGCTTATGCCTTCAAGCCATTTCTAGATAAAGGCTGATGCGTTTCACTCGACTCCTTTGTTCTCCTGCGCTCATGCCCTAACCCCCCTACTGCATAAAGGTGGAAGCCTTTGATCGTGCGCTATATCAAAATAGGAGTGCCACAGCTCTGCCTACCTCCGGCGAGCCGCGTCAACGATGCCTCCCGCGCGCAGTCTCGCCCCGACTGCGGATTCGTAAGTGAGGTCACCGAGCCGATCCTCGTAATAAAAGCTCTGCGTGGCTGACGCGGCGACAGACTACCCCGCTTCACCGTGCCGAGCTCATCGTTCTGAAAATGGGGTGATCGAGGAAGTGCATCACTTCAGAAGAAGGGGAAGCGTGGCGTGGCAGCCGCGCCGCTGCTCGAGAGGGTTTGAGATGACTTCAAACCGACCCCGAGTATCACACCGGCGAAGCGGCGGCGAAACGTTGGCGACGTGCAGATCTGGAGTTACGAGCATGTGGAGACGAGCAAAACAGTTTTTATATGCAGAGGCGTCGCCTGAACAATCCTGGCCTGCGAGTCGCACCTGCGGGCCACTTCGAAGGGGGTGGCTGGCAATGAAAAAATAAATAAACCCAATACTGTATATACTTTAATGCCTGAGTGTTCTTTGCAGTCGCTTGTGGTGCCGCGCAAAAACCTCGCGAAAACTAAGTCCTACCTTGATAAAGTTAGGTAAGACCGTTACCTTGGCTGTTTTCGGGGTGTTCGCACCTCAGGGTGGAGCTGTCCCCTAATTTTTTTTTCGGTGGTATGTTTAGGACGAATAGGTACAAAAAAAAAAAATGAACTCCTTACGACCACATCAACTGGCAGATTTTGTGCAGTAACCGAAATATTAGCGGAAGAGGGAAATGCGCCTGTTAACAAAGAAGAAGAAAAAGCAGTGGTTTCGGAAAAGAGAGACACTGGCGCTACCACTGGTCAATTGTGCTCTTTCCCTGTACTCCAGCATGGTTCACTGCATGTTCTATTTTACTAGTAGGAATATTTTGCGTGGACATTAACGCAACGAACGAATCATGTGTGCTGGCATGTCTCTATACCTGGGGTGGTAACCCATGTGCAGACTCTTCCAGTGCACTGGTAATCATATGTTGCAGCGAAAAGCAGTCAAGTTATTGAAATAATTATTTATTCGCCAATAAGTCGCCGTAGCATCAAGGATCACCACTTATTGGGATAAGAAGACGGCTAAAGTAAGTGACAATGGTACATTGAGAAAGAAAGCTCAGGAATTGTCCATTTTAAAGCGGTGAAAATGGGCTAGATATTTGATAGTATATAAGAAACACTTAACTCTAGGTAACAGCACCACGTAGAAAGGCCGCATGGAAGCTAAGTAAAAGTTAGCGCTGTTGTCTTTTCGGGGTCTTCCACGAGGCAAGTATTTTGAGCCATTGGCGTACGTAGGCTGGAACGAGGTGCCATGCTGCTGTTTCTCTCCCGCAATGAAGGATTGATTTCTGGGGTTTTACGTCCCAGAATTATAATATGATTACGAGAGACATCGCACAGTAGACATGCGTCTTGTATTTCGCCTGCATCAACATGCGCCGGCGCGGCCGGAATTCGATCTCACGACCTCGGGAACAGCAGTCTTGTGCCATGCTAGACCGCCGTGGTGCTCTGTCGCGATGGATTTCAGCATTGGGTATTGTAAATGATTTACAATACCCAATGCATTTACTCCGTTAGTCTTTAAGGGAAACAGAGGCTGAATCCGCGTACGTAAAAGTTAGTAGAGAGTGGCTCGGTGTCTCCGCCATTTAAATGGCGGCGCAACAACTTTATGAAATTATGTGTTACGGAACAATTCTAACGTAAGGGGTTTTCGTGAATTCGGGCCCAGGTCTTTTTTTTTTCAGAGGGTAGGTCTGTATTGTATTGTAAGACAGTGAATTAAAGAGCGAGCGATAAATAGGGTGCGCACATAAGAAGCTGTTAAAAGGCTTCAGCCTAAATGCACGCACACATAACTACGAATAGGACTGAAGTCGTGACTCTTGTCATACGCTGGCACATAGCGTCAAACTACATTGCATATTCCAAAAAATAACAGAAGTTCCGGGGAATATGGTAGCCTAAGGTAATGAGAGTCGTCGAGAACGATAAAAGAACGTAATGTAGCTGGAACCATAGTGGCGTTTTTTCATTAATGGTATTTGCCCTGACGAAGACAAGTTTCGAACGAATGGTGAAAAAAATCCCCGCCCCTTACACTCCGTAAGGGTGGTCGAAGAGCGAAGCTATATCAGTTAATCCGAGACGCTCGTGACAAACAGTCCGTCCCTTCTTTTTTTTTAATTGCTTTTCCTAGCTTGCCTGACCTCCTTCCTACATTAATGGAGCCCTTTGGATTAAAGTTGAGTTGTGATTTATTAACGTTCACTTGAATGTGTCCACTTAGTCATATGTCTTTCTTTCTTTATATTTCGCGCTATAAAAATGCAGCTGCGGCTGTGGGAATATAACTTCGAACTAAATTCACAAACACGCGCGCACACTCCTCCACAGCGCCTGTAATTTTGTGCACCTCACACGTTTTGGCACTGCCTTCCTGGTAGACCCACTTGACAAGCATGACACGAAGCAGCACGCACAACAACGCGGGCACAGCGTGGACACATACATACATACATACATACATACATACATACATACATACATACATACATACATACATACATACATACATACATACATACATACATACATACATACATACATACATACGCCACGGTGGCATTGCGGCTATGGCACTCGCTGCTGATCCGAAAGTCGCGGGATCGACTCCCGGTCAAGCCTGCTACATTTCCATGCAGATGAACTGTAGTAATGTATACGTCAAAAAAGACATTTTTGATTTACACTCCTGCTATAGCCATATTTTTGGCTGCAGTAGTCATAAATAAATAATAATGAGTGTGAGTGCGACCTATGAATGACTCTTCTTCATCTCTGGATCTCATCACTTACACATTCCTCGTCGGTACATACCATCATTAGCTGCACAGCTTGAACTTCGTCGGCGCAGCTCGTAGTCGGCCATAATAAACAGCCCCTTGTAAGTGCTGGAGGCCCTGGGTAAGTCAAAATTCTACTACAGCGGCTATCAGAGTCACTGGATTACACTGCGTTTAGACTAATGAATTGTACTTTTCTCACTTCGGAAAACAACCACATTGGCAACATTGACAAAATACAACGAGGCGCACAATTTTCTGTAACAAATGGCAATCGACACTTTGAGCTCCCATGTTTAGCCGCGTCCACAAAAAAAGCTGAGACACGCGATTACACCATACAAAGCCAGCAGGAGATTCACAGACAAGTGCAGGGATCTGGCGGAAGCAAGTCAACTCCGAGCCCTGACTGATCAACAGTACATACATACCATCTCTTGCCGTGTAACCAGAGCACAGTTGCCACCTTCTTCATGAAAGCGTCAAAGAGGCGTGTGCCTATTTCGTAACACCATCTAGATAAAAACACGACCAAATGTGAAACGGGGCACAACGGCGCGCTTCATTGTACGGACATACAATAAATACACAGGGGTGCTTCATCGAAGATCGAGAACGAACAAAAACTTCGAGACGATTGGTACCGCCGTGTTACACAAATTATCCTAATATATAGCAAAGGTCCCTGAAGGAACTTTCATAATAAGCACATTAACACGGCCAATCATAAACCCGGTACGAGGTTTGTAACGGTCCGGTGAAGCATATACATACATGCCTGGTACAAGCGGGACACTTCAAGACACCTATAGCACAACGGCGGCAGCGTCAGCACGAGTACCAACTGTAGCATCACAATGCATTCTATCACCCTTCAATCCCTAAAGGATACGAGAACACAGCACCACTGGCTACTTCAGGCGCCGTTGAAAGTATGTAGCGCCGATGTAGCCTCCGGGAAAGGCCTTCTTGAAGCTTTGTTCGAACGAACTTCGGCGGTGTCCTCCTTGAGTGGGTCCTCGGGGTTAGGCTCGAGGATGAGGTACTGCAGGGCGTAGATAACAGAGCTGACCTTCAGCGCAGGCTTCCAGCCTTCGCGCAAGATGTTGAGACAGACGTTGCCGTCCAGGTCTATATTCGGGTGGTAGATCATTGCGTCGCACTTGACCTTGAATGGTTCGTGCGGATAGCTGGGACTTACACGAAAGCTGAACATGAAGCGTCCGTTTCGGTAGAAGCCCATGTCGGGCCGGATGACCAGTTCGAAATTCAGCAGATCGCCCGGATCGGGGAACTCCATCTGACAGGTCTTCGGTAGGTTCAACTCGTTAATCTCCTTCGTAATGCGTAGCTGGGCGGCCCAGGCGCGCTTCTGGCTCGCAGGCTTGTTGCCCGTCGCCTCGCCATCCTTCTGTTGCTGCTTGAGGCAGAGCAGCTTAGTCATTGTGACACCCGTCAGCTCCTTGGCACGAAACCGCAGAACACAGATGCAGACAACACCACGCAAGCAACAATGCCCGTATGATGACTGGCTCTTCTTCTATGACGACTATATGGCGGACTCTTCTTCTTCTCTGTATGGTGGCGTCTCCGCAATGCAGGGCATTGGCCAAGACTGAATGGACTTAAATATTACTTTAATACCGGTGGTTTGATGAAGCAGAAATGATGAAAATTAAGATAAAATTCTTTTAGTTGCAATTAAAAATTTCATTATTGCAAAACAGATATCCCTGTGGCTGTACCCCAAAGTTGGCGCTCCAAACGAAAGAATAGTCATTTTTGTAAATTCCAAGCCTAGTTGATGGATAATTGGTTCGAAAATTTTCTTTCCCTGAATTTTGAAGTGGCGACAAGATATAAAGAATTGGTTAATTTTCTTCAACTTTGTGCATTATCATCGCTTCTACAACCTCCCGATCTGCAAAAGACCTTTTGAAAAGACTCTACATGAACCGCGTGAGCTACATTTCATTTACATTCTCGGGCATCACGTGTAAAATGCACGAAATCATTACCTGTCATACTCAATAGCCTGGACGTAATTAATTTCGACCTTCTCGAGCTTTTTTAACCTAAACTGAACCTAAATGAAAATGAATGTTTTTTAATCTCCGTCAAAATGTGGCCGCGGCTGTCGGAAACGGGACCGCGGCTGTCGGAAACTGTCGGAAGCTGGACCGCTAGATTATATGACCGCGGTGATCGTAGAGGACGATATTACATTGAGATTGCCTGTGACAAAGGGCTGTTAAAGGGGCCCTTAAACACGAATTGCGCATGTTGCCTTTATTTTATACGATTGTTTGATGTGGGAATCATCGGTCACCGTAGCACCACTAAGAGTGGCGCGAAATGCGAACGTGCCTGAAATCTGAATTTGTAGCTCAAATCGGCATCATTGGCGACCGCAGCGTCACACATCAATGTATCTGCGAGCGGATACCCTTGATGCTGGTGACGCTGGTTGTGCCGTTGGTTCTGAATGGCTGACAGCATAGTTGCGAATAAAATTTACGTTTCGCACATGCTTAGGTGTCGCACTGACCGTGATGAATTCTAACACGAAAACACGTTTTATGCTTGCGAAAGCACCTAAAGGACATAAATTTGCGCGTTTCCCTTTCATTTCTTGTGCATCTGACACAGAGAGCCATGTGCCGCCCCCGTGGTTGCCGTAGACCAAGAGAACTACGCTGTCAAAAGCGCGAGAACCGTCGTGGCAGGAAGGCCACAGTGGAGAGCATGGTTCGGGTATACCGCAATATGTAAGCCGCGTTTTTACTGGAAGCAGCATCACGTCTCTGGGTGAGTGAAATGCGAGAGGAGGTGGCAATATTTGTCTTCTGATATTATTTTGAATTCGTAAGTTGAACAAGTTCTGTTTGCCCGCATCAATCTTGGATACCTTGAAACCGGGCGGGTACGATTTGGTTTCAGGGCCCCTTGAAGGCAACAATAATAGTCATCGCCAATAACAAGTTTTCTCCAGCGTGCCCCCGCCTGGCCGGCATATACACGCGCTCACCAGTGACAAAGTTAATATTGAACGCCCTGGCGCGGGTCAGGCCCGGGATTAGTAACAAGGGCTCGGGCCTTTCTTGGTCTCTTCACTGGGACCCGGAATTGGCGCTATGGGCCGAGGCCGGGCTTGGGCTGCAATATCAGGCCCGTGCAGTGCTCTAACTGAAGATGCAATTTAGCATGGTGGCGTTACCATGTTGCTTTCCCTCCTCCTCACCCTCACATTATTCTTTCTCCTCATAACCTTCTTGCAACGACGCGACATCACAGCGCATGCACAGCTGGCGATGCGGAATCGTGTGTAGAAGAGCGCTACTACAGGCAGTTATGACCGGCTGTGCCAAGACGCACCGCTGGTCGGGAGACGCGGGTCTAAATGATATCCTGCGAGTGCGCCGTCCAGAACGTGCACCGGCGAGCACGCTGAACGCCGAGCGCGTCCAGCAGGAACGCTTAAAGAGAAATAAGTGCACGGGACCATGTTGACGTACGGCCTCCTGGCATAAGGCGAACGGTATATAAGAGTCTGTGGGCCTCGTAGAGCACGCGCAGCGCATCTCTGGCATTGCGTCTTACTAGGGAACTCGAGGCGCTTCGAACCGGTTTTAGGCAGATACCAAAGTTCTTACGGCCGGCATGAACAACTTCGGTGCTAACAAGTGCGCGTGAGCTCGATGTGTGAGATGCCCAATGTGCGGCATGTGCGCGTGCGCTTCTTTCTTCTCTTGCGCTCATGCTCTCAGCCCACTACCACATAAAGGTGGAAGCGTTTCATCAAGCGGTATTGGCCTGGAGATCGACATTTTTTTTTATTGCGAAATGGGCTTGCCCTTAAGGCATAGTATATGGTGTATTTTGTTAAATGTGTGCTGCAAGTCCTGTGTGTGGCACGATGCCATAATAGTTTTTCTCAAAAAACACAACTGCCCTCGTAACTTATTACAACTCCTACAGTCCTTTTTGCAGCATCGAAAAATAATATATCAAACGCACTCAGGAACAGCCACAGCAACACCAACAATCGGGAGCCCGCAAGGGTCACCAATCAGTCCACTATTATGGAATATAATCATACATGACCTGCTCAACCTCTCACTGCCCCAAAACACACACATACAAGCTTACGCCGACGACACCGTAATATTAGTTCACGAAACGTCACGTCTAAAACTCCAAACGCTATCCGAAAACGTCCTCGAAACAGTACTTGACTGGTCCACCCGTCACAAGCTAACAATCAGCACCGCAAAATCATACTTCATATTCTTCAATAATGGTCACAAGGGAACATCTAAACGGCAACCAAGCATTAGAATGGATGGCAAATTTTTAAAAAATGAAATCTGAAATTAAACTACTCGGCATATTATTCGACAACACTTTAAACTTTCACTCTCACGTCGCGTACCTTAAAAACAAAGCAGAAACTTCCACAGCCAGACTATTGACGTTTTTTAAACTCCATCACTCTACAACACCTTCTGTGAAACATCGCTTATACAGACAGGTCATCCTCCCAGCCCTTACATATGCATCTCCGTGTTGGTGGCCCTCATATCCATCATCCTACCTCAAAGCTAGAGTAACTTCCCTTCAACGATCCCTCCTAATAACACTTACAGGTGCATTTTATACTACCCGTATTTCATCACTTCAAATACTTGCTAACTGTCCACCGTTAACTCTAGAATTAGACAGACTGAACGCTGAATATTCCTTATTTACAGAAAAACAATTAACCCTTTACCACACAACAACATATCACCCAAACCTAGTACAATATCCGCATAACACCTGGACGCATCACCCCAGTGAGAAATATACATTCCCATTTCACAAGTTAACTCCAATTACAGCATCCAAATACACAACACGCAACGCAGTCCATATTTATACAGACGGGACATTTACATCAAGTGCATCAGGTTCCGCTTTTGTAATTTTTATGTCCTCTCAAATACACACAGTCAAAAAATTTAAAATTATAAACAACCACGGCGCCTACACAACTGAGGTCATTGCAATAACTGAAGCATTGGCATATCTACCACACATAGGAAACCAGAAACCAATACACATTTATACCGACTGCTTATCATTACTGTCCTCGCTCAACTCATTAAAAGACGTAGACACCCGCATTGTTCACATTAAACGAACACTCCAACAGTTGCAAAACTCAGATTACCAAATACACTTATTCCACGTTCCTGGTCATAGTAAAGTATTCGGAAATGAATTGGCTGATATAGCTGCCTCATCCGCTGCCGTGCACGGTACGGTAAGAATGTCTAAAATTTCAATAAAATCAATCCGCAGAAAACTACACAAAACAATGAAAATTCTCTGGCACAATTATTGGCAAGCAGTTGGTAAGGAAAGCTCTGTCTACAATTGGCTCCCCAGTGTATTTACAATTCCAAACAGCTTTCTACCAAAAAAGCATATAACACAATTACTAACCGGCCACGGGCATTATCAATATTATCTATTCCGCTTCAACATAACCACCACCAACTTCTGCAAATGTGGCTCAATATGTGCAAACGTGGACCACTACTTTAACTCATGTCCCCTGACCTCCCCAATAGTCACGCCATTAAAAAAATATCTCAACACCAACGACATACTACCTTTACACTATCCTTCCATTATACAAAACCTTTCAAAACGCGCCATCCTTGCCAAACTTGCTTCCCACATCACAACACTTACAACCATTATACATGATTCACACATCACTCCGGACGCATTCTAGTCACCACAAATACATCAATACCACTTCGAAATCTCACAAACGAAGCCATTTTTTCATTTCGTCTATTAACAAGCATGATGTACGACATCCACGTGGAATAAGCCAACCATGGCATGGTTCTTCCATACGTGCATGTCTGCAGCCATGATAAATCATGTAAAATACAACCTAAGAACCACACCCACAAACCTACCTCCAAAAGCTCACACTCTCTCACTCCCTCGATATACCTTCACAAATAGCATCATAACTGGTCGAGGCACTGTAGCGGAGACCGTCTTGTTTAAGGAGACCAGAGCGCTCCCGATGGAGTCCTTTACATGTCCATATGAGATGGTGTGCATCTGCGTCCGTCACGGGAACAGAACAATAAGGGCACGTATCACCAAGTAGTATGGTGCACCAGTTCCACGTAGAGAGTACAGCCGGTGTAAGGGCCACCCCGGCCCGAAGTCTCCTAAGCACAACTTCCTCCGCCCTAGTAAGGTGATGGGGGAGGGAGCAGACAGACGGTGGGATAAGAGCACGTGTGACCTGCCGGAGAAAGTTCTTACGGGCGCAAAGGGAGGTGAGGGGTTGGGGTGGGAGGGGAATGGATGGGGAATGTGGATTGGGAGGAAAGTGTGCCGCCTGGTCGGCAGCAATGTTGTGAGGGTTCGCAGCATGCCCTTGTACCCAGTGTACCTTGACGCACGTAGTTGTTGTGCGATTTAGGGCGTGTATGGCTTCGCAGATTTCCATTGCCTTGTGCACTTTTTTAAGTTCTTGTATGGCTGCTAGAGAGTCGGTGAATATGTCTAGTCGCTCAAGTGTAGGTAGCTTAGAGATGGCGTCTTTCAGGGCGTTATGAATGGCTTGAAGTTCCATTACCAGAGCACTGGCTTCTTTAGATGTATATTGTTGGTGACCACTGATGAAGGAATGCGTAGAACTTAGGAAGGACGTCGTACCGCCGTCAGGTACAATAGCAGCATCTGTATATACTGTGTAAGTATCAGCGCATGTAGAATCTACTGCCTTGTTTGCACCAGTATTTTCGGGGTCACTTCGCCCTAACCTCGTTGTTTTATTAGTCGTGATGTGAGTAAATCCCCAGGGAGGCATTGGTTCAGTAGCATTTTCTATTCGAGAGCCACGCTATGCAATGCGGCGACAACCGGAACCGGCTGCTTTTTTATTTCACGTGCTGGTTCACGCTGCGACATCAGTTCTGCAATTGTGTTCAGCTGAGCATGTTCCTGCAGAATTGGCACTGGTGTGATTCGAGGTAGCGAAGTAATGGTGCGCATAGCATGATAGCACTGTCGCCGCGTGAGTGTGGATAGCCGTTCGCCAGCGCGCATTGAGATCTACGCAGTGGCGCTCTGTTGTGAGCGGTTTGAGGCAGCTGCTAGCTAAATAAACTCATTAATTGCAATCAAACGGTAATACATGCGTCCTTTAACCTCACGACAGCGCATTGATCACGCAAAACGTTTTTATTGCACGTGAAGGAAGCGTGATATGCCATTCAACGGGGCACTGACATCACCCACCCTCACAGTTTGACCTTCCGCAGCGGTTTTCTCCGTCTATTTTTCTTTCACCATACTTAAGTTTTCTTCTCTCTACAATGGTGGCTTTGCTGTTACGCGACTGAAAGAGTTTATTATTGTGTTTGTCGCATATCTGTACACGTGTGCTTGCGCGGTACTCTGTCACGCGGCCCATATCGCAACTCCCTCATGTGAATAAAAGCGCTTGGCGCATGGCTGGAAGCGGGGGGGGGAGCAATTTTCCTTCGGCACTTCACTGTTTGCAAAATGATGTTTGCATGTGTAATACTGAAGAACCTATGATGTTTGGAATAAGGCCCAGGGTCACTAGCATTGATTAGGCTCCTTTACGAGCAAGAGATTTTTTGTTGCGATTTTTACGGACGAGTGGTCTAAGGGACAGACTTTAAGCAGTGTCGCGTTTGTGTGCGTGTGTTTTTTTTCTCTCTTTTTCTTTTTTCTTGTCGTGTCTCCTTTCTGCTATCTTTCAGTCCCCTTACCCTTCTTCCCCTGCACAGGGTAGCCAGCCGGTCTCAGCACTGGCTAACATCCCTGTCTTTCCTCCTTTCTCTTCCTCCTCCTCTTCCGAAAATTATTCTCGTGTTAAGTCACACTAAACGTTTTTAGCACAGTGAATGAAGTGTGGTGGGTGCACTTTAGCTTCCGTGGCACCTTTTGTTACGATACTGCTGGAAATCTACAACTTGTGCACATATAAGGACCTCTTGATGGGCCATTCGGTTCGTTTTGTTGACGGAACACTAAATGCTTAAAAAATGGCGAAAGGGCACATCTTTTTTTGGCGGCGTCCTGTTCCCAGTATTTGCGCATTTAGTATTCTGTCTGTTGTGAACACGATGTTGGTCTGTTACATATGCACTAACCGGACAACACACTCTCCGGAAGCTATTGCTGATCAGTGGCTGTAGTTGATTCTGACTTTTGCAATTGTTACTCGAGCATCACACTGTATCCACTCCGCACAGTATTATTGATCATAGCGCTTTTGAGTTAGTGGGCTTGTAGGTGCCGCTGCGTAGCACGATCACGGTAAGGAACGGAGCCAGCTCACAGAATTACATAGAATCGCTTCAAGTACAGCTCGCGCTCCCCAACGCCATTGTTCCCGCAGCTCCCACTGAGTATTAAACCCGTGCCGCTGGAAAACAAGGCAGAGCTTTCGTGAATCGCCTCGCACTCGGACAAAACGCGGCAAAGTGCAGCGGGCAGCTGCGGTGTGAGACGTGTGGAGGGGGCCGGCCGAATGACCTCGCGGGGCGCGAAAGTTCAGAAGCGCCGGGGTGGGGCGCTCACGATGGCTGGCGTCATCCGGCAAAGTAAGAAAAGAAACGACGCCCTTAATGAAGAGGACGATCGCCGCGCCCCGGTAGGATTAATCGCGGGACAGCCTCTGTGCAGCACGGGATGAGAAAAGAAGAGAGGGTAATAGGAGGGAATGGGAAGGGGGAGTTAGTCCTTTCTTGGTCGACGCCATCCCAAAAGCCCTCACGCCGGCCGACGTGTCGGTGAAGAGCGCTTGCCGCTCCCTCCGGGTGGCGCTGGGCTTCCGGTACGAATGTGGCAAGAAGACAGCGAGATGGCGCTGCCATCTAGGGGCCGACATACGAAATGCGTTGCCCTCATTCTTCAAACCGTGCCGGCACGCACCTGAGGGTTATTAGAAGTAGTACGGCTAAGTGGTCAGGGGTGGACTGACATTATGCAGAACACGTGAGAGGGCGCACGCGTGTGTGCGTGCGGGGCGTCGAAGTCGCCAAATTAAGAGTGTCGGCGCGTTTTTAACGGAGCTCCGTTGTGGAGATTAGCGGAGCTTTGATTTAATAAGACCCCCTTCCCTTTCTCTTGTTCCGTCCATTCGCTTTTTCCTGTCGACTCTTGCCGTATGCACGCGGAGCTCAATTTAGATCGCTCGATGGCCCGTTGCGCCGTTTTTCGCTCTCATTTAATCCCCATCGGCTCATCACGCGTGCTTACATTCGCAGCCGCACGCGAAAGCGGAATTGTTTCAAAATGGCACTTAATCGGCATGCTCGTGTAAGGCTGGGTGTGCGCGGGTTAACAAATGTCGTTGAGGAAGCGAAAGGCAAAAGTGGACAAAAAAGACGGCGCGATTTAATTGAGACGGTTGTTATTCGGTGCTTACGCATTCTCGCGGAATTTGGGTCGTGGTAGTTCCGGTGAATTACGTAATAAACACGTTGAAAGTGGCCCTTACGAGCGTGTGCTTGCGGCCCTGCAAAAATAGTGATTACTAGTTCTGACCGGAGAGGCGGTGATTCATCATTGCGCTCTCATTTTTATAGTCTGTTTTTAGCGATGAACCTATTGCAATTCAGTTCCGCGACATAGGTTTCCTTTGTTAGCACATTTACTTAACTTCCTTGGCGAGGAAGTTTAATCCTCTACAGTGTTGAAAGCTATTCGATATCTTGCCTTATGACTTCAGCAAGACGAGTGAAAGTTTACTCTCTCTCGTTTTTTTTTTTCATTTTGGGACAGTTTGCACACCTGCGATTATTGGGGGCTTTTTTGCCTGCACTGTGCCTTCAGAAAATTGACTGTTTCCTAAATGCAGCGTTATATGGAACTAATGATTCAATACTGTTTCTTTGGATTCTCGCCTCCAGATGCAATTCAATCATGCCCGATTACTGAACGCATTCAAACAACGCTTTCTTTTTCAGCAATCCTATTGACTGAAATATTTCTTTCGTATAATTCATTCTTCTTCGATAAATTGATGTAACTACTACGGCCACGGCATCAAAGAAGGCAGAAAGCAGTATCTGGCAAGATAGATAGATAGATAGATAGATAGATAGATAGATAGATAGATAGATAGATAGATAGATAGATAGATAGATAGATAGATAGATAGATAGATAGATAGATAAAACCACGTAATATGTACCTTCGATAAACTGGATAGAATAAATTCAATTCGACCTTGTGTTGTGGGCAAGAGGAGTCAGCAGAAAAAGCTGGTAGCGCGGTTCGGCTGAGGTCTTGCCCTCAATAACAATACAGCATCAGCAGCAGCAGCAGCACAAACACCGCGATTGCCCACAGTACACTAGAACATAGAATAGGAAATCACCGTACTAATGAAAGTATATACGTTGGAGACTGACTGTCTTGTCAAGCTGGCTGACGCAAATTAATGTCAAAATAAAAAGAAGCATGCTTATCAAAAAGGCACAGACACTAAGTAATTATCGTCAAAGCATACAAGCGAAAGCCTTGTTGAAAAATGATTTTTCTTTTTTTTTTTGGGGGGGGGGGTAATTTGCCGTGTAATTTATTTCCACGGATTGAGCATCGAGCTTAGCCTCCGTTCTATCTCAGGTTAGGAGACTTGGACGAAACGAAATCCGCCTTGAATAGCAACCACCTCTTGTAAGGAATGCATTACGCCTGTGGGCATCGGCTACTCCAGCTCTCTGACATCGAATCTGGTAACGAAACCGGTGCGCTATTTGAAATACAACAAAAATGGAGTGAAAAACACGTCGAACCAAGAAAGAACGATAGTATTTATTTATTTATTTATTTATTTATTTATTTATTTTTATTTATTTCAGGATACTGTCAATCGTCAGCGAGGATTGTTACGGAAGTGGGAAGAAAACACCGACACTGCAAAAGCATAGGTAACGGACATGCTTATGCATATAATGAAAAAAAAAAAAGCTCACTCGAGAAGAATTTCAGAAACACTCACAACTGCATAGTGGAACATTTGCGATATAGTATATAGATGCAATATCGTCACGTGGTCGTGAAAATTAAGGACGCAACACAACTCAAGGCTTTCCAGTCGAACTGTTTATTCGGCGAACCTGTGCCCAGCAAAGCAAATCAAATAACACTGCAAAACAATAATGAAAGGGAAGGGGTCAAGGGCTCGTTCTTTATTTGTTAGAAACAACTTAATGAGCAAACAGACAATGAAGCCAAGGAAAACATAGGGGAAGTTACTTGTGGTATTGTAATTGTGGAGAAAGTAGAAAGGAATTAAAGTGGACGAAAAGACAAGCCTGCCTTCGGTGGGACCCAAACCCACGACCTTCGGATGTCGCGTCCGATGCTCTACCAACTGAGCTACGAAGGCGCTCGTCCCCCCGTCCACTTTATTGTGTATTTATGTACGTATTATCCTGGGAGTGTTAGGCAGCGCTACTCATGGCCAAGGCGGCGCGCCACTCATGGCCAAGACGCCGCCTTGGCCATGAGTGGCGCTGCCTAACACTCCCAGGATAATACGTACATAAATACACAATAAAGTGGACGGGGGGACGAGCGCCTTCGTAGCTCAGTTGGTATAGCATCGGACGCGACATCCGAAGGTCGTGGGTTCGGGTCCCACCGAAGGCAGGCTTGTCTTTTCGTCCACTTTAATTCCTTTCTACTTTCTCCACAATTACAATACCACAAGTAACTTCCCCTATGTTTTCCTTGGCTTCATTGTCTGTTTGCTCATTAAGTTGTTACTGCAAAACAATAGTGGCGTGAACAGCCGTCCGTCTTCGGTAAAAGCTGACCTGCTCTAGAATGCGTCGGGTTTTATACGCTGCTCACAATGAGCTCTGGTAGTATCACTGAGTATCTAGAAGGCACTCAAATGTGCGCATCGGGCATGCAGAGTTCGTAGAACGGTCGGTACCATTCTCAAAGCGGCATGCAAGATAAACACTGTCTGCGCTGCGCTTAGGAGGGGGATAACGGCGCTCCCCGTAAACAAAGAAATTAAAAACCAAGCGCGCGCGTCAATATACAAATATTACAACAGAATAGTTTAAAAATGAGAACAACACAGGAACGGATTAAGAAAAGAAACGGCAGGAATACGGTAATAATCAAGAAGACGTCAAAATGTCAGGGTGCTTCGCGAAAAGTTCATCGCGAAGAATTTCGATAATAACATTGAATAGCACTTAGATGTTTTTTTGTGCCTCGGGAAACTGTGATGTCGCACTCGGATAAGACTTTGTTGAGCTCTTTCTTACGGGAAACACCCTCAGCGACAGCCCTAAAAAGATGAATTGAAACGCGGTCCCCTTCAGCCGTGCGCCAGCATACTGCATCGTAGAAGAAATCGAGGACATTGTCACATTTGCAGATGCAGCGGTGTACGTCTGAGACCATACGCCAATTGCTGTCTTAGATATGAACGGAAGGCATGTCATTAGACATTATTTGTGCATGATGTTCAAAGGAAATAAACGGAATTCCAAATGCACGATGCCGAAGGGAGCAAGATCCGAGTTCCCGAATTCTCGAATGTTAGACATGTTGTACTAGTTAGTAGTTATACTATACATAGTTAGGCCAACCTATAGCCCTACCTGTGAAAAGCGGGACGGAATGATGGAAATCGAACAGCTTGAAATGACCATTTGACGAAAAATTTCCTGTGGACAAAAATAAAAAGTGATTTCAACAAGAGCTACGTGCCCAGATTTTGGTGCATAAATCCGGAGAGCTCTAGATAAAGCTTGGTCTGTACCGTCAGAGTTGCTGTGGCATTTTAAGCTTTACAAAGTGGCCTAATAATAAATTTTATATGCTTATTATACCCGTTTTTACCGCTACTTATGGAGTAAGGCAGTGTCAGCGTCGTCTTCTTAAGCCACAGTTGGCGCTCTCAAGCGACTGAAAATAAAAAAATTGGTCCCGTATCTGCGTGCCGCTGCAAATGTCGTCGAAAGAGCATAGTCTCCTGTCGGCCGTACTGCGCTGCGTGATATATGGACGCCATCTGGCAGCGCCGTCGGGAAACATGAGCTTGTGCAGAATCCCTGGGCGCCAGGTGGCAGCACCAAATCGTCGGCAGAGGCCTTTTGCGTGCATAGCGTCGCATTTTTAGCCCAGCCTAACAAACGCCATATGGTCTTTAGAATTACATATCTGCGTATTTTCTAGTCAAGGAAGACACCACCTAATACGTACGTATTGATGTTGCGCCTCAGATATGCGTAGTATTTGCTTTATGATCGACAATGCTCACAAGTGTGAACGCAGCTACCAGTTCAAGATGGCTGGGCGTTAGGCAAGTGCTTAAACTTTGGCCGGGTGGCTGAATCGTGTGACAGACGGACAAGCAGAAAGACAGACCAAACTTTCTGCGTTCAAGTATCCCAAGAAAGACTATATCGTCTTTAAAAAAGAATACTGCATGCACTAAGGCATACATAGCTCTCGGAAAATACACAACATGAAAGATGAAACTGGGACCGCCGCGCCTCGCTTCTTTCGAGCCCAAACATGCCGCATACTGCGTATGTTGCGGACAGAAAAGAAATGGCTGGTACATTTGTGCCTGTGACGGGACTCCTCGCATTGCAAGCAGCCGGTCAAGCGGGGCATAAAACAAAGAAATGTGATCAGAGCGCGGGCGCGTTTGACGGACCCGCTGCTCGGCTGCATAAATGAGCGGCAAAAAGGCTTATCCCGGTCGCGCAGGCTATATACGCCGTCTCTATAACACCATCCGATCGCAGTGCTGCAGCAGAAACTCGTTCCTCGTTGGCGCGTAGCCGTACCCTGCGCTTTCGAGCATCGAGATAAGCGTGGGACCATTTAGCCGGGACTTCTTCTTTTTCTTTCATGCCCGTTGATATGGCGTTCACGATCAGTCGAACGGGGAAGCGGAATCAACGTTCATGCGAGTTAAATTTGGTTGCGCTTAAGGCGGGCGCGTTTGTCGATTACATTGCTTGGACAGCGATTGTCGCGGTGACAAGCGCGCGGACTAAAGCGTAGTACTCGTGAGCAGAACTGTGTAGACGCGAAGTTTCGCGCTTCCATTGATGCATGAGAAAGGCTGCCGCGTGTTGCTCGCTCCTCTGAAAGACGCGGCAACCCTTATCGTACTACAGCTGCTTTCCGCAGCTACAGGCGCACGGCGACACAGGCTTGTGCTAACCCCCGTCTTGGCGTGCCAGTTCCCTTTCCGCATAAACGAAGTAAACCTTCCGTCTTCTTTTTGCGACCTAATAATAGCAATACTAATAATTGATGGGGTTTTACGTGCCGAAACCACGATATATGTGATTATGAGGCAAGCCGTAGGAGGAGGGACCCGGAAATTTCTACCGGCTGGGGCGTTTTAACGTGCAACTGACATCCCACAGTGCACGGACCTGCACCATTTTCGGCTCTTTCTAAAATGCGGCCGCTGCTGCCGGGATCGAACCCTCGTTCTTCAGGTCCGCACTCGAGAGCCATAATCACTGGACTTCGATCAAGCAATCGGAACAGTAAAGGTCGACCTTTCTGCGAAATTTGAGAAAGAGCATTGTAAGAGCGAAAAAAAAGCCGTTTTTTATTTCTACATGGTGAAGAGAAATATTCATATCACGTTCTAGCACGGCTGCAGGCAAGTGTGGAGCTGGGGCATATATCTGTTACACATTGGTAGAATTCTGGACATCGTTCACTGTGTGTATTGCTAACTTTCAGAGTGGCGGCATTTTGCGCCTCTCAGATAGGCCATAACAACTTAACGGGCCCATCAACGATATAGTAACATCGATGGCAAATTCGTCCATTTAAGTTTTCCGACTTCTATACAGACAATGGCTGTGAAAGAAATTGCGAACACGTGCAAGCATAATTAGGATTTATTCTGATATCCTAGGACACGGAATTTAACAGTAATACTCCTAGAGGTGTCTCTAGCGCTACAGTAATTGAGGCACCACGAGAATGACTGGTACTAAGTGGATTTGTCTGATCTTCGCCCTTGCGGGTCAGGTAATCTTTAAATCTTCGATTCCTAAGATGTATCTTTGATTTATCCTTAGTGGTTTGAATTCTGAAACCTTGAATCGACTTCGATTTCCATAAATGCCGAAGATAAAAGAATCCACCATCCATTTCCGCATTCTGGTCGAGTGTTGGTAAATGAGAGAAATTTACATAATTCCAAGGCTCTGGAGACTCCACCTAAATAGAGTGAAAGTGTTCATGTAATTCTTTGAGGGTTAAGCGCAAACCACAGGACAAGAGAGCAAGACGAACGACACGGGCGCTGCTAGCAACTGCGATGGTTTGCTTGAAAACATCATTGCAGCAAGACAATGCGGTCATGCGCACATGATCCTCAATAAAAATGGAACAATAAACAAGCCAACAGATCCCCCCACCGTCACAGCAAAATGACACGTTCTAAAAATACACTCAACCAAATCATGGCAGAAAACTTAAGCATCACAACATCGGTGTCGCGGAAATGCCTAATAGAAGATTCGCAATGTACTAGAGTCAGTATATGACAGCTTAAACGTGAATACACATAGAACTTATTTCTTTGTTCAATAGAGGAATCGACGCAACGCTAACGCACATGACATCAAAGCGGCTTCTATATAGAATCTCGAGTTTTAGTCTAGTAGCTCCCCGGCCTGCCGCATCTGCTTTCTCTAACAGCGGGTGACAACCGCACTCATCGCCGTGTAAGAGGAAGTTCGACCCTTTAGAATTCACGTTATTATGGTGCTCCCGCAGCCTACAATTACACTAACCACTCTGCCCCTAGTATACACTACCGCAGCTTAATGGTATTCTGCACACATCCTCGGTGTATTCGACGTATGGCTCCCCGTTTTCTGCGGTGCAACGCGCCCTGGCTTGCGTTCTCGTAACGCGTTTGCACAGCTGTGGCAATTCACGTGTCGCGGAAAGTACTAAATGCCTCCCCGCTATCTTCGAGTTATGGACACTTTGTGCACATACAGTACCTCGTCGACGCGCCGTTTCTGTGCGATACATACAGCGTCTCGCGCATGCCCCTTGCGGTGCTGGTTTAGCAGCGTTTCTGCCAGAGACTGCAAGAGCGTATATGAGGGATCCCAGCCATTATCAACCCGGTTGGCTGAAGATCGAAGCTTCCCGCTGACTCCTGTGGGCAAGACTTGGAAAGTGATGACCTGAAACATTCCCCTTTTATGAGTTTGGAGTGTGAAGAACCGCAGGGAAGAATGACTTTACTGGTTTTTGCATGACATATGTTCCCAGCAGATGTTATCACATCCATTGAAAAAATAAAAGGAAGTCGAGGAACTGTATCGCGGGGCCTTCTTGTAGTTCAAACGTGAATATCAGCGAGGAGGAACACTTGTTAAAAACTTATACGATCGACGTAACCATCAAACATGGACATGCCGATGTGTTTAAATTTAAAATAATAAAGAAATCGTCCACGTCCACGTAGTAAACGTACCTGAATACGTTTACTACGCATTGATCGGCTGCTTCTAGTCAGCGTTTGAGGTGACAGTCAAAGCCAATCAGAAAAATTTCGCACAGTACGGGCACTACGCAAGCGCCCTTGCAGGTACTCTGCTTCTAGAAGCACAACTTCTTTCCAAAAGAAACTTAAGTGGCGCTGAAGTAGTACCTCAGCGCCACTGTTCCTTAGAAATGCCACATTCATTGGAAGGCTACCGTGCCGGAATAGTCAGTAAGTTCGCTCACAGTGGGAAAGAATCCTTCGTGTGGCACAGAGTAAAAAAGTTCCAGGATGTATATCGACATACCACATTTCGCTCCTCTGATGCCTTGTTGTAGAACTTCTGTCACGCACTCGGAGTCCTTGATTTTTAAGGGATCCTCGAGTGTCAGTTTCTTTAGATTCTTGAGAAAGTAGCCGCTAAGGACGCCCTGTCAGCTCCCGTTCCCAGACACGATCGTTCTCAGAGGGCAATTGTCCTTGTTGGTTTTTGCCGCTAAAAATACTTCTAGGACACCTCTCTTAAAGGAGTACTGCCAAGGAAATCTTCATTTGGGGTTTTTTTGCATGAAATCAAAGGCCAAGCCCTCCAGAGCCGAGAAAACGTACTGGTAAGCGTGAGTGCGCCGTGAAAATTTATTTACAGCATGTCTTTAAAAACTGGTTTCGGATCCTACTGTAGCCTGACGTCACGACACAGTATGTGCATAGTAATGAGCCCCTCGTGACGTGCTCCCGCAAGAAATCACGACGTTTTCACCCAGTGGTCTCTCGCGCACAGCGCCTATAGCAAGTGCGGGGTCAACGATGTACGAAATTTTGTATAGCGACTCCGCAACGACGGCATATACTTCGGCTCAGTGCAAGATGCAACGTACAGCACGTACTGTGGGTGTCGGCGTGGCTCCGGAGCCCGCGATAAGCTAAGGTGGCCTCCGAGACCTCCAGGGCATTTCAGGGACAAAATGCCGGCACCATAGCGACCTTGCCTTCCGATTATACGCGGGCACACACGGCGTAAGAGGGTGATTCGACTTCTTCGCTCGCTTCACGGGCACTCTCCACTGCGGCGACTGAACGGCGAGAGCAGACGACCGAGGGTGACGCGCGAGCGGCCATTTTGCATGTTTTAGGGGAGAAGCTCCTTAGGGCATAGGCCTAGTCCGGCGTCGTCGTCGTCGTCGTCGTCGTCGTAGCCACCTCTAGGTCTCAGAATGATCACGAGATGGCGCTGCGGTGCTGCTTAGCTAGTACGCGAATTGATCAACTAGATGGCGAGGAGGCGCTCGCTGCGTGCTCTAGTGTGATAGGAGAGCGCTAGATAGCGGCCTTTTGTGTTCGAATCTGATTGGATGGAGGTGCATTGCTCTCGTTTAATCGGATATCGCTAGAGGCGCATCTCAGCTCGATTCTCATTGGATGGACGATCGTTCGAGATCGTTCGATGCGCGACCGATGAACCTCCGGAGCTTCGCCCACTCATCATCATTCACTCCGTCGATATGCGTGGATTTTTTTGTACCTGACATCATCACAACTTGCCATACTGCTGCGTGAAGTCACCAAAATTTGTACTGTAGCTTGACGTCACACTAGTGGCGATGTCAGTAGGCACGCCATGTGAAAATTGACTTTGACATCAAATTAAAATATCTTATCAGCATTTCCTAAGCTTAACATTTGCTCAGAGCTGTCTACGCATATAGGAGAGTTGTACGATGGAGTGAACTCAGCGTCGAAATTTGGTGTCCGTACTCCTTTAAAGTCCTTCCCTTGCTTGTATAAGGCCTTCAGGTTCATTCTTTCATGAAGAGCAAGTGCGAGTGATTCTTACCTTGGCTGTCTTAACCTTAGCTTACACGAAGTTCTTATCAATTACTTCTCACCGACTGAACTCATGACTGCTAACAACATTGAAACACTTGCATTACGACGAAAAAGGAATCGCCTTAACTTTCTATATCTTCTTGTTAATCATAAGTTAGCCCTTGACCCTCGTGCATATGTATCTCCTCTGTCCACTAGGCATACACGTCATCACGCCCATTCGTTAACCCCGTATTTCGCCAAAACCAACGCGTTTCAATTTTCCTTTTTTCCGCGTACTGTTTCAGAGTGGAACTGTCTAACTGAGCTCAGCCAATTTTCTGTTGTTTAGAGCTAAAATATGCACTGTTAATTTGTGTTCTGTTTCCATTTATGTAATATTTTGCCATGTATCTTTTATGCGTTCTGTTAGTACTTGTTTTCGATTCCATTTCTCGTGATATATTATGTTATCACGTGTGTCTTGTTTCCATTTTATGTAATATTTTGCCATGTTATCTTTATGCGTTCTGTTAGTGTTTTCGATTCCATTTCTTGTGACATATTCTTATGTTATCACGTGTGTTTTTGTTTATATCCTGCCTCTTGTACCTGTCCTGCTTGGACCAGTTCTTGGTCTGCAGTATTCAATAAATAAATAAAAATAAATAAAAACAGCTTTCTTACGAAAGAGCCCATTGGACATAACTGTGAGACTACCTTCTTTGAGAGCACCAGTACATGCTCCTCCATGTGACGAACCACTTTTTGTATGGTAGCACCACTGTGTGAACTCTTGTGGTAGGATGTCATGAAGTTATATGCTTTATAGGAAATAATTATTAAAGCAGTTAATTAGTCAGTCATGGGGATTTCTTTCATGAAATCAATTAAACCACCCACCCACTCAAAGTACATGCAAGAGTTGTTCGCTGCAAGCATTACTAGCGTGGGAAAAAATGTTTCAATGCTTCTATAAATTGCACACGTCGGACGTTAGGTTAAACATGGCTGAATTCGAGTTCATTATATAAAAGGCCGCGATCTATGTGAAATCCGTGCTTTAATTTCCCAACCTCCTGTCATAATGCTCTACAGCGAAAGAACAGAAAAGACAACTTTAGCTTTCATATATGACATTATGGCATGAAGAGGGCGAATAATTCACCATTATTCGAGTACCGCCGACATTCTGTCACACACTCGCACTGGAAGTTAATATACATGTAGCGCATTCAGTACACCGACTCCTTGGACGTTTGTTGGTGTCTTTTTTTTTTTTTCCAGTGCACTTGCAGTCATGACAATGCAGTATACGTCCAGTCACTTGCACGCAGTAGTGCTGATTACCCAAACATAACAAAGTGAACGCTTTCAGAAGAACGTAAATGCAGAGCGAGGAGAAAGTAGTGAAGTAGAAAAGAAATAGAGATTCACATTGTTCGCGTAAAAGTTACAGGCGATCTCTACCAGTAAATAGACCGCCCTCGTAACTGAACATCTTCACTCACGCCTGCTTGCCGGCAGATCGGCGTGCGCATAAGAGCCTTCCCCTCGGCGGGGTCTGGCTTCAGGCCGAATGAATGAGCACAGAGTGAGCGTATAGCGTGTAGTATCCGAAGTGTCGGTCTCTATGGCGGCGGAATTCGAGCCCCACTTCCGGACGGCGGCGCGGGAAAGCGTTGGAACCGCGTCCGCAGACAACGCAGCCGCTGCAGACCCGTGGCGGCGGTCCCCGGGTGTACGACCGGCATCATCATCGAAGGCGCTGGCAGCTGGTTCCGATCTCTCCTCGTGACCGCTTTCGGCCGGCGTGCGAAGTGCCCGGCCGCCACGCACACCGCGGCAGCTGGCCGCTGCTGTCGCTCGTCTTTACATGTATATAAACGCGAGCCACTCCTGCTCTTCCGACCCTTCTCCGGCCCGCTGTGCACTGCGCGTATGAAACGTGATTGCTGTTCGTTTATACCGACCTGAGCGGAGTTGCGTGCAGCTCAGCTAAGGCGTCGGGCACGCGAGCTCCTTCTCGCTCGAGGAAACTCTGCGGTGCCTTTTGGCTACGCGCTTGCGGTATTTTAGACGTGTCAGTCCAGTCGTTAAATGAGTGTTCCCGTATGAGCACTCGGCCTAGCTCTCGGATAGGGCAAAAAAAGAAAAAAAGGAAAAGAAGAAAAGCTGCAAGCTTGTTTTCATTTCGCCCACCTGAAAACTTCAACGATTCAAGGAACTCTGTCACCCTGCTACATGTTGTAGAGATTTGTTTGCTATATATTCCATCGCAATCCAAACAAAAGAAAAGTGAATTGTATGTCGCTAAGTCGCGTTGCCGGGCTAGTTGACTGAGGTCCAGAGTAGACACAGAGTAGACACAGAGTAGACACAGAGTAGACACAGACACAGCGCCAACTTTCAACTAAAAGATTTTTGTTATCGATCCCGTGACATTGCATAAATATCACGTGCGATCTCAAATAAAGAACTTTGAGTTGAAAGGTGTCGTGGAAAAAAAAAAAGGAAAGCTACGTTTCGTGACACGCATGCTGGTAGACAAGATAAGATGATTTACAGGTGCCCATTACATTCAAGATAAATCAGCGAGTGTAATCAGCGAGTCCTCTCCGTAGGATCTCTTTAAACATACGATGGAGAATCGTGGAGGATAACACAAAAAACTAGAGACGAAATTAAAGAGCACGCAGCGTGTGATGGAAGGAAAAATGATAGGTATAACGCTAAGAGGTTTAAAAAAGAAGAAAAGAAAACGAGCGGAGTGTATCAGAGAACAGACAGTAGTAGTTGATATTATTATATCAATTAAAAGAAAAAAAGTGGACCTGGGCAGGGCATATCATGCGGAGGACAGATAACAGATCGACAGTAGGAGCGACGGAATGGATACCAAGACAGGGAAACGCAACAGAGGCAGGCAAAAGGTTACATGGAGCGATGAAATTAAGATGCGGAACCGAGTCATACAGGATAGGGCAAATTGGAAATAGCTGGGAGAGACTTTCGTCCTGCAGTGGACTTAAAATAGGCTGATTACGATGATTATGACGGAGAGGAATGATTTCATTGGTCGTAGAGCGTTCCGCTTTGAAGTTCTCTTGCCGCGTCAAGCGCCAAAGCCCTCATTGGGGCTTTGGCGACAAACTGAATAAACTAGACTTGGCCTTTCTTTTTGTCGCCTCTAATATGAACCCTGCGTACCAATATTAGCAATATAAATAAAAGTTATTCCAGTGTTAAAAAAAAAGAGACCGCACTTGCACTTCGAATTACCGTCCTATCGCGATTCCCCCCCTTTTTTTTTACAATGGCAATGAAAAGTGTATTGAAAAGCACCTTAATAAATACCCCTCAAAAGTTAATATTCTTTCCTCAAGTCAATTCGGCTTCAGGGCAAGTTCTTCGACTGACTATACTATACTTTATTTTACAGATAAAATAAGAAGTTTCATAGATGCCGGTTTCTACGGAGGGTCAGTTTTCATAGACGTTTCGAAAGCATTTGATTCAATAAATCATGTCATCCTGACATGGCTAAACTACGCGCGTTAGGCGTCGATGGCCGCGCACTGGAACTTACTTAACAGACAGTCAACAGGCTGTATGTATTATTGCCTCGCTTTCTAACTTCAGAATAACCAACAAGGGGGTTCTGCAAGGATCGATACTCGACCCACTACTATTCTTAATTTACATAAATTATTTACCTAACTCTCTTTCAGAAACTGAAGCTTTCCTTTACGCGGACGATACTATATTGATTGGTAGCGATCGATCACTAACTGGTTTTTCAGCATAGTTAAGCACTGATCTGAACAATATTTTAGCATGGTGCCGCCTTAACTCGCTCAAAATAAACCCTACCAAAACTTCCTTTAGGCTTTTTCATTCGAATCACAGAACACCAGAATTCCTTTTCACTGTCATCCTTGACTCTCATGTCATTAGTGCCGTGGACGAATGTTCATTTCTTGGTATACTTTAGACTCGAACTTAAAATTTATGAAAAATTTCACCGATTTGAAGCGCAAACTTGCTCCTGTCATTAGAATTTTACTTAAAGCTAGGTATTATTTCAGTAAAGCAAACCTGCACTATACTAACTCTATTTTGTTTTTTTTTTTAATTCGCAGTCACCTAACTACTGTGTCACGCCGTGGGGTACCGCTTATCCAAAACGTATAACACCACTACAACATTTGCTGAATCAGGCCACCTGTATATTAACGTTCAGCTCTTTCAGTTGCTGTGTTTCCGACATGCTTCACAATCCTAGAATCCTCTCACTACATAGCCTTGTTAAATATAATTTTTCTATAGGGTTATCTAAACTAATCAGCAACCCTCATCCAGTGAACATATATCGAGAGGCTATTCTGGTTAATATTATTCGCACATAATTCGCAGCTAACAATAATTTATTATTACCATCAGTCCATACTAATTATGGAAAACACTCTGGTTGTTTCGCATCTTTATCGACTTCGAACGGCCTTCTTCTAAATGTTAAGCAGTCTTCATCGTTAGCTCTTTTTTTAAAAAAATATTATTAGCATTTCTTCTTGATAACTTAGAATTCTAAGATGCATGATATTATTGTCATTGTTCTTATTTCCCGTATTGTTCTTACTGCCCCATCTGCTCAACTTTTATTTTTCTTTGATTGCCCATTATTCATTTAGTCAATATTCTTTTTTCCATTTGTAAAATGTTCTTAGCACTGTTCTTGTACTTGTAATTTTTTTAATTTCGGCTATTTGCAGTTTCTATTACTTTTTCTTTGTATAACTTCTTCCCCGTTGTTCACATTGTTGCATTGTACTGGTACGTACAACGCACATTTTCTGACAGGGGGTCCCCCTACAGCGAAGTCCTCGGGGAGCTCCTCCTGCGTGCGTACTTATGTGAGCATATATGTTTTATATGAAAACAAACGAACTGAAACTGGATATTACCCACGAAATACTATCAAAAATGATTATCATTCGAAACTAATTTAGTGGTTGCTCTAGGAGGTCTTTAGGTGCAAAAGCAGCCTCGTCTCCAGGCGTCAATCAGTGTCACGAACTTCAGGAGAGTCGTGTGTCAAATTGGTTTTCCAATTAGTCCCGTCTCGCAGGCCAACGAGATTGAATAAATCGAATAGAGGGAAGCAGAAGTGACGAAAGATAACTCGAGTATGTTTTAACAGCTCAGCTATTTAAAGTCGAGGTAGATCGACGTGAAGCGTCGTTCCACAGCTAACGGCGAAGCTGTCACGCCGAAGGCAAAAGCCCTTTCCCTTGACCCACCACCCACACTGCTACGTGATTGAGTGATTTCTGGGGTTTTACGTCCCAAAACCACGACATGATTATGAGAGACGCCGTAGTGGAGGGCTCCCGAAATTTCGACCACATGGGGCTCTTTTAACGTGCACTGACATCGCACAGCACACGGGCCTCGACATTTCGCCTCCATCGAAACGCAGTCGTCGCGACCTGGATTCGATCTTGCGACCTGCGGATCAGCAGCCGAGTACCATAACCACTAGAACACAGAGGCCAGGGGACTAAAGAAAACTACTAGACCTGACATGGTGCAGTTCTCGTGTAATATACCACGCGAAAGGCAGGCTTTCGCAAGTAAACGTCAGTGACGTCCTTATTTGGAAACAGTAACGTCCCGCGAGAAGGAGGCTGCTACTGTGTTCGCTAAATCGTGGTATCGAGGTGCGACGACGATCTTATTGGCGAAGGCGTGAGCTCTCCATACGCGACTCTGTATACAGGAAGCATCCACGAAGCATGGGGCAGGCAATACCGCACGACGAGACGGTGCTGCAGGGTAAACACAGCGAGAAAGGATGGCGCGAGCACGACTCACGAGAACAAAAGTGGGCGCCGTTTTGTTTTCTTTACTTCGAGCACGGACAGGGAGGGGGGAAGGAGTCCAAGCCAATTGCCTTAGTGTCGAACGCTATACACACGCTCCGCTGTGTAGCGGCAATATGTTCCTACTTCTCCACGCCCTCCCTTAACTTAATTACTCCGCCCCAACATTCGCACCGGGGTGCGAAAAAAGAAGGCAGAGGGCAAGAAGGAAGACTATTCCCGTTTTCTGACTCCCATGCAGCGCCCCGTGGGCCGCTGGGAACGGCATTCTGGCGGCTGCTCTGGAGTACGCCCCGCCGGCCACCGGGTGTCTTTCATCTGCCGCGCACGAGAGAAGGTCGACGAGACGCCGCGGATGGATGCGGCCACACGGAGCAGAGGCACTCCTCTCTGACGCTGGACCGTCGGAATAGTGCGCTGGTAGATGCGTTCGATTGTTCTTACGAAAAAGTTATTTGGCCCGTAGAAGGCATTCCGGTTGTTGATCGGTAGGTTTCCGCTTTTCCTCACTTTGGGAATTTTCTTCGCTTAATTGAATTATTCAAATAGGCAAGGTAGACTACAGTAAGAGCCGGGTGCTCTTCCCGTTCGCCCATTGCGCAGGATAAGTATCGTTGAATGAAGATTATACGCACCAAGAGTACATGCCGCTATGCATATTGTGGTTTATAGGGCCCATTACACCTATGACAGAAGATATCAAACAATTCTAACGCAACCTTGATTCATACGATTCATACGAGTGCGGCGTGAATTGACATCATATCGGTCTGAGCACTGCGCATGATCAGCTCAACTGTATAATAGGCCATTCAGTAAAAGTCCTGGCGTGGGCAACGTGGGTGCTTCAACCGATGCTATAACAAGTTATTTAAACACCCGAAATTTTACGGGCATGCGCGCGCTGTATGAACTGCTGCACTTACATTGGTTCCAAACAGTATATGCTGCCCCTTACAGATATACTTGACCTGCTGGTGTGGTTTTTCTCTATTCGTGCCCTCAAACAGCAACAAGAGATATTGTCTGTAATTAGGGGGAGCGTATGTGGACCAGGTAGATGCAATAATTTCGCCAAAACGTGAAAAAAAAACGTATCTGCGTCGTTTACACTTGGTATACTTTTAGCCGACTTGAAGTATCGGTTACCTAATTTTGTCCCTGCGATGTTTATACTGTGCGCCATGGCGGTGTCGGTGAAATGATTTATGTATACTGTGGTTTACTTACGCTAAAGCAAGCGTGAAGTTAATTTCGTTTGGAAAACCGAAGTGTTCCCACAGGCAAGACCTTATTCGAGGATGTTCAAGGGACAAAGGGCAAAATTATGGCGAAAATATGGATTAAAATTCTGGCGAGAATATGCATTAAAGCCCGCGTGGTTAGGGAGCCTGTGTTTCATAAACTGAAAATTGCACGTTTTACAACGTGCAGAGCATATTCGCGAAGGCCTGCTTATTGAGTACAATTGCAAGAAATGATAGCGAAACGAACAACTAGGCTTGGGTTAAATATCTGTATCACTTAAACTCGAAGGCCTGCTGCAAATTTGCTAGTGCATCAGGTTGTATAGCAAGTCATACTTTCTAAAGGCACGTGCGGCGCATAGCTGCACATTCCTGAATGGGCGGTGCTGTCATGTGCCACATGTGATCGTGTATAGGCATTTGCATACGTTTCCATAAGGGTCTCGTGGGTCTTTTTCTACGCTCGTGTACTTTACCGTGTTCATCAGTGTCACCCCTCGATTTTATATCTGAGGTGTGTGGCTTTAAAAAATTTGTAGCTGATCCAACGTCGGAATCTACATAGTGAGAAGTTTGGGGTTCGTCTCTCACCGGACTTTCAGATGCGCATTCAGCTCGCCACTCCGGAGAATTTGATTCATTTCTGGGGTTTCACATCCCAAAACCCCTGTTTGATTACGAGAGACGCCGTAGTGGAGGGCTCCGGAAATTTCGACCACCTGGGGTTCTTTAACGTGCACTGACATCGCACAGCACACGGGCCTCAACATTTCGCCTACATCGAAATGCAGCCGCCGCGGCCGGAATTCGATCCCGCGACCTTCGGATCAGCAGCCGAGTGCCACAACCACTAGACCACTGTGGCGGGGCGCTCCGGGGCATTTCAGCTCTGCAGTCTGTCAGAGCGGAGAACGTAGGAAGGCTAAACACGTTGACCTCAACTGCGTTCGCTGTCGGTCCTCGTTGGCCCTTCTGATGCACTCTACTGATACGGAAGAGCAGAGGGACATAGGATTGAGAAGCCATGCATTATCACGATATCTCGACTAGTTCGAAGAGCTCCGGCTTGAAAATACTAATGCAAAGTAAACGACAAGAGAAGAAGGAGGAGGAGAAGACCACCACCACCACAGCCCACAACAACAGGAAGTAGGAGTGTAAGTGGAGAATCGCCAATGGGTCACTCAGTTATTGAAACTTCATTGGTGTTGTAAATGAGCCATCTGTTGAACAAAAAGGCTGGAGGTGTGCATACTACAATTTTAGTTTTCAATTAAAACATTCCATCAGCATTAAGCCGAGATTAACGCTAAAGCAGCGAGTACATCTGTGTATTCGAGAATTTGAGGAATGTTAACTGTATTATTAGCACTATTAATACTTCGAAAGGATAAAATAATCAAATAGCTCCCGGTCAGCGCATCCTTATACTAATTCACAAAAGAACGCCCACTCTTGTCAGAAGGAGCTTGGACATCGTTCTGGCCATTCGAGACTCGTGCGTTCTTAAGAAGAGGTGGTCTATTGTCGCCTCTTTTATCCTTCCCTCTTGTACGGACAAATTCTGTGTTTTTATTATTTCGAATAAAGGAAATAAAACATGCGAGGACTTCGTGAAACTTGTGGCATCGAACAGACGTCAGTTGCGTTCAGAATCCGCTGTACCACCTCTCTGCCTCACTGGCCCGGTAACGGCGCTCCGGGAAAGCCATGGTTCAGAGTGCTAGCCGTCGCGATGCTTGTCTGCGAATATCGACGCACTTCAACTCCGGGCCAACGCAGCTCTGCCCGCGACGCCGCCGGGCCTCCGAGGCCCGCGGACGCCGCCGGAGAAGCTAATAAAGACGTCACGTCCGCGTAACGGTATACGCGAGCGCGCAAATAGCGAGCAAAGTCAAGGCGGAGCTAGGGAAAGGAGCGAGGACTTTGGTTCTTTTTTTTTTTTTTCGATCGCGCATTTTCTTTCTTCTCGCTGGCCATGACTACAGCAGACGCCACCCGGCCGGGCTTTGTTATTTACGAGCGCTTGTCTATCCGAGGCGGCCGTCTTTTCTTCCGCGTGCCGCAGCGCGTCCACGCGTGGAATTAGCGCGTAACGGCATCCCTTCCGGCGGTCGCGCACCGCGCTGAGCGAACGCGTACTGCGGGCTCTTTTTTTCTTCCTTTTTTTTTCTGCGCACTGCTGAGTTGCGGCTAGACGTGCATCAAAGCTCCAGCTGGTCGTGCATATACTCCTCCGGGGATTAAGCCTGCTTTCCCACGCCTCGTTCTTCACTACACGCACTGCGACAGTCACCGATGTGATGTATCTGAGTGCAAGCCGCGCTATCGCCTGACGGGAAGGCGACTTGATGCGGTTGGTCTGGTGAAATGGTTGTCTAAGGTGTATACTATATAGTGGGCTGTCGAGCTATTCTAGCCCTGAAAAGTAATTTACTGCCTCGCCGCGTAATACGTGATACACGTTTGCCTTGAACTTGGGATCTGCGAGAAACCCGGCGAAGAACTCGCAGAATTTTAGACCCGTTGACACATTCAGCTTAAGCGGTCTCGTATTACGGGAGTCTGCCGTATTTCCAATCGTGTCGTATGCCGGGTATTTTTCTGCTTTTAGTAAAACAAACAACGATAGGAAGCGCGATCCTTGCCTGACAGCAAGGCGTGCACGCACGTGACTAAACAAACAAACAAACAAACAAACAAACAAACAAACAAACAAACAAACAAATAAATAAATAAATAAATAAATAAACTCAGAGATGCGCCGACACCAAGATAATCTGACGACAGTATTCCAAACTCCGTAATTGGGGAAACTCATCTCTCAACTGAGAAGTGTAGCGAATATGCACCGGAACTTTTGGTTTGAGTACGGTGTAGACTTGAATGCTTGAGCGGACCACGCGACATACCTCCTTTTCAAAGCAGGCAGGCTCTGATAACCGTATGAACTTCAGTATCTTCGCCTACGCACAAAAGGTACGGTTTAAAAAAAAAAAGGAAATGTTCGATCTCTTTCTGGGACTAACAGTAATGAACTAGCCATACTTATGAAGATAATGAGATGGTGGACGCCTTATCGCGTATAATGTGTGCGAACGGGCTTGAGTAAGTTTCAGTGTCGATGTCTTGTGTGTGCGTATGTGTGTCTGCGTGTGCGTGCGTGTGTGTGTGTGCGTTTTCTTTTCACGCGAAGGACGAGACAGGAAGGGGACAAGCATGCGCGCATAAACATTGCCGCATTTTATTTCGTCATACTTTGTGCTAAAAGCAACGTGCCGAGAAGCGGGACAATGTTCGATCTGTTTCTGAACATTTAACCAACGAACCTTTACCAACTAGGCCGACTAACTACTTGTAGTGTCGCAAATGTAATAACAATTTTTGGTGTTCTATGTCCCAAAACCGCGATATTATTATGAGAGGCACCGTAGCGGTGGCCTCCGGAAATTTGGAACACCTGGGGTTCTTTAACGTGCACAAACATCGCATAGTACACGGGCCTCAACATTTCGCCTCCATCGAAATGCGGCCGCCGCTGCCTGGATTCGATCCCGGGACCTTGAGGTCAGTAGTTAAGTGCCATCGGCACTAGACCACCGCAGCGGGTGTGTCGCAAATGTAAAGAACGCCAATAGAGATCTAACCGCTGTGACCATCTCTGATTTCTACTTCCATTGGCATAGAGAAGCCTATACATTCGTTGATAGAAGGGTGCTGCTTGCATGCGGAAGACGCTATATTGTATGCTAACTGCTTGCTCACTGAACTCACGTCGCCATTTCGTCACGAGCTAAATCGCCTGCGTGTGCTTTTATTAAAGAGCGACTACCTCTTCAAAGTAAGCACGCTTTGCCAACTTCTTTCATCCCGCTTAATTCGGTCTGGCCGTACTGTGGCCGCACTAGACGCCGTTCAGTCATATTATGAACGGCCGATGTATACGCTAACCGTATAGGTTTACGAGCTCTTATCGTAATTAGCGACAGTTTCTCACTCTGCATAACCGTACTTATTGCGATCATTGCATAGATCTGGCCACATAAAAACTGATGTATGACGTTTAAAGCATCGAAAACAAGAGAAAGGTCCCGTCTAAACACTGTCGTGCTGTAGCATAGTCTGAAAGCACAGCTAAAGTTTCAGAGATTATCAACGTATTCGATGACCACAACTGTACGAAGACTTTTCTCATCGTTCTTGAGCTATCATTGTTTTTGTCACACGTCCAATGCTATGGCTTCACCATTTACTTTTTATCTCGTTACACTGGCTAAACCACACCGCCGTCGATTACGTTTCTCTTCCACATGGCAACGGTTCCATAAGTCTAACAGACCACCTGTTGTCACTCCACGCTTTACATGGCCACGCAAGCATCATCTATTGCCATTTTAATGTTGACTATAGAATACCAGCTTATCCGTCTGCCCCTAATCAACAGCGCTGCATAGTATTTCGTTAGTGCATTCTCTCCCTGTCTAAAAAAGCGCGTTACATTGTTGCGTTGTGCAATCCTTATAGCTTCTTCACAAACTTATTTCATAGCTTCCAAGTTTCTGCCCTTGCGCAGACAAACAAGTGCTCTTATTTTATCAAAATCAACACTTATTCGTGCGCGCCCAGATGTTATCTTTCTTGTGCCTTTGTTTAGCGCTGCTCCGGTAGGTTAACATGCGCCGTCAAGGTCAGATTTCAACCGTTCTACATTTGTTATTTCTCAGTGGAATTCCTCTAATACGCCTAAAGAAACACAAAAATTCGAAAGCACTGACACATGGAAAGAAGAGGGAAGACGGTTTCAGCTTTTCTTCTGCCCATTTATTTATTTATTTATTTATTTATTTATTTATTTATTTATTTATTTATTAAAAATAATTTCAAGGCCCTAAAGCACTACAGAAAGGAGTGGGGAGAAAAAAGAAGAGTTATAGGGCATATTTTTTCTGCGAGTTTGAAATCTTTATCGCCCATTACGCAGGCGATGTAAGCGGGAAGGTGATTCCAGGAGACGCTTGTCTAGCAACAAAGGAGTCGTCGTACAATCTGGTGCGACAGGATGGTAGGCCCACTTTATAACGATGATCGGTCCGTGGTGATGTGAAACGAGGTGGATGAAACAGGGCGTCCTTCAAGTAGCTGTTATGACGCTAGATTTTGCGAAAAAGGTAAAGGCAAGACAATTTGCGGCGCAACGAAATCAGGCCAGCAGTTTAGGGGGCTCTTGATAGATGTGATACTAGAATGACGTGAATAATTCGATAAAATGAAACGTGCTGCGCGATTCTGAATGGCTTCGAGTGTTTGAATGAGAATGGCATGAGTAGGATCCCATATGGCGCATGCGTACTCTAATTTCGCTCCCACCAATGTTTTGCAGGGTGTTAACTTGAGTGACGATGGGGCAGAGGAAAAGTTTCGACGCACATAACCAAGCATGCAGTTACTTTTATTTATTTATTTATTCATATTATTTATTTATTTATTTATTTATTTATTTCGGAATACTGAAAAGTCGCTTAACTTCAAGCAAGGGTGCGAACAAAGTAAAAAGTACATGAAAAGAACACATAGAAAGAAAATAACAAGCATAAGCAAGAAATGAATACACAAAACACCACAATTCGGACACTGCAAGAATACACGTACACTTTCATTGAGGCATTTCGCTCAAGTTAGCAATAAACTCTTCAACACTGGGGCTATCGACAATCTCTTTCGGTAATTTGTTCCGAGCTCTTGTGGTTCTTGGGGAAAATGAATATTGGAAAATGTCGTTTAGAGCACTGTATTCCCGGGCCATCGTGCCATTATCAGAACGTGCGCTGCTGCCCCGAGTGTGGCATGTAATAAAATTGTGATTTTCAATTTGTATTATATTGTGATATAATAAGCACAAGTCTTTTAATCTACATTTATATATTGCCATAACTATATATGAAGCCATAAATGTTTTTTTTTTTCGTGCGGGGGCGGGTCAGCTGAATAATGGACGTTTAAAATACTTACCAAACAGGGAATGTTATATTTCAAGCTGCTTCGCTCGAGGCAGACGCACATGAAATTTTTTGTAGTTTTCGTGTCCACCAGTATGTGTCCATAGTTATATCTGGTATATGTATCTTGTTTGAAAGAAATTTCACAGTCCGGTGCCAGCTGAACATATACCTGTACCGGCACGAACTTTTCTTTGTAAACGTTTATTATACGTTTGTATTTGTTTTGGTGCTTCAAGTTATTAATTTCGTGTCCTGTATTCTTGTTTCCTGCTCATTTAAAGACCATAGGTCAGCAGTGCGCGCCGTTTACTCACTCATGCTCACGATAATTTATCCAGCTGTCGCATTCATGCACACTCACGCCTACTCACACTCACAGCTATTCACTCACGTTCATACTGCACGACTGCTCACACTCACAGGTGCTCACTCTCGTTCGTACCCACAACCACTAACACTCACAGGTGCTCCCTCTTGCAGATCCGAAGGTAGGGGATCGAATCCCGGCCGCGGCGGCTGCATTTCGATGGGGGCGAAATGTTGAGGCCCATGTGCTGTGCGATCTCAGTGCATGTGAAAGAACCCCAGCTGGTCGAAATTTCCCGAGACGTCCACTACGGCGTCTCTCATAAGCAGAGCTGGTTTTGAACGTTAAACCCCACAAGTCAATCAAATCAATCACAGGTGCTCACTCACGTTCATACTCATGTCTCACACTCACAGGGGCTCACTTACGTTAATTTTCACGACAACTCACACCCACAGGTGCTACCGTTCATACTCACGACTACTCACCCTCACAGGTAACCACAATTTGTCATGCTATGACTACTTTACTGCCGTCTACTCACACTAAGTTGTACTCACTCACATTCACCAGCACTCACTCACGTTTGTATTCACGTCTACTTACAAAGTACTCACGTTCGTAGTCACGTCTTCTCACACTCACATGTGCCCACTGCACCACGTGCACACTCACGTGCACACTCACGTCCTTTCTCAATTACATGTGTTCACAATGACAGGGCAGGGGGAAAACCTACAGAAACGCAGATTACAAGATTCAGTGGCGGCAGAAGCAATCATTTGACATATGTCGTAATAAGCAAGAGACGTTTAGAGTTGGCGTCGTAAAGGCCTGTTATATCACTGTAAATTACGACGATCGGCTCTCCGCGTTCTATTTATGCATCTCTGTCATAGTTGAGCATTTCTCAGTGTTCCACTGCGATCGTAGCGCGCAGGAGTTTTACGCTTTAACAGCCCATTTGGGAGCCCAGCCCCCTAGGCAGTGCCGCCAAAAGCGTGCGCCTTGAAGTGCGGCTATTCAATGTGCCCATCTTAGTGCTCTCTCTTTCCCATGTTTCGTTAACATTCATGCTCACACTGAGTGCGGTGAAGCCGCAGGAATTTATAAGGGCTTTGGAAGAACGAATTATTTAAATGAGGTAGACTACGAATATTCTGGAACAACGACCGAGCTGGTCACAATCAGTTTGAAAGTTTTCTAGAAGAGGATCGTCATGGTCAAACAATGCAGCATTTCAAATACGAAAGGTAGAAATACATGCGTAACATAAGGCAACACACACACAGACACACACACACACACACGCACGCACGCACAGGACGGTCCAGTTAGAGACATTCAGGAAGGCCGGTAGATGTCAAGAAGCGCAGTAGCGCTTGCATGGCCTTCAGCCACCTGAGGTCTAGACGATGTCGTAGAATTCGTTCTTCCGACAGTAGTCGGTCGTCCGTGTGGTTGAGTGCATAGCGAAAGGATTGCCTCTGTGCACTGTACAGCGGGTCTGTACAGCGGGTAGTCACACAAGATGTGCCCTATTGACTCTTCGTGACCGCAGTGGTCACAGGCTGCAGCGGTCACAGGCTGCAGTGGTCACAGGCAGCGGTGTCGGCCATTCCTATGCGAAACGCATAGGCATTTGTGAACGCAACGACCAACCATAGTCAATATAAAAGCATGGCTTCCCCACGGCAAGCTTTGGGTGAGACTCGAAGGCTTAACGTCGTATCAAGAGAGTAAAGTCGGGAATGCGTGACATGTGTGCCACCCCACTGCGACGACCAGTGCGTAGAAATCCTTCGTTGTAAATAGCGATGCCATAAACGTTATACTGCAGTCTGAAACGTTAAACTTATGCTTGGAATATATTTTCTTTTTACAATGTTGTGCTTATTTACTTGCATTTTTCAAGCAGTTATTATTTTGCAGTGTGGTTCAAAAATTGTGCTGTGAACGGTTTGAGTTCGTGTGCAGTATTAGTGGCAGCTTCAGCGAGTTAAATGCGCTAGTTACGGAAGTTAGGCCTTCCTCGCGCCCTACCTCGCAGGTAACCGTTGCATTCGGTTGCTTCTCCAGACATGAAACAATGTTGTTGTTGTTATGTGGCGTTTAAAGTCCCAAAACCAGCTCTGATCATGAGAGACGCCGTAGTGGAGGGCTCCCGAAATTTCGACCACCTGGGGTTCTTTAACGTGCACAGACATCGCACAGCACACGGGTCTCAACATTTCGCCTCCATCAAAATGCAGCCGCCGCGGCCGGGATTCGATCCCGCGACCCTCGGATCAGCAGCCGAGTACCATAGCCACTAGACCACCGTGGCGGGGCAGACATGGAACAAAGGCACCGCGCATTCCGCGCACACAGAGTCTCAGAATTGAATGCAGTACAGGGCTACTTCCGCAAATATGCTGGTGAAAAGTGCCTTGCAGAAACATCAAAATTCATAGGAATTCATAGGAAAGCTACAGTTTGCAAGAGTCACCTGAAATAGTTCCGATAATAAAATTTTATGAAGGTCGCAGTGCGGCACACTGGCGAAAATTCTATAGTTAGTAAAATTAAATACGAGTTATGTTACGCCCCCAAAGGCCGGAATGACCATATATGACAAATGAAAGCGAAACACGCAAGCACTGCTGAAAGTCGTTCGCATTATTTACTCAGCTGGAGCTCTACACGATGCTTTAAATACGGGGTATGATTCGCAGGTATAGAGTGAGAACCACCCGTGGTCAACGTTGGCGCAAATACCTCCACGCAGAATGGCCAGTGCAGCGCCGTAAGATGGATAGAAATTTCCCATCTGCGCAGAGGAACAAGAGAGAGGAAGTAAGGGCACGACAAAGCGAAACCCGGCTCACAGAACTCGACGTGAATTTCTACCTCGCGCCCCGTCAAGGAATTTCACTCGCCTGCCCTCTTCTTTCGTTGTAAAGCCACGTCACTGGAGAAGCAAAAAGTGCAAGAGTGTTCCTATGGTACGAAGGTGTCTCGCTGTGCAGATTAAGCAGAGCCAGACCCTGCTCAGTCTGCACGGCGAGACACCTTGGTATATCCTTCTATTTCTTTGTAGATTTGCTTGAAGGACGATGAACACCGCTCTTATTAGCGCTTCGCGTAACCGCAATAACCGCGATAACAGGGATGTTTTTAAAATAAATATATTAGAAAACAGCCGCGGGAAGGTACTATTCTCCTTTCTCTAAACAGCGCGGTTCACAAATGGATTGTGCAAATGCTGACAAGTTGTAAATATCTAAGGCGAAATTAATTAGTGAGGAAGCTCTTGCGTGCGGTGAGCTCAGCTTCTAGACCACGTTTTGCAGTATTATGTTCGGTTGATGCAGCGTAATGCACCTACGAATCTTTTTTCGGTTGACGTGTATTTATAATCCGATTGACAGTGACTTAATCACGCCCCTTAATATGTGTTGTCGAAAAATCGCGGATTGACACCGTAGAACATGAATTATGCTCATACAGATTCCCAATCAGCCGCAGGGGAAAAAATGACGCAAATTTCGCAGCGGAGCTGTTAGAACATCGCTAGATTGGCTATGATGATTGTAGCTCGGTTAAAGAAAGGACGCTAATTTCTGCAGCAAAATCATTCTGCACCGTATTCATGCCGTGTAGAATCGAAGAAGGAAGGCCAGTTCTATTAGGACTAACGATAGCCCATATGTATACGTCATGCCGCAACTATCTTCGATCCCAGAGGAAGAGGCATTCTTGAAAAGTTATTGCGGGGATGATAATGATGCGCATCAGTATAGGTCACTGTGCTGGCTTAATAAATAGGGATATATATGCGCAAATCGTTAAAGAATGCGATGCTCGCGAGGAGTAAATTGCGACTATCAGTTGTAATTTACAAAGTCCCTAAATACCTTTTCTATTGGCTGACCGCCTTGGCAGAAGTTGTGTCCAGCATCAGTGAGCGTTTTGATTTGGCTCCTACGAAAAATTTTAGTGGAAGAGCTTCTTGCGAAGAAAAACGTACGCGACACCTGTATTTCAGAAAAACGCCCTTATAATCTACAATTGTTTGGATCCAAAAATTTCAGTCAATACTAATGCTGAACATATTAGCGAATCCAGCCGGATAATAAAAGAATAAAAAAACCGCGTACGAAATAGAAGCTTTGCGAATTCGGCTGCGGTTCTTTTTTATCGCGATATTATGGACAGCCTCGACAGGTTTTTGCCTTCGCAGTTGCCATAATGTCCCGTACAAAGTCCAAATTGATAACAACCCCCCGCGCATTGCAACTACCCGCGGTAAAAGCACGCGAGTGGGAGAGACGAACACGGCTGAAGCCGAGATCGAACGAGCCCGGTCCATCTCCGTCCGTCGCTTCGGAGGGCGCATGCGATAACATCACCCCGATCGGGACGCCTGCGTCGAAGCGGATAGGAAACGCCCCACCCGTCTTTCACGAGCATGAAAAGACGCGAGGAGGGTGGGGGGTCGCTCGAGCAGCAACTGTGGACTGCGCACGGTCGCCATCGCTGACTCGCGCGCTATCTCGGCAGCCATCAGCAGGCGGCTCGTAAACCCTTCTACGTGCTGCGCTGTCAACGCGAAGAGACTGCGAAAAGTGTCCCTGGAGCTGCCGTATTCTCTTACACCAGCGTTTTGTAGAGTTACGTGAAATCTTATCCAAAAGAGTAAGCTGCCAGCCTCACTACGTATCACATTACATTTTCTTGCTATCACATACACTGCTTCGCCCTTTCGGGGAAACTGTCTTTTTTTATATCGAACGCATGTGATCGCCGATATGGCCAGGAAAAGTAGGTAATGACTTGTAGCGTTACATTCGACAAGAATCTTGCGATAACAGAGTAGCCGCAACGTTATACACACGATTCTTCATGGATTAAGCTCAGAAGTGAAACACACACGCAAAAAAAAAACACGACAGACAAGGACTAGCGCCTCCACCAACTGTTTCTTCATTCGACATCCCTCAACAGTTGGTAGCAGCGCTCTCGCTTGTCTGTCTTGTTTCTTTCTCTTGTGCGTTTAATTTTAGCGCTTAAGCCATGGAGTAATAATATGTGACTGACTAGCCCAACAAGTTGTCCTTCTTATACCGCTTCCAGAAATGAATCAATGAATGAATGAAATAATTAATTTATGAATGAATGAATGAACAAAGGAACGAACGAACGAGAGAGGGTGGCCTTTCGACATTCTCGGGCAGCACGTTTCTCCCGAATCCCTCAGTGTTACGCCCCAAGGACAATCGCAGTCCATTCGCCGGCAGGAGATACGAAGGATATTTCCCATTTCTTTTTCTTTTTGTTGATACGAGCAGATCTCACCGTCCTTTGAAGATTCTCGGGTGCTCTCCGTATTAATCCGCAACGCCCCGCGTGCAGCCGCCGTTGTGTGTATACAGAGCCCTCTTGTGAAACGGCTCTAAGCTACTTTGATACCCTTTAATTCCTCGCCGTTATTTTTGCGTCTCGTTAAATCCCGTCACTGTCACATTGCGAGACTGAGCCCTGCGTCGCATAAAGTGGCTCGCACGGCACCTCCCGTACATCTCTCCCCTTCTCTGCATTCTTTTAGCCCAGATGCTGCTGGGCTTTCGGCGTCGTCCGGCTCCAAAGCCGCAGGGAAAGACCCTCGCCAATACCTTGGGGCTTGCAGCGGCGGCGGCGGCGAATGGAGATGCGGCCGGAATCCGGCTAAATCTCGGACCTCCCTACCCTCTCTCCGAGCTTAGGCGCGGCGAATATGGCCGCGGCGGCAGAGGATCGCTCCAAAGGATTTCACTCGGCGGCGGACGACACGCTGCCTGCGGCAATCATCTGCTGGCCTCGGCGCAAAAATAAAGCCGCCCCGAGCGACGTGGGCGAAAAGGAGAAGGGCTGCCTGACGGGGGGAGGAAAGGAAAAGAAAGTAAAAGGAAGGCGGGGGAAAGGAGAGAGAGGGCAGCAAACAAAAGCGGCCCCAGGCCCGCCGGACCGGAGCCCGTGTGTGCTGCACAGTTCTGGCCTGGTGGGCACTGCCGCCGCCGCCGCAGCAGCAGCGCACTGGAGACACGCGGAGACTCAAAGCGGCCATTCCGGCAGTGTGGAAGGATGAGACGCGGAGGACAAGTGATGGTACCGTGAAGCGAGAGGAACATCCCGTATAGGAGGACTACGTGGTGGCCTTCGACGACCGTGTCTGCCGACGCGACACGTCCTACATGCGGGAAGCCAGAGGGCGCCCTCAGCGCCAGGCGAGCCTTCTAATAACGGTTACGGTGCACCGATGATGACGACTTTACCCCACGGAGTTGGTGTAACCGCCGGTGAATGATCGTGGTTGTATAACTGAATTGTTTCAGTGGATTGCCTCGGGAGTCCAGTGTCATCTACCATTGGACGTAGGCACCTGTGACATAAGGAGCGACGTCGTCTTGTCTGGTTCTTAGTAAACGGATCTTAGGACTTGTGCTGACGAGGATAGCAAGTTCGAAGGGGGCAGATTCGTAGTGAATCTCCACTGAATGGTAAGGCTGTCGCGCTGCTGTCTTGTCGATCCACTATTTGGCATGACTAGGATGCAGTGACGTGTTCGTATTTTGTGCCAATCAAGAAGGAACCATCCGAGGTTTAGCGTGAAGTTGTGAGCTTGGACCATTTTGTGGATTACGCCAATGGATTTCTGGGGAGAATATCGAAGGCCGACTATTAGAGATGCTGAGAGCAGTGCACCGGGTACGCCCTCGACGACTCGCAGCGTCCTTCGGGAGCATACGCTGCCACGCTGAAGAACGTTACGCTTCACTTCTTTGCGTCTAGGATGCCATGATTCTCGAGTGAACTGGCACTGTAGAAATACAGAAAAAAGGTAGGCCATATTTGCGGCCGCTTCAAGCCTCTCTCTGCAGACTTTACCACGCCCATCCCTGACTTGATTGCAGAAATAGTTGGATAACCTTGGCAAAGTCGGAGTGCTTATTCACCAAGACCAGGCTGCCTGGACCAACGTCAGCAGTAGAACCCAATCGCTCCTTCTCGTTTTGCAACTTTCACGTAGATGACCTGATGCGCCCTCTTGCGGTAGCTCCTCGCTATTACCTCAACGTGTGTGCCGATGGTGGAGGTGACTGCTTGAGACTGGTAGCTTGTGTGAACCAATGAATTATAGTGCACACATCACTGCATCTGCCAAACAATTCATTGGTAACCGGCGTACGCCTCGTTGTCAGCAGTGAAGCAACTCTTGCCCGTTTTACGCGCACAACTTTCGACAAGATGTTTCCTGCGTGGCCTCAACCACCCGGTGCTGGTGAATTCTGTACTTTTAAAGGAAGTCGTGAGTATCTATTTGCGTCTCAGTCCTTTCTTAAAAATAATTACAGAGAAAACAATAAACGGCAAGTTCGCCGAAAATTCGAAATATCGAATACGAATCGAATAGCATGTGCTTCGATTCGCATTCGGTTCGAAAACTGCTATTTTCGAGATCGTAGTTAATCGGCCTAGTAGGTTAACTTGATGATAAGACATGATAATGATGAATGAGAGTTAGTGAGCAAAGTTTGCTGGATGAGCGACAATTCTCGAAACGATGGGTTTAGGTTTATTATCCTTTAAAAATAAGCACGCTAAAACAAAAATACACCCTCTTAAGCTGCCTCAAGTGAAAATATTTGGACACTCCTAAAATTTTTCTGGATAATTCTGGAGCAAGAGGTAGTGTTCGGCATGGGAGCCAAGTACCTAAATTGGTTAAGGGAGTAGTTATGTTACACTGTGAACAAGCTAGCTAACGTCGTTGATATTACAGATTTTGTGACTCGAATTGTACTGCATTTCAGCGCGTCTAGCATCCTTTGTCAACGGCTACTAAGCTCATAAACATGAGCTACCTTCATTTACAAAACTATGAGACCGACAGCCATTTGCGACACAATTTCCCTCAAATTCCCTTATCTCGTGTCCGGCTTGCACATCATTTTCTGAATGACTATCTCGGTTATAGCAATATACTGTCGCTCTTTTCATGCCGCTCTTTGCAAGTATCGTTCCGGTTACTTCGCTCTTTTATGTAAGCATGAACTCTTGCGCTGTCGTGAGGCCTTCACTTGCTCTAGTGTTGGTTGATGGCGCTTGCAATAATAAATAGCTCCGGTGTTGTCGCAGAAGGAACACGCATTTTTTTTTTTTTTGGTTGCGGAGTTGGTTTTTGTGTCAGAGCGGCCCCTACTAAAGCTAAAAAAAATGTACAACAGGAGTGCGCCTGCAGTGGCATCGTTGGAAAGCTCGTCGCGAGGCGATATTACTCTGTGTTAAACCGAGCAAATATCGCTGAAATAACGCTCAAGAACGTCCTTGGGCACTGCTCGGTCCGCTTGTGTAACTTTGTGAAAGCGGGCGAATCGAGTCAGGCCAGTTTATTTACCGAGGGGTGTGTGCCACAAAAGTGGTGGGATAAATAACCAATATACTCAACATAATGATATTGTTCCACGAAAAATATCTGGATACCACGAGGGAAAAGATTATGGAATCTAAGCGATTAGACAACAAGTTCTTGCGTTATTTGACGAGTTCAAACTATAAATGATAAATGACAGACGATCTGGCAAGACTAAAGGAGCACCAGCCACGAACATATAGTGAGAATCAGCGGCGACGTGGTTGGAAAGGGCATTATAATCTGATGGTTGATGACCAATAAAAAATCCTGACGATCCCACGTATTGGTGCCAAGTTTATAACTCGCAGAATCAAGGTGTTTTGTGAAAAGCACATGCTATGAAGTGCATGCTCAATCTGTTGGCTTATGGGCGCTTCAGAAGCGTCGTTCGTTCTAGTATTCCTACGTGACTGAGCAAAGTTGGACAAAAGCATGCCGAATGATAGTAGAACATATGTATTGTATAGTACATTGCTGCGAGAGCGCCTGACACACATTAGTAGCGCAATTCACGTTACACAGGCGCCTTCATCGCAACTGCTGGTGAACACAGGTTTATTCACTATATATAGCGCGTGAAAGGAGGGGCGGCAGCCTAGTGCATGATAGCGTGCTTTGCTTAACAGGCCGGGGACCCAGGTTCGATACTCCCCTTCCGCTTGGTAGGCACGTGTGTGTGTGTGTGCGCGCGCTTGTTACGACTAGGCTTCAATTGCAAGCTACGAGAAAAGGTATGCCGTCCTTATTTTTTAAGCGTGTTGAAATGATGTAATAAAAGCCGATTTTAGTTCTTGAACGACATAGCCTGTATGAAATTCAAACACCTGCGGCTCATACCCGCCTACCACGGACCGACCACGGGCATCAGTCATAAGTGATTTCGTTACTGTTAATTGCAACGTACATGACGATTATATCATATTAGTGATGTAAAGATCAATTATTCTGAGCGCGTTATTCGTTATCACATTCGTTATACATTTTTAGACCCTACCTTCCGAATACTGGGGTGTAATAGGTAAACGACGTAGGCGGATAGATAGATAGATAGATAGATAGATAGATAGATAGATAGATAGATAGATAGATAGATAGATAGATAGATAGATAGATAGATAGATAGATAGATAGATAGATAGATAGTTGCGGTTAAAGTGACTTCAGTTCACCAAGAAATATATTCGTATTCAAAGATTCATGGGAGTAACAGTACAAAATAAAGTGAACAAATCAAGATACAACAATCGTGTCACTAGAACAAGGAAAACAGAAAGAAGAGAAAGAACGCTCCAGACGAACAAAATACAAACCGTAATCGCAACCTTTCAAGCACTGGTATGCGCAAACTGATTGCAGAAAGATATGAGAGTACTTCTGTTTACGTAAGAAAAAGAAAAAAAAACAAGCGGTTACACGACAGCCGTTATAATGCAATCTAAAGAAAAACGAAACAGATAACTGTGAGGCATATGGACAGCGTTTTAAACTACAATGGTCGTAAGTGATAGTAAAAGCGATCACACCTGAAGAATTTTTACAAAAGAATCAGTAGTCGGACATTCGACAGCACTGGCTGGGAGGCGGTTCCACTCTCGAATTGTCTTAGGAAAAAAAGAGTTTGCGAAGGTTTCAGTGCGGCAGGAATATTCTTTTATTTTTTTATTATGATGGGACCGGGTGGCTCGCTTGGACACTGGTTCTACGTACGTTTCCTTGTGTATATACCAAGTTTGTCATGAAATAGCAGGTGCATGAATTTTAATCGGTCTCGTTGGCGCCTCTTTTGTAGACATTCGAGACCTGCTTTCTTCACCAAGGCACTCGCAGAGGTGCGCCAGCTATAAGAACGAAATACAAACTGAGCCGCTTTCTTTTGGACAGATTCTAGTTTTTTTATGTTGCCTTGAGAGTATGGGTCCCAAACTATCGACGCATATTCTATTACAGGACGGACTAAAGTTTTATATGCTATTAATTGACCTCGTGTGTACATTGGCGCAAATTTCTTTTTAAATAACCAAGTTTCCGCATTGCCCTCCTCACAACTTCCGATATATGTTCATTCCACCTCAGATCCGACGTTATTATAACCCCGAGGTATTTATATCTGTTTACAACAGCGAGAAAGTTGCCGCCTATGCAATATGAAAAACTTAATGGCAGTCGTTTTCGTGTCACAGTCATCGCAACTGATTTTTTTACGTTTATTTTCATTTGCCAATCTGTGCACCACACTGCAATTTGTGCTAAAGCATGGTTTAGTACAGCCTGATCGCTAGGACTCTGTATGTGATGATAGATGATGCAGTCATCAGCATAGAGCTTAGCTTTAACGGGTAAATTCTGAACTATATCATTAATAAATATGATGCCAAAGGTTACTACACTATCTAATGCGAAATGCGAGCGCAGCTGTGCAGGCTTGCTTCTACGTGACGATACGAAAGAACTTGAGAGAGGCATGTATGGTATCGTCCCATCACCTTTACCTCGGCGAGCCGCGCCGACGAAGCACTTCTAGCGGATGCGTCGCTAATTGTTGACAAAGGACCGGTGAGGTTCTGTTTGGGCGGCGCGAACTGTTCGTTTCTTGTGACCAGTGAAAGGTTGCTTGAGGAAAACTGGCACATATACACGCAATCCAGCCAACCTCTGCAAAACGAGAACAGCGTCGCGTGGCTCGAGACGCACGAACCAAGACATCTTTGGCTGTGGTATTGCACTCGATTCTGGCGAAGGCTGACGGGCGACGCTCGTAATGGTGTTTGGATGCCACCCAAGAAACGCGGGTTCGATCCCGGCCGCGGCGGTCGCATTTTAGATGGAGGCGAAATTGCCAGAGGCCCCTTCACCGTGCGATGTCAGTGCACGTTCAAAAACCTCAGGTGGTCAAAATTTCCAGAGCCCTCCACTATATGGCTTTTCTGTCCTTTCTAGCTCGTTAAGACCCTTTTCCTTACCCCCACGGACGCTTAGCCGTGCTCCCGACATGGACTGCAAAAATTAGCGTCATTTCCTTAACCTAAACCACAACACACATGCACTCGTAATGCACAAGGTTAAGGCATGCAGGCAAGGTCACCGGAGAAGAACGCACGCAACACGAACGCCCCGCCCCCTTGGAAAACGTCCATGTTGTCTGCTTTCATTCTATCTGTGTCTGAGCGCCTTACCTTTGTGCATTGTGATCCCTTATGAGCTAGCTTAACTTTCTGTGGTTTCAAGCTTCGGGACGACGCTCAACGCAGGTGCAGGTGCATAACAGCTGGGCTTTAAGAAAGGAAGCACTGGATTTGGTGGCTCTGTGAACGCCTTTTTTAAATCTTCAAGCTGCTTACAAGTGGTGCTGCGGTATTCATGAGGGTGGGGCAACGCATACTTACATACAGCTTATGGCTTATAGTTAGCTCCACAGGAATAAAAAAGTAGTCCGATTTCACAGTAATGTGAAATCTGCTGAAACTGGGGAGCTGGGGTTATTTCGTGTTTCTCTGGTATTTTGGTGGTTTTCTGTGATTCGTGTGTTTTACAGCATGAGTAATGTTTAGCTTTTCACGGAGATTATGCGTTATGTCAGGGCGATTTTCTGCTTTTTACTCTGCCTTGCGATGATTTTCGCAGATATACCGCGAATCGCTCGAATGAAGCGAAGAATTTCTGCCTTTTGCTGTGAGTGTGGGGGTTAACTTATCGCTGCTGACATTTCACTTGCATTGCCTTTTCACAGAAATTGGGATTCGCTTGTCTCCGCTGGCGCTTCCGTTTCTTTCTTTTGAAGGCCGCAGTACGCTTGCCTTCTTTGTCGCTTGACTTGTGCTTCTGGGTGAGGAGGCTGACTGTTTTCCGCTTCCCTGCGCTTGCGCCTGACTTGTGTTTCTCGGTCGCGCAACGCAGGATTTGTCACTCGACGCTGCCGTTTCGCTTCCGATTCCCAGGCGCGGAACGTAGAGTTAAAGTCCCTAGATCTTTTTTTCCCAGTTTTAAGTAGCGACAACTACCTCCTCTCTCGGCACCCTCTCGCTCAAAGTCGCGCGTCGGCTGCCATGTTCTTCCTAAACACGTGGAGCGGAGCACGCGGGCTCAGATAGCGTCCGGCCATCAACATACGCGTTCCTCTCATATGATAGTGGACGTGCCATATGTAAGGAAACGACTACTGAAACGCGCAACTTTCTTTGACGTTCTCTCGCTGCAGCATTCCAGTAACAGCTTTTGGAAGAACATGGCTGCCAAAAGCAACGCCGACCAATCAGATGCATCAGCGGCACATCAAAGCTTTTCGCTACTTAAAAAACGGAAAAAAAGATCTAGGGACTTTACGCAGAGTTGGCGCGGCACCAAGACGCGGAAGCTAGCTCTCGAGCGAGCTTCCGCCTCTGTGTGTGACGCCAGCAAACGGATGTCGGACAGACTTTGCAGGCTGGGCCCTAAACAGCTCCGCTGTTTAGGGCCCAGCCTGCAGGGACTCAGTGTAACTCAAAAGGGACTCAGTGTAACTCCTGGGCCGCTTCGCGCCATGATATGGTCATGAGGCCCACCGTATAGTAGAGGGTTCTGGAAGTGTCATCCACTTGGGATTCTTTAACGAGAACTGACATCGCACAGTACACAGACCATTTCGACTTTATGTAAGTGCAACCGTCGTGGCCGGTGTCGAGCCGACGTCCCTTGGGTCAGCAGTCAAGTACAGTAACCACTACACCAGCGCTTCGGCAATAACAGAGGCCTGATTGGCATATAGTACGGCGGTACGAGAGCAGCTGCGACGCAGGTTTTGGCTTTAGGGCTAATGCTGCCGCATTTTATCAGCAGTATCATAAGCGGCAGTAACTGCGGATGGCGGCGTAGTGAGACTTGTAGTTGTCTTACCCGTTGGTTGGATGAACATTACGTTTAAGCGTTATTGCGTGAAAGCTGCAACTTGTGGTTAAACTACTTGCGTTATGATCTAAGCGTGAAGTAATGTGAGTGGAAGTAGTACTTGTCAAGTTTATTTTGGCTTTGCCGGTAACAGCACAATTACAAAGACAGAATATGCAGAAGAGAGTCCCAAGGTCAGGAGACCGTACCGGAACCCTCCGTACGAGATCGGTTGAGGCAAAATAAAAAAAGGCAGATAAATACAGGTCATTATAACACAGTCTAAAACCTAACGAACATTAAAAATTGGTGCATTATTTCACAACATCGAAAACTATTATATCGGAAACAATATCAATCGGTGTACTCAGCGACTTGAAGCGCTTTAATATCATCTAGACTAACTTAAAGTACGTTGTACATATAGCGTAAATAGCTGTGGTCCCAACTTATAAATATTTAGCCAACCACCCTAACTTGGCAGTGACACTGCTGGTTGAGAATGTGCCAGCACTGGATGCAACGCTGGGGGCACTTTAGAGGTAATTAATAGGGCTGTGTCTGCCCCGCAGGTCAGCCTTTTTAAATCTTATTACGAGCTTGTCACAGTATGCCTATGGCAATTGGCCGGCCCCAGTGGCTAGCGAGCAGCTGCCATTTCGCGGCCCAGTTAGGGGTCACGGGTACGATCGCGGTCGTAACGGCCGCCTTCAGAATAGTGAGCAGATGCCAAGACGTTCACGTGTTCCGATTTAGACGCACGTTGAACAACACCAAATAGTCAAAATAATTCGAGTCTAACATTATGGCATGCCTCGTAACGAAGTCACGGTTTTTGTGCGCAATGTACCCGAATGTTTCTTAAATTAGTTCCCCGAACCTGCATTTCATGGTCTCATACGAGTGACTGGCAGCTAGCTATGCTGAAGTCTGGCTAACACAGAGTAAACCGCACTGACAGACGAACCTGATCCTCTGTATCTGCTAATTATGTAATATTTGTCTTGCTATTGGAAGTGTTACTGAAGGACACTTCTTGCCTCGGTATAGGTGGGTTTGTCAATTTGTGAAACTGTTCAGTGCCCAGCGGGTTGAGACAACATAAGGACAGAGAACAGTCGTACGAGGTCTTCGTGATGCCAGGAAAAACTTCGAAGAGATGAAAGGTAATTGAAGACGACGAAGAACTAGGAATGTCACTGGCGCAAAGCCTTGGCAATTTCAGATGTAATCGAAACAAAAACAAAATCATCATCTTATGTTCTAGTACATCGAATGTGCATACTAGATGGAGCAATGATTGTCCAACATATATTCAACATTTATGACAGTGTCATCATCTCACCCTGCTGCGACCTCAAGGCGGTTGGGATGATTCACACACTGCGGCTTGACCAACGCAGACCTGCAGGCTCTATCTGCTAGCAGTAACATGTAATAAACGGCTGAACAAAAGTTATGTAGTTGGCAAACTGTGGCATGTTATGGCGTGTACTTTTCCACGGTGTTTTTCATTACAGGCTTTCCTTTTTTCGTTTTGGCTCTCGTTCAGTCACCGCATCCTGCAGGTACGAAACAGAAAATTTAATTTGTCCTATACTTTCAAAGCGAGTAAACCCAGTCCCGTATTCGCCAGCAGAAAACAACGATCACTGTTGTGTGGCGCGCATACGCTAATGAAGTGATGCGACCATCACTTCGGTGTTGACATTTCATGCATATAACAAATGAAGGATTAGTATAATGACGGTTATAGAGATGCCGCTTTCTTATTGCAACAGGGATCGTAAATGCATTCCAGAATATGCGATACACTTCCCACTAAGGACATCAGTCTTGAAGAAGTTAAGAACTATCCCATAAAATATCTGGCTTAACCCCCGTCTCTATTGTCATGTATACAAAGCCCCGTGCTCTGTGTGCCGTCAATGCTAGGACAAACGCACATGTTATATTGTCCGATCGACCTACCATAAGTGAACTTACTTGGAGCGAAGTATGCTGACAGAGGTACGTGATAATTTAGTTTGCCTTTAAATGACAGATTGTATGGGACGAAAACTTCATGCCACAGTCAGCCTGACTACATGCAGGGAATGTCAAGTTCGGGTCAACTTCATGCTAAACACCGTTCTAAGTTTTATCAGAGTTTCAGCTTTTGACAAGCAACGTCTTAGATGCACTTTCGGGCCTGCTGTTGGAAGGATGAAATGATAACAGATGTGCGGTTACACAACCCATATGGGAATCTTGATCGTGTCTCATCTATACCATGTGCACCCTTGCTCATACACCGAATTACATTGGTGTCACGTAGCGCAAGGCCGGTAAGTGCGTTTTTCTGAAAAGGTGAGGCCGTGTACCTTGCTAAGACCATGTAGCTGTTTTAGCATTCCTTTAAATTACCTCGGCACGCGAAAGTATAACATGACGCTCTGCCGACTTCAGTAATGCGACATGGAATTCTACGCCTTCGAAGAGATGGAATTCAAATTGGGGTGTTGACCAGTGTGCATTTAACGATGGCTACGTTTTCAGTGACTTTCTTACACATAATCGCGTTCGGAAATCCTGCCTGAGAGAGGGACTCTACGTAAGCACGCTACATGTGTGAGAATGGGCACACAATCTCAGCCAGTCAGTATCGATGAAAGTTGAACCAGCCGAAAGTCGAAGCATCCTGTAGGTATAGAACACACAACGATAGGTCGTTGTGTGTGATACTTCTCAGTGCTTCCTCTTTAGACTGGTTCACATATATTCAGTGTTATGTAGCAAGTGATACCGCTTTCAACCTTTCTGCAACACAGGATCGCGTTCAGCACAGTAAACGCCGAAGAACACAGAAATAGTTTGATGCTGGTTTGCTGTAATAGCTGCAGCACTTCATCGCTGCCTGCTGTGTTGAGATGTTCGCAACTCCATTATGGTTTGCACTGAAAGTAGTGCATGATGAACACGTGTGACCTCATCAGCGATCGAGCCGCACCAAACGGATACAGGTGGTCTTCTCGGAATGAATCAATCGCACACGTGCAAGCGTTATTTGCCATTTCAGTGCACAAGGCTAGAGAATTGGCAAAAAAGCCGTCCCTTACCCATTACCGACAAGATATATGCGAATCAGATTTGATTGATTTCTGAGCTTGTACGTCCCACACCCACGTTATTATTATGAGAGACGCCGTAGTGGTGGGCTCCGGAAATTTCGACCACCTGGGGTTCTTTAACGTGCACTGACATCGCACAGCACACGGGCCTCAACCATTCGCCTCCATCGCAGTGCAGCCGCCGCGGACGGGATTCGATCCCGCGACCCTCGGATCAGGAGCCGAGTACCATAGCCACTAGACCACCGTGGCGGATGGATCACAGAGTTCACAAAACTGTTCACCCCCTTCGTTTTCTCACAGCGCACACACTTCAATGTTTGTTGTTGTTGTTTTGTGGGGTTTAACGTCCCAAAACCAGTTCTGATTATGAGAGACGCCGTAGTGGAGGTCTCCGGAAATTTCGACCAGCTGGGGTTCTTTAACGTGCACTGACATCGCACTTGAATGTTTTCAATGAAATTTGTTGTTTACTGTGTCAATGAATCCATATGGCAGCATCTAGAGCGTTCACAGCGCATGTATAGACGTTTATGCACAGGAATGTTAATTGCGAGGCCGGTTTAGGAAACGCATATAAAACTATCGAAGACTTTCCTCATTATACGTAACTATATGCAGTGAGCGAAAACATTTGCGCCAGTTTTGTTTGAACATCAACTTAGCTGTGGATTCACAAGCGATATTTTTTTTTGTTACACATTGCGCACCCCATTACAGCCTGCGGACCTTTAGATCGCTCTATCACTACGTAAGTGCTCCTTCACAAAAACATTTCAAAGCGTGAAACGCATATTTATACGACGCGGCGTTCTCGCGATCGCATCCTTCAGTTCGGTCGAACTCCTACGAGCGTTTCACAATGAAGGGACTCAATCTGAACGCTGTTTCTTTGAAATTTCTTAAGCCATCAACTACGCGAGATTGAAAACGGCAACGAGATGCGAACTCGATCTGACGACGCCAGTGACATACACGTGCGCGTTTGCACTCGGGAAGAGCGCAGGCGCATAACCCATTCGCCCATGAGCATCGAGGCTTCGAGGAAAGACTGCACCTTAGGCGTTAGAAATAAGGTACTCGGCCAGAATATTGATGACAACTGATGAAGATCAGGCTCAACGTCTCGGCGCACGTAGAGGGCGCCGCCAAGGAACGCGTGCTCTAGGTATATATCTCCGGGCTTTAAGCGACGAGTCAGATAGGCGTCCGCGAAGCAGCCGGAAGGGTATGTCGCCTCTTCCAAAAAAGTGCGCGAGGGATTCCAAATTAGACGAACTAAAATAAGCGAAGGGGGAGTCAGTGTAACTGGAGGTGCCTCGGCGTAAGGCCTTCGCGGACTCACGCGCGAGGAAAGGGGGGAGGGGGGCAGCGAGTTTGGGCACAGGGGGGGAGGTCTTCGGTGCACTTGGCAGGGAGTGAGCGCGGTGTGCGTGGCGACGGTCCGTCCGTGGCATCGGCGCTGACAGGCTCATTAGCCGCGGCCCGACCCGAGCGTGCCCGGCTAATTTATGCCATCCCCCGAGAAAGTGACACGGGGCCCCGACGAGCGACGAGCCGGGAAACTAATTACACGTCGACGGACTGCTTCGCCATCGCGGATCCCCCATTGGCCAGGAGGCTTACGCTCCAACCGGCCGATCGCGGCGTTCGCCTTGCCGCGGTCTCGCACGTCCTCTCTCTCCCGTGCCTCCTTTGCACGGCAGGCTGGTCCAAAGATGAATGCTAACGAGGCACTAGGGCTAATGCCATCGAAGAAGGAGCCTTCGGTGCAGCGGTGACGTCCGTGCCTGCTCACACGTGTGGGGCGCTGTCCTACTCCTGTTATTCCTGCGTGCGCGCCGGTTGGAAAGCGCGCGGCATGGCATACCACCCTCGTTCTCTTTCTACTTGTGGATTTGCCCGGAGGAAGGCAGGAGAGCACGGAGAGCCGGCCGGATCAAGATGCTCAACGTGTCGCTCTTCTGTAGTACCTGTCAGCGACTAGGGACAGCACCTGCGCAGACTCCGACGCTTTAGTGATAGCGAGCACGACGGCGGGTGCAGGTTTCGAAGTTTTGGCGTGTGCGAAGATACTGCCTTGTATTTTACAGATTCCAGTGTAGCTCGAGAGGCGAATCACTGCGCTCGTGGTAGGCAATTCCGCACAGAGAAATTCGCCTGCCCTGTGGACGTTCCTCCTATAGCAGCAGACGAGCAGAAATGAAATGAAAACAAGGAAGCCCGGAAGCGTGACTACATATATGTTGAAACAGTGATTGTATTTTCGTACTTTTTTGTTTGGAAACAGCCCATCCTTAAGGACCTAGGGAGTCACATCGCGCTTCGTGCTCGGCTGATTATCAGGCGAAAACAGTTAAACCACTTATGTGCGACTGCTAAGCCTACGACACGTACCATTGCGATGTTCAGCTGTTTCGTTTCTTTGCGAAATTAGCTCGAATTCATTAGGCTGCAGAATTCGACAGCCGCGGTATTTGGATATCCCGAACTGGTATTAGCATCCTCGGATAAGCGACTACATTTTATCCGTTTGAATCAACCGTCTGATCCTACTGAATAAATATCAATTAGCCTAATTTTTTTACTTAGGCGCCTAAATACTGCCTCGACTCACTTTAATAAGTATGCCACTGTGGTGTAACCTTGAGGGAACTGGAATTGTCGGCATTTTCGATTTGAAATGCGAAGGATTCCTTGGCAAACTTGGGCTATCTATCTATCTATCTATCTATCTATCTATCTATCTATCTATCTATCTATCTATCTATCTATCTATCTATCTATCTATCTATCTATCTATCTATCTATTTTCAAATACTGTAGCCCTATGCAGGGCTATTGCAGGAGTAGGATACATTTTCACACAAACACATTGTTACAAGGTTGACATGCAGCAAAAACAAAAACAAACAATTTATCATAACAGTGCGTCTACAAAATCCGACAACGACAATTCACGAGTACAACCCGGTAATTCATTCCACCTTTCAATAACTCTAGGAAAATAACTATTCTTAAAAATCTTCGTGTGCGTAAAAAAAGGCTTTAGGTTGAGTCTGTGGTAACGTCTAGTTGAAAGAGTGTTAGCATAGGAGATGTATTCGTCTGAAGATAGTCGACAAGATGAGTGAAGAAAAGAGTGCAATAGCTTCAAGGAAACGGTATCCCTTCTCTTGAATAGGAGAGGGAGTTTCAAGGAATTCATTGCTGATGAAGCTGAAAAATTACGGTCATAGCGATGACAAATAAAACGAACTGCCTTCCTTTGTACAGATTCAATTTTGGTGACGTCGCATGTTTTATACGGATTCCAGACACATGAAGCATACTCTAGTATATGACGTATGACCGTTTTATACAACAGCAACTTAGTTCATTTCGGAGATTTAGATGACGTACGACGTAGGTAACCTAATTTTTTCAGTGCTTTGGATTTAATGTAGTCAATATGCTGCGACCACTGCAAGTTGTGTGATAAGATAACCCCAAGGTATTTGTACTCTTGTACCCGGGGGATTATTGTGTTGTCGGAAGTGTACGCAAGTGTATCGAGTCGTCTGCGCCTCGGCGCTCTCGTGATCGTCTCGTTCACTTGGTACATACCAAAATTGGAATGGTACGGTATCGTATGACGTACACGAATGATTGATTGAGACATCCCTGAAATTACGTACTCGTCATTTGCTCCATGATTAACAATAACACAATCGCATGTGGCTCATACACGAAATGCTCAGCCCGGATTATGCGGGTATGGGCCAGAGGTGATGAAATGTTAAGGTTGTAGCTTATGCTGACCAAGAACCAACGAAAACAAACATTGGGAATTTCATTAGGGCACGAGCTGCGTGGGTTAAGCAAGAGAGAAGAGACACCGTTTCTTGTAGCTTGTGATTGTAATGTAGACATAACAAACGGACAGACATAGGAGAGCTTCAACCTACCCGCGTTAGTGGCGTAGGAATCGAACCCGAGGCACCGAGTTGCCAAGCGAGCGTGCAAACACTCGTCCACGCGGCTGTTGGCACGCGGTGCATGTTGTAAGTAAACTCATCGCGTCAACAGCTGTGTCGATGGTGCTGGTGCTCCATTCGCCCACAGACGTTGAAACCACTCGAAAAGCTTGGCTGAATGCCAAACAGTTCGGCACAGGCAAATTTTTCGTTGGTTGCTTCGCAAGACGTCGAATCCCACAATGTGGGCGATCCGCCGGATATTAAAATTTCTTTTTCAGCCAAGTTAGAATGAACCTTCCTCAAAATTTTTAACATTTTCATTTCACTGCGAACAATATAGAAGTGGTAGCGGTACCTTCTCTCTGATTTTACTGCTACGCATATATGCTGTCTATTTTTACAAATCTAAAGGTTATAAGAATTTTTACTGAATGGTATTCCTTTTCTTCACCTCTTATTTTGTGCTTTGCTGATCTAGAGCTTTTATTTTCTTGTTACCTGCAATGTTGTCATAGCATGTAAGTGACGTACCAAACACTGAATTTACGGCAGTCGGTAAAATAAAACAAATTAAACAAGTCCAATGTAGGCGATATCATAAAGACCCAATATTGTTTCTGCAATATAAATAATAGGAAAAGCAGCGAAAATTCATTGTTTCGCAAAAAAGAAAGCCTACCTGCGATCTAGAATACAGCGACATAAAACTAAAGCTCTGAATTTCAGTTATCGCAGCTTTGATTCTACACTTTAGCGCAATGTTATCCGAACTCATTACGCTCAACGGTGAGTCGACATCCACATCGGGAAAAACATGAAAGAGAACCATTGATAACATTCACCGTTATCGTAGTTATCAAACATTGAGACAAGGGAACTTAGCAAAGACGACAGACGTAGCACTGGCTGACAAGTATGCAGAATTCTTACATAAGTTTGTAAGAACGTCGCTCGCCAGTAGAAATTTATGTAGTCCTGCAAGCGGTTTTGCACTGAGAGAAAAGCACTCATGGACAACATGCAAAAAAAAAGGGGGGGGAGTTCCACATGCGAGCACTGAACAAATTATATATCCGGAAGGTACACGAACGGTTCGAAAGAAGATGTCAGCCCTTGTTAGGTGGGGTTTAACGTCCCAAAACCAGCTCTGATTATGAGAGACGCCGTAGTGGAGGGCTGCGGAAATTTCGACCACCTGGGGTTCTTTAACGTGCACTGACATCGCACAGCACACGGGCCTCAACATTTCGCCTCCATCGAAATGCAGCCGCCGCGGCCGTGATTCCATCCTGCGACCCTCGGATCAGCAGCCGAGTGCCATAGCCACTAGACCACCGTGGCGGGGCCAAGGTGTCAACCCTGCTTGTAACATTTCTCCAAGAGACAGGATTGAGTGACACGTGGTGACTAATGCGACATGGACAGGGACGCTCGGGCGGAGTAATTGCCGGCCAGGTCTGCTAGGCTAACACCGCCTGTAGGCACAACATCACTATCACTATCACTATGTAGTACCAATAGTTCTCCCTCTCGTAACACGTGTTTTGGTCATGGAGTTAACTGAAGGGCCTGCGGTCCATTGCCGGACAGCGTGTCTGTGTTCGTGATATCACGGGGATTGTAATAAACTTGTATATATGCTCATTCACGGGGCCGCAAGTGCGTTCTGGGCTTCATGCTTGTGAAAATCTGAGTAGGAAGCGTTTTGTGACGGCAGTACCGAGCCAAATGGAGGTGAGCGAGCTTGTATTCTCTCTGCTTGTATTCAACGTTAATGGAATTTTCAATTCAACCGAAGGGTCACTAAAAATAGTCCGAAGGTTTAGAGTTTTTATCGAACCATGTCTCTCTGAAAGGTTGACATCTGCCTTAGTATGTGCCGCAGTTCGCCTTGAGTTATAGATAGTTCCGATGTCACGTTTTTTACGGGCTTGTTCGACTGCTTAATCCGCTGTGACATTGCCAGAAATATTACAGTCACTAGATATCCACTGTAACAGCACTGTGTGATTCTGGAGTTAAAGGCGGATTTTTAGAATTGATGTCAATAGGAAGGGAGGATAAAACTACCCGTGGTTTACACCGGGTTACCCATTTTCTTGGTTTTTTAAGCGCATTTATTTAACTTAATTATTACGAGAGTGCAAATAATTTCTCCGCAGTTCATTATCAACTAAAAGAGAGCTTAAATTCCTGTAAATTGTTCATTTCTTAAACCAGAATGACGGTAATGGACGAATTAGCTTGACAAGCAATGTGTGTATACGCTCTGACATAACGAAAATCCATAAAACACACCTTGCATAATTTCAGTTCAGCGGCTCAGCATAAACGCGTCCCACCTGTGAATAATTCCTTCAACTGAAAATTATAGTTTATAATTGATTTGGGTGTCTTGATGGCTTATTGGTTCATTCTAGTAAGGCCAATTACATGCCCGAAAACTGGAAACGGACACTGCAAAAGGAGTGATGCGTAAATATCGAGCGCGTTTGCTCGGTCCTTACATAGCTTTACGATCATTACGTTTACGGGTGCGCTCTATATTTATGCGCTCAATCGTTATGCTTATCTCCTTTTTCGTGGCGTCCTTTTGTGGCGCCCGCGTGAAAATGGCATCTCATCGAGTACGCCACATTGAACATTACAAAGCTCTCCACGTGATTCTTTTCAAATACACGCTTACTATCAATTCCTTGATCGCTCTGCGGAACAAAAGATTAATTTTTACCACGGGCTCAGACCAGTATTTTAATTACTTTCCTCCGCAACCTTCCTCAACTCTGTGGGTACTTCATGAGGGTACGGAATAAGTGCCGCACATCAGTGGACATAGTGACATTGCTGTTACATTTTGTTTCGTTCCTGTCATCGTTATTGTTATGATTAATGGTGGCTAATATCCGTAACGCTATGGACGTAAGCAATATAAATGAGAAGGCGTCTTGCCGTAGCCGTTGTAGTCGACGTAGAAAACTGCTTCTTTTCACATGGTCGCATGAGCGGGTTAGTGCTGATCTGAGAGGATTGGGCGATGCCTGGTCTTATGTGATTAGAATGCGCTAACGTATATGGTCGTAGACATTTGCACTAGCAAGGTCCATAACGCCGACACCTCACCCATACTAAGCTACACTTGGTACACGTCCAGTAGAAGTGGTCAACATCCAAGTACTTCAGCTTATTGCCAAAAGTGAACTCAGATGTTAGTAATGGATGTTTCACCTTAGATTAAGATACGTCATCAATGATATCTAAGGGTATATTTTAGTCGTTTTCTTCAATGTGGTGAAATAGTAAAAATTCATCAGCAACGTGGAACACTTTGCATTTGTCTTTTGGAAGCTGGTCGCGAAGCACCTATTGTGCCGCGACAGTAAAAGATCGCAAATACAGGCACTAGGCAAGGTATTGCACATATGCTCTCACGTTGAACGGGAAAAGTAAGCTTCCTTACAGCTAACAAGTGCATATAGAGGTAAAAAAGAAGAGAAGAAAATCCTGCTCATCGCACACTCTGTGGGAACAGGTGCCATGCGAAGCAGTCAACGAGAAAATTACCTATGACGAGCTGCTTGGCATTTAGCCAAGTGTTACGAGTGGGATCAAGGTCTTTCAGCAAAGTGCAATGGGTGCATGGCATGCTTAACGTGGCCTAACCAGGGACGTCGACAGCACTGTGGCGACTGAATGGTGGCTCATGTCACGACGTAACGTTGGCACTTACGTTAGTGCACAGAACAGACGTCTGTTTTATCGATAAAAAATGCACGCCATGGTGCGCTGATGGTGGATTCGTGAGTGCCGTTCGTTGAAATATTCTTACGGGACCCAGGAAGCTTGGACAAAGCTTGTAGTGTGGTAGACGAAGCTCTGTACCGTTTATTACAAAACCATGATGGATGCCAGTAGAATCCATTATGGGCTATCGATCGTAGAAGCCATCGCAGCTGAAGGCAACGAATACAGTGCTGAAGTTCCTGAAAACAAGAGACTTGCGCAAGAGACTGTCACAGTGATGTCGCATACCGTGCAGGAGCCACTAACTACAGTGTGCTATATATGCGGTTCCTTTCTCTCCCTTTCTTTTCTCTTTCAATCTTCCCCTTGCGCAGAGCAGCATACCAGTTGTCTTGCACTGGTTAACATCCCTGCCTTTCCCTCTCTGCTATTTCCTTCCTTCCTTCCTTGCTATGACGGTGCTTAACACGCATTAGAATTGTAATTCACGTTAGCCAAGCGCCGTCATCACAAGCGCTGGTGCAATAAATTTATTTACTACATGCTCCGTGTGGGAAAAGCCGCCATAGCCTAGTGGTAGCGCGCTTGCTTGGCACCTCGGGGGCCCGGGCTCGATGCTTCCCTTTCACTTGGTAGGTGACACGCGTGTCTGTGTGCTTATGTCTACATTTCAGTTGTGTGTACATTTCAAATGGATGCGTTGATTGCGCTTAAGTGCGTTCGAACGACATGTTCAATTTCTAGCTCAGCTGGGCCTTTGGTCGAAACAGGCTCTATCAAATTCAAACACCTGTGGCGCATACCCAAATGCCACAGGCTGAGCACTACGGGTTTGAGACACGTGATTGCAGTATCGTTAATCGTGGCGTATACATAGCGAGTATAATATGTTAGTGTTGTAAAAATCAGTTCTGACATTCGTCATACATTTATGCCCAATCGTCCAAATGTTATACCGTACTACGTCAACCAGACGACCAAGAGAGCACCGAGACATAGATAGATAGATAGATAGATAGATAGATAGATAGATAGATAGATAGATAGATAGATAGATAGATAGATAGATAGATAGATAGATAGATAGATAAATGCCTTGCATTTCAAATTTCTAGAAACTTGTTCACGTGGATGATAAACTTTTCTGAAGTATTGCGCACCCGTACCGCTCTATGCTCTGATTAACTTCACTACATAAAAGCTCATGAGGCAATAAAAATTCAGTAGATCCCACGCACTGTGGGAATCGGCGTCACGAGAAGCAGTGAGCGATGAAATTGCCTACGACAAATTGCTAAATGCGAAGCATTTCTTAGCAAACTTGGGAGCTTTGACCCATTTATCTATCTAGCCGCCTACGTCTCGGTACTCTGCCTGTCGTCTTGTTAAGCTTGTATACAGCAAAATTTAGAAGGTAGGGTATCAATGTATTACGAAGGCGAGATTGATCTTTAGATCGCTGAAATGATAGCTTCGCGTACGTCGCGATCAGCGATAGTGCAATCAAGTGTGCTCATGCCCGTACAGCTCGGCCCGTGACATTCGAGTTTGCGCCACGGGTGGTTAAATATTATACAGCCGATGTCGATCTCAGGCTAACGAAAGGAGACATTTAACTTGTCACTAGAAAGCCCTTAAAACAGCAGTGCCATACCGTTTGTCGTAGCAAGGCATTGTGATGCAGACATAGATACTCAAGAACTCGCGCTAATATTTGAAGGCAAACCACCAAGTGGTAGGCGGGTATTGAACTCGGGACGCCGAGGTGCCAAGAAAGCACGCTACCGCTAGGCTACGGGTCTGCAGCACGAGGACCAGCACTTGTGAAGATAGGCTTCTAGTATGCGTTCAATGATATCGCAGCAATGTGATAAGAAACATATATGTCCTGCTATAACTCGGCATGCTTTTATGCGGCTTTAGTCGATCCCGTAAGAATACTTTTTTTTTGTTGGGTTTAACGCCCCACAAAACCAGCTCTGATTATGAGAGACGCCGTAGTGGAGGTCTCCGGAAATTTCGACCACCTGGGGTTCTTTAACGCGCACTGACATCGCACAGCACACGGGCCTCAACATTTCGCCTCCATCGAAATGCAGCCGCCGCGGCCGGGATTCGATCCCGGGACCTTCGGATCAGCAGCCGAGCGCCATAACCACTAGACCACCGCGGCGGGGCCCGTAGGAATACCTCAACGAACGTCGCTTATGTTACGCACGTTACTGCGCCATTAGATAAGACAGGAGTCTGCGCTGTGCACTAACGTCACTGCCAACGTTACGTCGTACTATGAGGTGTACAGTTCAGCCACCGCGGTGCTGTCTGTAGTTTCCTGGTTAGCCCACATTTAGCGTGCAGCCACACACGCGCTTTGCACAATGACTTTCATACACCTCGCAGCACTTCGATGAATGCCACACGATCCCTCATAGGCAATATCCTCGCTGACTGCTTCGCATGACACCCATTCCCACCGTGGGTGGGATTCTGCAGAATTTTTTGGCAATATAATAACTCTTACGCGCAGGATTAAGGTCCTTGTGCAAAGAGCATGAGTGGGTGTATACTGAACGTGGGCTAGACAGCACTATGGCGACCGAATGGTAGCTCATTCTACGACGTAACGCTGGCAGTCATGTGAGTGCACAGCACAGATATTTTTTTTTTTTTGTGGAAGTGAACACTACAGTGCACTGATGTGCGTATCATAAGCGTCATTCGATGAAGTATTCCTACGGGATCTAGCAAATTTGGACAAAGGCATGCTGAGAGATAGCAAAACATATGTATTGTTTATTACATCGCTATGACAGCACTTAAGACCCCTTGCAAGCGCAATTCACGCTACACAAGCACCATCATCACAACTGCCGTTGTAATAGGTTTCCTTACCCCCGTGCGGGGGGAGGCGTCGTAGCCTAGTGGTAACGTGCTTGCTTGGCACCTCGGTTCGATGGCTCCCTCCCCCCTATTGTTTGGTAGGTTGCGTGTGCGCCTGTGTGCGTGTTATGTTTCAGTCGGAAGCTACGACAAACAGTGTGCTTTTCTTATTTTAAGTGTCTTCTAATGATATGTCCATTTTAGTTTGTAATTGATTGATATAGGCTGTATAAGATTCAAACACCTGTGGCGCATACGCGCATACAACAAGCCGAGCATTACGGGTATGAGCCACACATGATTGCAGTATCATTAATCGTGATGTGTACATGGCGAGTGTATCATGTTAGTGGTGCAACGATACATTTGCACATTACCATGCAAATATTCGGGTGTATCAGGCGAGCGACACAACTAGGAGAGCACCGAGACGTAGGCGGATAGATAGATAGATAGATAGATAGATAGATAGATAGATAGATAGATAGATAGATAGATAGATACGGTCAAAATTGCTCAAGTTCGTCAAGAAATGCTTCGCATGTAATAATACAAGTATTTCACCTCTACAAAGAAAGCGCTTACTCACTCACGCGGCACTCAGCCTGTAGGTATACACTCTTAGCACGGTAACCTTTAGTTTATTTTATAGGTACACAAAAATGTGAAAATAGGCTCCTTTACTAAAGGTTAAAGTGCTTTAACCTTTAGTAAAGGAGCATATTTTCACATTTTTGTGTACCTGTAAAACAAACTAAAGGTTACCGTGCTAAGAGTGTACTCAGGCATAATTTTCGGGCCCGTCACTAAACACAGATGACCAGTACTCAGAAAAGCGAGCGTCCTTTAATGCGATAGTAGACATTTTTAGTTTATCGGGCTGAGCATAATAGCGGAATGATCAGAATAGCGGGATGAAAATGCGCATGCGCAGTACCGTAAACCGCCGATACCGTTCAGCGTGCCCACGGTATCTCGCAGATTTAACGCTACCGTGTGTGCGTGTTTACCGTAGTTTACGTAAAACATGGCGGCGGTTTCGGACGCCCACTGGGATGTGGCAGGATTCACTTCGTTCGCAACAAATGACTGTGTAAAATGGTTTTGCTTGCCTTCAGATAGCTTCGATGACGTAGTATTAGGAATAACTTAGCCCGGTTTTCGAGATCGCTTCCCATTTCGAACGTTGCTAAGCCTAGCGAGGGAACATCTGTTTACATTTCTGCAACATGCCAACTTATGCTCTTGGCGCTTGATTCATATATATTTATCCTTATTCTCGAAAAGTTGGAATGCCGCGGCACGCGGAAGTGTAAGTGAACATTTATAAGTTTTATTTATTTTCACTACTTTAAAGTAAGTAACCTCCGCTAGATGGTGCCACGATCACAACTACCGGGCCGTAAACGCTAATCCGCTAAACTATAGCTCGTTGCCGCAACGATGGTTTGCGGTACGTGGTAATGCCGTTCCCTCAGCCTCCGCTATTACGCTGACGAGCTAAGCTAAATACGTCTAGTATTGCATACAACATGAAGCGAAAAGCAGGCGGCCGTCAGCGTGACCACCCCATCACCAAAAAAAAAAAAAAAAAGGAAAAAAAACTCACGTGAAGAAGTTATGATGCCAAGTTAATTTTGGCGCCCAGTTCGAAAAAGTACGCTGGCACGTTCTAAACCGACCAATCCCAGTCCAAATAACAACTGCCCCAACCTTAAAAATTCACTTAGCCCAATTCAAGCACAGGACAAAGTGATTACGTCATATGACATATAGCCTCGTGACCGCGTGAGAACATTAAGTTGCAAGGCCACATGGACAAACAATGACCTCATGCGACAGTGTCACGTTATGATGTGGACGCGAATATAGCTGACACGCTGTCCATTAACGTTGAGCGCCTGTGTGCTCCTGCGACTCTTTCTGTAGGAAATACCCAACCCGACAGTGTCATGTTCCGCACTCGGAGACAACCGCCGTGAAGAACTCCCGTACTTGTGCGTTTATGCAGAGAAATGCATCTTTTCGCCCTCAGTGACACTGCGAGCGTCGCCAGCCACACTTCTTCGCACATCTTGAAAGCTTGCGAACGCAATCTTTTGGTGGGTTGAAGCTGCCTAAAATGGCTAATTCAGGCTTGCTGTCGTATCTTAGCAGGACCACGACACCTTTTTCTTTGCCTGCCTGCAGGAGCTAATGTACACTTTTCTCAAAGTGGCAACGACATACTTCAAGCGGTCGGACGATACCACTGATGTAGCCTCTCGACGCCTCCTTTTAGGAGTCGTTCCGCCAAGGTGGTTTAGTGGTTATGGCACTCGGCTGGCGACCGCGGCGGCTGCATTTCGATGGAGGCGAAATGTTGAGACCCGCGTGCTGTGCGATGTCAGTACACGTTAAAGAACCCCAGGTGGTCGAAATTTCCGGAGGCCTCCACTACGGCGTCTTTCATAATCAGAACTGGCTTTGGGACGTTAAACACCACAAATAAATCAATCCTTTTAGGAGTCAGGCATGTCTATTGCTAGTGCTAGGTAGTGCTAGGTGAGAAATACGAGGGATCCAGCCTTGTCAGCTTTCGGATGACCGCTGAACTCAGCTCCTTTAAACATTTTTGACATATCAAAGGTGTCTCGAGCCTTCTAATAGATCACAAGATCTTGTCCTGGTGAGGATTCGTGGTGAATTTTACTTGGCAGAAGATCACCACTTTTAGGACGTCCAGGACATTTAGGATTTTAGCAGCCTTATGGGCCAACTGAAAATCCTGAAGGAATGAAAAAGATTCTTTGTCTGTCCCCCTGGGCGCTCGTACTTGGTATGCGACATTCAGGAATCTGCGCAGTGCTCAGGAATTTGTTGAAACGCACTCGTCACAAAGATGTGGTACACGTTACTCGCATGTCCAGCAGAGGGAGCTACAGTCTTCCGGCTACTCTGACGGACACATCTCAGCCTTCCGTATAGCCTTCAGCAGTACTATGATATAGCCTTCCAACCACTCTGACGGACCCTTTGGCACGCAGAATTGGCAACAGGGGAAGGGGGAAAAGAAAAAAGAAAAAATTGTACCTCAGTTTAATAAGCTACATAAATACGCAAGGAGGTTAAAACAGGCAAAATGGTTAGGAATAGAGGAGCAGTTGAACAGAGAAGGGATAGGGGTGCACGCGGATAGAGAAATGCACCTTCGGGGCTCGGAGGAGCCGCCAAATATTGCAAATTTTGTGTGGGAAGGGCGTAACAAGACCAAATCGGAAAGAAAAGGTGGTGGAATCTGTATGCAAGTTCATTGGGAAGCCAGTTGGTGTAGGGTTACTTCGACATGTGAAGAGCACCTCTGGGCAGCCGGCGCATTAAGCGAAAAAAAAAAAAACGCGGTTTGGCGTAGTTTACATGTGGACCGGAAATAAGTGCAAATAGAAAAATGAGGAGACAGTGAATTGCATAAGGAAGGATATTCAGAAATTTCGCAAAGGGGCCGAAATAGTGCTGTTAGGAGATTTGGATGCTCACGCGCATCACCTGGATGGATACACAGACAATAACGGGAGGGTGATGCTCCAGATCTACGATCAACATAGTCTCGATATAGTTAACACGATCCCTGAATGTGATGGACAAGTGAAGTGGGAGGTTGGAAGCAGACAGCCAACAATCGATTACTGCCTTATGGCAGAAGAAACTCACAAGTTGAGAGAGATGAACATAGATGAGAAAGGGAAAGGGATTTGCGAATGGGATATGTAGACCGTAAAGGAAGCGTCGAATTAAAGTTGGGCAAGCCTTTTCTATCTGAAAAGCAGTTACAATCGCGAACATAGGGGGTAGAACGAAGGACAAAGTGTGGGATTATAATGAGCTTCTCCATCTAGTAAAATTACTAAAGAGAAACAAAAGAGTTGTTGAAGGGGAAAGCGAAAGCCAAAATGATGGTGGAACAGAAAAATTCGGGGTGCAATTGAGAATGGACGGGAAGCATCACGAGTACCGGGCAGCAAAAACGGAACACGAAGTCAAGCAAAAATGGGAAATATATCTCGAGAAGAAAGGCCTAGTACATAGTTTGGTCGCAGCTAAGATTAAACGTTAAAGTGAACGGTGGATGTCGGACATTCGCGACAAAAAAGGAGCATCTAGGCCTTTTGAAACCACCTAAAATTGCTAGGTAAGAAAACTGTAGTTATGCAAGGGCATATTTGTGGATGCAGAAATAAATTGGAGGGGTACGACGCACTGACTTCGAAACGTGATCGCCGATTTTTTTAAGGAGAACGACGAGCCTTTTTTCACGACGTGGAAGAGTAGCAAGAAAACCCGGTGAAAGACGAACGAGTTCTGGAAAACTTCAGTTGGGAGAAGGCCCAGGAAAATATTCCCAAGCGCACAGCTACAGGATTAGATAGGGTTAGCATTAGTCTAATAAATGAGCTGGGAAGAAACACTAAAGAAGCCTCGTTGAAAGCAGTTGAAAAAAGCTTACATGAGTGGCGAATACCGGACAATCGGCGTCAAAGTAGGATGAACTTCATCTGTAAAAGCAAGGGAGAGAAAGATAACATTCTCTCATATATACCACTGACCATTACATACTATACAGGTTGGCGACGCAGGTAATTAAATTGAAAATGCAGATACGGGCAGAGCACAATGGCACTTTGGGCGAACTCCAAAATGGGTTTCGAGTCGATGGGAGGTTGAATGACAACCTTTTTATGCTTACGCAGGGCATAGAAAGAGCCAGAATGGGGAGCGGACCATTACACGTAGTATTTTGACACGTAACGTGTGCGTACGGCAATGTAAATCAGAATAGTCTATGGAACATGGCGTGCAGGTGACGCTTGTATAGAGTTCCGAAGGAAATATACTGTGGAAATTAGGTCTGTGTGGAAAGGGAAGGGATGGCAAGTAAAGGTAGAATATATGATGTCGATATCTATATCAACGTCATGTATTTTTCCATTACTTTGCATTTGGCAAAGGGCTGAGGCAGGGACATTATTCATGCTTTACGTGAGAAGATTATAAAGAGCATTGGAAAGGCGCAATATTGTTTTTCAGCTGCCACACATACAGGGAGGGATAGCGTACAACAAATACTCCCTGGGTTGTTTTATGCGGACGATATTTTGCTATTCGCAGACAGCCCAGAGGATCTGCAGTGTCTGGTTGATATATGCGGTGAGGAAGGTGAGGCCTTGGGAATAAAATTTAGTGTGACAAAATGTTGGCATTGAATAACAGCAACAATCAGACAATACAGGACGAGGAGGTGCCCTGCCCCGCCACGGTGGTCTATGGCTATGGTACTCGGCTGCTGATCCGAAGGTCGCGGGATCGAATCCCGGCCGCGGCGGCTGCATTTCGATGGAGGTGAAATGTTGAGGCCGTTGTGCTGTGTGATGTCAGTGCACGTTAAATAACCCCAGGCGGTCGATATTTCCGGAGCCCTCCAATGCGGCGTCTCTCATAATCAAATCGTGGTTTTGGGACGTAGAACCCCAGAAATGATTCAATCAATCAATCGAGGAGGTACACAGAGTACGAGAGCATGAACATCTCGGGATATGGATGAACGATGGGAATAGATACATAGAAGCACAGGAAAAAAGCTATAACAGCTAAACAGAAAAAAGGAGGAATTCTTCAATAATGAAACATAGAGCGCTGTCGGGTTACAACAGGTACGATGTAATTCGCGGTTTGTGAAAAGGCGTGATGGCGCCAGAGCTTACATTAAGAAGCTCAGTGGTGTGCGTGAAGTCAGAGGTATAATCAGGGCCGGACGTGAATCAGAGGATGTCCGGACGTCTTGCATTGGGCGGCCGTGGTAAGACCACAAATGAGGCTGTTACTGAGCGGGATATGGGGTTGTCTGACTTCGAGGGAAGGGAAGATCAGAGTAAACTTAGTAACAGAGACTAAGGAATATAAAAGAAAGTAGATGGGCAGCGAAAGTATTTAGATATTTGTATATGAAGAACGTTCATTCACAATGGAGGAAGAGAACTAGGAGGCTTACCAGTAAGTATACAGCCAGTTGTAGAAAGGATGAGCGTTAAGAACAACGTCAGAGGGGGAGAATTCGTATTTTATAACACCAATCAGGGAAAAGCCGGTATTTAGCAACTACAGAAAAGATAAAGACGAAACAAAGAGAGAAAAATTGTATGATAACTCAAAGAAGAACGCCTTGCTTCTTGAAGAAAGGTCAGCATGGCTGGGAAGAAGAAGTTACAGAGCGAAATTATATAAAGAAAGGGGTACATGTACGCGCCGTTTAAAAGCTAGGGAAACGACAGAGCATATTTTGATTGAACGTACAGATATCCACTCAGGTGTATGTGTGGGTAGTACACTGCAGGCGTCCATGGGTTTCAGGGATAGCACGAGAAAGCAGAACGTGTCTGCAAGAGAGATAAGTGCTCATGTATTAGTGGCGGAAAGGTATGGAGCACAGAAACTCAAGATTGTTCGAATAACATGATACCACACATGATAAACATACACAAAATACATACAATACACAAATACACTAAATCAACGCGCAATTGGAGGATGCGCGCGAAAATACCTAAATATGCGAATTCCCGGCCGGCCTCCACTGCCGGGCTGTACATATTGTATATAGTGTTGATCCGTTGGACGAGTGTGTTCGAATAACATCGTTAGTTCACAGCGGAAGGCTGAAAGCTAAAATATGTAGGTGCAGAGATGGTTTTTGGGATAATATGTGTGATTTATGCAAATAAAAAGGAAGTAGAACTCGGGGCCCCGCGGACCCCCGTTACGAAGGGGACGTTCATAACATTCATCGATCCATACTACAGCGCTTGTTCTAAGGTGGTGCCTTTCTTTTTTTTTAACTTTGCAGCTGCTCTTTCCTAGATATTGCATGTAAAAATGCAATAAATAATGGCTATTAGTCACCGCTGTGTCTGTCACATTTACTACGTCCCGCCGTTCTGCTGCTTGTTCTGCATCGTCATACACCAGCCAGACCAATTCATTGGCCTCCTCCAGTCATTGTAGTTATCTTCCGTGCTTATTGAAGACTGTCACATTATCAGCTTAGTCAAATCAATACTCTTTACACTCTATTTGTGTTTACTTTGCGATAAGGCTAGTTATTAATGGAGAAGCCAACCAAAGTGCTTTCTTTCTCGTTTCGAATTTTGTCCCCAAACTGCATCGTACTCGGTCATAATTATGTCAAACATTTCGGTTCGGTTCAGTTATACGGGACTTGTTCTCGGGAGGTTTAGGTAAGCGGCACTTCGGACTTCGTTTATTTATACCCCAAATGATATGCGCAAATATTGTCTCGTCTTCGTAAATGTTATGAAGTCTCCCCAGATGGATCCCTTAGTTTTCTCGGAACCCAGTGGACTCGCTTTTTTTTTTTCTCTGTAAACACTGGATTAATCCTCAACCAAATACTGATTAAATCAAACACGATGCAGAACAAGCATCGGGAAGTTCAAGCCCTCATTTTTCCCTCAGCCTTCAAGGCGGGAAGTTGAAGCCCTCATTTTGTTTTGCGCGCGTTCTGAGTTAGTTCGCAAGGTATTCCTAAGCTTTGAGGGGGAGTGGGAGGGGGGAAGCACACTACCTAAGACGTACCTTCTCGGTATTTGAGATGTCGGAGACATAATTTAATTGAACATCGATATGTGGTGTTAATTGCAATTTTGTTGGGGCGTCTCACGTTGGCTCGTTTAGCCTTCACTGCCTTGGTTGTTATCAACTGCTTAGCTTTCAATAATGCAAGCAATGCTATAGAAAGAAAATTAGTCCAATCTCACTGCGCGTTTCGTTTGAGCGTTCGTTTAAGCGCAACTTGTCTTGCTTCAAAAAGCGTCAAATAAGCTGGAGGTTTGTCTTGGAAAGCATTATAAGATGTATACATGTAGGCAAAACGCTCCATACGAAATTAGGTGCCGTTATATAGGGCGCCCCGCACTTCATCTACGCCAAACCTATTCGAACATGATGTCCACGCCCTTCATACATAAGTACCGCGGCCAAAATTTCCGCCTATCTTCGAAGTATCTGTTCCATCATGGTAGCCACGTCGCATTTGGATATTTTTTTTAAATGCGAGTTTGATAGCATAGTTCTTCAGCGACGTACGTGCTTGTTTTTCTTTTAAACCCGAAAGTATTTTATGCCAGGACTCATCAAGACATTACCTACGTCATTTCTATCATGGAAATGACGTTAGTAAAATGCGTATTAAATTGACAGAAGAACTACAAAGAAAAGCGAGCTGAAAACCGAACCCACAACCCTTTGAATCACGACGATATAGCGGCCGCGGGCGATCACTGCGTCATGTAAACATGCAAACATACTAAGTGGGAGGCGCGAAAATGAGGAAGGGCAAAATGGAGAGCACACATACACACACACACACACACACACGGGCTCCCGACGGCGCGTTTGCTCTCCTTTCTGTCTTTCGCGCCTCACACTTTGTATCATGCGTTACCAACATGTCCACTCTCCCATACTTACTTCGCACACTGACCAGGTGGAACAAATAAGCCTTATATCATTTCTCAACACCGCCTCTTACCGCGCTTTGGGTTTTCAAGAGTGCTGCCGCTGTCTAGGAGCGATGACACAAAGTACTACATCGTGAAACTATGCGACACTAATGACGTTGAGCCTTTCCCATCTATTAACGCTTGCTCTATCTCTTGCGTTGCGTAGGTTCCCCATGCATAAACAGCGTTTCTTGCCGCCTTCAGCTGAGAGTGCGATAGCATGCAGTAAGAATCTGCTGCATTAAGCACCACAGAAAAGCAATGGCGTCGTTGGCCGAACGTGGCGCAACTAAATGCCTTGGCGCAGCAAGAGACTCCAGCACAAGCGAAACGCCTTCATTCGTTCATGGTTCAAACTGTAAGCCTCTCGCGTTCCTGATGATGAGCGCATCGCAACGCAACTGGCTTCTATTCACCATTCAGTTTCTTAGTATTACCCTCAGGGAAAACTGGCGCCGTCGTGCTGTTGTATGCATGGGAATGGTGGGATGTGGTGGATTCGAACTGGCATCTTTTACTAACGGCTCCGGCGCCTCCAAGACACATCTGGCTTGGAGGCGTTCCGCGTGTCATAATGATCAACTTTGCGCTGAAGTAGCCTGTAATGAGCTATATCTTTTTTTGCAATAACTCAAAAGGAAGTTTTATTTACATCTGAGAACTTGTCCTTGTATATACTGCTTTATAAAAAGTAAAAAGGAACGACTGACCGCTAGACAGACGACAATGCCAACGCTCACTTCGTTGTTTGATTATACCTTGCAGGTAAGTAATATTTTATTGTAAGATGTAGTACTTGTGAATGAGATCCGTTTACAAAGTAATGTTTTAGATGAGCTATATTTATAGAGCCGCATTCACGTATGAGTTAAAGCCCCGCTCAACGCTAGCCAATACAAGCCTAGCAAACACGTATACCATAATTCCCATCGCGGCACAGCTCCTCTTAAGAAATTCGCATAGGCGATGGCGCCACATTTTCCTCTTGGTAACTATGAGAAACTCTATGCCATACACGCTACCAAACAGGACCGAAATATGTATACCTTCGTACAATCGACCTGCTAGCGGGACGCTGGCCGCGAACACTACAGGTATAACTCATTGTATACCAATTCGGTGCCGCTCGGCAAACGCCCACAAGGCTGCCCGAGCAGCAGATCATGCGCTCTTCGCTGCAGCGGACCGTCGCAACACCAAACGATCCACTGGCAACTTGTTCGGTTTCACTTACACAGCTTCGGCATAAGTAAACGCTTGTGCTATAATAATGGCGGTTTTGCGCAGCGCCCTGGCACGCGCAACGCAGCGTCTCCGGTGAATTTATTCCTGTCGCCAGTATACAGTTCGGACGATTTTTGTTTGTGGGTCCATTTTGTTTGTGGGTCCATGTGCGGGCTGCCCAAGTGCCGCTGCTGTCTGCTTGCAACGGCTCCACACGGCTTGAGTACCCAACCAATCTCCCGCCACAGGAATACACTCGATTGTATCACCTAGCGCCTCATGTTGCCCAGAATTCCGTTTATGAAATAATAAAACATTTAACTCTTTTTTGTGACCACTGGTTTCACGCTGTGTGATACTGATTCCTATAACAGAGAGATCAGCGACATTTTTTAGAGATAACGTACGTATTTCAGTATTTTTTTGTCCTTCCTGATAAAGCAGATGTATATTCCAGCTCATGAACTCCGCAGGACATTGTTTTTTCGAGAAAAGAAGGCTGCAGCCCGTATAGCTTATCAGCACAGTATGTAGGGGTCATTTGCGATTCGGGAATTTTTATTCTGACGCATATGATGTGTTGTAGCGTCTCTTCACGAAGACAGGTGTCACAAAGAGGGCTGTCGGCCATTCCGATCATAAAGGAATAAGAGTTAGTAAAAGCCACTCCTAACCACAAACGATAAAGCAGGGTGGCTTCTGCTCGGCTGAGTTTTGGTGGCAATCGAAAATGCCGCAAAGACAGCAGGTGGTGTTGTCGACTGTTCCGAGTTTGGCTGCTTGAGGCACTCCACAGCGAGAGTGTAATCTCCTGTGCAATCGCTCGAAGTTGCCTGGCAGCGTCGGACCTTGAGAGAGGTATGTTCTCAACTTTGGTGCCATCAAGTGCAGACTTGGCGGCCTTGTCAGCATATTCGTTTCCAACGACGCCGCAGTGACTGGGGAGCCACTGAAACGTCACGTGGTGTCCCTTCTCATGTGATTTATGGAGAAGAGATCTGATCTCCAACACCAGTTGCTCGTATGGTCCGCGCCGCAGGGCTGCCAGCAAGGACTGTAAGGCCGCCTTTGAATCGCTAAAGATTGACCATTGTCGGGGTGCTTCCTCATTTACTACACAAAGGGCAGCACGCAGAGCAGCAAGTTCCGCAGCTGTCGACGTCGTCGGGTGGTCTGTCTTAAAACTGATGGTGGAAGCTTTCACTGGGACAACCACCGCTCCGGACGAACACTGGAGGTTCGAGGACCCATCCGTATAAATATGCACTTTATCGGCGTACCTCTCGTGTAGAAGAAGCAGGGATAGTTGTTTCAGAGCACCTGATGACAGCTCAGCTTTCTTTCTGATTCCTGGCACACCAAGGTGTACTGTAGGTCGAATGAGACACCAAGGGGGAATCGACGGTTTGGCGGCGGCGGTGAAGCCTGCCGGAAGTTTGGCAGAATATCTGGAGACCATTTTGCAGAATGACGCGTTCCGCTTGTCTGACGGCAATGTTGAGAGGTGGTGACAGCAGGCACGGGCAAAATGCCTGATGTGGGTTCTCAAGACTTCCACCGCAACGTGCGACTGTCCTCGCTATGACTTACAGAGGCAATCACTGGCGTCCGCTCTCGCTCACCTTGACCTGCGACGGATGTCGGTTGATGCCATTTTGGAATGTCGACCGCACAAGACATCACAATTGAAGGTGACAAAGGCGCTGCTGCAGTTCTTAAAGACGACAGACTTGCACAAGCGACTGTAACAGCGATGTGTGATGTCGTGGGCCATGCAGCTGCCACTGACTGTGAGAATGTGCTATATGTTCGCCCACTTTCTCTCTCTCTTCCTCTTTCCTTTCACCTTTCAATCTCCCCTGTCCCCTTCCCCTCGTGCAGGGTAGCATACCGGTTTTCATACACTGGTTAACCTCCCTGCCTTTCCTTCTCTACTATTTCCTTCCTTCCTTATTCTGACGCCAATCTATATTCAGCATGGTCCTTGTCTTTAGCATATTTTCCCACAACCCTAATTTAACACTTTCTCGAATGAATTATCCAAGCATGCATTACTATATCGGCCACTAGTTTTGCTGAAAAGCGCGTGTCGTCTGGAAATCGTAAGTTGCTAGGATGTTCTCCATCAATCTTTATTCCCATTTCCTTCCCAATCTACTTGCTGGAGTACTTATTGCAAGTTTGCAGTGAACAACACCACTGGAGAGATTGTATACTTCTTGCCTTACTAGTTCCTAGACATCCAAACCAGAAGAGAAGTTCAGGGGAAGATGGATGCTTGAATCGATGAAGAGATCGCAAAATACGATCTAGAATAGGGAATGTCGCTGGAGCCAACGTTTCGACAAGTGGACTTGTTTCGACAAGTGGACTTGTCTTCGTCAGGCCGCCCTGACGAAGACAAGTCCACTTGTCGAAACGTTGGCTCCTGCGACATTCCCTGTTCTAAATCGTATTTTGCGATCCTTTCATTAGTTCCTAGACAGCATTTTATGTATTGTGGAGAAAAACCTGACCGCCGATTTGCTGAGATGCTCCGCAACCACTGGATACAGAGTTATAGCTTTATTTCAAGCTTAATTCGGCAGGTGAAGGGGAAATGCGGCACCAGGAAGGCCAGTTCTTGTTCCGATCATTAAGTCTCTCGTGGGACTACAGTGTTCCATCCATGGATTTGTAGAACTTGGCCGGTAGCGTAACCGGGGAGAGTGGCGATGTGTGCCAGCTTCAGTTGCCACTCGATACCTGTTGTGAAGCGTGGGTGAGCACATAAACTTAAAAAAATGTCATCTGGTATTTGAACTTGGGACCCTCAGAAGTTTCCGAAGCATTTCCGAGTTGGCTATGACCGTGCCACCGAAATGTTCGATGCGAAATATTTTCGGGCTATTTTAACTGCATGTGGATCACTTTCAGCCTCGAGATGCTTGCGATGTCGACGTTTTGCTGATTTAGAATCGTAGGAGTACTATATGGTTTGCTGTTTGCGCACTGGGCGCAGTGTGCGAACTACTCTCCGCAAAGCGGCACGGAAGCACAAAGAAGCTGCTGACTGCAGGCCACAGAAGCTTTGAATGCGTGAGAAGACTTCGGCGGCGAGACGCGCGCACAACACGAAATTCATTTAGTTAAGCCCTTATGGCGACGAGATAGTAATACATTAACAAGAGCAGTGGTTCTACTCCACGGATTCCTCGGGTACCCTTTGTGCACTTCATCAAAACCTCTTGTTTGGTGAGTTGTTACATTCTTGAGACCTAAAGGCACCGGCGCAACCAGACGACACAAGAAGAGAGACACGGAGACACAAGCGCGCTGTGTCTCCTTGTGTCGCCTGGTTGCGCCGGTGCCTATAGGCCTTTGTGCACTGTTGGAAATAATGGCGTCACCCTTGCCGCGATGGAAGAGCCGAACATACAAATTTGCACCATGCGGGGTACGAAATAGGTTTGTCCAGCGCATGTCCTGTACGTTTGTGTGTAGTGTCCTGTATTTGTTCGCTATACAAAACAATGGTTTCATGTTGTCGGCACCAACTAGCGTAGCTTAACGCATATGAAATAGGTGGTTACCAAGACCAACCGAGGCGAACCTGCGCGGATTGATGGCGCAGTTCCGGGAGCGAGTCCCGTTACTTTTGGTGAGTTAAGGACAAACTTACAAGTAGGACTAAAGAACGTGTTTGTGGCCTCGGTTTCGTGGATCCCCTCAAGTGACTTCGCGGACCCTTTCGGGTTAGTGGACTCTTGTCTGAAAGCCACTGAGCTGGAAGAAACGAGCATGAACCAGCGCTGGTGGAAGCTGGAAACGAACAAGAAAATGATGGGAGACTTAAAAATTGAGGACGTTTTTATGGAGGAGCAAAGTACTGATTATATGCTTATGCTATAAGAAGAAGAATAAGAGGGAGAGAAGAAGAGACAGAAAGAAAGGGCGGCTAATAAGGAGACGTGTGCACAGTTCAAGCTTGTGGCGTTCACGTGCAGCTGTCCTATCGTATATCATGGCCCCGCCACGGTGGTCTAGTGGCTAAGGTACTCGGCTGCTGATCCGAGGGTCGCGGGATCGAATCCCGGCCGCGGCGGCTGCATTTCGATGGAGGCGAAATGTTGAGGCCCGTGTGCTGTGCGATGTCAGTGCACGTTAAAGAACCCCAGGTGGTCGAAATTTCCGGAGCCCTCCACTACGGCGTCTCTCATAATCAGAACTGGTTTTGGGACGTAAAACCCCACAAAACAACAACATATCGTATATCATGCGATGCTTAACGTGTCTAACTGTGCTAAACGAAGCTAGCAGTGAGAGCAGGTTAAGTAGTTCTCCCCCTCTTCTGCAACCTACAATCCGTTCTACCTGGCATTATTATTATTATTATTATTATTATTATTATTATTATTAGAGAATTTGCTTTCAAGCCCCCACCAACGTTAGTGCTAGAAATGAATACATATACTGTGAAGAAAACAATGGATCGGGAGCACCGTGGGCTGACATGCTGTACATGAAGACTCCAGCTGAAAATTCCACTCGTCAGCCTGCAGGTACAACAGTATAGCTCAGCTTTGTTTCGCAGATGTCGCGCCCTTATCTTTCTGGAAAACGTAGAAGGGCAGCGCAAAAAAAACAAAAAAAAAACACACGAGCGAACAAGGGCATGTGCACCTTTGCGCCGCCGTGTGTACTCGTCCTTCATCGTCAGTGTTTCTTTTTCACCCCGCCTTTGCATGTTCTTCGAGAATGCGCCAACTAGCCCGAGCAAGACTTCAGCTGAAAATCTTTCTGGTGCTCTTCTATACACGCTAAGTGCGAGATATTCGACGCTCTCGAATATGCGCGCGCATGGCACCTAAATAGGCAACCGTATACTTGCACGAAAATACTCCATCCGCATACACTACGCGCGATGTGCGGAAGCGAGCTCGTCACGTCGTTCAGTACTTGCACGACCGTGTGGACTGCTACGCGACATTCCGAGTTATCGGCGATCGCTTACTAATTAGAAATGCGTTCCCGTGCACACTGATAGCCGGCGCGTAGCCCGATGGTCCACGCATAGTCTGCTTGCCCGTACTGCGGGCCGTCCGCCTGATACGCCTATCCTATCTGCGCACACAGTGTGGGGGTGTACGCTAGGACAGGCCGCCGGTGGGACAGATAGATAGATGATGGCTGCGTGGATTGAGAGCGTCGAGGAGAGGGGATGAGGGGAAGTGGTGGTGGCACGGGCCGGCGCGAGACAGAACGCTTCGGCGACGCGGGGCCCCGCAGTTTAATCGACCTGGGCGGAGTCCTGGGCGCGCGCGACGCTAAGCCCCTTAAAGATTGATTCGCCCGCGCTGCGCCGCTGATGGTAATGGCCTTTCTTTGCCCCTCCGACGCACTCCCCTACGCACCCCCCCCTCCCATTTTGCGTTGCTCGAGAGCCCGCTCACGCACGCCAGATTTGTCTGTGTGTGCACTGCGCACTGATCGGCGCGTCCCCGCGCGAGAATATTGATATGTCTATGTATTTAGATATGTCCATATATAGGTTCCTCCGTAGAGGGCTTGGCACAGGGTTAGGTAAGAAAGAGGGTGCAGGCGTTTCTTCAGCTGCCCTTTTTTCCCCCCACCTTTCGTGCTGCTGCTTCGTCCTTTACACACACACCTCCCGCTGGGCACCCATTGGCTTCCCTTCAACGCGCTCAAGAAATCATTAGAAGGGCGCTCTGAAAGAAAGACTCGATCTCGCAGGCGGCCCTGTGTTTGTTTTTCTCTTCTATTCCAAATGTATGTTCGAGTGAGTTTCGGTTCCCTAAAACGACTACACGATTGACCTAATACCTAAGCCTCATCTAAGACTGAGACAGTCCCGAGAGGATGGCATGAATCAGCTTTTCTCGTACGAATTCCCGTAGATTTTCCTGCGCGGGGTAGCCATGTTAAGTAGCGGCGGATAACAAAATCGTCACGTTGTTCACCGTGGCGGAAACGTAATGAAGCGTACGGCTGTCCGGCTGATGTTCAGAGCGTTAGTCGGACACATCTCTCACATCTTACACCTATGGACCGAAGGAACATTGTCGTCGCCAACACCTAGGACAGCGACACCTTTTTTTTTTCTTTTTTTCTGCCTGCGTACTCTGCACTTGGGATCAAAGTGTATCGCAGTAGTCCACTCTTGCGTAGTGACTTACAGTCCCTAAGCTCCAGAGGAACGCAACAAATCGACAAAAGATTGTGACGTACGTTGGCGGGTGAAGTCGTTAGGTTTGTTTGTGATAGTCCGATATAGTACTAGTTCCTCTTGTGTACGATCTTCGTATATGGAGGGATAAGACATTTACAACGCGATAACGGTGTCGAAGTTATGAACAAAAGTGTTGGTCATATTCGGTATGAAGCTATCATTGTTAACAGGATTGTGTTCGAAATTCGTCGCAGATTTCATTGCATACATTGTGGTCCTTTGTAATTCGCATAATCGCCATCTTTGTATTGTATCGTATGTGAACTATAGCGGTCTCAACGTCCCAACAAACTGTTGTTGCCGCGCTGAGGTTGTGCATGTCTCCCAAGTGAAGCTCTTCACGCGGAGTTCCTCGACACCTTTACGCGAGGGAGGAGGGGCATTTCTGTAGGCGCTTATTACTCGCATGTTCCTCATCTTTACATTATCATCATAATCACACTTGTGCTTATTCTCTTCGTCATCCGTATAGCTGTGATCATCATAATCGCGTATGTGTTGTACTGCTTCGCTGTCTAGATACTGGGCCTAATAAACGTCTTCCCAACAGTGTCGTCATACTATGGTCTTCGAGCGTGATGTGTGTACACATCTTTTGGATGTAATAAAATAGGAGACGTAAAATGACTTCCGCGTCCTGTTTAGCCGTACAGTGTAAGCGAAAAAACTCATGAAGCGTCGCGTAGGTGCGAAGCTCTATCGGCACAGTATCATAGCCGAAAATGACTAAACTGCGGCTGCGGACACGCTGCGTTTGTATTTATTACACTTTGAAAGTATTTGTACGCATGACTCAGCGGTGGTGGTCCCTCAGACACGCCAGCGGGACACAATGCAAGGTTTCAGGTTTTGCTTGCCCAAAGGAACCTCTCATACACGCAAAGCTTCACGGTCACATTGGGTTGTATTGGGTTCCTTTGGGTTCCTTTGGGTTGATACAACCAGTTTCCAGAAGAAAATTGGTTGTACCAGTCTTCTCCTGTTTCGCTCTCCGGGCGGTTCATGTCGCATAAAGTCCTAACCAGACGTACGCGCTGGAGCGCGTCAGCACGCGCCGCTCCGCGACAGCGTCAGTCGGCAAGGCCTGATCGCGTGGTGACGCAAGTCGAGACCAGGCTCTGCTAGATTTTCGCGTCGCGCGCCGGAGGCTGCTGCAGGCGTTGGCGCGCGTCGCCCACGTGAAACCCCACGTCAGCGTGGCAAGCTGACGTCATTTCCAAAACGATCTGTCGCATTTCTCCGAGCCTCCGAGCAACGTGTGTGTGATCGACTGGCTGTCCGAGCGCTGACGATCATGTGACAATGACAGCAGTGTTTCGCAGCAGCAGCTACGGCCGAACGACATGCGCGCTATATTCTAACGACAGTGACAAGTGATGTGACAGACTTAGCGCGCTAAAATTTCGGAGGCCACGGTCGTATTTACGTCGTTGCATGAATAAGCAGAGTGATGCACCCATGAAGAATATACGAAACGTGCCGTGAGGCCAACGTTCTCACCTTATTATGTTACTTCTGGAACAAATACGCTGTCATTTAATTCCATCAAAATAATTGTGATGCGCTAGCATGAAATGCTGCATGCAGCGCCATCGGGTCCGGGAAAATAAAAAAAACTCTTGAGGCTCACGGCAGCGACATAGGCCTAGCGGTGTCAAAATGAGCACGCTTTTTCAATAACGACATGAGATTATAAGCGAAGGCTCAAATTAAAGTTCGTTTGTTGCCATCGACGCGGGGAGAAGTAACTTTTGGTTACCGCCATGTTGTTACGGGAAGACGCGCGGCGACGCGCAGCAACTCGCAAGACGTAGGGTGCCTGAATGGTTTGCCTCGCCGGGGCGAGGGAAACAATTCAGGCACCCTAGCAAGACGTGTGGTCGCGCGCCCTCTTTCTCCGGTGGAAAGCGACGCAACACCGAGTCCATGCGGCGCGTACTGACGCTATCGAGCGCCTACGTCTGGTTTAGGCTTAACGTCGGGCAAAAGCTGAAAGCTAATTCGCCGATCGAGGCGTCAAGGTCATGCCGGCAAGATTTGAGAAAGTACCACCAAAGGCACCGCTTGGTGTTCAGTTGTTCAGCAGTGTCGGTTTGAAACCGCCGCGCAGATGCCGTGGAGGCCATCAGAATTTACATGAATGTTGTTTTCGGCTACAATGAAGTGCAGATGATTTCGGCTGCTTTGCCACGCAGGCATTGCAACAGCCCAACCCATTACGACACGTGGTGAGAGCAAAAAACAGAGAGTTTAAGAGGCCTCAAGCGCTGTTTTAACTTTCAAATCTTTGCGTTCTTTTGTACTCTCCAAACGGCTGGGACCCCATATCCCAAATCTCTCTATTGTGGGCACCCACGTAGCGAAGAAAAACGACGAAGCAACGTAATGCGACGTGCACTGGCGTGCCGCGACGGCTTCATCAATGAAATCACGGCCGCGCGAGTTGAGTACTCATCTTTAAGCCCCCCACTGTTCGTTTCCGTTAAGCACCCGTAAAAGCTCACCACGCCGATCGCCAATGTGTGTGTGCATGGGGGAGCGCATGCCGTTTACCGAATGAAAGCCTCGCCTGATTGCGCACGCTTTGCGCTGTACATGCAGCGTGGACTTCCTGGAGTCTGAACGGAAGCCACCGGCACGCAAAGTCGTGATCGCCGCAGCCGCCGCTTTCCCTCGTTCGAACCTCCCGCTTAGTTTCTTCGTCCTCTTCCGGTGCCCTCAACTAGCGTGCGCCAATGACTCAATTAGGAGAGGCGATGGTCGCCGCTGCAGGTGGCATTCACACTCGGCGCCCTCCTCTCGCGCTCTGCGGATGCGCGCGAAAAAGAAAGATGGGCCGCTTGACTCTGGCGGATGAATCGCCATCGCTTTTTATTAATTGAGTCCGCTGAACAGACGCAAAGGTGTTTGTACGTGTACCATGCCGCTATACCCTCCCAGTCGATCGTGAAATGGGGATGGCGTGACCCGCAGGAGAAAACGTGCGCAAATTAAAAAAAAAGAAAGGCATGCGATGTTACTTCTTCGTTTTGTTTTGTTTATGATTTGACAATCGCCACTGCAAGAGAAGCATAAACGCCGGCGTGACTTAAAATTAAATGGTGGAGTAGAAACCACGGATGCTTTTTCGGCAATCGGCATTGGTCTACTGCAGTATTGACGAAGATTGGAGGCTCTGATTTAGGGTACATGCTGTTTGATTAATGCCAGCATGGGGAATCGCAGCTAATGCCACAAGGCAAAAGGAATGGGAAGGTCCGCGTTTGTAGCCTGTAAGTTTTCTTCTTTTTTCCTTCCTTTTATTGTTGCAGTCATTAAAAGGGAACTCCGGCGCTTTCTTCACCATATTCTATTATCGCTGCCTTCCAATGGTACTGATAGTCCTGTAGCAGCCAGGGGGGGTTCAGTTGGCTGTGAAACTCACCAACAGTTTTAAATCACCGAATGAACGATGTGTTCAAACTGAAACCGAAACAGGTAGATGCTTCGTGCAGCGTATGCGATGACGTCACAGCCTTCCCGCCATCAGAAATTGGGAGATGGTGTCACAAAAATGGAAGCGGCGATGTCGCCGGAGGATATATTGAGTTATATGTCAGCTCCTCTGAGTTTGAGAGCGACAATTTGAGCACTGAGGTATCACTATTTTGCTCCACCCACCTGCTCGTGTATAGGCAGCGTTGAAGGTAAGGACATCAAAAACACAGGGTGGCCCACATGAGAATCTGCTAAAAAATTTTAAATTCATTTTCAGGAAAACGAAATGACTTGCAACTGCCTGGCTGGGCATATATTATTACAGCACCAAAGAGAACATATATTTAAAATTTCATTGAGTTCAGTGGACACTAAAAAATAAGCCGGAGTTGCCCTTCAACCATTCCGGGTGGAAATGATAAACTTCTCATTCGTACTTCGCGCGTTTTATTATTGGTATTATGAAAAGTTCGGACATTTTGTTTGTTGGTTGGTTTGGTTGGTTTTTTGCAGAACAAGGCATCTAAAAAAATGACCTTTCGCAACTCGCTATATATTGCTCAGCATGAATTTGACTTGAGCGAAAAAGCAGCATACGTAATCCTCTAATTAACCATAAGTGACTAGGTAACTATTTAATTAGTTACTCCGCCGTACATGTGGTAATGGAGGGATTGCATTCAGCGATCGTGAATGGCACAACATGGAGTGAAATATAAAGGGCGGCATGAATTTTAAGATATATTATACAAAGGTTGCTGCAAAATTGCTTTGTTGTTCCATTTATTGATTTCTTTAACCGCTGTTTCGTGGGTTGCGTATCTAAAATAACTAGAAGAGTGTCCATGTGCATCATATAACACCTTGGGAATCAGCATCACAGAACTGGTCCTACCCAAAATTTCGAAACAGCAGTATGAGCCGTAAGGCGTTCGTCATTATTTTGTTAATTAGCCAACGACGTATTTGGATCGGAAGCTCAAGTACTGTCTGCCACTTACAGAAACAGATCTCATGCAATGACTACTTGACTACGATTGCGATGGGTGTCAGCAGACTTTTTTTCTTTTAATTTCTGTGCGGTCAAAGAGGCACGCACAAGCGGCTTGAGACGCCCTATTAATTTATTACGCATTTTTAGTCGGTCCGGCTGACGTCAAAATTTCCTCTATGATATTAATTACAGTTACTCATCAATCTCATTGACTAATTGGAACCTTAATTAGGCAATTTAAATGACATGTAATCCAGCAATAACTCAACGAGCACTGCTCAATTATAGGCACATCATTTAACTATAAATTCGACGCCTCTACACAATTTCAATGGAACATGAACTGAGTCTGTTACGAGAGCTTGACAAATTGATTGCATCTTCTTCCTTTTCAACGTCGCGTTCGCAGTCGTTTTCTTGCTAGTCTCCATCTATGTTTCATCGAGGGTCCTTAAACCCGAAATCCAGCGACTGCCTATAGCTCAAAGAGGCGCGGCATCACTTTTTGAGCAAAATCAGGTGCCGATGACTGGCACGGGCTCCTATGAACATGTGCTCGATATTATTTCACTGAAAGCACCAGGAAATTCGCAATTTGGTTTCAAAGATAGCTGGGAAGCGCCAGCTCTTCTTTCAACGTATGACGCCACATGATGCACCGAGTAAATAGCTTGAGGCGGAAATAGCATTGAATGATGTTATTATCGCGGTAGGATGATCTGCTACGCTTTATTTGTTCTTTTCGAACTTAACAACGTGCATTTAAAGTGCAAAGAAAAGGTGACGCGATTTAGTCGGTGCCCCGCCACGGTGGTCTAGTGGCCTATGGTACTCGGCTGCTGATCCGAGGGTCGCGGAATCGAATCCCGGCCCCGGCGGCTGCATTTCGATGGTGGCGAAATGTTGAGGCCCGTGTACTGAGAACCCCAGGTGGTCAAAATTTCCGGAGCCCTCCACTACGGCGCCTCTCATAATCATAGCTAGTTTTGGGGCGTAAGACCCCAGAAATCAAACAATCAATTTAGTTGGTGCCATATGTGACGTTGAAAGAAGAGCGGGCACTTTCCAACTGTGTTTGAAACCGAAGTGCGAATTCCCTGGTGCGTGCCGTGCAACAATATTTGGCTGAAATGTTCACAGGAGCCTCCAGCACTGATCGGCAGCCTTTTCTGGGCATGTTACACAAGTTTTGTAGGGCCCTTCTTAAACATTCAAATTTGTGGTTGGATGAACGGCACGTGATATATTATACGAAAGGTGGGTAGTACTGCAAGTGGATAGTGAAGACGGTTTGCAGAGACTTGCGAATGCGCCGGGCAGTGAGGCGACGAACATTATCATTAATTTTAGGCGCACAAAACAGGAAACTTATAATACGGGCGAACAGTGAGGCTGTAACGATGCAACAGGAAGTCATTCCCGTAGTCAGGCCACTTAGGAACGCATACACACGAGCAGCAATCCTCACAAGGTCAAGTCGAATATAGTAATAATAAAGCAGAAAACAATGCACGTGGCTACAATAAATTTGACTCCTTGCGATGAGCTTAGAAAGAGTAACGTTGCCAGCGCGAGCACTATCGTGTCTCGGTGTATAGTTAATCGAAGAGAGATTGATCGATCTTCATTAGGCGTCAGTAGTAAACCCACAGATCAGACATGACAAAGTCCTCCTTTAAAGCATATAAATTTCAAGGAAAATCTAGGTGTGGGGGAAGAGTTAGGAGCCGGAATGAGATGGAACGGGTACCTACATTGGTAATGTACATGTAATTGATGAATGACTGCGATGTGGAGGAAAAAAACAGGCATACGCGTAAATACTGTCATAAGGGCAGAGTTCCCAAGACAATTACGATAAAAGGACACAGTAAAATTTGCTTAAACTTACAGATACATAAAAAAATTACAGCATATCCACGGAGTGAATGATGATGAGTGGGCGAAGCTCGGGAGGTTCATCGTAGATCGTGCCGAGTTCCGTATTAATTTAGTTAACGCGCACGCTACGAATCCTCATGGTTCAACCATATCTCCCACCGGCACTTCATTGCAAGTCAAGATCCAGTGCCTATACATATATACATATATATATATATATATATATATATATATATATATATATATATATATATATATATATATATATATATGGGTTGCCGGTGAACGCTTCTCCAACGCGAGCAGACGGTATTTCTCAATCAAGAAACTCGCTAGGAGACGCTGCCTGCGCCTACGTTGTCTCTCGCGGGTGCGGGCGCGTTCTCCTTCTTTGCGAGCTGGTACAGCGTTCCTCTAAGAAAGAGCGTTTCCATAGCCAACGCGCGCCTTTCGCTCTCTCTCTCTCTCTCCCTCACAAAAGGAATCGGGAGTGAAAGCTCTACGACAGGACAAGAAACAGTGCCTTGCTGTTTTAGGCCTGAGCTGATTGCCCAAATAAAATAATATCGAAGCAAATATACGCCGGGGGATAAGCATTGTGCTTGGTGCAGATAAGTTCCGAAAGCACAAGCAACCTTTAATAACCATGCAGTGACACACTCAAGAAGCGCTGGGATCGACAGCCGATGAAAACGTTAGCCTGCTAGGAGTGGAGATAATTGAAATGGATCCGTATCAACTAAAGTCGCTCATACATAAGCGTCGAATAAGGAGAACTATAGCATCAGCTTTGGCGTATTGGCACGATGTTCAACACTCGAGTTAAATTTAGATTAACACTTTGTAAATGGACATCAAACTAACCGAAAGTACTTTTAAGCCATCGTCGTGCGTATGAGTCAACGACGCCTCCTGAATATGCTTATAGCATAGGTTAAAGAGGGCATCGTGACATCGGCAAATGTGCAATATAGCGACAGATATTTTAACCAAGAGTGGGGAGATCAAGGTGAGATAGTCAGAACGCTAAACTGAGATAGCACCAAACCTTGCTGATATCAAACGTGTTATATGCGACTAATTGCCGCCGCGGCTATCCTAAGGAGATGTCACAGAGATAATAATATTATCATCATCGTCGTCGTCGTTGTAATCATCATCATGCTCATCGTTATAATCAAACCAGACCAAACTGGCACTGCCTTATGATTATTATTATTATTATTATTATTATATCAAGGTAACGCAGTGGCTCCGAAGCACCTAATTTTTTTCAGAAATTACAAATCGCTTCACACATGGCCTTGACGCAGCGGGTAATCTAGTGATATCACCTAGTATTTGCCGCAAAAGAGCTTCAGTAGCTGGGCTTTCGGGATGTCTAGACATATGGGACCCTAGGCATCCTAACCTTATCACCTCGCTTGAACTAGTACAAAATAACTCTGTTCGATACATCCTCTCTAGCTATAACCGTACTGCGAGTATAACCTCAATGAAAAATAGTCTAGCACTCATTCCATTGGCTAACCGAGGCAAAATCGCCCGTCTCTCCCTCTTTCATAAACTTTTTCACCATTCATCACTTCATGATGTCTTTATACTGCGACTTCAGCACATTTCAAACCGGGTTGATCATCGTCATAAGGTAGGAATCGCATCATATCATACTAAGTCCTTCTTTCAGTCGTTTATTCCCCGTACATCTCAAGAGTGGAACCACCTTCCCACAAGTGTCGCAACCATTACTAACCACAAAAATTTTTGCGAATCATTAGCTAACATTGTATAACCAGGTGAATTGTTCTGTTATTTGCATTCACACTGCACTCGTTTATTTACTTTTCAACTAACTTGTTTGTGTATTTTGGAGAACAATTGTATTTTTTGAATTCGCTGTACTTTTTGTTTCTGTACTTTTAACCACTCCCCTCTGTAATGCCTTACGGCCTTGAGGGTATTATAAATAAATAAATAAATATCATTCCACAGCACGTCACTTTTAATCAATATTTACGCAGAAAAGTGTAGACGATAGTCATGTATAGGATTGCACATTCCGAAAGCTGTACACAATGTGGACACTCACAATGCTGCGCCACTCTCGTGTTTAGAAGATACTTTTCTGCCACATGACTTCGCGCTATTGACACAACTTCCTTCGCTCATTATTTTTAGCAGTCTCTTTCACACTTCGTACAGATAACTTCTTTAACGAACGGCAGCACTGCTAGTGAAAATTGAACCAGCCCGAATCGCTGACAAAAGAACTGCGTTAGCGAATGCCAGAGCAGAGATCTTGATCTCAAGGCACCCAGCCAACTATCTTCGAAATCCTCTTCGCTGGATCCTGCAATCAGAGCCCTTCAATAAACAATCGTGCGCTATTTGTACATTTGTATATTTCGATCTTACTGGCACGGAAATCAACTTCCGGGGCTCCTTGAGCGGCAAGAGCACCTTCTTTAATCTTTTTCCGAAACCCTTTTTCGCAGGAGGGGATGATGAATTAGACGTGTGGTAGTAGACAAGTGGACCATGCACCAGGCGGCATGGGGATTCGCTTCTCCATCCAGGCGCCACTTAAATCAAAGCTTGCCCCGCCTTGTTTTACGCCGACTTCACAAAAGCACAGACTTGGCGTGCGAGCTGACCAATGGTTTTTTTTTTTTTTTTGTTTCCTCGAAATCTAAGTCTGAGAGAAGAGTTGAAGCCAAGCTTTCGATAAGAATCTGGTCAGAAGAAGCCCAGTGGCAGGCTCCAAACAAGGGTTCTTCCTCACAGTTCGAACGGCGGGCGTAAAAAAAAAAAAAAAAATCCTCGACGGCTCCTTTCGAACACTTCGACGGGACCGGGCTTCATGAATGCGGCGCCAAAGGCTGGGAAAGCGAACAAAGATATCGGGCGAGCAAGAGCTAATAACGGGCGGAATAGATGACGACAGTGGGTGTCCTAATCCTTCTTGAATGCACCAACGTTCCTCGTACATGCTTCAAGGACGCGCGACAGCGCGCTCCAATCTGAAGACGGTTGCGAGAAAAATGAGGCGAAAATAGGCTGCCGTTCGCATTAGCAACGCACTTTGTCTGCAGCAAACACATTTTTTGAGGAAATCCCCAACGGGCACGCCGTTTCAACTTGATTTCTCGCTTTGAAAGAACAACGGAACAACAAAACAGGCTCGAGGAGCGTGAGGAAATATTTTTCTACGTTGCGCCACTGGGCTGTTTTTCCTTCTCAGTGGAGGACCAAACGTAGATGCACAAAAGTAAGGCCTTCGACAAAGCAGGAGCCCGATAAGGAGGCCCGATTCAATAAAAATATATAAAAGACGATCGCGAACCCTTGACGAAAATTCGAACGGAACAAAGCCAGTCTCTACGTTTTTCTTTTCGTTTTATTTTTATCCCCGACCTCCAGCCGGAGCGCTTACGAGGCATTTTCGGTGAGGGAGATGTGTTTACAGTCAGAGGTGGTAAGCGCCAAACAAACTGTTAAAGGGTTTACGTGGAATAAGGAGACTGGGGGGTTGAAACGGCGCAGCGGCTGCTGAGGGAAAGGGCTTCTCATCCCGGCTCCACCTCTTCTCACTGGGATCAAGAAGCTCCGGCCCCTGCTGCTGCGGGATTCAGAAACGCGCCGCCGCTTACACGAGTAGAACGGGACCCGGTGCAGGAAGGCAGGAAAGCGAAGGTTGCGACGATGTTGTAGAAGAAAGCGGGACACAAGATAAAAGCGCCGTCGGAGGATCGCTGGGAAGGCGGTGTAGGAGGGATTTAGGAAAATTTCGCGAGAGAGCCTGATCCCCCGGCTCTGCTTTTTTTTTTTTTTCGCGAAGATTCTTGATCTAGTTTCAGATAAGGCTGCGTCTCCGCACCGCTCCTGCTGCGACGCGCCTTTCGGCGCGCGCGCTTCGCTCCTTTCTGCAACGTTGTAGTCCTGCGGGGAAGCCTGGGCACGCGGAGGAAAGCGAAGGATTTTCTATCCCTACGAGGACAGCGGCGTCTCTCTCCCTCTCCTCGCTTAGCTGCTGCAGCCGTGCGAACCAAAAGGAACCACCGGCGTTGTATACACGACGGCAGCGTCGTTCCCCCCCCCCTCCCCCCCTCTGTTCGGCGGTGAGTTGCCGCTAGGCGCGCGCGTGGCTCGTTCGCCGCTGGTGCCGAGCGCGCTCATCTTGGGCACTGCGGCAGGAACGACGATGTCGCGCAGGGGAAAGAGATTACAAAGTTCCTTTTCTGCGCTCTTTCTCCTCCCTTTTCCCGAATACCAGTAGCTGCCCTTACACGTTGCTGCCGTCTTAGCAACAAGAAGAGAGGAGGCAGAGGAGGGCGCGAGGTGTACTTCTCCCTGACTAGGCGCCCCTTCCTCGGGCCAATTTGGCGCAGCGTTCCTGCGGCGGCCGCCTCGCAAAGGGAGGCAGTAAACGCTAGCGGCGCGTAATCGCCGGCGTTTCCTATCTCGATGAAGGGAAAATTGGACCCTTCGGTGGAGTGCGGCCGGCGCGCTGCCGCTGCTCCCGCTCGTGTTTCGAGATAAGGAAGCTGCGCGTCCGGGCATCGGCGTCCTCTGGTGACAGTCGCCTTGGAGGGACGACAGCACGGATGGGCGCCCGATAGAAGCGATGCGCCCGTTGCCTCAGCTTCCTCGTATGGAGCGATGACCCGGAAGGCCGGCCCTAACACGGTCCCGCGGTGGATTGAAGGGGAAGGAACCACTGTTAATTAGTGCAGATTCGTACGTGTTATTATCACTGGGCTCCTTCACTTACAGCACTAATGTGAGAGGCAAAACGAGGTTTAAAAAATAAGCCGCACCGTTTTACACTACCAAGGAAAGCCCCTTTTTTAATGCTGACTATAGCGTTGAATGCAGGGTTGGTTGGTTACAGTTCACCTTTTAGCAGACTACACTGTCAACGATGGAGAGCATTGGGAGAGGCCTTAGTCCTGCAGGGGACATAAAATAGGCTGCTCCTGATGATGATGACAACAGAACGGGAGACAAAGAAAGAACGTCCGTCTCTTGTTCTGTTCTTTCTTTGTATTCGGTCCTGCTGCGCAGTTTTGATTGATTTGGGGGATTTAACATCCCACAACCAGCTCTGGTTATGAGAGACGCCGTAGTAGAGGTCTCCGGAAATTTCGGCCACCTGGGGTTCTTTAACGTGCACTGACATCACACAGCACACGGGCCTCAACATTTCGCCTCCATCGAAATGCAGCTGCCGCGGCCGGGATTCGATCCCGCGACCTTTGGATCAGCAGCCGAGTGCCATAATCACTAGACCACCATGGCGGGGCCTGCTGGCGGGGCCTTTCGCAAACTGCTGCGCAGTTTGCGAAAGTAGTTCTTCAAAGCTCGTGTCTTTTTATGTCCGGAGCTCTCCCACGCTTCTGGGCCCGTATTCACAAAAACAACTTACGACAAAAATGCTGGTAAGAGAAAATTTCTGGACATATCATTACAGAAGCCCGCTGACCAATGGCAAAAAGCACTTACGAAAGAGAAGTTTTGTGAATTCGGCCCCTGATTATTCACGGCGCTATGGACGTCACCAGGACGGAAGGAATGCGGAACGCACATGGTGCGATACGTTGTTTGCGTCCCTTACAAAAATGCCATATATGGCAATATCAGAAATTGGGCATATCCGACTATATATCGCACATCTCCTTATGCGGCCGTATTTTCCCAAATCATGATAGAGGCATACATGTCAATAGAGGGCCTACACGAGGAATGTCATGTATGACTTTGACATGAATTGGGCAGATATGGTCATATACGGACGCGTGTCACGAATAGCAAATAGGCATATATGACCATATACACATATCTGTATATATATGGCAATATATGGCACGTGTGCGTATGTGACTGTATATGTCCAATTTATGTCAGAGTCATACATGACATTCCTCGTGTAGGCCCTCTATTGCCATGTATGCCACTATTACGATTTGGGTAAATACGGCCGCATACGGACAGGTGACATATACAGGCGGATATGCCCAATTCCTGATATCGCCATATATGAAATTTTTGTATCACTCGCAAACGTACGCTATTTTACCGTGCAATGTGCAGGAAGAGGGGAGAGCAATGATAGTGCTAGTGAGACACAGTGTAGTGAAAAAGGATGTTGCAAACCTTGATAACTGGCCCAACGTTCGACCCAGTCACTGGTTTTATGTCGTATTTTGTTCTTGTAGCCTGTCTCCCAATATTGAACAATGGTACCACGAACTCCATAATATCCATTTTAGCAGAAAACAACTAGGTAATAAATGAGAAAAGACCAGCGCTTCTCGTATTGCATTGAAAGGACAATAAAGCGGTTTCCAGTTCTCGCATTCATTGGAAACTGAAGATCTATGACTTGTTTAAAAAAATGCCGTATCTTTCCTGCAATATTTATTTAAACAAAGGCACTGTATGCGCGCTGACTTGAACCTTGGGATCGCTTACAGGCGTGCGCAGAGGGGGGGGGGGGGGGGGGGTAGTCGCTGCTTTCTTTGTGCATTTATTTTTGCGCACAGCGAGCCGCCAATATTACAGTTTGCATGGATTTCTTAACGCCGCACATCTCTTGTCTCTCATTGGGAGATTCTCGCAACAGCCAGCTCTGTTAGTGCTACCTATCATGAGACTTATGTGCTTCTTGGACGAAACGTTTGTGCCAGCGCGAAGGTTCTGCCGAGGGCAGAACCTGCCACATGCGGAACGCAAGTAGGGCACAAGCCCTGTCACTTATTGTCAAGAAGGCTCCCGTGGGGGAGCCGAAACGTTCATACATTTTTTCAATCATTTTGGTCGCTGTCCGGATCTTTCTTTTTCGAATATGCTTCATACCGACCGGGCGGGCTTCCGTCATACTCTTCATACATTGCATCGCACGTCGAATCAGTGTAGATTCAGTCGCGAACCGCATGTCACAGCGATGCTTAGCGATCGCGATGGCAGCATGTCGTCTGCACTGCCTAAATAAAATCGACGCACTCGAACACGGGCCGCAGGATGTGTCGTTATACAGAGAACTCATCGCAATTGCCACAGCTAGCCACAGCATAATGGTAGCGGTACGCATATTTAACCATACTTAACGGGGGAAATGGAAGCGACAAACGCAGCAGTGACAAACGAAACGCAGTCAGCTGCGTCGACAACACCGCGATAACGTCACGAAGCTTCTAGACCAATCATAGGCTCTGACGAGGTTCGACGTCCCGCCCGAGCCATCTGGTGCGAATTTTTGCCAAAGCATATTCATTTCCTCTAGTTCATGCGCTCCTGATACGAAGGATCGAACCCCGGCCGCGGTGGCTGCATTTCGATGGAGGCGAACTCTTGTGGCGCATGTGCTGTGCGATGTCAATGCGCGTTAAAGAACCTCAGTATGGTCGAAATTTCCGGAACCCTCCACTTCGGCGTCTGTCATAATCATATCGTTGTTTTCGGACGCAAACCTTCAGGAATCAGTCAATCTAGTTTATGCTAATTTTTGGCCTGCCTTAAAGAACTCACCGTAGAAAAATTATAATGTGGCACCATAATTTAAACATCTTTTTTTCAGAAAGTCATTCAGTGTTCCTCTAAATGCAAGCCTTTGCTTACACTCTTAGCACGGTAACCTTTAGTTTATTTTATAGGTACACAAAAATGTGAGAATCTGCTCCTTTACTAAAAGTTAAAGCACTTTAACTTTTAGTAAAGGAGCATATCTTCACATTTTTGTGTACCCAAGACCCCTCTTGTCTTGAGGCTCAGAGCGCTATACAATACTTTATTGTGCACAGTAGTCGCCTTATACTGAACAAGTAACCAACTGTGTTAAATACAGGGCTGGAAAAAAATATAGGATAGAGTCAAGGAGGTTATACATTACTTTTCTGGAGTGGAAGCGTGCCGCCGAAAGTGAAGCCGCCGCCGCCATCTTGCTCAAGGAAACAGTAGCAGACGACCACGCAGACGGCGGAGCGCGTAGACAACGCGACGCTGTTTCGTGGTGTTTAAACACTGTGTCCTGTTTTTCCTAAGCATCTGAATATCTGAGAAGGCAACGGTGACTTCGCGCGTCACTTTCGGCTGCACAAATCGCGTTGATAAGAAGAAGCCTGGAAGGACATTTCACGTGTAGGTTTTCCTCACTTTCTTCACGTACGGCTGCCCGTTCAGTACATTTTGCTAAACAGAGGGCAATTTTAAACATTCGCATCCATATATTACCTCCCTGCGCCTGTATGAAAGATAACTGTAAGCTTTAAATACTTGCTAGTGCTTCGTTTTCAGATGCGTGCATACAGGATTTGCTACGGGCTCGTGTTCTGCTAAAATACACGTCTGATGCACATATTGGATAGGCACTGCAGTGTTTGTATGCGAACTTTAGAGGAAGGGCATCTTTCCGGAGCATAGACGCAGATTTGTTACGCGTACGTGTTGACGAATGCGCAAATGCAGCGAGCACGTACGTATGGCGTGTTTCTCCGTGCTATTGGTTTCGAAAATGAAGGAAAAAAAAAATACTGTGCGTAGCCTTCTGACTGAGAACATGTGTTCGGAGGGGTGGATGGAAAGCTTAAAACAGCCGCTCGATCACCTCTGCTCTAGTGATACCGAACAACCCAACCTCTGTCTTCAAGTGCATGCTTTTCGGCGCGTATCCCGTGTAAGAAATCTCCTATGTACGTTTACAGTCAGAACTAAATGAGAAAGTTTTCCGAACGCACCCAACGGGTCTTGACAGACGCGGATCTGAGAAGACTTCGCAAACGCTAAGAGCAACGAACCATTTGGAAAAATGTACGTGAAATACGAAAAAAAAAAGAAAATAGAGCGTGCGCGGTTAGTTAAGGCAACATGCAGAAAACATGCGCTGTACTCAATCGGTTGGATACATGCTTAAATAAAGGGCACGAATGCATTTCACGTCAGCTGGCAGTCGCACAATGCCGCATATTTGCGCTATATCGCATCACCACATCACAAAAACCTAGTTTCTACTAACAGACAGAGTAAGCCGGCAAGTACGATTTGCATAGAACCTCTCAGCCAGCGGTGTTCTTTTGTTTTCCTCGACGCCTGCAGCTGAGTACGGACGCGGGAAAATTTTTTTCTCAACTAGAAAACACCGTTGGTAATTGGCATAAGCATAAAGTTCGTTTCTGTCTCAATGTTTTATCGTGAGGTTGCAAAACAAGTCGAGCGCCTATCTTAGTACATTGCCGTCTATGGCGCGCCCGCGTACTTTTTGCTCTAGTAACATGGCCGCCGCCGGCTTCACTTGGCCCCGTAGGCAGCTGCAGGGACTTCCACTCCGGAAGTTTAATGGAACCTCCTTGGATAGAGTGCAGTGATCTTTGCGTCATTATCATATTTTGCACCGTACGTTACCCCTTCTTGGCCTTCTGTCGATGATAAAAGTCCCTAGCGTCCTAAAAGGCGTCGAATGTATTATTACTGGTTAATCATCATCATGCAGCCTATCGTATGTCCACTGCAGAACGAATGCCTTTCCCGACGGGCTTACGTAATCCAGCCCCGTCCTGCATGAGCCGATTCCATTGTATGCCTGCACTTCTTTTCTTTTTTTTTAAAGTTTCATTACACTACCTCGCACACTTGTCATCCAAGGCCGCGGTTGCCCTCTATTGGTAATCATTTCGTCGTTCCAAGTGACCATCTGTTATCTCTCCCCTTCATTACGGGGCCTGGGGGCGTATACGTTACGGCAGGATACTGAATACTATTTCACTCTGGTCTTTCCGTATTGGTCAATTCTGCCTGACAATGCAGAATTGACCAATACCTCAACAATCCCGATTCCTTCACTGGTCAGCACTGGCTTGACAGCAGGCAAAATCGACTAGTCATGGAGGACCACCACGAATTAGTATTCCGTATTCCGTGGTATATGGTATAGGCCCCCTTCGGAGGTCCATTTCTGAGCGCATAAGCATTCCTATGCCGACTCGACGATAAATCGGTGACCGCTTGTGCGTCACCTAGCAGGAATCGATATAAGGAATATTTCGCTGCGGCGGGTTTCGAATCTGTGGCCCCATGTTCCGAAGCCACGTGCCTTACCAACAAGGCCAGATGCCGACGCTTGCAACGAGTGATTATGCATGAATCATAGAAATGCGTTGTACCGCAGGTGCATAAGTGTAGAAGGAAAACGCTCGGTAGAAGGGAAGACCTCTCTCCAACACCGTGTATAGCTAATATTGACTAGTGCGCACATTAGGAAAACTCAGGCTTTGCGAAAATTTAATGCCGCACACCAGGTGCGTTGTGGTGGTAACGGGGATCACCTCCACTCGTTCCACGGTCTGACGAACACTTAAAATGAACTGAAAGACGCTATATAAGCTGATGACGCTCGGTAAAAGCGCTACAGCGAATACCGCAACGCGCGAATACCGCAAGCGAATACCGCAAGCGCAAGAGACAAGCTCGTTGTTCTGGACATCATCGGGAACAAGCAGCTTGCTACTCACCTCAACAGGGTCGCATACAAACAAGAAGCGTCAGATGGTGAATAACAAATGCTTGCGCATCAGTTACACAACTCTATGAGGAGGTACTGCGTGTTATTTATTTATTTATTTATTTATTTATTTATTTATTTATTTATTTATTTATTTTAGCTGAAGCTTGTTTTGCCTGACTTGTGTCCCTGTCGTCGAAGCCGTCGGCAGCGGCTTACAAAAAATCCCAAGCCGCGCGAAAAAAAAAAAGATCACTCGTCCTGTTACGGATTCGAACTGACGACCCCCGGTTTGCGAGATCGGCACACTTACAGATTGAGCTGTTGCCGGGAAGGAAAAAAAAAAAAAAACGTACACACAAGAATTTGGAAATATAACAATCAGGCATATTCAAACACATATGAAATAAGCAAAACCCTTGAAGACTGTCATGAGAGCGCTCTTATATGCTCAATTGGAATTGTTTGTTCTCGGAAGATATTCCTTGTTTTTCACGGTGGTTCAACATGCCGATCTATCATTCGTGCTCTCTGGAGAATATGCAGGCCTATGAGAAAGATGAGATTAAGCGGTAACGTTTTTTTTTTTTTCTTTTGTCGCGTGAAGGTATATACCTGACGTTTGTAGGGGTAACATCAAAGCACTTTTTCAATGTGTGCTGCAGAACATACCAAAAGAAAACGTCGCAACTGTATATGATGCAATAGTCAATAGTTTCGCGTTTGTTTGTTTTTGTTCAGATTATGTAATCGGTGTCCCAGGGAACAAATAAATAATTCTTTAGTTATTTGCCAAGTCTTCCCAGGAAGAGTACCATGTCCAGTTTAAAGAAGAAAGTCTTCGTACCCAGACACACACACTTTTTTTTTCACGCATGGTTAAACACCAGACGACCGACAATTTCCAAACGTACTTCGATAAAGGGGCATGGTAAAACATACATCAAGAACTTCCGCACATATTATGTCCGGCCTGAGCTGTATAAGTATGTTATTGAAAGCCTTGCTAATTGATGAAAAGATTCATCAACATCAACAATTTCCTTTTCAAAGATGTGCAACGAACAATTTTCAACAAATGAAGACACAAGGGCCCGTATTCACAAAAACAACTTACGACAAAAATGTTTGTAAGAGAAAATTCAAGCCAATCCGGATGCTGGACATATCATTAGCGAAGCCCGTTGGCCTATGACAAATAGCACTTACGAAAGAGAAGTTTTGTGAATTCGGCCCAAGAAGAGTAGGTAAGTACAATCAGAGGCGACGTTGAAGCACCGCTGATTTAAACGGATGCGTAGCATCGCGAATGTACAGAAAACGCGTGACTAACTGCCATATAAATAAATGCGCAAGTCCAACACTGTCCTTTTCGAGTGGCAGAAACAAGTTATCTCGCCTCATTGACTCCTACCCAGAGCGCCGGACGAAGCGAGCGAAAATTCTGCAAAATATTTGAATGTTCTTTTTTTTTTCGAACAACGAAGGTCTTGAAGCACACCAGTTAACTTCCCAGCCACAAAAGGTTTTGCAGACCGGCGCTCTTGCAACAATGGAAAGGTCCTTTCCTTCCCAAACCTCAGATGCGTAGAGAAGTTTGACGCCGCATTGTGACCAATGGTGGTTGCTGTTACGAGAGTGGTCAAGGGGAACGCCTATAGATAACGCACAGCGCCAGTACCCCAGCGAATACCGGCATGCTGTGCTGGAGTAGGCGCCCACTCTCCAAACCAGAATCCGCGGGACTTATCAAGGTTAACTGAGGCATCGGTAATTGAACAAAATGTCTGCGTTAGTCGCATGACTTCTTGCGCACTCTTCTTATCAGAACATGCAAATGTAGTGTCGTCCGTTTAAGCAAGGACTTTTATGGATGAATTATCATGATTGAAAACTGCGACCGTGTACTGGTAATTATACTGAGGCACCAAGCTTTAGATAAAGATCAAAAGCGGACACCCTTGTCTCACAGATGAGGCAATACCAAATGGAGCTAAGACAGAACCATTTACGTTTAGGCGAGCTGTGCCATTACTGTCGCACTTCCTGATTCACTAAGGCAGAATGTTCTCGATATTGATAAGACTTAGAAGCTCGAAAAAGAAATCGTGGCTCACTTTATCAAATGGTTTGGAGAAATCTATTTTGATGAGAGTAATCTGATTATAGTTGTCTGACACACACTACAGAACTCAGCGGGCGATATCTATATTTGTCTGCGTGCTGCGACGTCTGATATCTTACATGTCTGACGTTTTCCGAGAAGCGCGAAAAGGACAGTTTGAAACCTATTCGTTGGAATTTTCACAAAACGTTTGTAATCAATAGTGCACAATCACATTGGGCAATAGCCTCCTATTTGTCGTTTGTTATCCTCCGATTTACCTTTAGAAGTGAGGAGAGTGTGACCATGGTAAAAAGTGGGCTGTAGCGTGTTAACGACGAAAGCGTAGGTAGAAATTTCCAAGAGGATTGGACACAACTTTCCTTAAAATTCAGCTGTGAGACCATCACGTCCGAGTTATTTGTGCTTTTTCAGATGATTCACCGCGACTATAATGTCTTTAAGGGAGATCTTAGCTTCCAACAATGACTTTTCTTTTTTATTTAACCTAGGCAAAAGTGTATGGGTTTGGAAACAGCATTGCCTTGGAGAGTCGGTATCGGTGTCCCAAAAAGGAAAGCATAGCGCTCTTCGAGTGCTTCGAAATTGGAGGCATGTCATGAGTTAATTTAGTAGCTCTTTGAATCTCATTAATTCACTTAAAGAGTGCATGCCTTCTTTCATCATCAACGTACGCTCGCTTTAAAGCGTGGTTTTATACGCAAGAATAAGGAGACGCAGCGCAATGCAAGCGCCCGTAGCGTGTGAGCGCTCTTCAGTGGCCACTCGGCAAAGCGAAGATCGGGACTTAGCCTGTGCGCATTTGAGCCCAGTTCAGCAGGGGCTGTTGCACACACTCCTGACTCTCGCCACATGGTTTGGCACTTTGTGTCTTCAGCCACAGCTCTGATATGGTAGGATCGGTGTTTCAGGACATATGAGAGAAAGGAAGAAAGCACATGCCCAATTTTGCCGATTGAGTACGGGCTCCTCAATTTCCTTCCCTTCTTTATGTCGAGAAGGATATCGGCTACCTTTGTCTGTTTAGACTCTAATCCACTGTGCTGTCTTAATGTTACGCCCAAACATTTTTCGTTAGATTGCCCGCTGTGTGGTTTTTAACTTCCCAAGCCTGTTCGTCATTCTCCAAGATTCTATCCCGAGTATTAAGAATGACTAAATGCCGTCATTTCGAAGATTCCGCATTATGGACAGTGACAAGTTACCGGTCACATTCTGTGAATGTCTGCCCTATACGCACCAGCCCATTCTTATTCATCGGTGAATTTCTTTTACATGATCATCCTTCTCCTATAATACAGTCACCCAGAAAGGCATACTCTTCTACAGATTCTAGTGTCTGATTGCCAATCGCGGAATTTCGCTTCTATTTTTTTCTTTTTTTTTCGCAGGTTAGCTAACATTTCATTGGTTCTCCATATGCTCTTCTTCAATCCTGCTTTAACGTTTGCTCGATCTTCCTTTATTATTATTATTATTATTATTATTATTATTATTATTATTATTATTATTATTATTATTATTATTATTATTATTATTATTATTCCACTTCATCGCCATGACTACTGAAGAACACGATGTCATCGGCAAGCTTAGGCCGTCTGCAGTATTTCTATTCCTGTTTTTTTTTTTTTTCAATTCTAATAGTGTGCATCTTGTTGTCCGAGCCCTCTCTCGATCGCAATTTTTCTACATTTTTCTAGGCGAAGTAGAGTAGCTAGGAAATATTTTGTGTATGCTTTGTGTGATATTCGCGTGGGTTTCAAGTTTTAATAAGACTCTGTTGGGCGAGTTGGTAGATACTTGGAATTAAAGGTGGGTTGCGCGCACGCGCTTGACAAGGACACAGGGAAAAAGACACGGACGTGTCTTTTTCCTGTGTCCTTGTCAAGTGTGTGCGCAACCCACCTTTAGCTTCAAGTTTTCTTTGACGTTCGGAGTATTCCATCGTCAACGTATGGCACATCGGAAGAGCAGTCAACCATGGGCCAATTTCCTTTTCCATTCTTGCCAGATCACCCTTCACTGTTCTGTACCACTCACCATTGGACTGGCTTCCCGTTTCGAATGAAAAAGTGCGCTGGATGGCAAATAAAATTCGCCACCCGCCGAACACTATGCTTGTTTTATCGGCATTGGATTCATCGCAATGACATGAAATGGGGTGCAAATGTCTTGGAGCAGTTGCAGTTCTTGGCACTTCTTAAACTGCCTGCTTGTACGGGGACTAAAGAGAAATATGCCGGCGGTAAACTTCGTATCTTGTCTATGCGAGTCTGCCTCGCAGGGCACGCCTGGCCCGGCTGGCAGCTGCAAATGGTCGCGAGAGCTGGCTTCTCCACGTTGGGCATCCTTATGCAAAGAAGCCAGCTTTAGTGGTGCGATTACATTAGCGTTCGCTGGCTCGCTATGGGTCGTTCTAGCGAAAATCTCAAATATTCTTCTCATGGACGGCGGCCACTGAGTATCTTCCACAGGACGTTCTCGATTAATATATTTGCTGAACGCATTCTTGACAGTGCAGCACGAACACTGTGCAACGCACACGCGCGTTGACGACGCATCGGTGCTGGACTTTGCCCGAAAGCCCGCGGGTGTCCGCCGCGCTGTTACGCCAAGACACGCAGAGGCCAACATCGTCCGGTATTACTGAAAGGAAACTAGTCGTCGTCACGTCGAAGCACCCTGTGCTGTAAAAAGCGGACGCCCACGGCAAGCGAGTGGTCAACCACCCCCCCTCTTCCTGTCCACCTGTTTCGTTGCTTTCTTTTCTTTTTACCTTCCATCCCGCCACGGTGGTCTAGTGGCTATGACACTCGGCTACCGATCCGAAGGTCGCGGGATTGAATCCCGGCCGCGGCGGCTGTGGTTCGATGGAGACGAAATGATGAAGCCCCTGTACTGCGCGATGTCAGTGCACGTTAAAGAACCCCAGGTGGTCGAAATTTTCGGAGCCCTCTAGCGCGGCGTCTCTCGTAATCACATCGTGGTTTTAAGACGTTAGATATCAGAAATTAATTATTTTTTTTTACATTCCAGCAGGCACGCGCGGCAACATTATTTTCTCGGGCGCGCGTGTCGGATTGACGCCTTCTTGTACGCCGACTACGCAGGGAAAGGCGAGGTGTGACCATCCTTCGCACTGCCAATCAAAGGATGGGAGATAAGCGAAAAGCACGAAACTGTGGCATGAGTGAAGGAGTGCCAATGCTTTAACATCGCAACTGCCACAGAGGACATGCAGTACGAATGTGAGATTCGGGCTAAGGGTAACCGCATTCTGCGAAAAAGAATACCTGCCTATTGCAGCGGCAGATTAAGCTTTTATACATTATTTTCTGGAATGGCTCTAACGTCCGGGGCAATAACAAGATATAATTTATGGGTCAGTCCGAATAGAATGATTTTTTTTTTTTTTTTGCATGACGCGGTGGAGTATACTGCCAGTATTAGAAACGAGAAGAGGAAGCCTATAACCAAATTGCTGCGGTGTCGTCTGTAATGGTGACCGCACAACGAATGGATGGATAAAGAAACCTTATTACGGTCCGTTACGACGCATTTTAGTGCGCAGCGGGAGCAACGGAGTATTGTAAACATTTCTGTTAGAAGAGGTGTCACTTGCAAAGGCTTTATTTTTTTGTCGCCAATTTGCCCGAATTGTCGAGCGCGTCGCAATAATCTAGTCGATAATTTTGATAATGTATTGCCCGTTTGTCATGCACACTGCCGTTGATATTTTTTTTTTTTCGAGCCGGCTGCACGAGTCTCTGATCGAACATCCGAATTATAGCCGGTCGCGGGGACGCACACGCGACATTTACACGCCACGTAGGCGGCAAGGAAGCGTTCTGCCGATTGCACCGAGGCGATACCAAGAGCGCGAGCGAAGCACCTGCATTTTCTTACGCACTGGGCCTCCATTTCGAGGCTCCAAGACGGCCGTACGCTACAGAAGACAGATCCAACTGGCGCGTTGATTAGCGTTGCCAACGCGACCGTGCGTGCCTAAGCCGAGTGAAAACAGAGCTAGCTCCCTGCAGTCCCATTTTCCGGGCCCGTCGTCGCTCTCGGGACGCCGCCAACCCTTACGCGATCTCTCGCGCCCCTCTCGAGACGCCCGGCGCGCAGCGCTCTGACAAACGGTCCTGCGCCGGCTGCGAAGCCGTTGGTGAAAATTGTCCCGCGCTCCTTGGCGCGATTTTTCATCTCTCTCGCGCGCACGTGGCTTGATCGACGACCGCGGTCCGCGGAGTCATTAACCATACCCCTTTCCATCCTTCACCCGGCCTGCCACCTTCTTCCCCGCTCACCGGCTATACCTTTCAGCATCCTCTAGTACCCCCTTATACGGTCGCCAGTTTGGTGCGTTTCGTAATGCGGCCGCGTAAGCATTGGCTATTGGTTTAGGTGTCTTGGCCGGTCGTCACACCGCCTTGGAAAGATTTTTCGCCGCCGTATGCGAAGGATGTTTCGCTTGTTCCGGAGCTCCGGGATTGCATTTTGAGAGATTTTTCGACGCGGTTTCTTGCCCGCGGAGGGGCTTATATCTCTTGCCGTTTCGTTCTTTACCGCAATTTATTGACTGGCACCCTCTGTTTATAAACACCGACATCCCCCCCTATCCAATGACACGCACGTATGCTCAGGCGCGCGCAAGCGCTACTATTCGGTCAGTTAAAAAAGAGAGGAGGATGAACGACGGAGAACGCGAGACTTTTTTTTTTTTTTTAACCCGGACTAGATGCAGCGAGTCCTTTGAGTCTTTCTTTATCATAAAATAGGTCCACAAGCAAGAAGACAAAGTGAAAGAAATTGACGGCACGCATGTCGTGTTGCTGTCATTGTGTGTACGCGCTGTTTTACGATAAAGCTGTACACACTACAGCCCAAATTGTTACGCTGCTTTTCAGTTTTTCTTACCTCAAATAGAACGGAACGAAGCCAAATCAGGTTTTATTTCGAAACAAAACCGACGTTGAGGGCGGTGGGCAAAAAGCCAGCGTTGCGGCCCGTAAAAAGAAGGGAGGGGGGCACAGACCCGTTTTACGGGCAGAAACAAAACAACAGAGGGTAAACGCACAGTTTAACACAAGTGAATAGAATAATGAAATGTCCATACTAATAACCACGAACTGATTGCCAGGATAACTACAATGAAGTGTTAGAAAAAGGTAAAGCGCATGACATACATATTCGGTAACACTCAAAAGCACATAGCAAGTCATCAGTACACTAGAAAATACCACAGAACAGCCGCGAATAGTGTGACACTGTACACATATACAAGCTTTATTGGGCCCAAAACGTGAAAAAAAATTCATATAGCAGAATGCACAGGACTCGATACGCATAGTAAAGAGCAAAGCAAATCCTTGCTCCTTTCCTTTACAGTTAACGGTGTGCCTGTTTACAAGTTCTATCAAGGGCCCGTCAAGATTTTCATTTACTATATAGTAAATTAACAGCTATGGAAGATACTAGTAGGACATGAGTGAGTACGCGATAGATGGACCATAGAAATAGGTACATCCCAAAATGACCGAAAAAAAAAAAGGTCTTTTGCCCCATTTCTTGCGGGCCCCTGGCTCTTCATAACCTCGTCCAACGTGGCACTGCTTACGGATCAACGTGGCAGCATGAAATGTAGAATTTCGTGTGTGAGCCGAGCACGGACTTAATAACGAGAAGGCGTTAAAGTGTCAACTACGGTGACGACAACTTGTGGGAGTGTCGATGGCACTATGACTAAGACAACAAAAATTACCCGACGGCAGTTACATAATGCGCATTGCGAGGTACTAGAATTCCTTCATGTCATCTGTTTTGTTGCCCGAGCTGACCTCCACGTCTCTTCTATGCCGCTGCGTATCACGCAAGAGAGAAAATGAAAATAAGAGCCCACAGCATCAACGAAAAGGCCGCGGCGTCCGCATTTCGATGGAGGCGAAAATGCCAGAGGCCCGTGTGCTGTGCGACCTCAATGCACGTTAAACAACCCCGGGCGGTCGAAATTTCCGGAGCCTTCCACTATCACAATCATGTCGTGGTCTTGGCATGTAAAACGTCAGTTAATATTAACGTCACTGCAAAAAAAGAGGAAATCACATCTGCACTATACGTTCTTTCTCCACTCTAAGCGAACAGCTTGCTTTTGTATGTTGCACGTATTTGGGTTAATCTGTGTTGGAACTTCCCCAGTGGTATCAAGGCGCACGTGCAAGTGCAGCGTGCTTTTTGCGCAATAAAGTGCCGGGTGGCGTCGCCTCCTGAACGCCGACTAGTCGAGCTACGCCCACAATGAAAGCGCGAAAACTGGGAGGGGACCATAAGGGACACAGACGAACGCATCGGTATTCGCGCTTCTCGTCAAAGTATGGTCTACAAACTATCCAAACTACCACACTTATAACATAGGTAATTGAGATGCACGCGAAAACTCAAGTGACAGCTTAGGATCACGTAAAGCATTTGATTTTGATATAGAACGTTGTGAAAAGGCACCTTTCCTGCCGAAATATTTGCATGTGCCGTGGCTCTGCGGAGAGGATTCATTTCGACAGCACTTTCCACTGTGCTGTTTACTTAGTTCGAGGCTTCCAGTTATCCAGTAACCCGTTTCTTTGTCGACTTTGTTGTCGCGGACGCTTATAATATTCAGGGAGTTTAAGGTACCCGATGTGCGTTTTCATTTGCATGATTTTCTCCCTTTCGGTTCCTCTATACTTCGCCCCATACGCAGGGTAAATCGGTGTGCGCCTGGTTAACTCACCTGCATTTCCTATAATTTCCTTTTTCATGGCGTTTGAATTGAGACCAAACACCTTCGTTATCACCTTGGACCATTTCACGCTTGCAGCAGTTTAACGTGCTGGGCAGGGCACAATCCGTGCTTCATCCAGATCATGCTGTGTTCGTAGCCTTAAACGTAAATGTGGTAAGGAGGATTTTTTTTTTTTTATGCATGCGCCAACGGACCGCTCATCAATGCGTGAGTAAGTGCGTCTCCGCGAGCGATCGTGCAACAAACTGGTACAAAGCGTTTCGCTTCAAGTGAACTCCCAAGGTTCACCGCCCAATTTAGCTGCTCGTTACGTTGCTTACACCTACGTCCCATCGAACACTACTTATGACCCTGTGAAACACGACCGTCCGTTTATTCAGGAATCATTCTTCCTCTCGGTACACAGCCGGAAACCCTGTTCCGCGGGTAGAACGTGCCCGAAACAAAAATAAACAAGTTGAGTAACGTCGCGACGCCATTTCTCTGGCAGCACATGCGAAAGCAAAGACTGCACGCCAGTGCCCTTCCGCTCCACTTGTCCAACGCGATCGCGGGCGGGTCCGTCGAGGTGGGGTTGCTCTTGCGCCGTGGGCCGCGGGAAAAAAAAAAGAAAAAAGAAACAACCCGCGTGTCCTCGCTTTCCCTGCCTCCACAGAAGGACTCGGCAGCGCCTCACTTGCGACGTACCGAACCGAAAGAAATAGCGGCCAGGTTTGACAGGCAAACGCCGTGCGGCCCAGTGCTCTGGACGCCTGCCAGCCGTCGGCGGAGCGTGCCACTGCGGCGATCGCCGAGCGGCAGCCGCATCTTTTATGCATTCGTTGCGCTACAGATGGCGCTCCTACGAAAGACGTCCACCATGCATGGCGAGGATGGGACAGCCTCGGTGGGCGCTCCTGGGCGGCCGTCTCAGTGCGCAGCCGATCGAGCGGTGCTTCGTTCCCCCCCGCGCGATCGGCGACTGCGACCCGTTCGTTCGGCGAGAAACGGGGCTCGCCAACTCCCCACGCGCTGCGTACTCCCGCAACGCGTAGTCTGCAGTTCAGCGCGGAGCACGTTTTCACTCCAACGCCCGCGTTGATGGAGTTGTTAGCGCTTGGAACCGAGGGGCGCGTTTCGGTGAGGCCACTGCTGCGGGGGTGAGGTTCAGGCCCCAAAGCTTGATCATTTGGTGGCCTATGGTTCCGGAGAAATGTTCAACCCGTTGACAAACTATGTGTGTAAACAACGAACGTGAGGCGACATCGCAAAACTTAAAGCATAAAGAATGCCACTCTCATAGACTGTGGGAATCTCTGCTGTGCGACTCTTGTAACAGAGCGAAAACTTGAAGGACGACTATACATTGCGCAAAGCTAGGGCCCTGACTTCCAACACTTTATTTTAGTGATGACACAGAGCGTGTGTACAGCCTGCATATACGAAGCGCCAGCAGGGAAGGGAAGAAGGCGCAATAAATAGAAAGAAGATTAACGACAAGCAAGAACGACGCACAGTGATGTTGCTATGGTATTAATCACCAACGCCCTGAACACCTGATCTCACGCATAGTCAAGGTAATCGATGGCATGCTAACGCACCCATTCCCTGAACGAGAAATATCAACAGCAGCAGCCCTGACGCACTTACTTTCGTGGGGGAAAAAAATTCCAGCTTTTTCGAAACCAAAAGAGCACGGGTTTATACGCTGACGCGTAGACATATCACCTAACCACACTGTCTGCAAAGCAAGCAAGCTGGCGCTGGTTGACATCACTTCTGTGGAATGAATTTGAGAGCATATAAGACGGGACACAAGACGACAACTCTTGTGTCGCGTCTTTGTTGCGCTCAAATTTATTCCAGGCTATAGACCAACTCGCCCAGTTAAGCATGTCGTTGCCGTAATTTACATTCCTGTAGCGCTCTTTCAGTCTTGCGTTTATTCCCCTGCCAGTCTGTTTAATGTATTCGAGTCCGTAAGACAGTGGGACGCGACGTGCAAGATCCTCGCCACAAGAGACAAAACAGTATGTTCACAATACTTGGAAAGTCGAGGTAAAGCAGTGCTTTAAAAGGAACGCTCCGTGAGCTTGGAGGGGGAAATAAGGGACTGCCGGTAAATAGGTTTTTTTTTCTTCGTTTTCGCTCATACCACAACATACAAGCGGGAAGCGGAACTCATTCACGCGTTCACGGCTCAAACTCTGGACACTGGCTCTCGTGTTCCTGACGCAGAGTGCGTTGCAGCACAACGGACTACCATATACGCCACACGACAAGGCAAACGGCTTCACCTTGCCCATGTCCGTCTGCATGAACACAACAGCCAAGCAACGCGCCTGCAAGACGCCGCCAGCCAATTAAGCCCGCCAAGAATACGGCCGCTGAGAAGCGAATCATGCGCCTTTCGCTGCAGTGTACTGTGGGTTCACAAAACGGCTAGTGACAACCTGTTCGGTTTCGCTTGCATGGTTGCACCGTTTCCGAACGCTCCTGGCAGGTTTGAACAGGGCTCCCGCGGGTGCAATGCAGCGTCTCCGGAGAAATGTGAGTCGTTTGACAACTTTAGGATCCTTGTGCAGTGTCGCGGTGCCGCTGATGCCTACTTGCAACGGGTTCACATCCCCAGGGTACCCAAGCCATCTCCCGTCCCTCTATTTGACAGATTTCCGCTGATACATTCAACAGCTTCCGTGTAGACACATTCCACTTTCCTGTTATACTTATTATTCACATGACAGAGGGATCAACCAAAAAAAATTTTTTTTCGTTTCGCCCCCATCAAAATCCGTAGTCGGGGGTTCTACCCCGCGTTTTCTCAAGCTTTGCAAGTCAACACCTAACCGCTAAGCTTCCACGGCAGTGCCGATATACTCAAGAATCAGGCAGTGCCGATATACTCAAGAATTCGAAAGAATACTAAAATTAGCATAAAGCACACTTCTACGTCATTTTGGCACATTTAAAAATAATAAATATTGCGAAATTCGTGTCATTTTCATTATTTGTCCCCACCTCACATACTCGCGCGTTAATGTCTGTAGCAAGAACCTTGCTGCGGATTTAAGTGAGGCTTTTGTAAGACTTTTAAAGCCTGGCGTGCCTAAGTGAATACGCAGAACAGTTGGTTCAAAGGAAGCTACATTCCTTGCGACGGCAGGCAGTCCGGACCACTGAAGTGTTATGGAGGTTCATGATAACGGAAACGCTTCGTCATGCCATGAAACCCCTCACAAAGACAAAGCTAGGCAGAAACGAGAGGTTCTAGGCGACGTTAGCCTTCCAAAAGATATGGCGGAGTCCCTGGCAAAAGGGCCGAACTACTGCTTAGTTGTAAACACCCCGACGCTTACCCCAATGTTTTTCACCGCAGTGTAGCAAAGAAAGCGGGGGAAAGGTAACGACGAAAGTGGGTTCTTGATGGTGCAGACAGAGGGTAATGAATGCTGGCTACTATGGATAAAATAATTACTTAGGGCGTTTAGACAGCGAGAAAGTGTTACCAGGAGTCCACTGCGCATACAGGTTGTAAAAAAAGCGCATTTAATGCTTTCTGTTTAAATTTAAGAAATTGTATGTCTTACATAAGCACGCCTTGAAGTGCTGTAAAACTCATAAAGAAGATAATTATAGTGATAAACAGTGCTTAATTTCTTTCCTGAATAAAGCCCCGGGTGGTCGAACTACAGAACCGTGCATCTAAATTTACAAAAAAAAAAAAATTCAAATACCTCGCGTGCTGCGCGCAGTGACGCCTTTCTCATATTGAATATCCAAAGAATTAGAAGTGCAACCGCGCTTGTTTCGGTTAAATGGCTAAATGGTTGTGTGCACAAAGATTTAAAAGAAACTAAAGCACCGGCACTAAAGCCTTTCGTTGGAACATACTTTTGTCTTCCAAGCGTTCACACCCGGCCATTGCACGTGAACTGAATCTCAAACAACACACGCTTGCGGCATTCAACTAAATCGAGGGACGTGTTTCTCAGCACGGGGCTGTATCTCACTCTTTGATTTACTCGCCTTTGTAATGGACTAAGATTGTTCAGCGCGCTAAAAAAAAAAAAATCTTTCGCTCTGACCTTCGCCACTATTCCCACTGCGCTATGGACGTCAGAGATAACCGCAGTCCTTGAACTTCTGCAGGCATTCAGAATCTTTTCGTTTTCTTTCTGGTTATATTTTTTATCAGCAACAAGAGCTGCCATAATGTTGCATAGCACGTTTTTTACCAAAGCCGTGATCGCAAATGTAATAAAGAGTGCCACAATCAAGACGCAAAAAAGCCGTACATGACGCCATCAAAAGCTTGCCACGTGGAGGCACGACAGCCAGCTTCCCTTCACTGTCGTTATTGTAGCGATAAGCACTGCGTCCTTGGCAATTTCTTATTTCTCCTTCGTCTTGTGTAGCTGCCCTTTAGCTTCATTTGCACCAATGTTGGACGGAGTTCAGCCCCTGCATCGAAAAATTTTGGCGATCGTATGTACAAGCGTACACACAAGCGTATACAAAGTACGCACAAGCATACGCAAAAGAAGACGAAACTGCCCCCTCCCCCTCGCCTGTTAACTCATGGCTACGCACCTCTTGATGAGGGCACACTGATAATATTTCAACTTATTTCAGCTATTGATGTTCCGTCATGCAAACTAATGGTATTCCAGTTTAACCTCTTGGCTTTACAAAGGCCTTGTCAGCGGCACGTATTCACACGCATACTTTGAAATTATTAAACACCGAGCCTCTCGTTGTCTCCTCACACTGAAAATTAAAAAAATAAAGAGATACAGTAAAGCCAACACGATCCTCGTGGTTATCTAAAGCGCCCGTGTAAAGCCTCCGTAACTCATAGTTTCGTCATAATGCTGGCGTTTGCGGCTCCGATTTGATCGCCCCAACAGCCATAATTTTACATATTCCAGAGTCAATCTAATGTCATGCGTCACATTTCATTGCCTTAGGTTGGGGTCTGTATGCGAGGCATGCAAGCACACTTTAAGCTGACATTGTCACTGCCATTATATGAGTGACGCGGGAATGCAGCGTTGGTTTCTCCGCAACGCGAACTCAATTATATTAAGTACTTAATTCACGTAATGCCATGTGTTCGTCCATACCGCGCATCTAGGCGTCCTCGCTTTCATTAGAGTTTCTAACGCACTTTAAAAATAATTTTACTTGTGTAATAACACGATTAATAGCATACAGAACACCACAAGTAGAAAAGAAATGGGCACGCAATGCTCTCCCAAACGCGACATCACGGCCACACACTCGAAGATGGTATCTCAGAAGTGGCCAGGAGCATCGGACGCGACATCCCAAGGTCGTGGGTTCGGTTCCCACCGAAGGCAGGTTTGTCTTTTCGTCCACTTTAATTCCTTTCTACTTTCTCCCCAATTACAATACCACAAGTAACTTCCCCTATGCTTTCCTAGGCTTCATTGTCTGTTTGCTCATTAAGTTGTTTCTAACAAATAAAGAACGAGCCCTTGACCCCTTCCCTTTCGTTATTTCAAGAGAAGAGGAGGGAGTCAAAGAAAGGAAAGCACGCTAGGGAGGAACAGCAGTACACACAGCACGAATAGTACGATCATTATACACGAGAGACCAGTGCAGTGGTTGAGGAAACTTCCAACTCGGTTTTGTGAACTTCACGTCAAATTGATCCACGGCGTGTCGGAAATGAACACTTCGCGATGTTCTGTTCGAGGATGGTTAAGGTGCTGGAACAGCAACTCACAATGGAAACCGCGGGCACTTCGGCGTCGTAATTAGCAAATGCTTAAGCGTTTCACTGTGTAGCCTCCATAAACTAGGCACGAAAGCTCGGCCCACGTGATTAAATGCGAAGGCTATAACAGACCAGTGCGCAATTTAAGCTGTTGAGGTCTCCTGGAATGACTTAGAAGAATATGGATGCGTGTTAGTTGGCTCATTATTCTGATCAAATTTGAACAGCGCGGGAATAAACGGTACGAAAGACAGGAGCATAGAAGCGTACTACGTAACTAAATCGAGTCAAGAGTGCATCAGCACGTCGTCACTTTCCTGCTTAATAAAAGCTAAAGTTTTTAGATGGCTTCCTTTAGTCGTGGAAAGCTACACTGTCAGAGGCGTCGAATGATTGTTGTGCGTTGTCGTAGTTTTAAGACATACGGTTTGCTTGGGGGCTCAAAATAAAACTGCGGAAAATCATCGCTCATCTGTGTCTTCGTATTCTTGTCTTTCGTCCCGTTTTTCCCTGTGATGGTCAAAAGACACTGGAATGAGTTAAACCTAGGCAACCTAAGTAATTATTCTGTCTGCTTTACAGCGTTCTCCCGAGAAGCAAAAAAAAAAAGGGGGGGGGGGGGGAATACGTTACGGATAACATACCGGTAACCTTCATACACACAAAGAGAGCACTATCCTTGGATAGTGACTCACATGGTCATGGGATAGGCTTCGATTACTTCAATTTATGTTGTAGAAAACTGATCATTGTATGTAAATGTGTAGTTATGTTACTAAAAGTTTGACCTTGCATTTCACTTAAATAGTTTAATTAGTGCAATTGCGTAACCACGGTCCTCTGCAAAATGTTGCATTTATATGGATTTAACTTTACTTTTTACAGCACTTCGTAATTTGATTTCTTCTTCTTATTTTTCACAGTCTTAATCACTCTCCTCAGACAATACATGTTCATGGATGAGCATCTCAGTCGTGTGAGTAATTAATGAAATAAATTTCAGTGAAACGTGTGTTACACACAAGCAGAGCAACTTCAACGTCTGTCTACGGGATATTTTCATGTGGGTGGTGGAAAGATAACTTCATCTCGCTGACTATGAATTTTTTTTTTACGGAACAGCGCCGTAGTGTGTGCCCTTTCTTTGTGTTGTTGTTTATCACTGTTTTCTGCTCGTGCTCATCCCAGAGTATTTCAACAAATTCCTATACCATCCCTGAAGCTAAAAATGTCACAGCGTGGAAACATGTGGCACAGTGTTTAAAGCGATTGCTTGTTGAGAAAAGGGGGAAAAAAAGAAGAGTTACAAGACAGGAGGAGGCGAGATATGGATTGTACCCGCCGTGCGTTTCAACGATTGAATGCAACGTTTGTGCCATAAGTTGCCATGCCGTCTCAGTCATTATACATGAACTAATTTCGACCTAATTTTTTTTGCGTGAATCGAACTACGCTTGAAATTTGTGAACACAGAACTAACATACTAATAGTTTTTGTGCAGCTTATTGCTCCACTAATCTTTAAAATCTGCTTATGTGTCCAATATGATCTATCCTTTTTCTTTTGTTTCTTTCTGATTTGTGCGAAACATGCGACGATGTCTGTGCTGTTATGAACCTTTGTAATTTGGGCAGAGGGCTTGTCACGTGCTCGATGACAGCTTTTATTGGCAGCTCTTTTGTCTCTTTCAGAAATGTATTAATTAATTAATTAATGATTTGGTTGATTGATTGGTTGATTGATTGACAGTAAAGTAACACACGTACAGTGCTGACTTACAACCATATATACTTTTTTTTTCCGTTGTCGCGATTGCTCCGCACAGACACCTCTGAAGAGAATCAGGCAATCAATAAATGGGGAACGTACTCTTAGAAGAACGAAAGTAAATCGCGAAAAGTGGGTAGAATTTTATGTGCAGTTGCGTCAATCTCTCAAATAGGCGATCTCGCTAGAACGTAGTTCGACGCATGTACTTGCCGCCTTGTCGCTAAGGGACACCATTTCTCGTGTGCATTGCTAATTAGGCAGTTGACGGCGATACTGCGCTTCAGGAAGGCGGTAAATGCACCAGAAAAGTAAACAGTTCGCGCGAACACTGCGGTGGGGTGTTAATAAATTGGCTTTATTGACCAATGTAGGGGCGACTGCATAGCAAAGAAATTTCATTCACGAACTCATAGTATGGTTCATTGATTGAAAATGAATTCAATCAATGAGGCCATACCATCCACAGTTATGCACTCTCTTTATGTCGACGATCTTCAAATCGCTTCTCGTGCCTCTAACCTATCAACCTGTGAAAGGCAACTTCAAGTTACCATAAGCAAACTGACACATTGGGCTGACAAAAATGGTTTCCGATTTTCCACACAAAAGACTGTTGCTGTTGTGTTTACACTAAAAAGAGGATTATTCCCTGACCCAGTTCTCACGCTAAACAACACGGCGTTGATGATAAAACATGAACACAAATTTCTAGGTATCACATTTGACAACAAATTGAACTTTCTGGCTCATATAACTGCACTTAAAATGAAGGCAAATAAAGCGCTTAATATACTAAAAGTATTGTCGCATAAGCATTGGGGTTCTGATAGATTATGCCTACTGAAGGTGTATCGGTCTGTTGTACGCAGTATTTTAGATTATGGGTGTGTTGCTTACGGCTCGGCCAGAGAATCCTACATTCGGCGTCTGGACCCCGTACACAATCTCGGTCTCCGTTTGTCCAGTGGAGCTTATAGAACATCCCCGGTGCAGAGTTTGTACGTAGATTGCAATGAACCTCCGCTATGCCAGCGTCGCGTACTTTTAACCCTCTCTTATGTTTTAAGGATCAGGTCACAATCTCACCACATATGCAACGACATCACCACGCAATGCCACTCACGCTTACACTATTCTAACAGGCCACACTTCATCAAACCATTGATTTTACGTTTTGAAGAGTATTGCCACACATACAGTATTTGTAATGACGCACTCAATGTCGCCATGAAACCGCCGAGACTGCCACCATGGTCTGATCTGACGCAGCTGTGTGATTTTTCACTGACTCATCTTAAGAAACAGAACACCGCACCAGAACACATAATTCAAGAATTCCGCACACTTCAGGACAAATACAAAGGATATACAGAAGTCTATACAGATGGTTCAAAAACAAAACATCATGTAGGCATTGGGATTGTGACAGAGGAAAGCGCAGTCAGTGTTAGAATACCTGAGTTCATGTCCATCTTCAGCGCTGAAATGTATGCCTTATGGGAAGCAGTACAAAAAATCATCACCGAGAAACACCGACAAGCAATCATATACACTGATTCATTAAGTTCATTAAAGGCGCTACATTTAAAATCCGAATGCGAACCTTTACTCGGTGATATCTTACACATGATTATCTCATGTAACCAGGATGTGACTATCCGTTTCTGTTGGGTACCAAGCCACATAGGGATACCAGGCAACGAAAAGGCGGACGAATGTGCGTCTTTAGCTGCACAGAAATCGGTAAAAACGAATAAATTTTCCCCTTAAAGACAGTATGCGTAATGTTCGTTTAGCATTAGCATCAAAATGGCAGCAACAGTGGGACTCCTGCACGAGCAACAAACTCCATCTGGTGAAGCCCATAGTGGGCGAATGGAAGTCGTGCCGTCACCAAGAACGGTTCATTGAGGTTATACTATGCCGACTCCGCATTGGGCACACTCACCTCACCCACAATTTTTTGCTTAGAAGGGAACACTTGCCGGAATGTGAAAAATGTCAACAGCCATTAACAGTTATACATATTCTAATCACGTGCCCATACATTGAAACAGAAAGACGAAAACATTTCAGAGCACTATACGAACATCACATACCGATGCACCCGAATCAAATTTTAGGAGATGATTCACCTGTTCCATTGTCCAATGTTATCGATTTCCTCAAAGAAAGTGGATTCCTACATAAGCTTTAGAATTAGAAATACATATACTGGTTATCACTAAGTACCTGGTGTTTGGCGCAGCTTAGCCTCAGTCGCTCTTGCGCCATTAAACCCAATTTAACTAACTAACTAGCTTAGGTATGATTTTGTAATTCGTTTGCTTATTGGGCTACCTATCCATTTTATATCGCACTGAACAGCAATTCATCACTCTGTTTGCTTAAACACATTTAATACCTTCCAGGAAGATTTTTAATATGCTCATCTAAAATGCTGATAGATCCTTCCTCTGTAACCAAACATTTGGTGCGCTGAATCCGGCGGCAAGCAACTCGACAAGTCGGAAACCAACGCTACGAGGACAACCGCTTCCTTGAAATGAAGCACCTGACAGATGAATTTCTTTCCCACTACGTCGTGGCAGGATCTCGATTCTGTTTCAGAGAAGATTTGGATGTTCCATATCTAAAAAAATTCGAATTCGAAGCTAAACTTTGCGTGGAAGATATGGGCAGTGGGACGTACCGCCATGGTACGAGCGTATCCACAATGATGAAATTAAAGAAATAAAGGTTTCGAAATTTGAATACGTTGTTTCATCAGATTATTTCCACTTGGAGGTTCTTCATTTACGAAAAGACGATTCTAAGACTACAAGTATAATTTTTTCCATCGTCAATTTCTCCGTAAATGTAGATTACTAAATGGACCCCGCATAACCCTTTGGCTGGGCTTCTCTTACTAAGTCCGTTAAGAAGGCCCGTGCCATTGCAAAATGGTAATATGTTACAGAACAGTTTGACAAACAAGACCAAATACAAAAGCCCCTTATATCTAAAAAGATGCTTACTTTCTATGAGGTCAAGCGTACTCGAAGTATATTTATTTATTTATTTTATTTTAACATACTGCAGCCTTAATAGGCTATCGTAGGAATGGGTAGAGAATACAAGAAAAAAATGCAATACAACAATACAGCGCAAAACTGTACAGAGCATGAAGATCAGTGGTTATTAACGTACAAAATGAATTCATCACGTCATAAAGATTTAACATGGCCGGGCAACGCATTCCATATTTCTATAGTGCGGACAAAAAAATTGTATTTATACGAGTTTGTTCGGTGATTAAAAGGAGTCATGTTCAACTCATGATGATGTCTGGTGGAAGTTAGTTTGGCGGGTGTGATGTAGTCGCTGAGTAAAGGAAATCGTGGACGATGAACGAGAGTGTAAAAAAACTTTAAAGATTCGACGTGACGGCGCGAAGAGAGAGTAGTAAGCTGAAGGCTATGAAGATGAGAACTAGGTGAAAAATACCTATTGTAGCGACGATATATCAAGCGAACTGCTTTCTTCTGGACAGATTAAATTATTTTTTTCCATATGAGGTTTCAAATTAGCCCAGCTTGATTATAGCGATGCCACAAGCGCTCTGAAGTATCCATACGTATCTTACAGATTCAGTTCTTGCGTTCTGAGCAAGACGTTGCGTATGTTATTAACATCTATGAAGATGCTGTGTTTTGGCCCAGCAACAGAATTCGGAAACCGTCCAATATTTCAATGCAACAGCAACGTTTCCTGCATGCCAGAACATTAAGATTCGTCTGCACATGTAGCTTATAAGCCGTCGCTGCCACGTGACGCGTTCATATGCTATACGATAGTGAAAACTCAGTCAGGACCTTTGATATCCACTGCCATCTACACAGCTGGGCTGCCCTTGCGCCGATTCTTCTCTGAGAATGACGATGCAGACTTATTGGTTGGTCAAACTGTGACGAGGTGAAGCGCTTTAGGAGAAGGGATATACGGAGGAAAGAAACGCGGAAGCAGCCACTCTGGTCCTAATTCATTTGACCTCTGTAAATGTTCTTCTATTACCGACTCGGAGACTCTCAGTAAAGCTGCTTGGAGAATGGAACGTAGCCACCCTCCTCATCTGGCTCGAGCAACGTGAGGTGGTTACGCTCTGCGGAGACGTGATGGCGAGAGCTGTTCACCTTGAATTTCTTGGGAATTGCGACTCAGGTACATGACTCCCTTGTTTGCATGTAACAGCTAAGGTGCTCCTCTTTCGCAACGGCCAGTTAGACATGCAATAATCTCAACATGAATAGTCCTAGTGCATGTATTGTATAGGTAGATTGAAGTTTCAGTGCCAAAGCGGTGGCTTGTATAGATAAGTAACGCTAAGGACCGAAAAAAGAAAACATGTACAGGGCAAAAAAATTGTGTTCCGTCACTGCATGGAAGAGTAGCAGCATCTCTCCAGGCGCAGAAGGTAGAATAGACACTCTTGTGTGGAGGATAACGCACTCAAAGGTGGAATTTGCTGCAGTGAACCTAATGTAGTTAAGTTCTTCGTTGTAATGCGGGTTAATTCCTAATTCCCAACCTCGATGTTGTGCAGCACGCCACCTCTAAGGTGCCTACACTCCGACATTTTGATATCTTCGTTGATTTCTTAGGAGCTTCCCAATTAAGAATAGCTGTCTAAGGTGGAGCATTGCACGGTCTCAGGCCCGACCCGAAATAGGCCCGCGGACATCACATAGGTTTAAGCGGAGATCTGTAGGTTTAAGTTCGAGAACCTGTGCAAGTTTGAGCCGGATGTGCTTTTGAGTCTCTTCGAAAGACAAAAGCACAGCTACAAGATTAGTGGATATGTTCTGGCGCCCGTTAGAATGCTGGGACATATATACCATGTGACTGCCTGCAATCAGCTCCTTCACGATACTACAGAATCTTGAACGTGACCTGCAGTCCTGCAGGTAATCAATAACTCAGGATCTGCCTTATGTGTAGTCCCAGGCGAAGAAAAGAAGCGTTCATAATAGCAATTAGCACAATGCGCACGCGTAGGAAGTATGACAGAGTAAAGAGCGCTGACTTCCAACAGAAAGTGTTGCTTAACTGTTTCAGGCATGTCTATACAAATACTGCCTCTTTTTTTTTACAGTGCAGTTGCAAATGTGCACGATTTAAGAGTTAAGAGGCAAAAAAAAATAGAGTGACCTTTGATTTGCATACCAAGAGTGTATATGTTTTTGTTATTACAAGCGTTTTTATAAAGTAGTTAACTGGTTGATTCACGTTAAAACACACAGGTTTTCTAATAATTACATATTCTGGCACGTGTTCGAGTACATGATGTCACACGCGCAGTAATCGGATTCGGGATTATTTGAACTAGCTTCCTCAGCGAACGTTTTATACCTGTTGGTTGTTCTGCTCATAAGTTCCAGCATATGCAAGAATTCGTGTGTGCAGTCGATGAGTATCTGCATTTAATTAGGGCCAACTCAACAGACGCTTGTAATCTTGATGCTGCAAGATGGGCTCTGCAGCTTATGTGTCTCAGGGGCTCTGCGCAATCGCCAATCCAGATGAAGCGAGTTCGGCTGTTCGTCGTGGATAATATTCTTGACTGTGCACCTGTTTTGCACACTCGCACTTGTGTAGACTTGTCTTCATTTATTTGTTGATGCCTCATTCAAAAAGGCGAAGACGCCATTATTTTAAGCGTGAGCTTGACATCAATGCAATAAATATACCCAGCGGCGCATGATACGCAAAATAAAAGAAATAGAAGCACAGTCTACTACACGGTATGTAGTCCACTGTGCACCTGCTGACAGAATCGCATCTCTTGACTATCGGTATCACTGGGCGGCGCGTCGCCATTATGTGCGACAAGATCGACCATGCTGAACCAGTTCGCGAATTGGTGGAATGTTGTGACTGCGGTTAGCGAAGCAAAATCACTCACTATTCTTCTTATTATTATTATTATTATTATTATTATTGCGATAGCAATTATATGGACTGTCTCGGCTGGTTTTTGCCGTCCCCGTCGCCGCCGTCATGAACCGTACTTATATAAGTATATATATATATATATATATATATATATATATAAGTCCCAAAGAAAAATAATTCAGATAAATGCTTCCGAAGCGCGGAATCGAACCAGGAACCTCTCGCTCCGCAGCGCGTGGCGCTAACCACTGCGCCACAAAGAGCAGATCCTTCTGGGAGCTAACGGCGAGCCTTATATACACACCCTTTACCGCTGGCAGGACTCACAGACAGCAGGCGCTCATAAGCGTTTCTTCATTACCAGCGAGATGGCGCGAGGAGCGCAACGGGCACATTTAAAACTCGTCGGCCAGCTCGCTCGCTTCTAATATTTGCGCAGGGAGATGCCCTTCCGCTGTCTGCTCGTGTGGTTGTCTCGTGGTGAGAAGAAGAAGGATGTTTCGAGCTTTCACTGTGATGTCCGCGCTGATGTTACGGGAGCGTACGAAAGTCACTCGAGCTCAAGGGACGCCGCTAAACGAACAAACAGAACATGAGTGCGAACTATGAAGTGTCACAGCTCTACTCTTGAAGCACGCTAGTTTCCTTCGCTGCTTCGGCCGCCTTTGCAACAGGAGCGCTGTTCAAACTGAGAGTATCCATTGTGACAGCTTCTTCGCGTTCGTTCGGTGTATATCTGTGCGTTCGTTTCGTGCGTGCTTCACTTGATAGCCTCGCGCTCATCTTCTGTTTGTTCATTTAGCGGCCTCCCCTAGCGCTCTGAAGTATGCATACGTATGTGCTTTGTATGTGTAGCTTTGTGACACACAACGTATAAAGCCCTTCGTACCAGCACGCGCTGCCCACGGCAGGCGCTCACTTAGCAAGTGCATGTTTGCTACAATTAATATTGCTCCTGAAACTGCGAGCCTCACTTCGTATAGCATTACAGTTTCTTGCTATCGCATTCATTGCTTCGCCCTTGAGGCGAAACTCTGACTTTTTATTATTATTATTATTATTATTATTATTATTATTATTATTATTATTATTATTATTATTAGAATACGAGTTGAATCGGAACGAACTGGGCGTAATGAAACTGAACGGATCCGTGAATTTGTGGTTCTGTACCAAAGTTTATTTACACTACTGTGCACATTCAAGTATGCAAGATTACTAGATAAATCAGATGAATATTTCACGCAGGCACGGGTCGCGTAAACGTTGCAAGCTTGCACTAAAGTGTGTGTGATTTAGATGACTGGTTAGAAGCTCTAACATTTTATACTGCATAAGTACATCTCTCTTGAAAACGGCTTTGGCACGTAAATGAGTGAAGCTCAGATGCATGGTGATTGCTTTGCATACGTTCATCTATCATTTTCAAAATGCGTTTCGACAGTCAACAGCGTGAATTTGCTGGGATTTATCGCAATGAGCCTGTTTTTGCTCGAGGAGTGGGACGTGCCTTCATGGGCTGCTCGTTCACATGTATGTATCTGAATCGAAGGGGTTGCGTGTATATGTCGAGGTGCGTGTGTTCCAGTGTTGTATGGAACGCCGTTCCAAGGAACGGCTTTCCTGGAACTAGTTCCTTTTTGGAGGAACGAAGGAATGCCATCGTTACTTCAAAGGTTGGTGGAGCTGTAACGGTAACGCGTTACATTTAAAGGTAACGGCAGAGGGAACGACGTTCCTTCTGTAAACGTTCCACAGGCGTTCCACATGCAAAGCGGATTGCCCGGGCTGCAACCACCGAGGTCGACCCTCGAGTCCCCGCTTCCCTGTTATTAGTCTCCTTCGCTCATAAGAAAACCACACGCAAAACGCCATTCCTTTACTCTTCCTCCTCGAGGCTTCGACGAGGGCGAAGCTTCTCCTTCGACAGTGTAGGCACACCACACGTGTATTTCGTTACTCCCTTACGGTGGCCGCACCTTCTGGCTGGACGAAAAGTTTCCGGCTGCCTACGGCAACGCCGGCCGAACCACGGCCAGCCGCGAAATTCCTTTTGTCCCTTCAGATCCCGCTGCCAAGGCTCCCTTCGAACTAGACACCGTCTACGCGCGCTTTGCTCAGTGCATAAGTTCTGAGAATGCAGTTACAGGTCACACGTGTGGGCCTCGGCGTCAATGGCATTTTTTACGCGGGAGACCGCTCGGCAAACCAGACGAGCAGCGGCAAATGTTACACTACGGAGGCTATAGTTGCACCCTGTTGTGAAGTCAAGATAACGTGTCGCCCCGCCACGGTGGTCTAGTGGTTATGGCACTCGGCTGCTGATCCGAAGGTCGCGGGATCGAACCCCGGCCGCGGCGGCTGCATTTCGATGGAGGTGAAATGTTGAGGCCCGTGTACTGTGCGATGTAAGTGCACGTTAAAGAACCCCGGGTGGTCGAAATTTCCGGAGACCTTCACTACGGCGTCTCTCATAATCAGAGCTGGTTTAGGGACGTTTAACCCCACAAGTCAATCAAGATAGCGTGACGTGGCTAGCAGGCAGGCAGCGATCAACGTAGCTGTGTGCGGGCTAGCGACACTTAGCAGCCGGAAATGAAAACTACGAGAGTTTGGAGAACAGGGCCAGCCAACACGACCGAGTCGGCTGGGACCTGTTAACAAAAGGGCGGCGCGGTCTCTTGTCAGACGTCCAACTGAAGATCGCTGAGAAGACATCGGCTGGTGTTTCCACGGACGCTCCCGGCTTGCTTGAGTGGGAAATTGTAGGATTCCCCGAAAGTCGTGTAGGAAGTGACCGTTCCAACGCGGCGTACTCTACTCGACACGCTGCCAGCCTCTGCTGATGGGGCGACAACGTCCGCCGAAAACTGGAAAGCTTGGCTCTCCTGCTGTGACGAAAGGAGTCGACGAAAGGGCCGTAGTTATGGCGAGACAACTCTCAGGCGCCAGCAGGGGCGCAGGAAAGCGCGCGCGACGACACCAACGACGTGGGGATTTTTAAAAGGACAGAAAGTTGAGCGAGTTGGTAAGCATCCATAGTCAAAAGAAGAGGCGTGCAAGACACGGACACAAGGGGAACAGTTGTTAGTCGGCGTTCGTGTTGTTCACTTCTCCCCTTGTGGACGTGGGGATAGCAGTCTTCTGCTTTATTTGAGCCAGTCTGAACAGCAAGGAAGGGTCGTTCTGAAGGCTGGACACACTGTAGAGATCTTTCACTTGGCATTCGAAAATCACGGAACACCACCTTGCCTCCTGTGCCATATAGATTCTGTTGCAATGAGTGCTGATGTGGAATTACAGATTGCTCCCTGGTCATGGCTACCCCCTATGTTTCAACCGACTGAATACACCATCGCACGCCTGTGTTTAGCCCAATGTATGACTTGTGCTCCAACAAACAATACAAGTGGAGTGTCGAAAAGATCGGCGGGAAACTTAAAGAAGCACGTGCAGGTATGGTTTATTTAATGTTCTTTCCTATTCGCATAACGAAAAGACAGCTTTGTGTTCTAAGTGTAAATCGGTCCATTTGTTATTTTCTTGTTCACATTAGGTATCCCTTCTGCTATGTCTTGATCTCATAAGATATGAGCCACGCTCAGTAGCACGTGCGCAAGTTTTTGCTACTTGCTGTAGTGCTGCTGCGAACCTTTCAAGCGTGACATACGTCATTTTTGCTTGCAGACATCATTTATTGGTTGGTGTCCGATGAAATGATGCACGCGATTTATTTATTTATTTATTTATTTATTTATTTATTTATTTATTTATTTATTTATTTATTTATTTATTCCCCACATATCGATGTCATTTCGCCATTGCATGAGAGTGGGGCTGCTGTACAAATTGAACAGACAAAGCGTACTCCTTAGGACGCCATAAGAAAAAAAATATTCCCACGTTGTATAAGTCGTCGGTAAGCTCATCAACTGATCATGCAGTGTGAATTCTTCACACCGACACACACTGCCCACCACCATAAATAAGAGCGAAAGAACCGTATCACAAATGCTTTAAAATTGTGAGAACTAAGCAAATAATACATTCAGAACTGTCAATTAGACTACTAAACCACTAAAAAGGCTACAAAGATTGAGGGAAGAAGTTTGGGGCAGGAAATGATGTCGACATATAGGGAAATCTTGTTCCAGTATTTATAGGCGCGGGTGAAGCACAAGCTATTATATCCCAATGTAAATCGACAGGTCTACAGTAGTTATAGCTTTTAGTGTTAAATGCGGGCTTGCTACTCACATGCATTGATGAATGTGAGTGACTTTCTATTTGCACATCTGAGGCGCACTATTCTGACTGCTCATTGGAAGACCCATTATGTGTTGCACTTGTAATAGACTAGAGTCAAAGTCGCCGTGAACATGTCGTGACTACTTTCGGTGCTTCCTGAAAGTATGTCTAGAAGCATATATTTTCATATTTTTTATCTCCAGATAAGCTGCTGCCGGTAAGGTTCAAGTTCGCGCAATGTACGTAGCTCGAAGTGAATTTAAAGTCACTTAATTTCCGCTCACAATTTTCCGACACTATTTTGAATCTTAAAAATCAAATGTAACGTAAATGTAACGACACGTTCCAATTTCGGAAATGTAACTGGAACGCGTTCCTTTCTGATTAAAGGAACTTGTAACGGGAACTAGTTACAAAATTGGGAAGGAACGAGGAACGAGCTTTCGTTCCTGTTTTGGAGGAACGTGTACAACTCTGGTGTGTGCGGATGGAGAGGAGGGAGGGGGCCTCCTCAAGCTTTAGTGGTGAAACGCTGCGAACCCCCTAACCTTGGGTCGTGGTCATCTTTATAAGTGCATCAGACTTAAATCTGACTAATTCCGGCTATTCCAAGGCACAGACCGAGTGTTCTATGCCGTACCTTAGCTGCGCTTACAAAACCCTACTTGTTGAAACAAAAACATAGGGCTCAAGTTGAGTCATGACTAAGCATAGCGCATATGTTGTTGGCTAAAAACTGTCACCGTTTGCATGCGTGTGTTCTCCGTAAAATATATCGTTCCACATAAGCGTCAGGCCTGCGTGTCATCAGTTTACGTTCATATAAATTTTTCAAATAAAACACGTGTTGTTTGCCCTGAGCTGTCCTTTGAAATGAATAACCTAGATTATGTGGTTAGCTGTGTGCACATGAGGCCACCATGCAGTTGTGCCTTCCCTTAGACTTCCTTGTAACTATTTATCTAGTCCGCAAGACTGGTATAGCGGTTGTGGTGTCTTACTGCTGCTCCGAAGGACGTGGGTCCGATTTCGGCTGTGGCGCTAGCGTTTCCCATGGAGGCAAAAATGCCAGCAGACCGTGTACGGCGCGCGTCGTCAGTACACGTAAAAAACCTCAGTTGGTCAGCTTTTCCGGAGCCATCCACTACGGCGCTCCTCACAGTGATATTGCGGGCGTGACACGTGAAATCCCAGCATTTATTATAACTGTTTATTTAAGATATTACGAACGTGATAGACTGGAATGTATACAACGCCAGCGTAAATCATGACGTAGTCAAAACTGTCTACAGAAACCATGTTTTCCATGGCTGTAGTGTTTTTATTACAGCCGCCAAGGCCTGGTTTGTGTTCAAGGGTTTCCGGGCATAACCGGGCCGGGCCGGGTCGGGCCCAAGCACATCGTGCCGGGGCCTGGTACGGGCCATGTTTTAAAACGCTGGGCCGGACTCGGGCGGGCCTCTCCGAGGCACTTTCGGGCCCGGGCCGGGTTCGGGCCGAAAAAGTGGACCCATGCATTGCCTTGGCCTACGGTTAAATGGAAATAAGAGACGTGACACACACCGTAAACAACTTCATGAGCAAACAGACAATCAAGCCTAGGAAAGCATAGGGGAGGTTACTTGTGGTCTTGTAATTGTAGAGAAAGTAGAAAGGAATTAAAGTGGACGAAAAGACAAACCTGCCTTCGGTGGGACCCGAACCCACGACCTTCGGATGTCGCGTCCGAGCTCTACCAACTGAGCTACAAAGGCGGTCGTCCCCCCGTCCACTTTATTGTGTATTTATATACGTATTATCCTGGGAGTGTTAGGCAGCGCCACTCGTGGCCAAGGCGAGTGTGTAGAACACACTTTCTTGCCAGGAGGCGTCACGTAGAACGTGAACTTAGATGAGATGGCTGCTGCCCAATAAACCCTCGCATGCTACTTAAGGCACCAAGTCTGCCGCAACGAGGCCCAAGCTATGAAATAACGAAAGGGAAGGGGTCAAGGGCTCGTTCTTTATTTGTTAGAAACAACTTAATGAGCAAACAGACAATCGTTTTCGTTATTTCGTTATTTCATAGCTTGGGCCTCGTTACGGCAGACTTGGTGCCTTAGGTAGCATGCGAGGGTTTATTGGGCAGCAGCCATCTCATCTAAGTTCACGTTCTACGTGACGCCTCCTGGCAAGAAAGTGTGTTCTACACACGCCGCCTTGGCCACGAGTGGCGCTGCCTAACACTCCCAGGATAATACGTATATAAATACACAATAAAGGGGACGGGGGGACGACCGCCTTTGTAGCTCAGTTGGTATAGAGCATCGGACGCGACATCCGAAGGTCGTGGGTTCGGGTCCCACCGAAGGCAGGTTTGTCTTTTCGTCCACTTTAATTCCTTTCTACTTTCTCTACAATTACAAGACCACAAGTAACTTCCCCTTTCCTAGGCTTGATTGTCTGTTTGCTCATTAAGTTGTTTCTAACAAATAAAGAACGAGCCCTTGACCCCTTCCCACACCGTAAACAGCAATGCATGCGCAACACCTGCATTAATATACATAGGATTCAAGGTCAATCCCGGAACCTTGGCAACATTGCTGCTACCAGCGGGCACACCATGCTGTAAACATCTTCGAACAACTCTTCTGCTCCTTCCTCCCAGCGCCTCACATCGGCGCTCACCCGTGATATTTTTTTCCGACAGGACACCCGTACTCTTATTCAACCATGTGTCTTCTCAGTTCCCCATTACCTTTGAAGGAGGGGATGCAAGTTGGGCTTCGGGGCGGCATTTGACTGACACCTCTACGTTCAAGTGGCGCGACTTAGCTCTGCGTCAGACATGTGCACGCTATTACCCTTCTATGACGAAAAGATACTTAAACCGAAACCACATGCACGTGCTCGCAAAATTGTACGCGAAAGTGGTGAGCGACGCGACCGAAGGCCTCGTCGCGCCGTTGGTCGCCTGAAGATCAAACCCTATACAAATGAGGGCACGCGCAGAGTATCAAACGATGTCTCCCTGGTGTTGCCAGATAGTGTATACCAAAACTCAGTTGATGCAGGCAGTTGCTGTTTTACTGTGCAGAGTAACGTGAAATTAATGTGAATGCATCCTATTTGTTTTGTTTTGGTGTTTGGTATTTGTTCGATTCCAATAGCGCTTGTGTGAGCCCAGCCACGGTGGTCTAGTGGGTATGGCACTCGGCCACTGATTCGAGGGTCGTGGGATCGAATCCCGGCCGCGGCGCACGTGCATTTCGATGCGGGCGAAATGTCGAGGCCCGTGTGCTGTGCAATGTCAGTGAACGCTAAAGATCCATAGGTGGTCGAAATTTCCGGAGACCTCCACTATACGGCGTCTCTCATAATCTTATCGTGGTTCTGGGACGTAAAACCACAGAAATCAATCAAGAGCGCTCGTGTGAGAGCTGGCAGGACGTCTCTTAAGTGCAGTTTGCAACATCTACCGGCTTCTTGCGATTGCTTGTCGCTAGTGCGACTTCCGGGCGACGAGGACCGTTTCTAGATTTCCAAAAGCCCAGCGCTCGACCAAGCGGCTCGTCATGCGACTGCCCGTTTCATCGCATGTCAGGTCGCGGTGGCGCACTGACTTGAGCACATGCGGTTTCGGCTTTACGGATTTATGGAGTCGCACAGAGTTGCAACGACAGTACGCTCCTGTCGCCTATGCTGCAAAGCAGACTCCGCAATTCCGAAATCGCCTTTGATCGCTAGGTACCTGGCAATGGATAACATAGAGCAATACCGGAAACAGGTATTACAGTCATCCCTACAATGCACATCAAACTTCATGCTTGAAAAAATTCCTTCATATCGTTAAAAAAGTCAGTGTAGCGTTGTTTGATGCTAGTATTTTACTGGAACCCTAAAAATCATTGTTACTTCTTTCGAACTGCACATTTACGCAGGGAAAGCTGGAATTTCAGCGCATCTTTATTGCGGGTATGGTTTAACACACACGATGCTGCAAGGTACGACTTATAACGCTGCGCAATACTTGTGCGAACTCGCTTGCTGTCAATAAATATGGTCCTTGGAAGCTTGTATGCCTATATTAGAGGAAAATAGCCACCTTCAGCAGCCATGCGTAGGTGCGGAAATAGTAAAGACAGTGCTCCAGCTCTTAACTAGACATCAGAAGTACCGCTGTCTTTTTCTATTTTTTTATGCCGATGTTACAGCTCAAAGCAAAGCAAAGCCTGAATTAAATCCTTTGTCGAGTACTTATTATGGGCAATATTTCACATTCCAAAGACGTTCGAAAACCAATATGTCTTCCGTGTCCCTCATGTCCTTTTGTACGACCGCCCCTTGACGCTGGCGTACGTGTTATGGTCCTATAGTGTCCTGTTTTTACTGCTCACTAAATGAAAGTGTATCTGCTGTCTTTTTGTCGCTTACTATATCCCTTTTAACGTACTATATTGTTTCCCAGGGTATTATTGCCAGCACAGTGAAACGCTGAATCAAGGGGGGAAAAGGATGTTCAAGCGCTACAAAATGAGGAACAAAAGGGGAAAAAAAGAGAGATATATAAGGTGCATGACTCGTGCGAGCGCTGTGGCGACGAGCAGCGTCCAGGGATTGCTGGCTGGCGTAGCGCGGGCCGCGAGTAATAAAGTGCGAGCCGCTGCCGTCGAGAGGCAAACAATAAAGGCGCTTCGAATAGGGACAAGGATGGCGGCAAAAAGGGACAGTTGGGAAGTAGAAAAAAAATTAGGGGAAGGAAGAAATTTGTCCAGGCCGGCGGAGGTTGGAAAAGGATATGGGGAGAGAGAAAGAGATATACACGGAAGGCGCTAAGGGAAGAGACGGATTAAACAGAAATGGACAGAATAAACGGGCCAAAGAATATACAAATGAAAATGTAGGGAACGGCGAGAATGACTTGGGAGGGAACGAGGGGCTGGGGCGAGTGTAGACGCTAGAGTCGACTGCGACGCGAGGCGCGACGCACAGCACGGACTGTCCTTCTTTCCGTTCAGTTCCACTTTTTTTTGTCTTTCAGTTACCTTATTTTTGCCGACTCCCGTGTTTTTTTTTGTTTTTTTTTTGCTTTGGGGAGTATAACCTTACCCGCGAGAGAGGCGGGCCGAGACGATCGCTCTTATTAAGAACGATGTGTGATTCCCTGCTCGAGAGATCGCCCAATTTTTGCGGGCTGCGGCTGAAACAAGCGGGGATTTAGCGCGCTCGGCTCGCGCTGCGCCCGCTCTACAGCCGGCGTGCGCGGGAAGAACAAAAAAGGGGATGGAAGAGCGACGTATAGCGGCCACGAAGGGAGCAGAAAGAGGAGAAGGCGCCACACATGAAGGGCAGCTGAGTACGGCGGGAAGATGTAAAACTAAAAAAAATATAGAGAGAGAAAACGAGATAGCGAAGGGACGACGAGCGCGTGCTCGCGGCGGCGTTCCTTTTATCGCTTTCCTCATTTTCTCCCTCTTCTCCCCAATCGTGAGGTCCGTCCCTGGTGTCCTCTTTTCCTCCTATACGCGTATTTATCTCGCCGAGACACGCCAGATATATTTATACGCGGATAAAAAAAAACAGAAGAATGAGGAAGAAATGTAAAGATATTGCCTTCCGCTGCCGCCTCGTTTGCCTCGTCCTTTCCCGTCTCTCCTTTCTTTCCCCCAATCCCTTCTCCCTCTTCGAGAAGCTCAGTTCGCTGCGCGTGATTGCGCAGGCAGAAAGGAAAAGGCGAACGAAGCCAAGCTTCCCGAAGATGTTCCCGATTACGCGCGTTTCTCATGCACGAAATGGTAATTTCTTACGACGAACGCGGAATTCGTCTCTTTTCACTCTGCCTCTGTCTTTATATATTACTATATCAATTTGCCTCCAGTTCAATGCAGACAATATTTCTTTTTTTCTTCCTGATTTCGCCAAACGCCGCTCCTCCCGTTCCCCCGGCTTTCCCATATTCCCTGCCTGTAAGGTGACTTTTCGAAAGGCCTCTCATGTATATGTGTGACGCTCCTCTCCTCGCACGATAGGGGCCCTTCGTATGCGGGAACCACTGAGGAACTACCCGCCTCCTCTCGAAGACTCTCGCGCTTCTCTTTAGCGTCGGCGAAATAAGAGAAAATTATTGGCTTTCGCGTTGGCCCTGGTTTATATATTTTTCTCCCAGCTTTCATTCACTACGGAAGGGGCACAGGGAAACGACCAATGAGTGGAGCAGCCAGTCGATACACTGCAAAGCTGACGCCACCTGCGTCCTTTAGGCGCAACAGCTACGCTGCTCACTTCCTCTCTCTCTCTCTCTCTCTCTCTCTCTCTTTCATCTGTTGATTTAATTTAACAATGGTGGGAGGGGTCCGTTTTTGGAGACGGTTGTAGCGCCGGTGACGCGTTACGGATAGGCACGTCGCGCTGCTATACCTCAAAGGGTAAAACGCGTTTCTCCAAGTGTGAACAACGCAGCGATTCTTCTTAAGGCACTGAAGTCTAGGATGCCTACAGTTAGTACCTACCAAACTTGCAATGTATATATATATATATATATATATATATATATATATATATATATAGAGAGGGAGATCAAGGTGGGTGTTCTCCCTCCCGCACAGCCTTCTCTCAAGGACCCATAACGCTCACCTGCAGAATGCATTGTGTACCTCTAGTACCATTCTCTCCCGTTTCTTCTTCCGACCAGTTCCTCAGCGATCACTTCACTTCTCACTATGCCTTGAAAAAGAACGCACCCGCGGTCGAAACTGTTGGCAATAGACGATAACTGCAAAGTCGTGTCCGCTATTTCACTCCAAATACGTTTGGCTTTGAGCACAGTTCTCATATATATATATATATATATATATATATATATATATATATATATATATATATATATATATATATATATATATATATATATATATATATATATATATATATATATATATATATATATATATATATATATATATATATATAGGAATGTATATGCAGAAATAGCTTGGGTTGCCGCCAGTTTATAACAGAATTGACGATGCTTGCTCCTCTTAGAGAACGACGGTTTATTACATCAACGTTTCGGTAGGAGCCCGACCTTTTCCAAGACTCCGACCGAAACGTTGATGTAATAAACCGTCGTTCTCTAAGAGGAGCAAGCATCGTCAATTCTGTTATATATATATATATATATATATATAGTAAACCCTCGTTATAACGAAGTCGCTTTATTCGAATTATCGCTTTTGTCGTAGTGTCACGCAGTCCCGACCCAAATGTGTGTATTTCAAACCGGATTAGCGAAGTAACAAGTTGCGGATGCGTATTCACGGCGGGTGCAAACTGCTTTGCACATGCCGGATTTTCCCGGTCGCACGAAGAAGACGCTGATGATGACTGCGAGGACTGCCACGATCTCTACGAAGCTGTGAACAGCATCGTTGGCGGAGATATGGAAGGCAACTTCGAATCGTTCGCGATGGCTGGCGCAGATGTACCCGTCGTTGCCCTGCAGCTACGAATGCCGAAATAGTCGACTTGCTTAGAGGCCCCGATGAGGAAGATGTGCCGCTAGACGAACAGCCTCGCGAAATTACCAACAGTGGCACAAACGCAGGAGTGCCTCCGTCTGTTGCGAAATACAGTGGAGTGCGCGGGATGCGACCACGATCTCATAATTTGCCTGAACAAACCGGACCAGGCACTCTTCGCGCCCAGCCGAAGCACCCGACAAAACCAGCTGACTGACTTTTTGTGTGGGAATAAAAGTTTGTTTCACTGAATACCACTTCTGCGAAGTTGTCATGGCTAATTTAGCTGTACTTGCTGAGCTCTTATGGGGCAGTCGCGTATATCGAATTACCGCTTATATCGAAATTTTTTGCCGTTCCGTTGACTTCGTTATAACGAGGTCAACGTCATATATATATATATATATATATATATATATATATATATATATATATATATATATATATATATATACACAGTTGTACCTCCTGGACTCGTTCCGCTTGGAGGGGGGGGGGACATTTTTGTTGACGAGAAATCGAAACAAATGATTTGAATAAATAAAAAAGTTTCACTATTTGTATTTTAATGGAATTACTTTATTAAAAATGTTACTATGATGCTACTAACTCGCGCCGCTGATTTCAAAGCTGACACTACAGCTGATTATCGTCACTTTGTACCAAAGTACTTGAGCACCTAGCACGCTTGTCGTTTCTCACTGAATCCCTTCTTGAGCGCTGTTTATGTTTTGTTTTTATTTCAAGAAATATGTACAAAAGTACGTCAAGATTATTTAGAAAACCTTAGCTGTCGGTTTAGAGGCGTAAAATGTGAGAGACAGGGCATTCGGTGGTCCAGTCCGGAATTTATTGGTGCTCTAACCCGCTATCTTTACCAGTCGAACATCACGTGAATTGAATTTGGCGTGGACTCTGCAGGTTAACATTTAATCCCGCGTGACTGGGGGAGCTTGTGGCCATGAAGGTATGGGAGCGCTGGAGAACAGGCGCCCTTGGTTCCACTTTTTATGTGTCGGTCTTGAAGCCACAATATCGCATATTTGAGGAGAGAGTATGTGTGAGGCAAATGTTTGCAACGACAGTTTGAATTTCTGAAACGTAGACCCTCGCACGCCACCCCCTCCCGGTCGCTCTAAAAATGTCCACCGCCCCACAATTTCTGGGAAGAGCCCCGTGTTGCTGTAACATCGGCACTCGCGTAAGAGCACACACATCAGTTTCATCGAAGAGCAATACGCGCTACAGTGCGCTGATGTGTAATAATGAACGTATTATTATAAGGGCGGATGTTCAACATTACAACAACCGTCATTGCCGTTAGACAAGTACCGCCACCACAAGCGATGTTACTAAAGACGACCATCACAAATGCTGATGCAACACTTTTACTTACAACAACAACAACAACAACAACAACAACAACAACAACAACAACAACAACAACAATAATAATAATAATAATAATAATAATAATAATAATAATAATAATAATAATAATAAACCGCTGGCACTCAACGTGCCAAAACCACGATATGATTGTAAGGCACACGTTAGTAGGGGCCCCTGGAGATTACGGCCACCTTGGGTTCCTTAACGTGCACTGAGAACGCGCGCTACGCATTTTCGCTTCCATCGAAAATGTGAGTGCCGCGGCCGGGATCTTTGGGTCAGCAGCCGAACAGCGTAAACACTGCATCCAGTGCGGCGGACTTTATGTACGGTACGTACGGCGTAGTTGGTTCCTGCAAGTCGTTGCAGCACATTGCCCATGTGAAAGACTCATGTCATGGATTCATGTTCATCAAACACTCGTATCATATTTCGCCAGTTTCGGTATATACCGAGTGAGCAAGAGAGCATCAAGATGAGGGCGGCCAGATAGATAGATAGATAGATAGATAGATAGATAGATAGATAGATAGATAGATAGATAGATAGATAGATAGATAGATAGATAGATAGATAGATAGATAGATAGATTCAAAACACCGTAGGTTTGCGAAGAAATGGTTAGTCTTTAAAAACGAATATACCTGCGCAGTGTACCATGCGTACCTCCCAGGTATTTATTAGTCTAAACTGCTCAAATCTGCAGAACCCAACGAGGCATTTCAATAAGCAAATTAGAATGCACTACGACTGATGCACTACCCTATGCTTCCTTACAAGACAATAAAGGTGCATCATTGTGCCACGAAAACAAACTAAAGCTTGCTGTTGAATAGACGTTACAAGCTGCGCGAGCGCGGCATACCTATATATGCGAAATGTACCCTTACTTCGCTTTTTAATACGGTGATCTTGTGGGTATTTGTCTGCGTTTCGTTTTTGCACTGCATGATCTGAAACTAAGCAAGTCTGTGCTTGTTTACTAGTGTATAGTTAATGCAATGCTCACGGAAAAACACGAAAAAAAAGAGGGGGGGGGGGCGACACTAGAAAAGGAAGAGCACATGACTAGCCAAACACAGTGGTCGAGGATCCATACTCCTCAGATTGTACTCGTACAAGCAGAGCTAGAGCCTCTAAAGGTACAGGACAGACATACTACAGCAGCATTAGATGGGCGATTACGCCTCCATATTGAGTTTGATGGCATGTTCCCTCCAAATGCTAAAGAAATATCTTCTCGGTATTTAAATAGCCAATTAGAAATTACCTTGCTCACTTAGACTTAAGCAATATTATACCAACAGACCCATCGGTATTAATGGAAAAGGTTGGAGTAGGCATTTTCTCCCTTTCTCTTGCCTGGTCCTTCTCGTTAAGACTTCCAGATTGCACTCCCGTTTTTATGGCCGAGTTATTGACTATTGTGTTAGCACTTCGTAAAGTTCCCTCACATGATTCGGCAGCAGTTATAATTACAGACTCTCTTTCAGTATGCTCCGCTCTTCACGTGGCAACAAATTCAGATCTCCTCAACATGTTTCATTATATAATACCTGCCAACTTGCAAACTATTCTTCTGCTATGGGTACCAGATCACTGCGGGTTATATCCAAATGAAATGGCAGACTAGTTAGCCGCATCAGCTTTAATTGGTCCTATAATACCAGTCTTACCTGACACAGCTTACGTGACAGCACTTCGGTATAGAAATGCTTGTTTACAAAGTGAACATGACTCCTGTCTAGACAGATTAAAAGACTTCGAACATATTAGGTTTTTCTGGAATAAACAGTGGTGCGCATCCCGGCACTTAGAGGTTTAATTCACCTGATTACGCTGTAGAATTCAGCAACTGAACCTTTACTTGTACAGAGCCGGTTACGGACGTCCCCACTATGTATCTTTTGCAAAGAAATCGAATCCATAGACCACTTCTTTTTAGTCTGTCACATGCAGATACTGGCCCCAAATGAAGGGATTCCTCGAAACTCCACTCCGTACGATGGGGATAGAAATGAAAGTTTATTTTATCATTTGGGGCCACTGTATTCGTGTACTGTCGCGGGGAGGTCTACTCCGCTGTCTTCGACTTCTTAAGTAAAAAGATTTCCTTGCTAATTCTATTTATACTTCCAAATACATCTTGTGCCAAAATCGATCCTCGTGGTCTTCATATTGAGACGTTCCACTACTCTTGCATTCCTTCCATACCATCTGCTAATCTGACTGCTGGCTCGTTCATTTTTTTTTCTTTCTTTCTGTAGTTCTTTTTCTTTTCTTGTTCCTTGTTCCTCTTGGCTCAGTCCCTCTTGACACAACTCCAGTTTGACTGACTACTGCCGCCCGATTCTTGGACTATCCCCCTGAGTGGGTAAGCGCCATAAAATAGGTTAATCATCATCATCATCATCACAGCCAAACGTCTCGTGCGTGGTCTCGCTTGGTTTTTTCTTCTTTGCTAAGGCGCTAAAGCTGTCGTGCCAGTAGTTCAGAAGCCACTCGTACAGACGCAACCGGCGAAACTCCTCCATAGAGCCTCTTCTGTATCATGGCCTGAATTGGTTCACCCGAAAGGATCGAACTAGCTTTCACACAAAAGTGATGTGGCCCGCATTGAATGAGTGACCAGGGGTCGCGTTGGTGTGAACTCTCCTTTCTTTTATTTCATGTTGTTTTTTGTTTGTTTGCGCGTTTGTTTCTTTAACACATTCACCTCTCCAAGTCCCCGGCGCTTCCACGACTGCGGGAGGGGACAGGAAGTCCCGCGCAACGGCGATGCTTAAGGAATGCGCACCCAGCCGCGCCATCGCGCGCAGCGGAGCTGCAGGCTGCGCACGTCTTCGCAGGCGGCGTGAAGATCAGTTATATGTATACGACGCTGCCGGACGCCCAGCGGTTCACGGTGTCGAGAAACCCCGCCGCCAGTTTTTACGATCCACCGTGGCCGCTCCGTCGGCCAACGTAGCGGCACTCGGACGGCTACCAACTGAGCTATAGGCTGCACCTACGCGTACCGCGCGTGGGCAGTTAGGTGCAGTGTGGGGCTCAATCTTACGAAGGTGATGTTTTGAGGCACCGCAGTGCGTACGTGTTGTCACTGCTAGCGTTCTGCATTCTCTGGGCCCTTACATGTAGTTGGTACAATGGGAAAGAAGAAAGTCGAATAAATATGTTGCGAAGCCTGGACCTCCTTCATTGACCTTGATTTCGCTACATATGTACAGTAGACGTACGAAATTTTTGAATCGTTGTAATGTGCTTGACTGACGCAGGAGCAACGAAATCGATGTCCTTATAACTAGGACAGTCGAGTTAAATTTTTCCCTTCAATACGTTTAGGGCACAAGGAACCGAGAAAGCGAGAGAGAGACAAGGTATAATGAAATTTGGCTCAAGACTATGGGAACCACCCCTCGTTAGCTTCGCCGTTGTTCTGCTTGGTTTCTGTTTTGGTTTCAAATCAGCCTGCGCCGATCAAGGCATACATTCTGTGAGCGATAAGCGTGCCACAGAATAGGAGCTTTCCAATACTGGCTGAGATTCTAGGCGTATATATGTGTACGTCGCAACACATAAGGCCATGGCTGAACTCGCATATCTATAACCACGCTATACCCGCACAGCACAGCGTTGCACAGAACTTTGTCTTGCGCAGCGTGGTCTATATGGGTACAGATATACAAGAAGGAGACAAAGGTCGACAATCTGCAGAGCGCAGGCCGTATACGCGACCCGTAATCCTCCCGGTATAAAGCGCGCGGAACTAAGCGACCGGTCGTCGTTTATACAACGAAAGAAAATAACGGGGCTGCCGAGACCGCGAGGGAAGCCGAGGGAGAAGGGGATCAGCGGGCGTAAAATTTGCGCTGGCGCACATGCGGTGTAGTGCAGCGCGTCATTAGCGCGGCTGGCTGGTTTGCTGGCCTGTTCGTAGCGCGCGTGTTGGCACGGTGCTATAGGGAGCAGCCTACTGATGCACAGGGCGCAGAGGCGCTCCTCGCGCGCACCCTGTACATGCATTTACAGTGACGGGACGGTGAAGATGAGAAGAGGGCGAGGAGGCGATTGTCGTGGCGCTTTTTTGTCGTCGTGCGGTGCTTCGTTCACCAGGGAGGCGGGTGGGCCACGGTGGACGAAGGACAACAGGACCGACTGGCTGGTTGGTCGTATGGCGCGAAGCGGGCGAGTGAGGGCGCCCGCTGAACCGCAAGTGATGAGTCGCCCCCATCAGGCCCCGAAGGAGGCCGCTAGCGCGCGCGCGCGCGCGCGAGCGCCTACGTTGCTGGGCGGCCATTAAAATGGCCGCTTGCCGCCAGCAGCGGCCCCCGACCGCTTGATCCCGGCTATCCTTTATGTCGATGCTTCTTCCCTCTATACGGCCCACGCGATCGCTCGCTTGCTGGCCGGGACTGGCATCGCTCTCCGTCCCCGTGCCTTATTTTTCCATCTTTGCCGCTCTTCCTTCACTGTTGTCTGGTCGTTTGTTATTCTTCTTCAGTTGGCCTTTCTTTCTTACTTTTTTTATTCTGCTCTGGACCGCTTCGGTGTGGCGCTTTCCTCGGCAGCTTCGCGTCTCGTTATTCTTCGGTGGTGTAGCGCAGCACCATGGCAGCAGAGCGCGTTCTTTTTTTGTATTTTTTTGTGTCTGGACGAATGTTTTCCTCTTCGCTGGTACATGGTGCCACGCAGTAGTGTTATTTATCTTACATTTAAAATGTTTTTTTTTCTACCTTGAAGCATTGTTACCCGTACCGGTGATGTCCAAACCGCCTTAGCTTTGTTAGGTTTCTTTCTTCTTTCTCCTCCCGCCTAGGCCCTGTAAAAGAACAATGATGGGTAGACGGAATAGTGTGGGGTTTCAAGAAGAGAAAGTATGACGGCAAACGAAGGACGCCACTGCCGTGCACATGCGGATCCTCCGTGGAAAATGTTCGCATTATCCAAACGCATGCCTTTGCTGACGTATTGCTTGAACGTGTCACGTACGGACACGCTAGTCCTGCGTGAGTTCTTCATCCTGTCCACTGTAGACACATGAGATCTGCGCACTGGTGACTCGGAGCCTTCATATTGGGGTATCGAGAAGGCATGATACGCAAAGGCAGTCCTTTTTCGTCAAGCGAGCGTACGGTTCACGCAACGTGTGACCAGAGTGCCCGGGTAAGGACTGCGTATGATTCAGGACAAGAATTTCAATCACCATCGGCATCATCTTCATGTTAATCGTCATCGTCACCGAGACTACCAGTCGCAACTTTTTGCAATACCTTCGTTCAGTTAGGATGATGATTTCTGGAGTTTTACGTCCAAAAACCCTGATATATGATTATGATAGGCGCCGTAGTGGAGGGCTCTGGAAATTTAGACCACTGGGGTTCTTGAACGTACGCTGACATCACACAGTACATGGGCCTAAACATTTCGCCTCTAACGGAATGCAGCTGCCGCGGCCGGGATTCGATCACGGGACCTTCGGATCAGCAGCCCAGTGCCGTGGTCGCTATAGACCACCATGTTGGGGCTTGTGTAGTGTATGGGCTCTTCAGCACCGTCAACTGTGCACGCCCATGTCGTGTGAGTGCCTCTGGAGCTTGCGCTCACACAGCTGTGTGAGGCGTTGGCCTAGACTGGACTTCCATATTTACGGTGACTCCGAAGTGTCCTTACCGACCATGTGTGCTGGCTTGACGCAGTCAAGCGACACAAACTCTTGGCGGTCGCATTTGTATAGATAGCGACAGGCTTGCCCCCACGACGGAGGACATTAAACGGCCCCTTCATACGGCTCCTTCAAAGGTCGCCGCACGGCATCGTGTTGCGCAGACACGTATGAGCACGATGCAGGAGAATATGAGTCCCTGGGTACCAGGGGAGCGTAGCACGAAGCTTGCTCATTCATTTCGGTGGACGAAGTGCGTAACCACTGCAAGCTATAGCGACCTTGTATGAACCGTGTGGCTTCGAATGAACTGAACCCCTGACAGCTTGAGTGCTGTGCCATAGACCCACACAGTGGCCCTGTAGCCAGTGTCTTCGTTTAGAGTGGACCATATACCCAAACGGTAGGAGTACCTTCACCCGGTTGAGTTCTTCGGTTGCTGTGAGCACGGCCTTAAGCTGCGGATAAAAGCGTTCTGTCTTGCCTTTGCTCACAGGTACGTAGTACACCGTCGTATGATGGCAGAGGTATCGATCAGCTGAGGGATGACAATGAAGAGGGCAGATTCAAAGTGCTGGCCTTGGTACGGTTGTGTTTAGGGGAACTCCGAAGCGGGCAAACCAAAAAGGCACTGGCAGCCGTTTCAGCGGTGATGTCCGCGGTAAGAATGTCGTACGTAAGCGCGAAGGTTGAATACGTCCACGCATGTCAGGAGGAAAGTCCGCCAGTTGCATGGCGGTAGTGTGCCGACAATGTTCAGGTGAACAGGATCGAATCGGGAGTTAGGAGTTGGGTGTGCCCGAAGCGTTGTCAAGGTGTGTCGCTACACTTTGGAACGCTGGCAAGCGACGCATTTCATACTCTGGACTCGACTATTTATTACATAACCAGACAGACTTTGTCGTTACCAATATCTAAGCCGCCCTAATCCCTGAGTGGGATAGTCCATGCAGATATGGTGGAGACGGAGGGTCGAAGTCCCAAATGGACGAGATGTCATAGCGCGAGCATAGAACGACGAGAGACAAAACAGGGCGACAAAGGGTGTCTGCTCGGGCTATGACACCTTTTGTTGCTGTGAACCGACCAGCCCAAAAAGCCACATTGCCAAATGGACGATACGTGTGTCACAGTGCTTGTGGACGACACTTGAGCGCTGCCGATACTTGTGTTACCGTCACGTAGTTTCACTAATTGAGCTGGTCAAGTGCCTCGCATTTCATGGAATATAAAAACAGATGAGAATATATATATATATATATATATATATATATATATATATATATATATGGATTAGAAACGAATTGCGCACTTGCGAAAATCGCACGTTGAACAATAAACGTGCGATTTTCGCAAGTGCGCAATTCGTTTCTAATCTACTTTTGAACCGGACCCACAGAACTTCTTCCCCGAATTGTATATATATATATATATATATATATATATATATATATATATATATAAGTTCTTCCTGGCTATCGGGATAAATATACGATCAGAGAGTCACAGTGACAAACATATTATTTAGGATTTATTCTGACGTTCGGCTGGAGACCAGCCTTTTTCAAAGATTCTTTGAAAAAGGCTGGTCTTTTCCAGTGAATATATATATATATATATATATATATATATATATATATATATATATATATATATATATATATATATATATACGAAGAAAAAGTCAGACGTGGTGAAGAAGCAGTATATTTTTGACGTTTCGGCCGCGGGGACCGGCCTTCGTCGGAAAACCATCGGAAAACCGTCGGAAAAGGCCGGTCCCGCGGCCCGAAACGTCAAAAATATACTGCTTCTTCACCACGTCTGACTTTTTCTTCGTATTCGGAACCAAGCCCAGGGAACCTTTCTTCAGTATATATATATATATATATATATATATATATATATATATATATATATATATATATATATATATATATATATATATATATATATATATATAGCCTACTGAAGCACACAGCTATTCCAAGCGGAGTATCAGCCATTTTTTCTCGTTTGTTCTTTTTTGCAGCCAATACTGAAAGTTGAGCGAGGGACGTTAATAATGAACTATTTTACTCACGTAACAGCAAAGCAAACAGTCCCGACAGAATACAATTTAGGTATGCCTAGGGAAAAAAGAAAGAGGAAAGCCGAAGAACCAGACTGCGATGCTGTAGGTGATGTCACTGCCCCACTACGCTTCTTTCATATGTATTAGGAATGCTCTGTGAGCCTCGTCCACTAACTGAGTGACATTAGAGGGCGTCTATGTTGTCACATGGCTGCAATAAGCGCTTTTACTTAGCTGATAGTTGTCTCAATGCGCTCTTAATGGAACGTCGCTGTGTACATTTGAATGCGTGCCGCCGACCGCCTGTCCACACTAACGTGTTGGTGGTTCTGTCACCTAGTGGTCGATCTTGCGGCGAATCATCGCCGCCACCACCACCACCACCATCATCATCATCATCATCATGAGTTGACAGACATGAACTGTTACGCCAATTGTCATTTCGCGCGCCAAGGAGGCCAATAATAGTCGCTTCTGTGCAGATATTTCGTAGCCAGCCTACAAGAGACAACAGCGCACTAGAGGACGGCACCGTGTGCAATGCAGAAACAGATATTCTTGAGAAGTTCGTAGTGTCCCTCGAGAAAATCTGGGGCTTCTCTTTTCGTAAAACTTGTCTTTTCGTACGTGCTTTATGCCCGAATGGCTTTATGCCCGAATGGCTACTTTCTGCAACCCAAGAAAAGTGTCGTAAGTATTTAGTATATCCCCTCTGTTTCGCACAGGCTCAAGCAAGTCGGAAGCAGGCGTAATGTAAAACTGCTTTGTTTTTCTTTTTTTTACTGCTCCCATTAAGTTAGCTAAGATATATGCTCCCGTGCAAAGGGAAAATTAGGAGCTGAAAGGAAAAAAAGCTAACGGACATTTAAAGCACACTGCCAATAGCAATTTTACGGACTGTCGCATGGGTGTGGCTCATAACGTTCCCTTTAGCGGCGGACGATTCTGTGTTTGGCAAGGAGGGTACTGTACGAATCATAGATTACTTGAACATAAAAAGTCGCTAATCGGTTGATCGCGTTTTAATCTTTCCTTGTACTGCCGCAGTTATAACTGCACGCCACAGTTCGATGAATGCGCGATCTTGTAGGGACATATGAAGCGGGTCGAATGGTTGAGGCTTAGCAAATCAGTAATAGTGGAAACGCTTCGATTAGCTTACGCAAGGAAAAGCCTTCGATTAGCTGTCGCAAGGAAGAGATAAAATGTTTTAATAGTTATGCCGCACGTAGACCGGCACGTGTAAACTTTTGACAGATGGCGCCACCATTCCCAAGCGTGCGAAGATAAGTTTTTCTTCTTCTTTCCTTTTCGCCTCAGTGCTCCTCGTTGATAGTTGGCGTTTATGCAGTCAAATCATATGTATATATACTCTCGTGTCCGTGTCTGCACGCTTTTCCTTTGCATAATGAACAGACACGTCTACATTACGCTCCGTAAAGTACCAGGACGTCAAAGTATACGCTCAGGGGATGGGTCAGTGAAAGAGAAGTCGTTTCGTGTTCAGGGGGAAAAACAAAAGACAGAAGTGTTCCGATCAAAAGTTGACGCTCATTATTTGAGAATTATACTACATCCGTAGTATAAACTCAGCTGGTGAGTAGGAATTTTAATGTTTCTGGCCCTCCTCCCACCGTACACAAGTTTGGGAAGTAGACGCTCGCACTCTTGCAACCCCCTCCCTCCCCCCCCCCCCCCCTATTGTAACTGAGAGCAGGGCAAAATGCAGGCAGTATAATGCTATAACCTTAGGGTGATCGTCCGCATTGTAATCGCTATCTCAAGGGAACACACACACAGTATGCAGCCTTACGAACCCGAATTTACTCCTACTGTGTTCTCAGCGTCGTCCATCGTGGACCATGCACTTTTGTTGTTGATATCGCGGCCATCGAGATTGGATGGCGCGTCCTCTTACGAATGGTCCTTACTAAAAGATCGTTTTTATGAATACGCATGCTGGTTAGAGGAGGCCAGGATGTTTCTTTTCCTTTGCAAATGCAGTTGGCTTAAATCACAGAAGTAGACATGATCTGATGATGACGTTCTCGCTGCAGAACCACTTTAACTCGGCGCATCCTTAGCCTCGGTCGCAGCCTAAGCATGGGCTTCCCTTCTACACACAGGCGTGATTTCTCGCGGAAGAACGCCGGGTCCTCGGGCCCACGTTTCTATAGGATCACAGTGCGACCGATGCGGCCTCTTTCCCTACCCTTTACCCCTCTCTCTTTTCGTGGCGGTGTCTCTTCAGCTCTTCTCGGGTGGTCCGATTCTCCGCGGGATCTTCCCGCAATCCCCGCGTAATCAGGGAGTCCTCCTCCCGCCGTCTCGGCTGCCGCCAGCGCGGAAGCCACGCGTATTACGTGCCAGCGAGAAGAGGAGCACAGCAAGAGGAAATCAGGGGAAGGAGAGAAGCCATCACGCGAGGCCAAGCTCTCGGAATGGGCTGGGCGAGAAAGCGCGCGAGCGGCGAACAAAAGAGCCGGGCTGGTCTAGATGGAGAAGGAGACAACGGAGGAGCACTACTTAATTACGGCGTCAAGCGAAGAACCAGCGTCCTGTGCCACCAGCTAGGACCAGAAACCTAATTAAGAAGGCCGCTGAACCAGGCCTCTTTTTCTCTTTATCCCCGGCTGCTTCTTGTGTTCCACCGGAGAAGCTCGAGAAAGGGAGGCTCCACCTCAATTGGAGAGGAACGGGCCGGCGAGTCTGGCTGTGCCACCGGTGTGGCGGGCGCGACTGCTGCTGTGCGTGGCGCCATTATATACGTGATGGTGTGCTGTAGTCCCGGGTTCTCGTGTGTGTGTTTGTGCGTGCATGCGTGCGCGCCCTTTCGTGTTGGCCAGCTTTCAGCGGTGAGAGTCCGGGCCGCGGACGGCCTACAACGTCGGCTGCGGTGGCATCGGGGGCGGCGAGTCAACGGAGCTAAGGAGCAAGATTTGTCGGATCAAGCCCGGATCTTCTCTGCAGCGCCGAACGAGGCTCTTTCCGGGAGGTCCGTGCCTTCCTTCCTTCGATCGCGCTCACCACGGGCTGCTTGTGTGGCTCCCTTTCCACCCTTTCTTCTCTTTCCTCGGAGGCAGTGAAAGACGGGAAAGAAGAGTTTGGCGTTGGGAGGCAGCCGTCGTTGCGCGGTATCTTGCGCCGAGGCGTATTGTCAAACTAGGGACGCATCCGCTGGAGCATGGGGAATTTGGGAAGCCACTGTTTCACCCTTTACCGCGGTGACAAGTGCGGCTCGCGGGCTTGGTGCCCCTGTGGACGAGGCCATGGGGCCGTGTATGTGTATGTGTGTGTGGCTAAATTTGTTCCCCTGCGATCGCAAACAAAACGGTTAAAATAATGGGGGGGTAGCCCGCACATTATTTGTGTGTGTGTGTGTGTGTGTGTGTGTGTGTGCGTGCGTGTGTGTGTGTGTGCGTGCGTGCGTGTGTGTGTGTGTGTGTGTGTGTGTGTGTGTGTGTGTGTGTGTGTGTGTGTGTGTGTGTGTGTGTGTAATTCACTCATTCAAGCGATAATTCACTCGTTCTTCCTGTGTTATGCCTTACATTGTTTTTTTTATGTCGTCAATGGCGGAAATGTTAAAACAATTCTAATGTTCACTTGCATATGTGATAGAACTTCTACGTAGTTCAGAAAGTTCAGTTTGGCCTATAACTGATGCTGTTATTCCATATTCAGACGAGACAGAATTCACATAAAGAGCCATGCTGCAGGTTAGTGATAGAGTCAGGAGACCAAATATAGCTAGATTCAAAATCTCAATATAGAGGGAAGAACTGTATGAACTAGCGAATTTGGTCACAACATTTGCTCAGACAGCATCGAACGTTCGGGGACAATCATGCTTTCATACGTATCATGGTGATACGCGTCACTGAAGGCCCTAATTAGGTTAGCTTTACGGTTTCCACTGAGGTAGTACGGCTATATATACATTACATAATTTGCATAAATTACACAATTTACACTACATTACTATATAATTTTAGAACCATTTCAATAACTGTCGCAGGGCATACTTTTCACATTTTAGCGCTTACCTATACGTTGTTTAGTATCTCTACGTGCTCCAAGGCAGAAGAGAGTCGAACGGATACGTGGGCCTTTGGCATCAAATGGGGATGCCACAAAACTATAAACCCTTTAAAGACTAACAACACCTGGATTTGCAGTTAGTCTTTAAAAATATCTATTGAGTCCACGCAGTTGCACCTTAATACGCTAACAATTAGTCCTCAGAATTACAGCTTACTTGGGCAACCCTTAGTCCCTAAACTTGCACTTCAATAGACAAACAGTTACGGTCCACTCAGATCCATCTCACGGTGATCTGTTTATCCCCAGTTCAGACAACTGTTAATACAGGGGATGATCTGCAGCCATTCACCACGAGAGCATTTTATGCGTGTTTTCTCTTTTCCTGTGGCGACCAAAAATACTATGGAAAAAGAGAATTCCCGCCAGTTCTACGGCGTTCTACGCCTGCGCAATCCGAGCAGACTGTCTTACTGGCAAGTATGCGCCACCATCTGGTTGATTGATTGATTTGTGAGGTTTAACGTCCCAAAACCACGTCGTGATTATGAGAGACGCCGTAGTGGAGGTCTCCTGAAATTTCGACCACCTGGGGTTCTTTAACGTGCACTGACATCGCACAGCACACTGGCCTCAACATTTCGCCTCCATCGAAATGCAGCCGCCGCGGCCGCGATTCGCTCCCGCGACCTTCGGATCAGCAGCCGAGTGCCATAATCACTGGACCACCGTGGCGGGGCGCCACCACCTGGTGAACATAGAGTTATTTCTTCATGTTTCGTCATCTTTTGTTTCTTTCTCTTATCTCTCTTTGTTTCTTTACCTCTTTCTACATATTATTCTTTGGGTGATTTTTGTTTCTTGGCTTGATTACCTATTTGTATATTGCAATCTCTCCTTATTTTTTCAATTTTCTTTCCTACCACCTATGCTATGCTATGCTAGCAAGTGCAGTCAACAGCAAAAGTTTGCGGGATCCAAAAGTTCGAAGAAATCTACATTACCGCTTAGCCTGTGAACATAGGCTAGAATTAAATGTTACTGCCTATACATCGCAAAAGCAGCTATACCCACTGAAACCTTTAAATTGAGGCTCCTTTGCGAAGCTAAGCGGTGATACAGGTTTTTCCGAGGTTTCGGATCCCGTAAACATTTGCCGTTGTCTGTACCTGGAGCATACCCAACTTTCTATGGCCCATAAACCGTAAGATATAAGGCTACGCTTGCCCCACCCAATATACCAGTGGCTATGGCACTCGGCTACTGATCCGAAGATCGCTGAATCGAATCCCGACCGTGGCGGCTGCATTTACATGGAGGTGAAGTGTTGAGGTCCGAGTACTGTCTGGTTTCAGCGCGCGTTAAAGAGCCTCAGGTGCTTTTTTACTTTCCAACTCAGGTGCCTTTTTACTTTCCAACGTGTCAGCCACCGGCCGACACGTTGGAAAGTAAAAAGTTCTTGCACGTTCGTCCGTTCCTTCGCTGCTCATATTCGTCTGGATCCGCAGAAACATTTACAGGTTTATCTATCTATCTATCTATCTATCTATCTATCTATCTATCTATCTATCTATCTATCTATCTATATATATATATATATATATATATATATATATATATATATATATATCCAAAAAAGTTCTTCCTGGCTATCGGGATAAATATACTATCAGAAAGTCACAGTGACAAACATATAATTAGAATTTATTTTGGATATATATATATATATATATATATATATATATATATATATATATATATATATATATATGTGTGTGTGTGTGTGTGTGTGTGTGTGTGTGTGTGTGTGTGTGTGTGTGTGTGTGAAAGAGAGAGAGAGAGAGAGAAGTCTGAGCACAATAAGTTTCCCTCGTGACTTCCTCCATTACCAGCCAAAAGGAACAAACCAAAGGGAGGGAAAGCTTACTTCTGCGCCCTCCACCTAGCCGAATTTTCCCATGGATACTGCAGCATCAATACAGAAATATAGAACAGAGAACAGGGCGCCGGGCACCGCCATCGTGCCTTTAGCCTTTCAATATATATATATACCTAGCCTAGAGCAGGCACCCACTGGTCTGTGGGGTTCCCTTGCACACTTTTTCGTCTTTTTGCTCTCTCCGCCTCCTCCGAGTGTCGCTATACGTCGCGTCTCGGCGAACCAGCTCCCCAACTCTGTCGCATAATGAGCAATCTTCCTCCAAGCGCGTGGTTCCCTTTATGGTGGCGTCGCTGGCGGCGATGATCACCCGAACGCGGCTCCGTGTGCTCTCACCCGCTTCTCCAGGCGCACGTCGCTTCGTGCGGACGCTTCCCTCTTGTGCGTCAGTCCGCGCCGTGGATCTTCGTAACGGCACTGGCGCTGATCGGTGCGCTAATCCCTAAACTCGTCCTAATCACCCCTGCTCCTCCCTGGGCCCGAACGAAGTGACTCTCTCCTACTATTGTGTTGGTCGGTAGCGCCTGCAAAGGGAGGGTGTGTATCCTCGAGAGATTTATAGGAAAGATCGCTATCGTGGCCTCTCCGAGCCGTCCTCTCGAATCAGCGGCCGATGATAGCTGGTCAGGCCTGCGTAATGCGGTAATTGCTATTGGCTGACACGGGGACCTAGTGTTGGCGGCAAAAAGAGATCATGAAGGTTACACTGGGGGTCGCTGGCGGCAACTCTTTGTATAGCGGGCGGGGTGCGGTTGCGTGATTATGTCGTTCGCTGAGGATCACTGATATTTGGAGACGGAGTTAGGCAATCGTGACTGAGGAGAACAGAGGAAATCGCTAGAAATTAAACGTACGAACGCCTTGGTGATATGCCTCACTCTGCGTGCTCCATTTTATATTTCGAACGAACCTTAGATGTATACTGAGCTCACTTGTTCAACTGAGAAGTCTATTCGCAGTAGTACACGCTGAGGGTCTGTGAATAAGAGTGCAACCCAGTTGCCGAATTCGTAAAACTTCTCTTTGGTAAGTGGTTCTTCTCCTTTCGTTTTTTTTTCTTTCTTTCTTTCTTTCGTTCTTTCATTCTTTTTTTTGTAGTTTTCCGAGTGGTTTCTCTAATATGTCCAGCATCAGGATGACATTTTTTTCTTACGGACATTTTTATCTTAAGTTATGTTGTGGAGACGGGCCCAGTTGGTCTTGCTCATTGCGATAAAGTGAAAAGGTATATATGCTGCCTTACTCTAGCAATTTGCCGTAGGAGAACTTAACGTCAGGTGTTCCTGTCGAAGGTGTGGAGGGGGCAGCGCGGTGGCTTTAAAAAATGAGCAACATTGATCCAATTTTTCGATAAGGCGCTGCAATGGACCACTTGGATCTGCGACATGACGAGGCACTCAGCATCTGATAATACTTCCCACACGGGCGCTAAAGAATAAGACACAAAACTAGGATGGAGCCTGAGCTAACAGCAATTTGTGGACACCAGCGGAGAGGAAAAGAAAGTTTTATACAGCGAAATTAAAACACTCTATAGAGCCATGTAACACAACAAAAAATGCAGAATGTACTGCTAACTCGATTGTTCCTACCACATCATGTTCCTAGGATAATGAACAAGAACGAAGTCACTTATTTTCAGAATAGACGAGACATCAATATGCCACCGTTTGCTGACACCCCGCATCAACCTTGTGTGGATGTGCGCTCTTCTTTTCGCTAATTACCAGGCGAGTGCCGATGGTCGTTTTTAGCAACATCCAGAAGTAATCTACAAAATAATGTGAGCCATATTCCATTTCTGCGAAGGTTATTGACCAGCGAAGCTATTTGCCACACGACCCACCCATAAGCGACACATTATAAAATTATTGCTAGAGTTGTGTCTACCAAAAGCACGCTTGATTATGAGGGCTCTGGAAATTTTGGCCAATTTCCTCTGGCACGCACTGATGACGCGCAGTACACGGGCGCCGAGAATTTTCGCCTCCATCGAAAATTCATCCACCGCACCCGTGATCGAACCCGCGTCATTTGGGTCCACAGACAAGCATCCTGATCACTAGACCACCGCGGCGGACACAGACACGGTCGAAAATCACTCACTAAGGTCGTAGGAATCCATTTATTATGCGTGAACATCCGTGAGACAACGTAGAGTGACGGCATATATTTTGGCGTCATCTCAGCTGCGCGAGAAGAGAGAGCCTGAGAGCTCTTTATTGAAAGGCAGAGAATTCAGCCGGCGTTGAAATATTCCTGACATGCTACTCGGCGGGGGGGGATTGGGGAGAGCAACACGAGTAGAAAGAAGTGCAAGAGACAGTAAAAAAGAAAAGTTTGGCTTTGTGTTTCTGACTGTGATGACTAATTGCGTCTAAAGATATTTCACATTTGCATCAACCCTCAGTGACGTGATAGGATGCGTTGCATGATGGGTGAGTGATGGTGAAGACCGAAATAAAGTTAGTCTATCGAGTTGGCCTATACTGTTTAAATACGTAAACAAAATGTCCATCATACATCTCTGTTGTGTGGGGCAAGCTAGAGGACCTAAAACACACTGAGGTGACAAAGGGATCTATGTGAGTGACTGCATGCAATGTTCTTAGAGCGCATGCTCATCGTTGTACGCTCGGCAGTCTGAAACTGCAGAGCGCGAGCACGTGTAGAAAGAGATTTATTCTCGGCATGAGAAAGAGATTCATTCTGAGCTCTATGAAGAGTGTATCACCGGGGCGGACTAGAAGTGACGCAGAAATTTCAACAAAGGCTTGACCCCGCTTATTGGCTTGACCGGTCGTTGACTACCTTTTAGTTTGATGGCGGTGACGATAGTCTTGTGGAAGCTATAGTAGGCACTGATCGGCTTGAATAGAACATTGAGCGCGTTCTAAGCCGGAGTCAAACCACGACCGGCGTTGAGTGGCAGGGTCTGCGCACTGCTTGTGTCACATACGAGCACGACACAAAGGCTGGATTATGCAGACAACCACCCGTTTACTTTCGAAGACTCCCACGAGCAGGCAGACTTGGACATCGAGTTGGAAAAACTTGGTTCGAGAGAACGACGTGTGTAACAAATAAATACAAGCGCAGAAAGTCGTGTCATGAAATTGGTTAGAAACACCCAAAAGAAAATACAGCATCGAAGGTACCAGCTGGTGAAAGGGAAAATTAGCATCCACCCATTTTGTGGCACAAGGCTACAAGGAAATCCATACGCATGCCGCTGAGTTGTAACTCACTACATGCAACTCTACAGGCCATTTGAGGCTGTTATAACGATGGTATACGGTCCGACACATTTATGCAAGGTATATTGTCGTTAAATGAGCACTTCACGTAAAATCGTTGCTTCGCCTGTGATTGCTATAGGAAATATAGGTATGAGCATTATGCAATTGTTGCTGTACCTTCCTGTGATGAAAGCAGGCTGAATTTCTGCCACTGGAGTAATGTCAGAAAAAACGTGCTTTGCTTTTTTTTTTTTCGGCGACTGTAACGTTAATACGTTATTTTATTTTGCAGCTGTAGCGTGTGACGGTAACGCGTTCTTTTTTTTCTGTAGCGTATAACGAGTAGCGTATTTAGCTATATTTTTAACGCCTACAACACTATAGTATATATAGTATATATAGCATATATAATTTTTTCCCGTAACGAGAAAGCACACGTATGCGATTTCCTTGCATTATCGAGGAAAACAAAAGGAAACAAAAATTGCGTTAACTAATTCCACGAACACAGCTTAGCGCTAAAGCTGTCAGCGCCGTCCAAAAGCCTTTCGTGGCATCAGCCTGCCTTTGCAAGTCCCGTAACTCACTAATGTATTTAACAAAGACGCTGTATATTAGCTCGTGAAGTGAAGTAAGGGGAAGTGTACACACATCGACGTAAGGTAAACGCACTGAATCTATACATTCGCAGATATATCCCCGAACAATGTTTGCCCCCTTCAAGTATTTCTCTTCGGCCGGGCGTGGCTGCTTCTCGTATCCCGTTCTCCAACAACGTGAAAAAAAAAGAACACGTCGCTTCCCTACACACGGCAGCTATAGCCATTTATGAAGGTATCCGAAAAAGAAGCCTCTCCGTCGGATCATCGGGCTCTTAAAGACTTCCGCACAATCCGTAGAGCTTACGTCAGCGGCGCTTGCAGGGCTGTCAAAACAGAGCCTCACGTGTCAGTAACGCCCTAAGCTCGCCGCGGTCCGCGGGAGCACGCGGGACTGCTGAGTAGACCCTCCCATTCAAGTGTTTTGCTCCGGCTTCGGCGTCTCCCCCTTTTTCTTTTTATGGGACGTAATGGTGCGGGATACGGAAAGAACAGAGCTCGGATAGGGCCCCGGCGCGAACGCTGAAGCAAGGTGCAACAACATGGCGGAGCGCTTGAGAGCCCTTCGGGTCGTGCTCAAGTGGCGATCTCCGTGCGCGAGGACGCACACCATACTGCGATGAACGAGCAGTCGCGCAGCTTTCGAAAACGGGGCGAGCAGCGCGCGCACGCTGGGTAGAAACGAAAAGTTGTTTCAGCTGCCGTGTTTGAATCGAACACTCGGTAATACTCGGTATAGGAAAACCAGCTGCAATATGTTTTGCATGCGATGAGAGCAAGAAGTGCGAGTTGTGGCGGTGCGTAATTCAGCGGTATACGTGTACTTGGGCTTCTTTTCGTTTCACTTGGTGCCACGGGATCCAACGTTATACGAAGCCATATACACGGGGAAAAAAAGCGAGATAGGTGACGTGACACCGGCGTGACGGGCCTATACTCTTGGTCATGCTATAATGAACGCAACACTGATGGCAGCAAAGCCAACGCAGTAAGGAATATATACCGTCATACACTTCAATCTGCGACAGAGCCGCCTGTGTGTGTGTGTGTGTGTGTGTGTGTGTGTGTGTGTGTGTGTGTGTGTGTGTGCGTGCGTGCGTGCGTGCGTGTGTGTGTGTGTGTGTGTGTGTGTGTGTGTGTGTGTGTGTGTGTGTGTGTGTGTGTGTGTGTGTGTGTCAGCGTTAGGGAACTCGCACTACTTAGTCGCCTTGACGTACTTCCGTTGGTATGAAGAATTGTATTTGCTAAACTGAGCAAAGGCTTTTGAAAGAACAATTTTAATTCGGCTTGATGTTTCACGTGCAAACGCGACGACCCCGTTGCCAGTGAGGCTGCAGTGCGAAACCTTAACAATATTTCGACCACCTCAGTGTTCGCTGAGTTCATTGAGTTCGCTAGCATCTATTGTGGACAAAATAAAGTTATCTCACTCACTCACTCACCACATCAGTGTTCTTTTCTTTTATATTTTGTTTAGTTATGCATACTACAGACACCGTGAAGCTATTGCAGAAGTGGCATAAAAAGAAAGAAAGATGAACATTCATTATGCGCTTCCAAGAATTCTTTCAGTGGACACTTTAGGACAACCAGTTTCAGGCTTTGATTCTTGAACAGGAAAAAAAAAACGATATTTGAAGAGCACAATACAAGCGAAAAGTTGTCTATAATATCGAGGCGGGGAAAATTGATAAATTAAACAAAACAATTTCAGGCATTCGAAGATGGTGACGCATTGCATATGTAGTGAAACGTAGCTTGGGAGAAAATTGGCCGTCGAAAAATCCTTGTCGTATTTTCTGCATACAAGACGCGCAGTTCTTTTTGGAACGAATCCTAGTCTTTTATAACAGTATTCTGTCGGGTGAATGGAAGAATGCGCGTAGTACCTAAAGTACACTTCGGTTCTTGCATTTCGCCCTTGGTCGAAATGTGGCCGCCACCGTCGGATCAGATTGATCAACTAATCAGACTAGGTCAGTCACTTTGCGTGGTGGAAGAGAAGTAAAGCCATGAGACAGCGCTGTTCCCTGCTGGTGCCTGCATATTGAGCTGTGCAAAATTCCCCATAGTGTCCTTTCCATTTATGTGATCGCTACTATACTGCAGCTAAAAACTACAATTCATTTCCCCTATGCCTTTCAATGAATGAATGAATGAATGAATGAATGAATGAATGAATGAATGAATGAATGAATGAATGAATGCACTTTATTGCACACATATCTTGTACAAAGTACGCACAAACTGAATGGTCCCATAGCCAAAGGCTGGTGCGGGTCCCATTTGGAAGTATACATAATGGAAACTGTAATAATTGTAAAAAAGTAAAGAGTAGAAAATGAAATTACATGTCACCATGCAAGAAATAATGTCTGACTACTAAGAGGAGCCAGTTCAATTCGAGAAAGCAAAGCAAGAAGAAGAAACATGACTTGTAGTGAACACAAATAAGTTTGGTAATAGAGGTGCACAGATCTGTAGAAGCGCGAATACGGGGTGGGATTCCTTATACACAAAGACATGGCGGGTAACATTGAAGAATTCTATAGCGTCAATGAAAGGGTAGCAGGTATCGTGTTAAAATTAAATAGGCGACACAAACTAAAACCAGTACAAGGTTACGCACCAACGACAAGCCACAATGACGAGGCTGTAGAACAGTTCTATGAGGATGTAGAAACGGCAATGAGCAAGGTACACACCCAATATACAACTGTCATGGGGGACTTCAACGCGAAAATAGGAAAGAAACTACGAGGAGAACAGGCGGTCGGGAACTACGGCGAAGGTGATAGAAACAGCAGAGGAGAGATGCTAGTGGAATTCGCAGAACGAAATCACCTCCGTGTTATGAACACTTTCTTTAAAAAACGTAAGAACAGAAAGTGGACATGGAAAAGCCCCAACGGAGAAACGAAGAACGAGATAGATTTCATAATGTGCAGTGATCCCAGTATAGTACAAGACACGGAAGTGGTTAACAAGGTCAGAATTAGTGACCACAGACTAGTAAGGGCGAAGATAACCCTCCATCTAAAGCGCACAAGGACAAAGTTAATCACGCGGAAGAAGGCCAACCTCGATGTCGTCAGGGCGAAAACAGAAGAATTTAAAATTGCACTTAAGAACAAGTATGAGGCTTTAGGACAGGAAGATCATGAGGACATAGAGAAGATGAACGAAGATATTACTAAGCTGATCACCGAAGCAGCGATTGAAGTAGGCGGCAAAGCACTCAGACAAGATGTAAATAAGCTCTCTGAACCTACTAAAAATTTGATCAAACAACGCCAACAGATGAGAATAACTAACTCAAGAGACAGGATAGAATTTTCCGAGCTGTCTAAGCTCATCAGTAAAAGTAGAGTCAGGGACATACGTAACCATAACGTGAAAGAAATAGAAGCAGCCGTAAAAAAAAAAAGGAGTCAGCATCAAAGCAACTAAATGGAGGCTCTGTGAGGGAAAGAACATAATGCATGCAGTGAAAGATAGGCAGGGCAACACCGTTACTAACTTCAGTGATATAACCAAAGTGGCCGTGGACTTCTATTCTGAACTATACAGCTTAAATACGAGTCCCCCCACCATGAGGGTAATAAATGTCGATCAGGACACCGAAATTCCATGCGTTACTGCGGACGAGGTTAGAAAAGCAATTCAGGGCATGTCCCGCGGAAAAGCGGCTGGAGAAGACGGCATAACAGCCGACTTGATCAAAGACGGAGGAGACTTCCTAACTAGAAAGCTCGCGACACTATACACACAATGCCTCAAAACTTCAAATGTACCAGTCAGCTGGAAAAACGCAAATATTCTACTATTACATAAGAAGGGAGATGTTAAAGACTTGAGGAACTACAGGCCGATCAGTCTACTCTCAACACTTTACAAAATTTTCACAAAGGTTATCTCCAACAGAATAAGGGCCACACTTGAATTCAATCAACCAAGAGAACAAGCAGGGTTCAGAAAAGGATACTCCACCATAGACCACCTTCATGTGATAAATCAAGTAATCGAGAAGTCCACGGAATACAACAAACCCCTCTATATATGGCTTTCATAGACTACGAAAAGGCTTTCGACTCGGTGGAGATACCAGCAGTTTTAGAGGCATTACGCCGACAAGGAATATGCGATAGACACGTAAACATAATAGCCAACATCTATAAAGATTCTACAGACACCCTGCTCCTCCATAAGAAAAACAGAAAAATCCCAATACAGAAAGCTGTCAGACAAGGAGATACAATTTCTCCAATGCTGTTTACTGCATGTTTGGAAGAAATCTTCAAAAGGCTAGACTGGGACGAGACAGGGCTAAGGATTAACGGCGAATATCTAAGTAACTTACGATTAGCAGACGACATAGTACTCTTTAGCAATGATGGCAACGAACTGCAAAAGATGATTGAAGACTTAAGCCGAGAAAGCTCTAAAGTAAGATTAAGGATGAACATGCAGAAAACAAAGTTATTGCTAAGTGGCATGGCGAAGAAACATGGCTTCACGATCGGAAACCAGACATTAGAAGTCGTAGAAGAATACCTATACGCGATGCGCAGCGCCTGTAGGGGCGCCACTGAAAGCCGCGTAGCGGCGGCCGTTGGAACCGCTGGTGGGTCGCGTAGCAGACGCCTCATTTTACTGCAAGCATGACGGAAGTGCGCGCGTGCAATTTGCCGCTTGTGCGTCCCAGAAAATTATTTTTGCGGTGATAGTATGCGCGAAGGAGTTGCACATTATAATAGTGGACATGTGTCCGATGTCACAGCTGTGTGGAATGACAATGTCACCATGCCCCGCCACGGTGGTCTAGTGGCTAAGGTACTCGGCTGCTGATCCGAGGGTCGCGGGATCGAATCCCGGCCGCGGCGGTTGCATTTCGATGGAGGCGAAATGTTGAGGCCCGTGTGCTGTGCGATGTCAGTGCACGTTAAAGAACCCCAGGTGGTCTAAATTTCCGGAGCCCTCCACTACGGCGTCTCTCATAATCAGAACTGGTTTTGGGACGTTAAACCCCACAAAACGACAATGTCACCATACCCGCCAAGTGTTTGCCGCAGACAAGCGTCAACAAGCTTCCCTACGAAGTGGAGCTCATCGCACCGGTTTCTTTATAACGTCCCGATCACTAATGCGTGCATGCGTTGACGCGTGAACCAACGTTTTTTTTCTCGACACAGTAGCTTCATTTACGTGCCATGTGTTTATAGTAGATTTTGAGGGATCGCTCTCACGCTGGAGCATGGATTTCACGGGTGCGGCCACGCAAAGAGTCAGAGTTTGTAAAACTTTGAAATCGGCACGATAAACTTGTGAAAATATATCTCGGCAGCTTGCGCTAGTGGCGCGAGACTTAGTCACTGCGGAGCTGGTGGTCACCTAGCTTGTCATAGAAGCTTGGCTACGTATTTGCTAGGTTTTTTGCAAGCTATTACCAAGTGTTGCAAGATGGCGTTAGATTCTACGTGATCTTCAAAGCCTTCAATGAGCACTAGGTGTCATGTTTTACTGCCAATATGCATATAGTTGAGGCGAGCGCACAGCGAACATTCTGCACCGGTGATCGCATATTCCAGTGCCGTCATTAGGTAGAATGCAGCCGATTTCGTACAGCACACGTGTGATTCCATTGCGCTTTTGTAAAGGAGCCGTCACCTGCCCCACATTCTCTGGCATTGCGCTCCGCGCCATTCGTTTTTCAAGGGAGCCTAGGCATTGCGTCTTATCAGTAATAACAACCTCATGTGCATCGTAGCGTCTACAATGCAGACGAGGTGACCAAGTGTAAACGTAGCGTTCGCTGAAGACGTAGCGACATAAATGGAGAAATAAAAACACGGCAATCGTTCTAACACTGCAGTAAACAAAGCGCGATTCTTTACCTTCTGCATTGTAGAGCCGCAATCCACCGCCGCCGCCACTCTCGCTCACGAAATAGCACTGGAAACCTGTATAAGTGCGTTCCTGGCGATTTTGTGTGTGTGTGTGAGCAGCCGACAACAGAGCAGTTATTTTTCGACATCATTGAAGCCCGACAGAGTCGTTAAATGACGATGAAAACACATCCATCCACGCACTCGCGGACACGCTCGCAGGAACACTGCTCGCCCGGACCCACCAACGCTTCCGCGCCGTGGCGGCAGATGGCGTCGTCGGCGCTTTGCGCATCACCTATATCTAGGACAGCTACTGACAGGAGAACCCGCCCATACAAAAGAAATCCACCGTAGAATAAACATGGGATGGCGCGCGTACGGGAGACATTCCCAACTCATGAAAGGAAACCTACCACTATCGCTCAAGCGGAAACTATATAACTACTGCATTATGCCAGTACTGACATACGGGGCGGAAACTTGGAGAATTACGAAGAAGCTCGAGAGGAAGTTAAGAACCGCGCAGCGGGCGATGGAACGAAAAATGATAGGCGTTACATTAAGAGATATAGAAAGAGAGCCGAGTGGATCAGAGAACAGACGGGAGTCGCCGACATAATAACCGACGTTAAGAAGAAAAAATGGACATGGGCAGGCCACGTGATGAGAAGGATAGATAACCGATGGACAGTTAGAACGACGGAATGGATACCAAGAGAGGGCAAGCGTAGCCGCGGACGACAGAGAGTAAGATGGGGGGACGAAATCAAGAAATTCGCAGGCGTCAAATGGAATCAGCTCGCGCAGGACAGGCAAGAATGGAGAGGATCGGGAGAGGCCTTCTTCCTGCTGTGGACATAAGATAGGCTGATGATGATGATGATCTGTAAAATGAAACTTCGGGCAGCAAGTACCAATAATGTATCCTCTAAATACCTCAACAAAGGGAACTATGTGACTGCAGCATTCTTCAATGAAACACAAAACATACACAATAAAAGAAAGACAAAACCATATATGTACATGGTCAAAAGATGATATCGCAATGTACCAAGTCAGCTCAGGAAGCAGAGAAAATTGCTTCAAAGTAGTATTTTTTTAGGGATCGCGACAAGTCCTGGGTATTCTTGGCCTCATTGTCTAGTGGGTTCATTAGGCTGCCTCTAACAAGGAAACGAGCCCTTGATCCATTCCCCTTCGTTGCTTCATTCCCCTAGTATTCCCCTAGCCCTTGATTCATTCCCCTAGTATTACCAAACGATCCATTTTAAAAACATTTATGGCGCAAACACACAAGGACGAGCGCTTTCTCACAACTGCTTTTATTTCTAAGAAACAGTCGCTTACGAACCCTCAGAAACGGCGCAAACCAGTCAAACAGAGCACAGCAATAACGCATATAACAACGCGTGAGAAAAAAAAGGTAACGAATCAGCGCGACCTAGTCAACATAAAAGAGCGATGCGCATGTACCAAGCTTTTAGGAAGAAAATTCTTTAAGAATATGAGGACAGGAGGTAAATCTCTTTTTTTTTTTGGAAACAGATAAGTGACTGATGCCTTTCTCTTTTAGTTTTTCAGTATGGGCTTCCACAATTTCCCTCGCGGTTTGATTGCGATGCTTAAATAATATGCAGTTGCTTCTAAGACAAGGTGCGCACGCACATACCTGACAATGCATGCCCAAATGTGTGCGAGGGCGGCCTTTCAGACTAGACATGTGTTGCCTTAGTCTCTTGTTAATACATCTTGCTGTCTGCCCTGTACATGACCACACGTCATAGGAATTTAATGCACAACATTCACCGCGCACTGAACAAATTGGTTCTTACGCGGATGATTAATACTACATCCTTTCTTTGCATGATATTTGGTCTCAAACTTTCTTTTTACCCTTGAACACCACATTTCTTATTTTGTTTTTAGCCGAAAACATCACTTTAGCGTCGTAACTCCCGGCCACCTTTATTAATAGTGAATTCCACTGGCGGATCTGGAGCAAGTTTTTTTTTGCTCCGCGGCCGAGAATTTGAATTCCACTGGCGGATCCCGAGCAAGTATGTTCCACTGGGCGATTTGGGGCAACTTGCTCCGCGACGGAGCGCTCCGCGTTGATCTGTCTCGTAGAGCCGGATTCTGCCGGAACTCCAGCTATACGGTGTCGTCATTTCCGGGTCAGCCGAGCATGGCGATTTTTTTCAGCGTTTTTTTTTTTATGAGGCGCTGTCTGATAACCATGGGCGTTTGTTTACATATTTTGGAATGGCGTCGTTCGACCCTACAGGGGACTGCTCCTCGCTCTGAGCGACATCAAGAGTTCTACGTCGGAAAGCAGCACCAGCAGCAGCAGGAGCGAAGAAGAGTCGTACGTGCTGTACGAAACGTTATTTAAGGAGCTGTTTCCAGAGTCCCCGTGCAAACGCCCCAGAATGCTCGGCTACGTCAAAGAAGTAGTACACGCGTACTCGGAGGAAGAGGTATGCATACTTTTGTGCGAGGTCTAACGTAGTCCAACGGGAGGTTAGCAACATGGGCAACCGGATGCGTGCGACAACTTCCGCTGTAATCCCTGCCGGAGCGAGTTTATTTTTCGCTGGCCGATGGGAATCGGATCACTCCGCGACGGATTTTGTTGCTCCGTCGTGGATTCGGCACACCGCTCCAGATCCGCCAGTGGAAAACACTATAAGTCTGTGTGAAAGGCCGCGTACATACGGAATTGCTGAAACATTCGAACCTAATTATTCCTGCCTTTTATTTATTGTACACGGTTCTTTATCTTGTTTTTTTTTTTTCAATAGCCAAATGAGACCGATGCCGCTAACAGGAAGCAGTGCTGCATGGCAATATGTCGATGCAGTATTCAAGAACACTTTCTTGCCTTGGTGTCATATAACACACACGTGGATGCTCTTATCGCTGTGTGTGGTTGTCGAACTAGCGCACTTCAGCGTGTGAAAGTCTAGTGCAACAAATGCCAAGAGTGCTATACCTCTGAAGACGCAGAGCCTCCTCGCTGCTTTGCACAAAGAAGGTTCGCTGTAGAGACAAAGGCGAAAAATAGCTTGGAGGGCTGTAAAGAAATATTTACGAGCCGCATTTGATAAAAACTGAGAAAAAAAGAATCAGTCGTGCACCCATGAAAGCCAAATGAAAAAGGTCGTGTCAGATTTCCAGACTGCTAATAATGTAAGGTAAACAGTACAGTCCGTAAATGAATGTTCCACTTTCGTCTAGAAGATAGATGGGAAAAAACGCACAGATGGCTCAAAAAGGTAATGACGAAAGACGTCCTGACTGCCACTCACAAAGAAACAATCGGGGCATAGTGGCGTGTGCGGTTGCCAGGTTTGCTTAACGTTGACATAAAAGCGGATAAACGCGCAAGCCCAGCTGCTAACTTCCGTCGCAGTGAGCTTGCCAATGCATTGCCGCCGCGTTTCACGCCTTTAGCGCGGCACCCAACGCCACGCGGCTCAGCCACGTTTTAGTTCTGGTGCGGTCTGGTAAACGCAGACCCGTCCAGGCCTTCGCACAATACTCCCCCCCCCCCCCCCCCCCTACCAAAACACTAGGAAAAAAACAACAGCGTATAGGGTGTGCAGATGGAAACAAAGAATTAGATCCTGTCCACATTAGCTTAAATACGAGGGAAGACAAAAAACAGGTCACCGAGATTGGAGTCGCGCTGCCACGCGCTTACACAAACGCGACACACGCGCCTGTATGCAGACAAGCGGAGGATGGAAGGAGGGTGTCACCAATGGACGACAGCAAGTTTAAAAAGCGATTTGGCCACGCGTACACAACCGCTTCAATCAGTTAAACAGCCCTCATTGGAGATGCAAGGGCCGTCGTCCTGACTGCACCAGGAGGACCAGATGGGTGGCGCGTCGCCGGTCAAACCTCGCCCGGTATACGCAGGCTGTCGTCCTCAGTTTCCCGCGTAATCTGCGGGGCAAACAGGTCGGGCCCTTTCTCGCTTTTTTATTGCTCCGTTTTTACACACTCTCCTCTAAATCGGCCCGTTCTATTTATTTTTTTCTTCTCCGTGTCAACTTCCATTCCTCACGTTCCCCGCTCGGTCGTGTTCGTTTAGCACTTCCCCAGTTCTTCCCTCCCGTCCCCAACGGGGGAAGACTCCTCGTGGCCGTCGCGCACGAGTCCACGGCATTGTATCGGCAGCGCCGTCGCCTTCTTTTGTCTAAAAACAGGCAGATGAGGGCCTTATCCCGATAGGGTCGCGATCGGTTCGGCGCTAATCGCTGGCTGATTGTCATTGCAGCGCGTGCCGACTTCCGAGTGGCGTGCGCCACTCGCCACGCGCCGACGTCACTCAGGCCGGCGGCTGCCCCGACCCGGCTTCCCTCTTCTCCCCGTCTCACCTCACACGCGCGGGAGCTGATCTGATCTTCTCGTCCGAGCTCCATATCTT